>VMRM01000026.1:5365119-6585958 GCA_010277075.1 Poeciliopsis retropinna | reverse complement strand
TTGCCTTGACAACACAAATGATCGTTTTCCTAGCAGTATATTACTTCATTAGTACTTTCCAATATGCTGGATTTTTTTATGTCACTTTTTTCACTTAACTCCATCCATTCGTAACTCGTCTGGACATCATAACAATCATTAATAACTGTCAGTCGACAGCATCAGTTCAGCGGGCCGGCTGCCTCATTAGCATGGCCCGGCGTTTGTTCTCTGGTAAAGCTGATTATTTTCTACAACAGGCCAGCCCAATTACTTCAGTGAAATGGTATCACATAAATCAAAACTTAACAAGGTGGCAAATTTGAAGCTATCAGATTCCAAGAGACACTGTAACTAATATGTCACTGTCACAAGTGCTCTCTGTAGGTATGCCTCTGCCATACCAAATATATCATCCCCCCCAGGATCTCTGAGGCTGTCCAAGGGAAATTACCATATTCAGAAAAGTGGAAGCACAAATGGTATGAAAATGTAAACAGGAAAACCTGCTTTGGGGCAGTGGAAAGGGTGAGATGCTCAGAAAGGAAATGATCCCACTATGCTACATTTTCAGGTCAGTCCTGGAGAAAAAACTCAGGCGTTTCCTTGGATCTTAGGCCTTTCCTTAAACAGTTTACATAATAAAAATAATCTATCATATCATGACAGCTACATCAGATCAATAAAAATACATGTAATCTAAATATGCTTATAAAACAACTTTGTTTTCTTTTGCAATTATACAACTGCACAACTTTGAAAAGCAGAAGTAGAGCCTCCAGCACAACCAACAAGAACATAGAAAGTGGTTTATGGGTGGTAAGTCACCAATAAAAGACTTGTCTTTTCCAGCAGCCATTGTATAGCACATATAGAGATAAAACCAGCTGACCAAAGACGCTGAAGCTCCACTTAAGTTGCTAGATTGATAAGAACTGGGCTCAGTTGGGGTTACCAGGTAACGGCATAGTGTGACTTAATCAGGGGGTTATCGAAATGGCTTTTTTTACAGACATAAAAAAATGTTAACTTATTGGTAGAAATAGCTGGGTGTATATTTTAAGTGAGTGGGTTGTTTTTAGAAACAGCTGAAACCCAAATGGAAGTATAAATGTGCAAAATGTGAATTTTGCATAACAGGTCCCATTTAATAAGGAACATTGATTCTTTTACATTACTATGTAGGAATTTAGACCCACTCTTCTTTGCAGAATTGCTCATGTCAGTTGCACTACAGGATTTTCTAGCATAAATAACCTAAATAAGGTCACGCCACTCATGTCAATCTCACAATTTATGGTTCCATTAATTATGTCAGGTCGTTCAGGTCCTAAAGCAGAAAAGCAAATTGAGACTATCATGAATGAGGGACTGTTTAGTTGTTCTTTATGCACTTGTGATTTTTCATACAACCAGCCTGTTTGACTGCAGGCATAATGTTCTTTTTCATTTAAAAAATGCATTCTGCATTAACTAAGAGTATCTTTGATACTGAGTTGTTCTGATCATCTGAAACATTTTAGCGACAACAAAAGCAAAAAGAAGGGTGAATCTGCAACAGAGCAAATCCATTTTACAGCACCATAGTTGAATAAGACATTCTAGCAACTGTACATTTATTCATGTAGAAAAAAAATAATTCTGCTATAATGTGTTTTCAGGTCAGTGCGGGACAATAATCGCAGGCTTTCTGTCGGATCTCGAGCCTCTCGTTTTAACTTTTTACATGATGATATTCATCCATCACTTCATGACAGCTAAATCAGAACAACAACAAACATGCAAACCCAGCAATCTAAAATATGCTGACACCACGTGCAGGCCCATAAATACTGGAATGCTTCAGCTCTGCCTTGTGTGGCCCCCTTTTTCTGTAGTCTGTTTAAACTAGATTTCCAATCTGCTGGGAATTCCCACAACACAGCATGTGTGATAAAGTACACCTCTGGTATAGGCAGTGACATGAGAGTGATTGCAGAAGCCGTGTAAATGGGTTTCTGTTTGTCTGCCCTTGTTTTTTCTCTCTCAGCACACCGAAGCCGTGGTTACTGACTGGTAAGTAAGTGACTGATTTTCTTCTTGATGTTAGTTAAAGAGGGATTACCTCTCGGTAAACAGTCGCCTCATCTTAACGTCATTTGATTCATTCGTTTTCCTTCGGCATGCATCTCCTTCCTCATTTTTAAGAGAGAATCGAGGACAGACGGATGCAGACTTAAAGTTTCTGATCTTTAGCAGAAGTTATGGAGGGTTATCTTTGGCTGTATATCTCTGCTCTGGCAGCATTCCCTTGGTGATGAAGGATTAACCACCGCAGCTGTCTCCTCCCCGGGATGATGCAGTGCGCTGCTCCCCGACGCGACAGCATCACTTAATCTTAATGTCCGCCTCTACGGAGCGGCCGCACAGGACAAAGCCAATCAGCATCACATGCCATGGGGATGGACCTACAGCTTGGCCCTGGAGTTTCTCACCCTTGCAGGCCTATTCATCATATTCAGCCACACCAATCCCAGAGTTCTACCTCGCAAACTGCAGCTGAGCCGGCCGGTGATGTATGGGACAATGAAAAGGGTGTGGGGGGTGTCCTGGCACACGCAGGAGAACACTTATCAGATTGCACATTATGCACTGCTTTGTGTTCTCAGGGACAAAAAGGAAGGGAGAGGAGTAATGAATGTACTCTGCCTTTCCTTCAGCCCAGACCACCTCTTTGCAGTGTTTAAAGAGATATCTGCTCAATAGTGCTCCGGCATTAAGAATGGGCCAGATCTGGAATAATGATCACTGCTCATTTAGATAAATTGCACTCGGGGAATCAATTTGTAAGGGCCTGAATTCACCTAGAAACTAAAACAATGGAAATGCATCTGCATCTTCTCAGCAACCACCTGCATAGCTGCAACTGCAAAGAGCTCAGCATCATCCAGCTGTGGTCAGTTTGCCTGTTCGCCTGTTTACACCTCCCCTCTGGTACCCAGACATTGTCATTTCATTCCAGTCTATTTCAGTTTCCAACCAGTAAACAAACCATTTCATAACTGTGTACCCAACCATAGTAGTTCAATATTACTGATATGATAATGATGAACAGAATACAATTTCAGAAGATTTTCCCTTCTCTTTCTTTCCCGGCATCAGGAGACCCTTCTCACTCTATCTTAGTTTCAGCATCTAGGCCATTTCATATCATGATGGGGTAATCTAGGGCAGCCCAGATCACCCCCGCTGACAAAAGTATCCAGCAACATTAAAATAAGTTGCTAAAATTGTTATTAGTTGCTTTCTTGGTTTAAAAAAATTGGATAGAAGAGAAGGAGAAGTGTTTGAAGGAAAGAACAATGTAATAGAAAAGCTCATGACTGGACCAAACCAGACATTGGTCACAGCAACAATCACACCATATTATTGTGCCACAAAATGTTAGACTATACCTGATATTTGTCATAGATCCTCTTTAGTTGTGGGAGCAATAAGTCGACTGTTACTGTCTGTCCCAATTTTTTTTAGATAAGCTGCCTAATAAAGCTAATATGTTGTGTTAAGACACCAAGCTTAACACAACATTTTAAGAAAACGGAGAATTTAAATGAATTTTATGCGTTCTTTGAGGACGATTATGAGTATTTATCTGGAGTTATTTAAAATAATTATAATAAAACTATAAAGAAAAATAACCTGAAATACAATGGTTTAACTACAGACATACAAAATTGCTTGTTTATAGGTATAAAATGGAAGTGTGAAACGGTGATGTCTAAATATGAAAAGGGGGAATGAATTGAGGAAGGAGTCGATAAAAAATGAAGCCCATATCCTCCACTGGAAGGTTGGTACTGCTTTCATTTAACATCAAAGGACAAAGGAAGACAAAATCCAGATAACCCTTTAAAGTAACAAAAGTTTGATCTAAACGTATTGATGATAAAAAATTATATATCCCCACCATATCGCGAGGCAGTCTTGTAATGTAAATTATGCCAAACAATATCGCGACGATAACCTAACCATAGCAATTTGAGTACTTCGGCAGTGTCAGCCGCCGGCCCCTGTTGAGAACCCGATAATAAAGAGATGACACTTTTATGATACCATAATTAACAGTGCTCCAGGATAAAATTAAATCAATATGCCCATCTAATATCATTTTCTCTATGCAAATCAAACATTCAAAGCCCTTGGAAAGTGATATGAATTGCTTTCACATTTCAGTTCACACATATTATCATATCAGAGCTCTTAGGTTTGATGACATGGAGGATGGTTGGGAGGGTGGAGGGGGGTTAACGATGTGAAGATTTCACTGTAGAGAGAAGGAGAGCCTCTCTGACTGCTGATTAGCTCCCAGTAACCGGGAGATAATGTGAGTGCTTAGATCGAAACACTTCTACTCATTTCTAAGATAAAACAGTTAAATCTCACTAAAAGAAATCTCCTGAACATTACAGCTCAGAATTAAGCCCCTGCTGCTGCTGCTGCTGAGTAATGAAACGGCTGCAATATAACAAGATAGAGTTTAATTCCTGAGAGTAAATCTTAGTACTATTCTCTGGTGAAACTGCACAGCCTTTCCCTATATGGGTGTGGGACAAAAGAGTGGCTGCAAAAGCTCAGCGCAGACAACACGAACAGTAGAAGGGGGAGCCTAATGGCCGTGATTAATGACAATAGGCCAGAGGAGAGCTGGGACACTGGCGCTACATATATCATCCCTTCTCATCAGTCCCTGCACCTCTGTGGCCTCCTCCCTGAAAACCAGCACATTACGCTAAGTAAAAAAAAAAAAAAAACCTCATCTGGTCTCAGTCAGCAAACCACAGGCAAGCTTTTCATATGATTCTTTATGGGCCTCGCAGATGATAGCTAAGCAGGGAAATGACATGTAGAATAAGATATAATGAGTAAAGGGGAGACGGCTTTGTGTGCGATCACTCATGTTTTCCATGAACCAAATACTTCCTGTGCTTAAGTCACATCTCCAAGGTCTAATCTTCCATATGGAGGGAGATGAGTTATTGGCTATTTATGAATAGAAGTGATGATGAATGGCGCTGCATTTATCTGCATAAGTAACTCCAAGGCTATAATAAACATAGTTTGCACTCAGGGCAGCGCTTTATTTATGAGACCTCTACGAATAGATATTATGTGGCCATCATCAGTTCCTTTCACTTCCCTGAGGAGAAGATAGGAAATGGCTCCACCACAGTGGTTTGTAAAAGTATTCATACCTAGTGAACTTTTCCCCTCTTTATCACATCACAACCAGAAACTTCAATGCTTTTTATTGGTATTTTATGTGATAGACCAACACAGAGAGGAGCAAAACTTTAGTTGATGAAATATGGTGATAGATGGTTTTGAAAATTGTTGAAAAAATAAAAATCTTAACAGTGTGGCATACATTAGTATTTCCCTGTCTCCTACACTGATACCCCTAAAAAAGATCCAGTTTAGCAATTACCTGAAAGTAGAGTCGAATTTTATCTTTTTTAAACTAAATGTAAGTACTCCTATTCTACAAAAGCTTCAGATTTTTATGAAAGAACATTAGATGCCATCATGAAGACCAAGAGACATACCAGACACGTATAAGCTAGGCAAAAAATGGATTAGCTATTAGATTAGCTTCTAAGGTGAAAACCTTATCAAAATGGTTTATTGACTTTTTTTCAAGCAGTGACATCAAAAAAACTTTTAGAACCTACAGTCTTTCACTTTAGCTTTGTCACATATTTATTCAATTGTTTAATTTAGAACTAGAACTAGCATTTTGTATTTATCCCCAAACGGTTACATGGGGGGAAAAAAATCGTTATAATTGTTTCTCTGTATTTTTTCAGTCTCAACTTGTGTCAAATTTTGCCACTTAACCTCTTCTTAGTAGAACCTCTTTAAAAAAAATAATAATAATAAAAAATAGAGTTGGCTTCCTTGCTCATAATTTAGATCAGAACCTTTCAATGCAGTTCAAGCTACTGGTGTTGGACAAAGCTCCAAGAACAAGTTGTTCCACTGCTTTATTGAAGAGGCCATGATTTTTAAAAATTGGCCACTCAGAACAAGGCTGGATGACTGCTGCAGGGTTTTTTCTTTCTTTTTTTTTATTGCAGTGCCCTTACAAAGCCTACAGCCTACTGTAAATCGAAACTGCTGAAAAACACGGTAAGGGCACAAAGTTATGTTTGTAGGTCTGTGATTCTGAATAACCCAAAAAGCACAAGGACATTAAAAACATCCCTTGATTATCTCCCTAACAAGCATTATCATTAAAAGTATTGATTTAATTTAGGTCAAACGATGTTTTATTTATCCCAAAGTGAAAATAAAGCTGTTGTAACTCATATCCTCCAAAAATCTAGAAAGAGCCATTGGGAATAGTCAGGAAGGCTCTCTGATAGCAGTCGGTCTTGCAACATGTGAAAAGGCCTCTGAATGAAGACTGTTTTTGTATGGCTGTCTCATGACATGTCATGACATGCTAACGGCTCAATTTCCAGGCAGCATGGAAGATATTTTACAGTGCAAGATTCTGGACGACATCGTGAGTTTTGGCAAACACTGCGAGTTCACGTAATTTGCTTCTTCTGCTCTACTTTATATCTCTGTTTGACTGCATGGATAGAAAACCATGCAGAGAGATGTTGGTGTTGGGGATGTGATATTTGCACATTATGATCAACGGAAGAGATCAAAAGAAGGTTGTGCAAAGTATAGATCTGAGACTGAATAAACACAGGCAGGCCACATTTTTCAAATCTGTAATACTAAAACGTTTTTTGTTTTTTTTCCCCTTCTTCTTTTTGTCAACTTTAAAGTTATGCATTACTCTTGTGTTGTTCTATCTCACAAAATCCCAATAATATACTTTGAGGATTGTGGGTGAAAAGCACCAAAATACGAAAAGTTCAAGGGGTGTGGACATTTTTGCAAGGCACTGTATATTCAAAACTCTCACAATTTAAACTCCTTTGAGAAGACTTACTGCCATCACCATAATCAGCTCTACTTGGGGTTTAGTTATGACCAATTAATGAACCACATTCTTATGGGAATTATAACACACTCAGGAACTTGAAGTTTTAATTAGGAGGCACCTTGTTGGATCCAAGTTAATGCCTTCATCATACTGAAAACATGGCAAATTAATCCCCAATTAATACTACAGGCAGATTTAGTCATTATGAAACAGCTTTCCACATAACAGGGTTAAAAAATCCCCTAAATTCTTACAGTAATCTTATTTTGGGAGCAAAATACAGCATTTTACTAAAGAGAAGCTCAACTACCTCCTAGCTTATTTTTCTTAATAAGAATAGAAGACGAGATTAATAATCTTTTACCCCAAGGCTATCATCCCCTTTACCAGTTGCATTAATAGGAAGTTATTTTAAAGTGGTGTAAAGAAGCAAAGTGCATTTATCCAAGTAAAACCAATTATTTTCAATATCTATTTTCAGGGTAATGCACTGTAAGCACAATTGTATAATAAGACATATGTATTGGCACAACAAAAAAGGGAAAAAAGTACACTAAGGACACTCAGTTTTTTTGAAATGTTGGCAAAAATTGGTATATTCTGAACTTAGAGCACTGGTCCTTGACTTTTAACATCCACCGGATAAAATGTCCAAAAGCCTTAAAGTAAATACTTGTTCTTTTGCAGCAGTATAATCTCCCACTAAAAAAAGAAAAATTCAATCTGTCAATACACATATTGGGTGAGAAGAAAAAACACACAACCTCCTAGCTGACCTATAACCCCAAGTGAATCTTACACAACGATAGCAATGACAGATTACATTTTTCTCATCTTTATTAATTTGATGACACATAATCTCTATGCTGTTCACCATGCTTGTTTTCTTGCATTTACCACAGAAGGCTTTATGCGTGTGCCCTAGTCTATGCTTAGCTCCACCTACAGGCCTGGTGGAGTAAAACAAAAACAATAAAAATATTGTTTTGTTCTGTTCTTTCTGTGTGAATGAAAAACATTCCTGGAAATGAAATGTTTCAGGATGCAGGTGTTTTCAAAACATTCTTGTGTGTACAGGAATGTGAGTTAGTACTTTTCTTAAAAACTTGCTGTAGCAGGTAAATCTATTACAAAACACTTTTTACACAGTCAGTAGTACATTGAAGAAAAATACTGATATTGATTTAAAAAGTTACAATTTATGACTGCTTTTTGTGTGCTGTGTCTTTTAATGCCTGTACGAAATTTATGTTTTTCTCTTTCAATAACGGCCGCAACATCTAATGTACCAATCACGGCACATAAAAATTCAAACTGGACCAAAAAAGTATTTCTTCTTCAAACTAACCAATATACATTGTTATTTTTAAAAATTAAGTATTTTTTGTAACCTTCTCTGTTGGGTTAAATTGCTCTAAACATGAGTCCTCACACTGGATTCTTGTTCAGTTTCATACAAACAGGCAAGTAGACATTAATCATCACCCCAGTCATCTATGTTTCATGACTGCCTGCTCCTGACAGTAGAGAGAATTAAGAGCTTCTCACCTTCCTCGCTGTGTCTTCTGCTCTCCGAAAGCACAAACACGGCATCTTGTGAGAAAACAAAACATCTTTTGTCTATCTAACTGTTTTCGCCCACTTTCCACGGATGCTGTGTATAATTAATATCTCAGCAGTGCCCGGGGTTGTCATTTTTCAAATGGTTTCCCTGGAAATGTTCTACACCTCTTAATGGCCCTGCTAATGCTGTAGCTGTCATGTCTTGGACAGCTGCACTTTCAGAAGACAAACTCAGCTGTGCCACCAGCTTCTCTGCGGACTTACTTACTCGCTGGCTTAGAAGCCCGTCTTGCCAGCTGGTGATAGTGCACACAACATTTGATTAATCGGCGCCTTGTGTCCATGAGTGGCGAGTCACCTTCCAGTCCACTGAATATTTTAGCACCTGTTTGTGTGGGAATGTCGATCAAACAACTGGCCACAAATTCAGTCAAACACAAATGTATTGTTCAGCTTAAATCATTACCAAAGCAATTGGTAATGATTTGTGAAAATGACAAGAAAATACATTTATGTTTTATGGAAGCAGCATAATTTTTTTAACAAGATAACTTTTGTTGAGTTTCAAGGGAAAAAAAACATGTAAATGGATTTTTGTTTTATTTGACTGGTGACTGAAGCTATGAAAAGAGTTTGATTTGGTGTCTGCAGAACAATTTATGTGTTGATTTGGCACTACATTTTGGATTTGGACTTACATTTTATTCTGCTACAAAACCAATGATGAACTGTTTTCAGATTTTTGGCAAAACTCTGGAAATGTTCCACTAAAATCTCTGGTATTTCAGAGATAATAATCCAAAGATTCTAGATTTTCAGAAACATACTCACAGCATAAATGTTCCTCCACTTCACTAAACAGCAGACATGATATGCTTGTCAATATAATCTTGTGTCTAATGTTAAATTGATTTTGAAAAAATAAATAGAGCCAAAACCATCTAATTGCCATCTCATCTGACTTAGATTGATTTTGCCCAACTTTATCTGTATATTTAGTCCCAGATTATTTGAGTATTTATTTACATATCTTTTCTCTACAATTGAGCAAATGGCATTTGCTTGTTTTGACAGTTGAAAATAAATCCTAGGTATGTATAGATTTAATATATACATATGTTTAAATGAGTTGTATGTTATTTTCATGTTTTTATTCTCTAATGTGGTTTAAGCTTGTATTTGCATTCCTTTATTTTTGCAGCAGACTGACTTCAGGATTATTGCAAGTTAACAAGATATTTCTTCCAATGGATTCATTTGTGTCTGACAGAAGATCCTTTGGTGGTTTGTTGAGCCGGAGGGCTGAAAAAATCTGCAGTTCAAAGTATCGTTGTTAGAACTGATATTTCAACCAAACTTCCTCAGTTGTAGATCAAAGACTTTTTGGAATAAAATTAAAACCCTGAGAGCAGTTTGTCCACCCTTGAAGCAATCATAAGATAAAGTGGAGATGTCACAAGATAATCAAGTTTCGACAGAGGGTAAAAAAAAATAGCACTACTTTTTCCAAATGCTTACAGAGATAAGGTCATGTGCAAATTCATTTGAAAAAAGGAACGAAGAATCATATTTTAGCTTTCATATAGGGAGAAAGCAATATGAATTAACAAAAGGACTGATTATGAACAATTTATTTGTTTTGTCTGTCACCTTATGGCTCTTTTGCCTGAAAAGGCAAGGCTAGGACCTGAATACTTTAAATCCAAAAATGACTACTTGAAACTGAAACTCTTGAGCTGTTTCGGAGGACAATTTATGCATAGACAACGTGCAATATCAAAAATAGCTAACTTAAATGGTATTGCGACCTAAACGAGCTTGCTTATTTTACATTTATGTGTGCACAGACTACATATTCTGCATCCCGCATATTGATTGATAAATATATGTAAAAAGTATTAAAATAAATGCATTCTTTTTTCTTTTTTTTTTTTTTTTGCAGTGGCATAATCTGAAAGTAAATAAAACAAACAAACAAAAAAACAGTCCAACTTTTAGCTTATATACATTATGTTTATTCAATGGAGGGACAAAATAGTGCGTACAATTGTTTTGTAATAAACCATAAATGTGAACCTGCCATTTAAGTAAGGTAAATGTGAAATGTTACTTTTGCTGGTACCATTCCAATTAAGGAGCAGAGTTTGATATGCAATGAAAAGAGGCATGAATTAGGAAAAGAAAGTTATTTTGTGGGGTCAAACATATTCAGTACTTTTCACTCGTTCTGTCTCTTACTTTGATATTTCTCTCTCTTACAGCATCCATTACAGTTATATGTATATGGCCAAATACGTAAAACATTACTTAGTGACGTCTAGGAATTTGGGTCAGTCAAAGGCTACTTTTCTTACCCCTTGCTCTTTGTGTCCTTCTCTGTCACAAAGAGCCTTCCTTCCTGATTGAAAGCTGTGTGTGAAACCTAATTTTTATAGCTTATTGTAACACATTCAGAGCCAGACACAACAAAAAGTAATGCAGTGTGTGTCTTTCTTTTCATTTAATTTTTACTTGAAAACCAAAAACAGATTGTCATCCAAACAATGACAGGAAATGCCACTGTTTTTGCCCTCTAATTAAAAAGGATAAAAAAGGACAAAAAGATAAAAAAAAAAAAAAAAACATTAGCTTTCCTTTGAGCTTCCTTTTTCACATGCATCTCCCCACCAAAAAAGGCCAATTTAGCATCCCTTCAACACAAAGCATAAAAAAGATCCACTGAAGTCCAAATCTGCCAGTAATGATAAGTAAAACCACCATGATGTGTGATATAATCACTGGGTAAGCATAAGAGCTGTTGTTTTTCCCTTTTCTAACACTATCTCTTTATTCCTCTGCTGAAAGCAGATAGTGTTGACTGTGAGATGGCTATCATAATTCATGGGAGTTCAGATGGAGTTCAGGACAAACACTTCACATGCTTGTTACTTGTTAATAAAATGACAGAAGACAGATAAAGCCCCTGTTTTTTGGACATGTGGATCATGTGTGTGGGGTATGTGTGATCAGCGCTCAGATGGAGGAAATAAAGAAGTCATTGTAGCAGCCAGGCTTCACTCGAGGTCAGAGGACCATGTAATAGTGTTAATCTTGAATCAAGAAGTGTGAGGTCACAGGACATAAGATACCGAAACACAAAAACAAGTTTAAGTAGAGGACACTAACTGTTACAGCCTTGAAAAACCGTGGCTTTTTATGTCTGTATCGCTGTCTGAAGCGAAGCATGCAGGTGGCCCCTCAGCCCCCTGCTTTCCAGCAGCTTAGACCTGCTGGAAAGCAGGTCTAAGCTGGCTGTTTGATGAGGGCTTATCCCTCAGCTGACATATTATCATTGGACAGGCCTCTGGCTGAGAAAAAAGAACGAGCGACGCATGGGATTAGCCTCCGCACTCGTGCTAATGCAGTCAAACTGTCAGAGGGATCAAAGACGCTCGCTTCAGATTAAGACCAATTAAAGCAGGTGGCCCTGCACAAATTAATAGCTGGAGCACTCACCTGTTAAAAGGAGGAAAAGCTCTGAGGGGCTTTGTTCTTTCGGATGAAGTGAGAACGTGTCTAGCTTTCCTCTTACCAGTGATGCGTTTCGGCAGGTAGTCAGCAAACACAATCACTTGTTTCATGGTGCTGAGAAAAAACAAAGCATGTGCTTAGTTCTTCCACATGAACTCAAGCCTCCTGAAGTGAGTGGCTTGTGCTGATGCAAGCTGGACAGTTGTGACTGATGCTTTTAGTAGTTAGCTTTAAGATAAATGGAAATGCTTCATTACAGTTCTTGCAAAACTATTTATACTCTTTGAACATGTTTACATTTTGTTGCATTGCATGACATTAAAATATACATGTACATGGTTCTCAACATTTTTGCCTCTTGTATTAGAGGCTGCAAAAGACTTGTGACTAGATCAGAGGATCACCATCCAGCAGGACAATAACCCTAAACATATAGCCAGAGATACAAACAAATGGTTTAAATCAAAGCAACTCATGTGTTACAACAGTCCAGTCAAAGTCTACACATACTCTGAATTGACAATCTAAGTGAAGACTTGAAAACTAATGTTCAGAGATGCTTCCCATCCAGTCTGACTGACTTTTTGACACTGGTAAAAAAGAAAAACTCTAACAGATCTTCCCAAAAGACTATTTACAGTAAAAAGTGACAGGAGCAAATACAAATGCACTCTAGAGACTATTTTGTTGTTAAAATGTTTTAAAACTTGGATGTCTAAAGTCAAACAGTTCAAGAGGTAGAGATACATTTGCATAGGTTTGTATTAGACAACAGTTTGGTCTTTTTTAGTGCTCTCCACTCAAGAGAAGGTTTTCAAATTACCTAACACAGCTAAACAGCAAGAGTATCTTATTTCAAAATTATAAGACCGCTTCATCCAATTTAGAAAAGGGTTTTTTCTATCTGAGAGTGTTTTGGAGAGAAGGTTAACAGTCTTACAGAAATGTGAACATCTGAGACTGAGGCATCTGAACCACAGCTGGTCAGATAGCCTGTGGGGTCATCTGAGGGCCAACGGAGGCTCTGCTGATCAAGGCCTCTCCTCTCGACAGGGGGATGAATGATGACTGCAGAGTAAATGCCAAAACTATAAATTTCATCCCACACTGAGCCAAAGCTCCTCCAGAGTTTATTTACATTTTGACATAGCATCTACTCTCGAGCGTCAATGTCGAAGGATCTCTCAGGATGGGGTGAATTAGTGATGCCAGTGCACGCGCTCTAAAGCACACATAGTCCAGGAAAGTTAATTTTGCTCTGACATGTCGGCCGTGCGCGGCGCTGCTGAGAGGACTGAAAGAATCTTTCATTAACTTGTCTTTTCTAGTTACGCTCCCTGAATCTTGCTTTTGACTCGATCCAGCAGTGCTGAGCAGATCCAGTCGCAGCGTGTAAACTGCTCCTCAAATGCCGCTTTGTCCCATTAATTACTAACATTAATGAGAAAGCAAAAAAAAAGGGAAAAGAAAGTCTAAAGAATCTGAGACCAGTCGCATTTTTATATGTGGAAACTAAATAAATAACCTCAGCACCCCTGTGGCTAACTTTCCAATGAGCTTCGTAAGAGAGGCCTGTTTGATGTGGATGCCTAGAGTCGACTGTGTTTGGACAGTCATGAGGTGGGGCTGCCAGGCTTTTAACTGCTCCAGAGAACACAACCCACCACAGAGTGGCTCATAGGAGTCCCTCTGTCCTGAGGCTGGACACAAACTATCAACGGAGAGAATGAAAAAGTGAGAGAGAGCCAGAAGGAGACCCACACTGGGATTTATTTCAGCACAGACCTGCAGGCAAAGACTGTGGAACACCTAAAAACATTTGCGGCCATTTAGTTTATATTAGAAAGTACAAAAAAAAAAAGAGGATTTCATTTAATTTGATTTCTGTTTGCTGCATTTTGTTTGAGTCTTGTGAACTTGTCAAAGGTGAAACAGTGGGATCTCAAAAGTAGCTTAAAGTAAAATCATTCATTCCACTGAAGATATATTCAGACAGGGTGCAAATAACTCGTTGCTCCCATTTAGTGCTGTGGGAAGCAGGGAATGTCTAATTTGAGAGAACGAGCGTGCTTAAGTTATTACTGCAGAAAGGCAATCTGTCAAAGGCAGGCTGTTTTGGCATGTCGCATACCACTGCTGAGATCATAGAGTCAGATTCTGCTTGCAATTACCGCCGAAGGACCTTGGGTACAGGCAGGCGGCCATTAATCCTCCTTCTGGCCCCGCACATTCTGACATGTCAAAATCCTCACTGTCCTCCACGCAACGACTCAGGGCAAAAAAAAAAAAAAGAAACGAAATTAAAAATGCACCCGAGCAGCCAAAACCACACCAGTGGAGTAATCGACGCCATCATTAGTTTAATTAGGTTCCTTTAAGTCGGCAGTATGTTATTATGACTTACTTTGTCCTGTATGAATGTTATGTGGGGAGAGGAGACCACTGACATTTGCTTGATTAAGAGTTTATTAGAAAGTGGAGGAGGCTGGGGGAAAAGAGTCCCAGTTGTGAACTGAGAAGTGGTTCTTTAAAAACAAACAAAAAAAATATTTTAGAGCAAGAAAACCAGAAAATCTCAAAGGCATGCAATATATCAAAATCGGAATTTCTATTGTTTTTCAAAATGAACTATAATTTCTTATCTCATACAAAACAAAAAGCACTTGGAGACACACCCTCGATGCACTTTCATATCCACAAGGATGATGTCAGTGTCCACCAGCATTTTGAAGTCTGTCATTGTGTTTTGTTCCAGAAAAATAATGTATAGCTTTCTTGTAGAAAAAAAAGTGAAGGAAGTAAACAGGTAAAGAGACCAGATATCTCCTCACCCACCAAAAACAGTTCTCTAAACCCAGGAATATGCACACTTGAAAACTTAAACTTCAGGGATGCAACAACCAAAAACCAGTTAAAAAGTGGATTTTGTAGGTGGAAGAAGAAGAAACCTACACAGTCATGCTCTCCTTGACTGTGTGCAAAGAGAGGAGAGAGGAAGGCTTTTATTCAGATAGGGCTGTCTTAATTTTCAATCTTGTGAGTAGAGTATTAAATGTTATGATATTAGAGTTACTACAAAATTAAACACAAAATATTCAAGTTATCATATCCACTGAAAAAAAAAGTAAAAAAAACCTCTGTTAAGAATGAAACTATGTTAACTGAGAGCCTTAATCCTTTGTTTAAGGTAGCTGTTGAAGTAACTTCTCCAGTTTGGGCGTCTCTGGCCCAAGGGCTCTAATGACCACAGGCACTGTAGCTGCCTTCCCCTGTCAAGCTTTCTCCAGCTCCTCCCTGAGCCATTGGTATTTCTCCATCTCCCTGATGTTTCTGTCATGTGGCTGTCAGTTGGTTGACCATTACCACTTCCGCTTGTAAAAATCGGATTTCAGTACTTATTTCAGTTTTAAAGTTAGAGTCTGGTATAATTTCAGTTTACGCAAAAGAGAAAAATAAAAAGCAGCCTCTTTGGAATTGACTTGGGATTTGGTTTTATTTTCTTTAATTAATAAATAATAATCAAGTATAGCCACTGCATGGATGAATGGGTTAATGAATGGATGGAAAACAATGAAACTATGTACTTTGGAGTTGTTTGGATAATTAGACAACACAGTGTGAACTCACAAATTTATCCTAAATGATTTCCATGGATTATGAATCTGGTTGATGGTTGACCATTAATATAATTTAAAGTAGCTTAAAATCACTATGCCTACTTAAAAAAAAATACGTTTAGCAACTAATGAATAAGTGAAAAACGAGATTGTCAGAATCCAGTTGACATTCCGTGAACTATGGCATTACCCTTATTGTCACGCCTTCAAATATCTGCGTGGTGTGTCATGGTATGTCTGAGCATCTGTGTGCAATTGGAATGACTAGCATGACTGCCGTGCAGATGGTCACAGGATGTGACCACCTCAGATCTCCTGTTCCCATCCATCCACCGCTAAATGGCTCCTTTGACATTCTGTGCACACCGCCTGTCCTATCCTAATCACATGATCATCACCATTTTGAAAATAACACAAAAATGAGATGAACAGAGTCAGAGCACCAAATCCAAGAACTTTTGACCTTTTTGCAGCAGGCCGGGTGTCACGAGTTAGTCCTCTTGATATCACTCTTTGAAATCTTAATGTCCAACTGCCCTGCTTCATGGCCCCCTGCTCAACCGCTAAATCAGATTTATAACTACTGTCAAAGGCAGGAATGAAAGATAGATTAATCTTCCCCTCACAAGTTTACATCTTGGGCATCTGGACTGCTGATCTTGCCCTAACAAGCACAGAGGTCTTGGTGAGCTGTCTTTTAATGTTGATGTGTTTATGTCCAGAGATGAATGGTGCTGTCACAGGAATCTATTTATACAGCAGTTATATGGCAGTGCCACTAGATCCAGGACATTTCACTTCCCTGAGACTGGCACCAGCATCTGTTATAGGAAGTCAACAAATAGCACTTTCTTCTTGGTTTGGAGAGTTCAAGGTACATTTTGCATGTGTTACTGTCAATTAAAAAAAAAATAAAACAAAGAAAACTGCTGACACTATACATATGAACATTTTATTTTCCTATCTAGTGCAAAATCATGACCCAAATCAGACATTAGAAAAATAAACTTGTCAGTCATACAGTGCCCATAAAAAGTATAGGATGTTTAACTTTTTTCAAAATTTTCCAAAAAGTACGCCTGGGTGTTCAAGTGAAAACTGCTCCCTACAAAATAATGACAACAATTGGGAGCATAAATATTCACCCCCTTTAAAGTGACTGACCTATTTAAACAGAAGTCCAGCCAATTGGCAATAGTAGCTTCACACTTAGTAAAATGTTAATCACCTGAGTGCAGTGACTCGAGTGACTGTACTATAGCGACACCTGTGTCTGGAGGAGTTTTCCAGTGAAGAACGAAGTATAATTTCAGTGTCCAGAGCATCAAAAGGTCAAGATTATTCCTCAGACATTAGAAAAATAAACTGGTCAGTCACACAGTGCCCATACAAAGTATTGGATGTTTAACTTTTTTCAAAATTTTCCAAAAAATACGCCTTGGTGTTCAAGTGAAAACTGCTTTCTACAAAATAATGACAATAACTGACAGCATAAATAATCACCCACTTTGAAGTGACTGGCCTATTTAAACAGAAGTCACTTTAAATAGGTGACTTTTTAAATTTACGTAATAGCTTTATTTTAGTAATAGCTTACAGTATGGGCTACTTCCAAAAATTTAAAATCATAACTTGTCCTTTGCCATTTTTCTACTTCTACCAGAAAGAAAACATGAAGACAAACACGACGGAATGTGCAATTTAAAGGGGATCGCAAAAGGATATCTGTTCAACAAAGCCACCTCAGACTTTTATCTCTCCTGGCCTCCTCCGTGACCCTTCATACTGCATTTTCTTTTTTTCTTTTTTTTTTGTTTACACTAAGACCAATGGCAAAGCATCCCGAGTGCAGGACAGTGTTCTTGTCTCAACTAATCGCTCCTGGATCATCCATAAACCTCACTTTATTAGCTCGTGCACAAGGATCATCCATGTGGAATTAGAGCAAAAAGAAATTAACCAATGTAACTTTATTCAGATGTTCTGAAGGCAAACGTACAGCGATGTTGTTGAAATTTACTTTGAAAACCGTTTCTTATTATCCGTGAGGCATGAGAGGTTCAGGCTCAATGGATGCCAGGTGATCCCCGATGGGGGTGGAGGTGGTCCTGCTTCACACAAAATCAATTCTGGCCTTTGGTGTTGGCAAGACAGCAGGGTAGGGGGGCAAAGAGAGGGGGGCAACACATGTCTGATACCTCCTGACTTTTTCATGAGGAACTGTTTGAAGTTTCAAACCCCCACAGAAGGTTCTTGGGGCGATGAATGCAGAAAGGTGCAGCTTAGGGCTCAGGCATATTATCATCAATGAAATCCATTGCACAGCTTGATGAGAGGAGTCTAACAATTTCAATTTTAAGACCGAAATCAGTTCCTCACATTTATGCATCCTAAAATTTGAGAATTTGAGGTTAATATTCTATTTCTTCTGCTGCTTTCTTTTATGATGGACATCCTTTCTTTAAGAAGCCCCTCCTAAGCCATCCTCTTCTTAAGTAGCTCTGTTCACAGCCTGTTCTGCGCACAAAGAAGAAGAGCACAACCTCAAAGCATCTTTTGTCACAGAAGCAGTGAAGGGTAGTGACTGCGATTCATGTGATGGGGTAAAGAGGTGTGGTAGGTACTGAGGAGGATGGGCTGACACTGAAAGGCTTCAGTTTTGCAGTCCTGGTGGTCCGGTCTTGCAGCTGTTTTTGCAATAACAAAACTCAGCCATTTCTTAAGAAGTCCAATAGTAACATGTTCATCACCAGCTCCAAGAGAGGTTTTGCATGTTGTTGAACGACTGAAGTTTTGCATATTTCTGGTTTCACCTAGCATGACCTGCTGAACATCATGTCAGCGTGATGTGTCTTTTGTCTCACAGTCTCAGATTCCTTGGCTGACAGCTGTGTTGTTGGACCTCCATCATTCGTACTGTGTTCTGCTTCAGTAGAGCAGCTTAGAATAAATGTTTTGCCTCTAACAGCAGGCACTAAGGGGAGTTAAAGAGTAGAACGCTAAAAAATATTTGTAGGTACATTTTTTCAGTTAGTTTGTGTTTAATCTAAATTGTGTGTTTTAGCAAAAGTTCTCAAAAAGTTGCATGAACCTCAAATAAATAAGTAAAATTAATTGACAACTATTTTAAGGGATTTTATTTCTAGATTTTTATATTGACAAAAGAAAAGCCTTATAGAAGAAAACATTTAGAAATGCACTGATCATAGGTTTGAACCCAATTTCTGAACATGTCATTATTGAATAGAATCTGCAGCTTAAGGAAAAAAATTGCACTTTGTGAGCAGGAGAAGTGATCTGTAAGAGTAGGTTTCATTCATTTTAAATCAAGAAAATAATTTAGAATGAATTTAAAACCATTTTTAACATCTTATATTAGCGATTACCACAATTAGCATTATTGCCAGCCTCTGTTTATATTTTCTATGAAGAATATAGACATTACAAGAGGTTACCAATATTTTCAAACAAAGTATCATTCATAGAAGATGGAGGCTGGAAGCTGAAATCATAAAAATACTTTCTGTAATACATTTGGTCTTCCTGTTGTACTAAAGTTGGGTTCTGGTCAATTTAGTACTGATCCAGTTTGATCAGATACCATCTAGGTGTGTATGAAGTGACATCATGCCACACACGGCTCTGTTTTGAACCAAAAAAAAAAAAAAACTGCAAGATTACAAAATGGAGGAGGAGTAAAATGACCAGCACCCACAGAGACTAGCTGTGTGATGTAGCAGCCTAAATTAACAACCACATTACTCCCTGAAGAACATAATTTCCTTTAAAAAGTTTTTTTATAGGCCTTTTGCTCTTCCTCTAATTTAAAATCCCTTCATGATGCAGAAATGTCCAAATTAAAATGTGTCCTTCCTTCAGTAACAACTTCCACACCAAAGAAAGTTGTTGCAATATGTTAGCACTTAGGTGTGGTGTGTTTGCTAATAGAAATTTCTGTTTAAGATAGATTTTTTGGGCTTTTGACTCTCAAGCATTTCATTCTTTTCCCCTCAAGGATCCATGATTCGACTATCAATGTCGCCCAATTCAGGTCTCTCTGTGATCCCTATGAAAATTAATGCATCACCATATTATACATGCAATATAAAACATTGTTTTATCTTGAACAATGCTAAAAAACTGTTCTTTAGCATTTAAAGAACAGTTTTACTATGCCAATGTAGTTTTCTTCCTTTGGTGCATATTAAATAGAGACTGACTCTAAGACTCAGACTTCTCAGACGTTAAAACCACCAGACCAAATCAAGTTAATTCCATAGGTCATTGATGGTGTTGGGGTCAAAGATTCCACTGAAGAGCATTAAAATTATATTAGCATCAAGATGAGCAAAGGACCATTTAGAAAAAAGTGAATAACAGTAACCATGAATTTAGTGACTCATACAGTGCTATGGTAACAGGACACCATCCATGAATACATTACAAAATCAAAGCTGAAGCAAAGCCATTTTGGCAAATTAATTTTTAATGGTGAGCTTAAGACCAGTAACAAATGTAAGTCCAGTATAACTTCACATCCAGAAAATAAAACTTTAATGCAGCCAATTTCACATTAATAAAGTGTAATGTTAATAGATTTGACAGATTTTTACTTTTATATTACCTACTGCAGACATGTGTCACTTATGTCACAAAATGACCTAATAAAAGCACCACTGAAGCAGAAGACAAGCTGGTAAATGAGCTGCCAGGAGTATGTTTTGAAACAGTGTTTTAAAGAGGTCCTGGCGTCTATGTGTGAGACATGACTTCCTTCTTTTTAACAGTGGGCACTTCAAGCGCTGGCTCGGTGTCAACCTTCCATTCTAATGGACAGCCACAAAGCTGACAGGCAGTAAATCAGAGGAAGTATAGAAAGCCATTAGTCCAGGGATACACAATAAAAAGCGGTAATGGTCTCATAAAGCCTGCAACACCACAGCAGACATTCTGATTCTGTCTATTAAGGCGTACGTAGAGTCTCAGATGAGTGAAAATAGGGAAGACATTTCTCTTCTGTGCATTGTTGCCTGGGGTCCTGTGTTCGTGATCAATGTACAGTGAAATGCAGTGCCCCAAAAACTATTTATTTAGATTGTACTATGGGTGAGAGAATATTAGAGGAGAAAGCCATGATTATGTAGCGCTTGTACAGAGCTCTGTGTTATAGACACTTTACTGACGTACTCAGAGCTGGTTAAAATTTGTTTACTGGATTAAAAAGAAAAATAAATTTGCTCAATTGAAATGTATAAAATATCTAGTTAGGTCACAACTTTTAAGAAATTGTTAATGTAATAATCTAAACCAAATTTTTACCTAAGCCTTAGGTATGTTTATAAATACACCATCTTTTTATGCAATATATTTGAGCAGACATTCAGACTGGTTTATGGCTGAAAATCTTTGCACAAAAGGAGCATTCAGCAAGAGTGCTTCTCAATAAATAAAATTATTATCAACATATACATTTATTTTGACATGGTTTAATCCCCATTCCATCTGAGAAGAAGGTTAAAATGGAGCCTTGGAAAACACATGGAAGCATTGTAAGCTTGTACGTAATTTAAACGACAACACACTGAATCCTCTAGAAAAATAAGTTATACATTTGGAGACTTTTTATCAAGACCCAAAGAATTGCTATGATCAATAGTATTGAATACTTTAGAAAGAACAGTGTAGCCATTGGTTTTAGTGTCGCATCTAAGGATGGGAAACACAGAAGAAACAACCAGGATTTATTATAACATAAATATATTTTGATTGAATTAGTCCTGGTCATAGCTCATTCAATAATAGAGAAATACAGGCTGAAGTTGAACCTTGAGGAAAACCTATAGAAACTATAAGCTTGTTTATTACGACAATGAAAAATGTTCTATAAATGTTGCATAAATGACAATATTATCAATACATAAATGTGTTTTGGTTGACTTTAGTCCCTGTCCTCACTCACCCACTAAAATACAGAATAAAACTGTGGCTAAAATGTATCCTTGAGTATGACCAGTAGATACTCAAGGATACATATATTTTTGTATAATGTTTTTCTATCTTATTAACTTCTTCTACTTCTGGAACAAAGTTCATGGTCATGAAATATTCCTTGAACTAAGGTGTGCTCAAGGAGAAATGTGTCTAAAACATGCATGACAAAGAACCTGAAATGTCCACTTGTGACATCGACGACAAGAAGAGCCCTTTTTACTGAAACCGTTTTCAGATCATTGAATGTTTCAGCTTGCTTCACATAACAGACGCAAGGACAGAATAGATTAGACATCAATAATGGATCACCTGGCCTTCTACAGTAAATATTATGTAAACAGTTTCAGTCCAAATCTAAACAGAGAGTTTTGACAGAAAAGGTAAAAAAAAAAAAAACAATATTGACAAAACATTTTTGAGTTGCACAGCCAGAGGCTCATCTGTATTCAACAGGACTATAATTCACTAGAAAACAAAATCTTCCTTAAACTGTGCCAGCAATACAACCAGCTGCCAGATGTCTAAATAATTTCACAAAAATCAACCCAAATTTCTCCTCCCGAGAGATAAGAAATTCCTCAGAGTGACATTTCAACAGGCTGTTCCTAACTTATAGCAAGGCTGAACTCGCCCGAAGACAATGACAAGCTCCTCTCTGTCTGATGTCACTTCCCATTTCCAGGCCGACCGCTATCTGCTGCTGGCTTCTGCCAATAATAGCTCATCAAAACAACACAACCCAGCTTGGCACAAAAATAAAGGCAGCACTCCACGTCCGTGCCACTCAGTTGTCAATTAAGACTCCTCTTCACACTGACACTTGTGACTTAAAAGAAACAGTCAAGAGTGTGATGAATCCGAGTCGACAGATGAGAAGGCAGTGCGCTGCGTTGCAGTACCATAATGCACTTGAGATATGGATAACAACTGACACCACTGGCAGGTCTTATGAAGTTTGATTTCATTTGTCAGGCCTCTTCTACTTTGTCTTTTCAGCTCACTCGCTCCCGCGCTTTTCAATCATCATGGTAATAGCTCATTCTGATCGCCTGAAGACACTCAACCTCGTTTTCATTTAAAATGCAGAGACATAAATATAGCAGGCACTCCAATGAGCAACATATAGTCACGGGAGGTGGGGGAGCACATAAACTAAGTACACCCCGACAGATTTGATTGGATTTAAGAAAGAAATCAGCAGCCTTTATCAGTTTTGGGCAGTTGGTTGATCTTGAGGATACAAGCCCTATTAAAAATGTCAAGAAAAAAGAGAAGCAACTGTTGCTGCAGATGAGCCTTTTTAAGAATGAGACTTCAAATCAACAGGTCATTATTTTCACACTGTGAAATAATGTAAAACATTTAAGACTGGAAGTAAAGCAGACATGAGACAAAATATGATATTGTGTTGAGCACAAAAAGGATCTCTGCTGACAAAAATCATCAGACAGTGCAGTGCCGTATGACAAAGTATGAAAACATTAGATATTTAACAAAAACTGAAGTGTTATCTTCGTACTGTGAAGAGATTTGTGGCTGATTCAGAAGAAAGATGGGTTTATACAGATACAGACATAATGTACAATGTGAAAACAAAGCGATGAGTTGTCCATGAAGTTTTCTGCTCACAGAAGTTTTGTAGAGTCAAATGCGAGACCATCTGACAAATTGATCTCATATTAAACTGGTTTCTCAAGAGGAGCAGCAAATCTACAACAGAATGGCAAGAAGAGCCCAGTCAATGTTCAAACCTCAGCCTAATTTAAAATCTATTGGGAGACTTAAAGAGGAGTGTACCAAAAATCCTTCCCAACAATGAGAGAGATTTTTAAAGTCTCCAAAGAGTCACAAATACTAGTTTTCTTATTTATGTGAAATGCATGCAACTAAAACACAAATATCACACAAAAAACACAAATTATAGAGAAACAACCTTCTGCTTCGATACGTGATCACTGTGAAGACAAACTGAACAGTAAGTGTCCAAGCCTGTTTTGACAAATACCTCGCATGCTTGTCACCAGCAGACCACATGACGGTAATTCCTGACTGAAGCGCTCCTCCTGTGAATCTCTATAATCCTGACTGTGAAATGTGACAAGATCATTCTTTAGGCTGCTTTAGTCTGAATAATCTGCCCGTCACAGACGTTCATCCTGACCTGCACAGCGCTTCCAGCGTCATAACGCGCTACCTGAACATTTCCACCCCCTGACTTAGGCTCCAGAAATTAAATCTAGATGAACAAATGTGACGGATCAGCATCTAGTGCAGGATGTGTGTCATGTTGATTTTACAGTTATTGCCTCTCAGTTGAAATCTCACTGCATGGTGTGCTTTACACTGATTTGAGACATTGACTTTAAAGGGCAAGATGGGTCACATTGTTTGGTGTGTTAAAAAAAGAAGAAAATACAAACTGCATAAGTTAGAAAATGTTTTGATTCTGGTCTTGTTTGATTTGTTTGTACTACATCTTTAATTATCTGAGAAATCAGGACAGCCACAGAACTTTCATAAAATTCTTTACAGTTGCAACCTTCATATATAAAATCGAATTATACACCAAAGTTTAATGTCAGCCAACATGAAAATGTTTGTTCCTGTGCAGCTCAAAGCCAACTGGCTCTGACATGAGCCCCTTGGAGTTTCCACAAAGTTCTAAACCAGTAATACGGCAGCTGTCAGCTTGAATCCAGCAGCTGGTTCCAGTGCTAACAGGGAGGTAAGGTGAAGTTAACTCTTCTCTACAGCATGACTACAACCCACAGGGGGGATCCTCACCCACCTGACGGCAAGTGGACGACAGCGCGCCATCTCCGCAGGCTTTACTTTCAGCTCCTGACCAGCTTTGACTAATTGAGGAGACAAAGTGAATAAGACCCTTCAACCAGCACCATCTTGGCTGCAACTCAACTTTTCTGACTCTCACTCTCAGAGCTGAGCTCCGGCGCTCTGACTTCCAGCTAGATACTGTAAGTTCTGCGTGTCACCTTTGAGTTGAGCTCTCGCAAAATGAAGTCAGCGCCACGGTCTTTGACACGAGAAGGTAGTGGGAAAGAGGAAAATATCCTCTGAGAAGTCAAAGAGAATGGGTATGACTTCTAAGTATCTCAAATGTCCTGTCTTGAGAACATAATATCTGTAATACTTCTTGACACATTCGCCTATAACCGCTTATTCTTTGCCGGCTTCTGTGGGGCCCTTTCTTCCCCCCTCTCTGGGCAGGAAAGAAAAGCAGTCTATTTTCTTGTCATATTTGGCTGAAAGGTGGGGGGAGGGAGACTTTCAGCTTGGAGTCTAATTTCCTGCACTTTAAAGACAGTCCGCATGCAAGGTGCATTACCATGCTATCAAGGTGATGGGAACAATTTCAAAGTGTCAGTCAGTCATGGAAATATCAGAACGACTTAATGTCTGGAGCAACCTGTCAAAGGCTGTAGAGAAGTGGTGCGGAGTAGGAGTTTTATTCAGTCTGCACGCCTTACTTAGACTTTGACTCTGTGTTGCACTCTAGAAAGTAGTCAAACTGTATGTCTGCATGGGGATGTATTAATAGGTGAACCAGGGAGCACATCTAATGTAATTTTGAATAGGCAGGGAACAGAAACTTTGCTGGATGTTATACTAAAGCGATCAGCCCGTGCACAAAACCGCCATGCCTCATATGATCCCACCATTCGCCGCTTCACAGACGGCAGTTAGTTAAGGCTGTTAATTTCCTGATAGACGCACCACTGTGGGTGACACACACGGGCTGTACTTAACCATTATTAATGTGACAGGCCTCAGCGCAAAGCAAATCAATTAAACAGGAGCAATCACCGCAGCCTGGATAAGCAGCCTTTTAAGGCTGTTTTTTCCTTGACAAGGAGGTCCTCGATCCAGGCCCTCCAGTGCCAGGACCTGACAGGTCAAGAAAGCACTGCGAAACAATAGCACCTTCCAACCATCATCTCGCCTTTTTACCTGTCACATCCAGTCGGCCTGTCTGGCTGCTGACGTGGCGCACCCTGTGCCGGCTGCCACAGGGGTGAATTTTCATGTCACCAAGAGGGAATTTCTTATTCTATTTGCTTGACATTATAATGCTGCATTTATCATCCATATCTCCCCCATTTCTTATTTGAAAGCTATATGTTAGGAGCTTTTGTGCCTGCAGTATCTTGGAAAATAGTCATACTCCATGAAATGTTTCACTTTTTGCCAAGTTACAATCACAAATTCTTATTCATTTTATTTGGATTTTACATCCAATAGACCAACATGAAAACATGAAAGGGCAAATTGCACTTTGTTTTAAATGCTTTAATAAATAAAAATATTAAACATTTACCATGTACACACCCAGAGTTGTACCTTTGCAAAACCTTTGCTGCATTACCTCCATCAATCTTCCCATTAACACAGACCAGCCTTCCTGTTCAAGATTAATAAAATTATTTAGGTGTATTAGAGTAAAATGAATTGCATCTCTTTAAATTTTGAAAAGCCACGAATCAATAATTATGTTCTGCTTTGTGTTTATCACATAAATCCAAATAAAACATATTTGCATTTGTCATCAATGTGCCTAAATATAAAAAGGTTAAAGGAACATTAACAAGCTTTCCAAACTGTCTAAGTTTTTGACATTTTTCTTAAGATTTAGGTTGTTATAGTTTTCAAAGGCAGAACAAATTATCATTACTGTTGCAGGGGCTCACCTTAATCTTAATCTTCCACCGCTGCTTGCAACCTTTAAAGTGTCCACAATGACATTACTTTTAAGCTTCATCATGTCTTTAGCTGCTGTTAAAACAAGCACTGTCGCAATCTAATTTAAAATTTTCTAATCAGCCCAGCAGCAACCATCAACCTTCAACAAGTTACATGATCCATGCAAGGTTACTTAATATGGACCTGGTCCTCTTGGCTTTAATAGCCAATACATTTCAATGTCATCAGTCACAGTGATAAAATGTAAGGCTGCCCAAACTTCATATTCAACAGTATTAAATGAAATATCTTTTTAAAAAGCACAGACTCTTGAAATCTTACAACGGATTCAGCTTGTTCAGATAATATAAGCACAAGTTCAGTCAGGATACAAGCTGCTTAAATTAGGTTTTCCTTAACAGCTTTAAGTTGCATTTGGAGAAACAGAAAAGATTTGCAAATATAATGAATAACTTGTCGACTAAACAAACTATGAGGTTGAAATGCTTTCTAAAGTTTGATATTTCAAACTTTACAGAAAGTAATAAAAAAATAATTTCCTTCAGCTATTAGTTTTGGTGGCAGAAGATTATCAGTGGCCCCCATCAAGCCACCCTTTTGAGGCACCCCTGCTCTTTAAAATTTAATTTCCTCCACAATCTTTATGATTAACTATTACCTGTCATAAAAAAAAAGTTTGATTGTCACAAATGATGGCACCCAAACCTGTATTTGCATTAGGATTCATAACGAAGCCCTGGTGGTAAAATATTCTGCTTTGAACTAATGACTTACTGTGGAAGCCATTTAAGGATAAAGCTGAGAATTTGGTGTCTGCTGCTGCGAACCATCCATCACGTCCACAATAAAAGGAGTTTTTTTGCCTGATGGTTGAAATTTATGGTCGCCCTTCTCTGCCCTAATAATTCAAAGAGCTGTGTCAGAGCCTGACAGCCCTTGCCGAAAACAGCAGCCCTGTTATCAATCAAAAAACACTTGCATATGCTTAAACTTTCGCCTGATCAGCAAGACATTTATAGGCTATTGAGTAATAAGATGAGTGGGTCTGGTTCGATGGGGAGGAATGTGGAAGCTCTAGTGATTAATGGTGGCAAAAGGAGAAATTTTAAAGCATGGTTCAAGTAAAAAGGAAAAGTACATTTTTGGGCAAGTTGGAGAAATAGGGGTAAATTTATGGTTTTTGTAAATACTTATCACTGCATTCAGTCATGAAGAGAAGCAGAAAAAGGACATCTCACTTTATACCAAACATATATGGATTCATTAGTTTAAATCCAACAGAGAAGTGACAAAACAAGCGAGGAAAAATAGCAGACAGCTGACAGATAGGCTGTCAGTGTGCTGTCCTGCGTGGCAGCAGTGATTTACAGGGCAAAGTTCTAGCAAATGTGAAAAAATGTAAAAGAGCAGAGGTGCCACTAAAAGGAGGGAAAAGCAGGACAACAATGGCTACATCTTTAAACTTGCCGTTTCCTGGGTGACCAGTTTTATATGCATTTTTAATAGCATTGTTAAGAAATATAACATATTTGTAGAAATATTTTATTTCTACAAAATAAAATATTTATTTATTCATTTTTAATAAATGCTTAGGTCTTTCTTTGCCCTTTACATTGTACCACTTCTAAGTCTACCACTCCCTTCTGGCACCGCCTCACTAAGTACAACCACAGTGTGTTGCAGCTCATATTAAAGAGCTATTTTTGCCTTTTGGTTTAGGTATGCCACCCAAAGATTATCATTGCCCCCCTTCTTGAAAGATGTTACATATTGAAGGTTTTTATCCACAATGGTGCATCAACACTTTTTTTGAAATCTTTGCTTTATGCAGCTATGTCTCTGACCATTGGTTAAAATAAAATAAAATAAAAAAAGTTTAGGTATTTCAGTAATTTAATTCAAATTCCTCTGAACAGCTCCTACACAAAGTTTCTGACATGATTATTACGGCTTTCAGATAATGAAAACTTAATATCATTATATTATAAAATTACAATAAAATATGATCTTAATTAAACACATTGAAGCTATTCAAATGCTGTAGGCTTTTCCAATGTGTGCAGACTTTTGACTTGATAGTTGTCCAGCAGACACTCACTGACACCTTCCTCAAAGAGAGAAAGCCTCAAACGATCATTAGTTTTAAAGTCATAATCTTAAAAATTAAAATGAAAGTGTAGAAGAATGTCACTTCTTTTAGGAATATCATTTATACCATTCATAAAGTGAAATCGCATTTCACTTTATGAATGGTATTTACTGTAGTACTTTTGCTGATAATGTTCTAATTGAATTAAGTTTATTAATTGTATGTCAAAAACTGTCCTCTGCGGTCCATCAACTTTGAAGTGTTTGCATGCATGAACTCCAAAAAGTTCAAAAACGAGTTGGAATAAGGATGAAAAGAAAAATCTGACAGGGCTCAAATTCTTTAATACCTACTGTTCACTTCAGGGAATTCGTGTTTGGATGATCTTTATCTATCGATCATTCTGCTCCAGAAAACCTAAATGTGCACACCCAAGCAGCAGGGGCGCAGCGCATGCGTCAGATCTCCAATTACGCAAATACGCAGATAAAAATCTCCAAATTAAAAGGGCGCATGTTGCTGAAAACTGAACCAGACGTGAGTGTGAGGTAGGAAACGTCATGTTATTTCCACCTTCCATCACATTTGGTGGGATCTCTTTTTGATTGGGAGGCTGCGGACTGATCCAGACGCCGCTGAACAGGAGGGGGAGGCGGAGTGATCCCTCCTGCCAGTTAAACCAAGTTCTCCCTGGGACCTAGAGCCCACACTGCTGAAGCGTCGCAGGGGATGAAGGCGCACGGATTCTGCTCTCTCATTCCGACTCCGATTTAAGGATATTTATTATTTCTTTGCATTTTTCCTGGGCGAGGCTCTAGTTAACATTAAAACAATCCTGACAGCTGGCTTTCTCTGATCTCCACATGTCTTTTCCCACCATTTGTACGAGAATCGGGTCATGATCACATCGCCCTTGGTGTCTGTTCTGAGAAATAGCACGAATCCAGCGTGGGAGAGCGGCTCCTCGGTGGGGGAGAAGGGAGCAGCGAACATCAGCCGACTGTCCGTCCACCACTGCGTCTCTCCCGCGGATCCCTCTCGCCAAGCCGGCCGTCTTCCCATCAAGGTGTTGAAAATGCTCACCGCTCGGGCAGGACACATCTTACACCCGGAGTACCTCCAACCTCTTCCGTCCACTCCAGTTAGTCCCATCGAGGTAAGCATTAAAGCAAATTTAGGGAACGTTTTTTTGCGGACATGAAAATCAAGCTTCCGGTGCGGGTTTTGTACAAAAATGTTGCATCAGACTTTTAGGTTTGTTGTTGTTCGCTTTAAATATTTAACTCTGATGTTAAATTTGGAATAACTGTACATACTGAGAACTATTTAGCAAGCTGGTGACTCTAAACCAACGTAAGCTTTAATGTGCAAACCTTCTAGTATACGCACATTCTGAGTTTATTTAGTTTCTCTTCGAGATAACTTCACGCGCAGTGCGTAAAATACGCAAAGCGATTGTTTTTGCTGTCCTGCAAACATTTGCATGTTGACGTGTTTTTATTCCTTTATTACATCTTATTTTTTATTATTTTTCGCAGTTGGATGCAAAAAAGAGTCCGCTGGCCCTTTTGGCCCAGACTTGCTCTCAGATCGGAAAGCCGGACCCCCCGTCCTCTTCCAAGCTTTCCTCCGTGACCTCCAGCGGATCCAGCGACAAGGAGACCAAATCCGGTCCGCTGAAAATGAGCGACATCGGAGCCGAGGACAAGTCCAGCTTCAAGCCCTACTCGAAATCTTCAGAGAAGAAGGACTCGACGAGCAGCATCAGTGGAGATAAAACTGGTTTCCGGGTGCCTAGCGCCACCTGCCAGCCGTTCACGCCCAGGACAGGCAGTCCCAGCTCCTGCACCTCCGTGTCGCCTCTACCGTCGGAGGGGAAAACCGGGGACAAGGAGGAGAAGAAGGAGTCTGACAGCAATAAAAGCGGCACGACTGATGGCAGCGGAAGCCAAAGGATAAATGGAATTACCTCTGACGACAGCACATCTGGACCCAAGGCTGCTACATCAGACTCCACATCTGTAACCTCCTCCTCCTCCGTTCTGGGATCCGGACTGGTAGCCCCTGTCTCCCCCTATAAGCCGGGACACACAGTTTTTCCTTTGCCGCCCGCGAGTATTTCCTATCCTGGAAGTTTAGCGGGAGCGTATGCAGGTTACCCGCAGCCGTTCCTCCCGCCCGGAATGACCTTGGACCCCACCAAACCCAGCAGCCAGCTGCTGAGCGCGCAGTTCGCGGCCGCCAGCTCGTTGGGGTGCAGTAAAGCGGGGTCGAGCCCCCTGGCTGGAGCTTCTCCTCCGTCTTTAATGTCCGCCAGCCTGTGCAGAGACCCATACTGCCTGAGCTATCACTGCACCAGCCATCTGTCAGGTGCGTCAGGCGCAAACTGCGCGCACGACTCCGCTCTGAAGTCTGGATACCCGCTCATGTATCCAACACACCCCCTGCATGGTGTGCATTCCTCAGCCCCGTCTTTCAGCGGACACCCCCTGTACCCTTACGGCTTTATGTTGCCCAACGACCCGCTGCCGCATGTTTGCAATTGGGTATCTGCTAACGGACCCTGCGATAAGCGCTTCTCTTCCTCAGAGGAGCTTCTTAGCCACCTGCGGACTCACACCTCCTTCGCCGGGACGGAGAAGTTGATATCCGGGTACCCGGGCTCCACCACACTCGCGAACGCGGCTGCAGCCGCTGCCATGGCCTGTCACATGCACATCCCTTCAAACGGCAGTCCGGGCAGCCCCAGTGCGCTGGCCCTCCGGGGCCCCCACCACCCGCTCGGACTCAGCAGCCGCTATCACCCGTACTCAAAGAGCCCTCTGCCCGCTCCAGGGGCCCCGGTTCCGGTGCCCGCGGCCACAGGGCCTTATTACTCCCCGTATGCCCTGTACGGGCAAAGACTGACGACAGCCTCTGCCTTAGGATACCAGTGAAGTCGGAGAATTACACATTTATAACAGAATAATTTAGGCCCAATGAGTTTTATATTGGGACTGAATCCACGCCGGGATCAGTGTATTTATTTGCGATAGCTTCAAGCGTGACTAAAATAAAAAAAAATATTATAATATACATTTTATAAGCCTCAACGTGCTTTCTTTTATACAAGAAATGTTTGTTTTAGTAAATATAAATATGATTTTAAATTCTGAATCCAAACTTAATTGTTGACTTTTTAAGTTTTAAAAATAGGTAGAGGAAAAAAACTGTATGAGAAACTTACTCCTTAAGATGTGCACTGGATTTATTTTGCAGGGTTGCATTAAGCCCCATATTTTGATAGTCACACACCTCTAAAAACCGAATGTTTTTATCTGTAGTGTTTTACTTTAGACTCAAGATTTGATTAAATTAAAAATAAAATTAATTGGGTCCAGTCAAGCTCTGGAGAACACATCAATATTTTTTTAAGTTTTTCTGATTTTATTATTTACACATATGTATACTAACCATTTTTATTTTAAATATTGTCAGTTTTAGAGTTTATTTTCAGAAAGTCACAAAATAATATCTAAATTAGTGAAAAATAAAATAAATATTTTAAGTTCTGTGTTCAGAAATGCACATTTGGTGAAAAACTGTGATTTACACTCATGCATTTGAGGATGATCTCCATTAATCTTTTGTATTGTTGTGTGCAATTCAACAAACACTGAATGTCACACAGGTTTTTTTTTATTCTAAAGCTTCAAATGTATTTTAATAATTATTGTTTTTTTATTTTGTTTTGCTTAATTTATATGTGAATTGAGGTTGTAAAAGGAAGGTTAAAAAATTCCATTATTAAAGAAAAAAAAAAGTAGCACCTATAGTTGCAGCCTGGATTTTATGAGCTGGTGTCAGGCATGCTCCTTTATTCTCATTGTAATAGAAAAAAATGCTTAAAACCAAAACAGAATCATTTAATTGTTTTTATTTAAAAAATAACAACTAATCAACAATTAGCCAATTAAAGTATTTACAATTGTATTGCATAGACAAAAATGAAAATACAGAAAAAAATATGAAATTAATTACAGATTTTTAGCCTTTTTTGCACAAAAAATAACTTTTTCTTTTTTTTTGCTCTTCACAGACTGCCGCGAGAATGAAAGACTGATTAGCTACTCAATAAATGGGGCTATATGCTCCACTATAGCTAGCAGTTAACTACTGAAGCTTGTAGTTTGTAAACTGTATGTTTCTTTTGGGTTGGTTGTCTCATTGCTTATTATTGACACCAGGCCGGGCGCTGTGCAATTCTCTTCACGTCACAAATTTGACCAGACAGTGTCCATTTTATTTTGTGGTACTCAGAAAAATGTAAGGCGAGGAGGTACTTAGCAAATTTTAAAACTAATAATCAGGCATTTAGCAAAAAGCTGAGAAAAACTGCCACCACAAAAAAATGAAAATCATCCTGTTTCAAACTTTTGTCAAGAGCCAAGATGGTGTGGGATACCACACACACACGCGCACACACACACACACACACCCCTACACACATGCCCGCGCACCCACTCAAGCTTTAAAAAAACATCCTTGGCTTTAAATTTGTTCTCAGTTGTTTTGTAGTTTGAATTATTAATCTTGGAGAGCTCTTAATACCGTTACTGCATTGCTTACATACAAAATAATTGATAGTAATTTAAGTGATCACTGATTCAAATGAGTTTAAAATTGCAAAACGCATTAGCAGAATATATTCCCTAACTTATCCATGTCTGTATCTGCAGGAAAAAATCTAGAATTTAATAAAAACAACTTTTATTTATCTATTTTTTACTGAGACTTAATTGATTACTTTGGGGACTACCAACACCTCCATATGGTTGATTGTCGCAAAGTGTCAGAGTAGTTAGTTAATTAGTAAATACTTCTACAATTAACTGCAAAACTAAGCTATGCACCTTCATCATCCTGAGCTTAATGAAGGAATATTTAATTTAAAATGTTTCACTGGTGAAGAGTAAAAAAGTATTACAACCAGTCAAAGTTTTAAAGCAGAAGTACCTATCTGACTAATCGGAGGGGCAACTTTAGCTCCCATATATAAATGCTGGATCTTAAAATATTTCGTAACAGCTGAATTATATTTTTGTGAGCAAGGGAAACTTTTCAGAGGTCGTTTTCTGTCAGCTGACCTGCAGCGTACAGCAATGGGTAGGGGAGGGGCTGAACTGTGCTACTCTATGCTTCACAGAGCTGAGAAAATCTGAGAACCTCGTTAAAAGGATTTTGAACCAATTGGTGGCTTGAAAAAAAGCAAACGCTGTATATCATGACATATGTATATTGTGTTTTTGCAGCAAATCTACTTCGCTAAAACCCTCTGAATCTCCTTCATCTTACTGATAATTGATTCACCTTAAGACAGACAAGCTTTTAATATGACAAACCTCGAAACCAAAATTTACAGTGACTTAGACGTAAAATGTTTCCAGAGCTTTTTGTGATTGCTCTAATGAGGCTGTGAAGCACAGACCTTTAACAAGTTAATCAGTCCCTTAAAACAAATCAGCTAAATCAAGCCAACACTGTCATTATCCATCCTCACTAAATCAGACTGTTCTCCAGCAATAAGGGGAAGGAAAAAAAAAAAAAAAAAAAAAAAGAATCAGCACGGTCAGACGTCGTATTCATCAAACCCGCCCATCCGTCATGCAGATGAGGCCCTAAACATAGCCTGGTGATAGATGGCTGGCAATAAAGCCGCGATTCAGCACTGCAGCCAGCCAGCCATGAAGCCAGCGTGGGTCACAGACGTGATGCATTCCTTTTTTACTAAAAACAGCACCATTAACATGATGTGAACAAATGGGGCAGAGATCTCAAGAGGCATTTCTCAGAGGTTAATTGATGTGTGACGCTGTGGTATTGATTTACACATGAACCAGCAGATAAACTTGTCAACTATTTATTATGTAGATTTTCCTCAGATCCATTAAAGGGATAACTTATTTTAAATTTAGCAATTGAATGCAAGCATGTGTAGAATTAAATCATCTTAAAGTGAATATTTACATGGTAGTTCTGGCTTGTGTAATAGCATGTATTACATGTAGTCAGGAGCCATTTATTGAATTAAGCAGTTGATGCTTCAGTATCCCTGTTTGAAGTGTTTTAATGAAACAACTTTAGATCAAACTGAAAAAAAACAAATAGACAAAATATAAGAGCTGAAAAGCTACCAATAAGTGTGCACAAAGATAATGGCAATGCTATTTTAAATTATAAAAATGCAAAACAGAAAAAATAAATCCTGTACCCAAATGATGTTTTTTTATAGCAAAGTATCTCAATCTAAAGAATATGACAATTTTTTTTTTTGAAAAAGTCAATGATTCATCTTAAGCTATTTGTTTGGTAACATATTTTTTTCCCTTTAAATCAATGAAGTTGTTGACATGTTCATTCATTTGCATTACGCAGAACAAAAAATGAGCCATAGGTGTGAGGAAATTAGCCAATGATAAATGTCTATAAGTTGGCTATAATAGAATATTTTAGCTATATTTTTAGTTTTATTATCTAAATTGATAGATTACACCAAATGGTTAGTCTTTCTAAACTTAGATTATTAAGATGCATATATTTTCCAACAAAGTGTAGAAGGTATCTCTAAGTACAGCAATAAGCAAATATGTTTATTCTTTAAGTAACTTTGCATTACTAAAAACAACTTTAAACTGTTTGCAGGCTATCAGGGAGGATAAACTTCACCTTTAAAGACTTGATGTAATAAGTTTAGGAGTGCAAATGATCTTTGGTCTTAAATTATCAATTGTTGTGTAAGTTAGGTGAGCCCAGGAACACAACATGAGACGTGGACAACAAATCACAGGTCTTGAGATGATTTTCAAAACTTAAACAAAAAATTTAAGGAACGATTGATATTAGTTGATCGGTTTCTGATGGAAGCTATAAATTGATACATATTGAATGATTTACAAGTAATAGTAAGAATCCTCCTATATTTTTGTTTTAATATGAGCTTAAATTGCATTGCTACAGTTTTGTGTTTTGGGTCTCAATGGAAAACTATGGAAGCCACTACAATAGCAAAAAAAAAAAAAAAAAAAGCCATTTGGGAAGAAACAAGCACTTTGTTTCTTCCCAAAGAAAAGCATTAGTCTAATGTTACACTAATAGCATTTGGCCACTTTCTTTAACTTCATCTCGAGGTACTTCACAAAAAAGGTCAATTTATCCAATCAAACATTCCAATTCATTATGGCAATCAAACAATGCAATAAGTTCAGTTTATTATTGGAATTGGTTTAAAAAGCAGTGGATTGCATCAAGTCATTGACTTACAGGATTCACTCCTACTGGATGAGTGTGTAGCAACAGTAGACAATCGCTTGTGTTGCGTCATTGACTTTGCAGCTGTCTCTTCTTTGAGCATGCATGTAGCGACATTGGAGAGTAAAAACTCACCTTTAACAGGAAGAAACATCCAGAAAAAAATAACAAAAAACTTTCTGTATTTAAACACATCATGTAGCTTGATGCACTCTTTTAGTTTGATAAAAATGTGATGAAAGTTTAATGCATAAATGGCAAAAACCTTGCAACTTCTTTGGTTTCTTGATTGCACATAATTTCTTCTTTTAAGGAACCAGCAACATGGTTTCTTTTCTGTGTTAGAGACCGAAGAGGAAAAGAAAAACATCAATCAGCAAGTCGGGACCTCAAGCAAAACTGGAAATCAGAATCCTCCAGGAATCTTATTAAATTAGAATATCATTGAAACTTTCAGTTAATTCAGTTCAAGAAGTGAAAACTATGCAGAAGGATACCGTGATCCGTTTAACATTTTCATTTTCTCATTTTGATTTCCAGCTAATAGGAAAAAATAATTGTCTTAAAATCTGAATTTAATGTAATACCAACAAAAAAAAGTTTTAAAATCTTATTTTGTGACCACAATATGGCCTACGCAGTCCTAGGAAAGATTGTTAACATGAGTCATAGCACTCTAGACAAGTGCTATGAGTGCTAGCACTTGTCTAGCACTCATAGCAAGTGCTATGAGTGCTAGACAAGCACTCTAGACCTAATGAACAAAAGGTCATTCCAACAGAAGATGTCTGTTTGCAGACTGCTGTACCAAGTATATTACTGTAAAGCTTAGTGGAAGAAAAAAGTGTGCACAAACAAAAGGGATAACCCCAGCCCTGAGGGGAACGTAAACCAGAGCTCATACATAGACATACTTTTCATTCAATTCCATTCATGGTCAAATTTGTTTGCACTCTTGGAAAAGATGAGTAAAAAGCAAGGCCCTTTAAAAAAAAAAAAAACAAAACAAAAAAAACACTGGTGGTATAATTGTTAGTAGCTTGTTGAAACCCCATTTTACCAGTAGGACAGCTCTTAGACCATTGAAAAATGTTGGTTTAATGACTAGTGAACAATTTATGCATTGATCTTGACATGTTTTCAATCGAACATCGTTGAGGTGGGATTTAAAACTATCCACACTGACAGCAGATTCAACACTGACAACACAGTTTTAGGTTTTTGTTTGAGTCTACTATCTCTTCAAGATGGTGGACTCACTACAAGGGATACAAAGCATACAATTGGGTTTCAAGGGGCTTTGGGAGAGGCCCACAGAATCACAGATCCTTCACTGTGCTTAACAGGAGTCATAAGCTGTTGCAAAAACTCTATGGTCTCCCAGCCACTACCCTGAAATGAGTTCCACAGTGCTATTAGTTTTTATTTTCTGAGCTTCAGTTCGACTTAATTAAAGGTCAACAGAGGCCAGAGTCACGTCACGAGTTTCTGCTTAACAAGTTGCTGTTTATTCCATCACCTTAGTGACTGTTAAACACCATCAATCTTTCAGCTATTTGTGGATCTAAATGCCAGTTACAGCTATAATATGCAACAATATTCAGCTTTGTGGCTGCTTTTTACTGTAGCATGGACGCAATGTGCAGTTTTCCACCTGGACATCAACAGTTCAGTGCAAAGCAGTTCTTTACAGACATGAATTTTTGTTAAAAATAGTAGTTTTGACCCAGCTGGGGGCCATGTGTTTCTCCGTCCGCGGCCTCTCGTGAATAAAGTCCGAGGACATCGCCAAACCAGTGTTTCCTCTCAAAAATGCCTTTGGTTCAGTATGACGAATCATGTTTTCCATATGCATGCGATACATAGATCAACACACTTTCAAACACTTGTCACTGATGTTGCAGTCGCATAATGAGTTTAGCACCCTTTTGTCAGTAATATTAATGATGCAATCAGGGGATTTCCCCCAGAGTTACACAAACATTTGCTGCTTTGAGTAAACCTTCCTCTGTGCTTATGTTCTCTGGAAAAGCAAGCAGATCTCTGTTTATAGACACAAAGGAGGGGTGGGGGAAAAATTATGACCTTTTGCATGTTCACTCGGCTGAAAAGCGTGTCTTCCATCATCCGGCGAAACATGCGGTTTATTTTCACTGGAGAAAGGCTTTTTGCTTCTCCAAACAAGACCCCGAATTTATCATCGCCCCATCATTTCCTCCCTTTGACGGAGCACGTAAACGCCAGGAACACAGAGTTAAAGCTGGGTTTCAGTGAGCTGCTGACCTTTGGAGCTTGTCCTCTTCAATTAATGCTGCATCATAAAGCGGAGGAAGTAAGCTTGGTATACAGAGATTATCCCAATGTGAAGAACTCTGTGTGTGCAAAAACCATAAAGCTATCCGATTGGGAAGCACAGTAAAGGGGTGGAGGGATTTTCTTTTTGAAGAGAGCTTGTCAACACACAAAGCAAAGGAAAGAGCAACAGTGAGTTAAACAGTGGGCTCTTGTCTTTCAGCGTTCGACATGCCCTATAATTTGAACACCGCTGACAGGGGCCATTTTGAAGCCTGTCATAGGCGGCAAACTTTTTGTCTTCGAACGTCTTGCTCACAGTGAAGTCGACTCCTGCTACAGTTCAGGGTGATTAATGACTTATGGCCTTATTGTGTGGAGGTGGCTAATTAACTACAGGCTGACTGAAGAGACACGCTATAAAAACCCGGCTCTGATAACCCCCAACTTTTTCCCTTTCCTTTTTACTTGGCATGTGGAAGCTCTTACTGACAAATTTGCAAGAAGCAGACCAGCGTTGAGTAAGATGAATGGCCTCTGCGAACAGTAAACAGCCTTTAATTTAGCCGTGTTTAAATGTATGACACGCTGGTATTGTGCTTCTTTGCTGTTCGTGCTCTCAAGCTGGTAAACGCGGCCAAACATCCCCCCTCCATCCCCTTGCTGTTGGGTTAAATTTAGGCTTGGCATATTCATGAAGGGAGTTTCTTCTGGCAAACATGTGTTCGTTGCCTCTTCAAGTTTTCCACAATCTCTTCAAACTGACATCTAAAGACACAGACAATCAATTTCTTTAACAAAGTAGCCTTAAATCACACCAAGCAGGAGGAACATTTTACAGGGATTTTTGTAGTATTACATGAGAACATTAACTATAGGCCACTGTGCCTTCAAAAGCATTTCTACATGAAATCTTGCAGATTTTTTCAGGTTACAACCACAAACGTCAATTTTACTGCTATTTCGTGTGACATGCTTTGCTTTGTGTTGGTCCAACTGTAAATTGGTAGATAAATGTATGTGCAAAGTTTCTACTTTATCCTAAAGGTCAGATTTGTAGAGTTGTCCTGCTAATATAGGTAAAAATGCCCAAAGGGTGCTGTGTGGTCAGCTACACAGACAAGGGTGTAAACCGAAATTGTCATTTTATTGTAAATGTTTTGATGAAGAAAGAAAATGGCGATGGATAGCAACCATTAATCATAAGGACTGGAAGCCTTTGGTGTATTCAAGGTTTTGCAGTGAACACTTTTTACAAGGTAAGAAGATTCATATACTCCATGACTACGTAAGTTCTGCAAGATACAATCAAGTATCGTATTATGGAGAAGGTATGCATCTAACCATTAGCAACCATGGAGATAATGTACGACTATCAATCGCAGTCGGTTTGTTCAATACTTTCATCCCTCACTTCCAGTGTTTCTCATGGCACCTCGGCGATCATATGACATATGAAATGGTCAATACAGTTCTGCTTTAGCGATACCTCAGAAGGAACTGAAGCATGTTGCTGGGGAAAAGGACGTCTGGGGCTCTTTTCTGAATCTGTTGCCCCTGCAACCTAATCCTGTATAAATGCAAGACAATGGATTTATGCAAAAGCAACTTGCACAGAGGTCCTAGTATAAATCTATGTCATATTGTTTTAGATTTTTATTTGTAAAAAAGTTTTTAAAAACTATCCATCTTTTTGTTTCCATCCTATAATTACACGGGACGTGTTACATAACTTCTTAATAAAAACACCTGAAAAAAATGTGTGAAGTTTGAAGCTGTATGAATATGTTTGTGTTCATACAGCAACTGACATATGACCTTCAAATTATGTTAGCAGCCATTTTTGCCTTTGATAATTAGATTTGCTAACTTACAGCCTTTCCATGTTCACAGTCAGGTCAACAGTCTAATAAAGTTACAATCGAACTGGTGCACCTCGCTGAGTGTGACAGCTTTAGTGCCAAAATTATTGCTCGAGCCTCGATGAGGAAATTAGCTGTGGACACAACTTGGGGAGGTTTTTTTCCCTCCCAGGGTGAAAAATAATATTTACCACTGGAGTGACAATGATGGAAAATGGAGAGAAGAAATTCCCCTTCAATAAAGATGCATATGAAATATGTCTAGTGGACCCAAAAGAAGGGGGTAAAGCACAGTACCAGCTGGTAGAATATTACAAGTTATGGACATTTAACTTTCCTAAGTCAAATATAACATACTGCTGTCCATTAATATACAGAAGGGCCTGCAGAATCGAGCCTGCCATCTGGTTGAAGTGACAGAGTAATCTACAGCTTGTAATTATAGCTGAGGAGCAGAGTTTCTCTTTAATCTTTTCCAGCTTTCATACAACAGAAAAAAGAGGAAAGAAAAATCCCTCTGCACCGTGTAGCAGATCATTTTTCTTTAAGACAAATGGGTTGTTTTTGTATGATCCAAAATTAGATCAGCAGAAAAACAATCAATCTTGGAAAGGGCCTGGGAAAGGTATTAAGATTTGGATTCTGTTTTTCTTCCTCTTGTCTTCAACATTTCATCTCTCACTTTCTTTGCCTGGCTGGACGGCCATCAGCATTCCTCCCATGATGCTCTCTGCCATCACTCAACATACACTCGGCTAATGATGAATATGACAGTCGGCCTTAATATAGTGATCAGTCCTTAGCTTTTGCTTCCCCTGTGGCGTTCCACAAACAGATGGTGACCTATGAGAGTCAAAATCCACATTGAGAAAAAAAAAAGGACAAAATACTTTATGTCATCCTGCCTGCAAATTAGAAAGATGATATAACTGTCAGATGCCAGCTTCCTGTGGCAGCAGAACCCTCCTCCCTCTTCCAGTTACAGGAGGACTGATGCTTTCACTACACGACGAAAAGGGAAATGGGTGCATGCTTTTTTATAGGAGACCTGTCTGTCAGCTGGCTCTAAAGTCATAACAAATCACCGGCACTCAGCTGAGGCTGAACATTCGGGGCGTCAGGAGGAAGACGGATGACCCGAGGCTTTTTGAAGTGCTCTGGCAGTTCAGATGGCTCGGCAGCGCTGACAGAGAAATATACACAACAGAGCAACCAATAATGAGAACATTAAACATTCCAGCCACCTGACAGGCTGACAAAAACAGCCTGGCCCCATATCAATCATCCTCCGAGTCATAACCTTGACAATTAAGTCTCCTCTGATACTCCCCTGTTATACTTTCTGGGTCCGCACTGCAGAGAGTGTCTCCACTTATGTGTCTGCACTCCTTTACGGCTTTAATCAGATTCCTTAATTTTGATTGATAAAGATATAGGAGAGAAAAACACAATGAATAAGTTGTCACTGCCCCATCTGGTTTATTTCAGTGGACTGCTTGGTGGGGGATCCTTTCCTTTAATTCAGTTTTTAAATTATGATTTATTAAATAAAAACAAAAGCTATTCAAAGCAACTTGAACCTACATGGAATATAATTGCTCACTAATCTGAAAAGCTCACCAAACTAGCCTTGGTGAAAACAATCAAGTCAAGTTTTTGTGATACCCGATAGGTCGCATACATCTCAGTGTAGGAATTCTGGTATTGTTTTAATTCAGCCACAGGGGGTTTTCAAGAATAAATATCCCGTTTGTGGTCCAGCCACAAGATCTCAATCTGATTCAAGTCCAAACTTTGATTAGATCACACGAAGACTTGAGTGGCTTTGTGTGACTGTCAGTCGGTGGCAACGTTAAAACAAATTGCATTGTTGCCCAGTATATCTTTTATACTTAAATCTAGAACACTGACCATAACGTACACAAGTTATACCTTCTACTATGTTCGCTGCACTTTTGTCTTACAGACCACAGACTATTTCTTTTTATCTTGGAGATCATAAATACAGACCTTTGTGTGTGTGTGTGGGGGGGGGGGGGGGGGGGGGCTGTCCTCTGAAATAGGTTTTGCTTGGGATCTCTCCAATGAATTGGAGCACTTTTTGGCCACTTTATTTCTTCCCTTTTCTGTCTGGTCTCATCCCCTTCCATATTTTTTCCACTCTTGCCAGCATAGTGTATTTTTGTAATTGTCACAACCTGTGCTGGCTTCTTGCAGCAGAGGCATTCTGTTGCACCTTTATTTACTTAGATTAATTATATGAAGGCACTATCACTTTTCTCACAGTTATAAAAAAAATCTGTTGCGACACGGTAAGGAAACCAGACTCACAATACTGCTTGCTTAACATATCAGGACAGGACATTTCTAAAAAGGAAAAAAAGGTAGTGCTTATCAGTTAAAAAATAAAAATATGCTACACTGATTTTAGATTATTTTCCAATTGAGTGCACCTCGGTAAAGAGCATTAAAATGAATCAAGCATATGTTTACAGCTCTGGCTGCTCAAGTATGTGTTTTAAGGACACCCTGCAGGCATTTGGAAGCTATATAAGTGCTTGCAGAAGAGCCAACACATTTCAATAGGCGTAGATCAGCATTACAAGTCCTTCTTTATGACCATTTAATAAGGTTACATCCAAGCATGTATGTGGAGAAATGCCAAATGCCAGATCTAATAAAATGCTTTCGGAACATTGATTATTAAAGAAATTATTATTACCAGAAATTTTTTGAGCTCTTGATGATTCCTTCGGCTGACAAGCTTCATTGAGATGCTGTTTCCAGCAGGACTTGGCATCAAACTGCCAAAGGTGACAAAACTTTTTGGTGGTTTTACTGTGCTTGATTCCTTAATCTGATAGCCTGGGATGACCTCAACTCCATAGACAATCCAAAGGGTATCGTCAAGAGGAAGATGAAAACATCAGATCCAACAATGCAGAAGACCCAAAGGCTGCTATCAAAGCGACCCTGGGCTCCTAATACATCTCAGCAGAACCCCAAGCAAAAATTTGTTAATAGAAATTAATAAACTTTTAAGAATCCTGAGATTACTGTATAATAGGCTTTTGTACTAAACTTAGATAATAAGTCTGATGTAATGTGTGAGACACTTTGGCTTTTAATTGACTGTAAACAATAACCAAGTGTTAAAAAAAGAAAGATATTTCACTCTATTTGTAATGAATGTATCTAATATAAAATGTTAGCCTTTTGAAATGAGTGACAAAAAATATTTGACTTTATCACTAGAAAAAGTGCATGGAAAGTACTTCTACTCTTCAAGCACAGAAAGACAAAGTACACCAATAGCTCCATCAAAGAAAAAGACAAAGTTAGATACAGAGGCACTATGTCAGGTGTACTTTCTACTAGTATGAAAGTACACCTGCTTTAGCTTTTTATGCTAAAGCAGAAAAATCCCAGTGATTAGCTCCAACTGAAAAAGACACATAGCTAAAGAGTAAATGGCAAGGTGTACATCCGACTGAATGAAAAACAAGAAAAAACATTGTTAGTGGCAGCAACATTCACAATTAAAGAATGAAAAGAAGCAGCTTACAACTTCAGCATTATTACCAAAGAGGTATCTCAGAATAACTTACGCTACACATAAGTTGTCTCAAAAAGGAGAGTTCTAAGACTTCCATAAAAAGCAGACAATGTGCCTGTCTAACAGGTAAAGGCTTCAAATCTAAAGCAGTAGGTCATGCTGTCATCACGCTATCCACTCTTAACTATGTAGTTAACATATGACAAATGAGCCATGAGAAATGACATTTCCCTTTTGCCTTCACACCTGTAGAGAAAAAGCAAAGCAAGTGACAGAAGGATGGATGGTAGAACCTCAAAACTACCGTATTGCCTTCTCATTTAGTGAAATGGAAAGAGCTGGACCGATGATTGTTTACAAAACCTACCTGAGATGGAGCAGTGGAGCTCCAAGCCCTCAGGATGATAAATGACTTTGCTAACCTTGCAAGACTGCAGACCCAAATGAGGACGGAACTAATTGCCATGCGAAACACTTTGGCATGAAGGAAAAGAAAATGCAGGCACGCCACTGCCAAAGAAAAAAAAGGGGGCCATTTGCTGCTCTGAACTCCAAGAGGGCTTTTGCTTACAAGAGTTCAGTTGGTGTCCATAAATCATGGACTGCTTACAGCTGAAACTACCCTTAGTCATCAACATGCAATAGACTGAATGACAGATTCCATCCTGACTACATTAGTTTCGGATTCAGGGGGTGGGGGAGCTTTTTTTTTTTTATCTCCCTCCATCTTGAACTCATAGGAAATGAAAACCATCTGTCCAACAGTTGTTATGTGTAATGTAAAGCTGGGCTTGTATGAGAAAAAGACACAAGAACTTACAAGTTAGAAAGGGGAAATGTACATGGTTAAAGAAAACGATAGCGGTCAACTCAACGTATTTTGGGTGTTTGATTTCCTCCAAGTGTTGCTTCAGACGCGGCTCTGTCCGGAGGCTGTGATTTGCAGCACATTCCTCATTTTCAGCTGACAAAAGAACTGAAATGTGACTCGGTGTTACGCCCACACAGACGAACCCAAACTTTATAGGTGTTCTCAGCTATGGTCGTAATATGTAGCACGTTTGACCAGCACAAGATAATTAAGTCACCCTAAACAACAATGCAAAACAGAATAAACATTCTTATTTGAATTAATAGCAATTTCTTCCTTAACAAAAAAAAAAGGATTTGAACCAATTGCAAATTTTAGAGGGGATTGAGAAACATCCATATATTTTGAGAACACCACTATATCTGAGTAAAAATATTCTGAAAACTGACTCAAACTTTCCAAATTAGAGAAAATACTTCATTAGGCTAGTAAAATGTTTTTCCAAATTCCAACTCAAAAAAGTCATGTGCTTAACACATATAAACCTGAGAACACTGGTGCTCCCCAAGCTTGTGTCCTCAGACCACTCTTCTTTGTACACTCAGTACTGCACCCAGTTAGGGTTGTCCGCACACTTTACACTACTTTTAACGCTGAAGACCGTTTTTCCAATAAGACGCTTCATATCTTATTGGATATACAATGTTATTTGGTTTCTCTAAGACACAAACAAAACATAATCCATAACAATATTGCTGTTAGTCAAAATTAGTGCAAAACCAATATGTCTAATAAAGAATTCAGTACCAAAATAGAAGATGCACCACTTGCTATAAATAAATAAATGAATATTCATGATGAAGTAAGTAATTTTTATTCAATTATTGGACAAGCTGCTGAAAACTTGGTTCCCCAACACTAAAAATCCGCTCCACACATAGTCTATCAAAACTTATAGTCTTGGCATTAAAATCTGTTGGCACAACAACAATTTGTCAAATCGAGCCTTTATAAAAAAGTAACAAGAGGAACTGTCATAGAAAGAAAGCCATGACAACTCCCATGTGCAGTTTGGCACAAGCTATATAATGGACACATTAATCGTGTGGGAAATTCTTTGTGTGACAGAAAACAAACACCCTGAATCCTCTATCCCCTTCATGAAGCATGGTAGTGGTAGCATCATGATCTGGGATAGAGACATAACCAAAAGACTTGCAACTCCAAGAGAATTATCAGGGAGAATAGAAATACACACCATTCTTCAGTTTTGGTGTTGTCAATTCAGGGTTTAGTGAATAAATAATTTATGCAGATGGCCTGCATTAAGTGCCGAGGGGCAGGTGAAAGAGTAAGGGTAGGCTATGATTAACCTAGGAATCCTAGAGTTGTTTTTTCTGCATGTTTTCCGTGGATCTAAACCATATGGAAGTCTGTTTTAAATCACATGTTCAAAACAAACGATGTGATACAACCCTAACTCTTTACTTTATTGTAAAACCCTCATACCAAATGCATAATCACTGAATTATTTTCCTCCAGAGAACGTCTTTAACCCTTGGTCGAGTGGCAAATAGGTAATCAGCATATCTCACACAACATGTCTTATTTATTATGAGTCCTGCAATTACCTCGCACAAACTGCGACTCCCTGGGGACTCTTTCAAGAAACATGTAATTAATGTAATTTATAAAGAGTAAATCCTACAGCTACAAGCATTTGCAAGGCAAATGTAACAGCATAGTTAGCTGTTTAAAGGGTTCCATTTATAATGTGCAACGTAAAGGCCACAGAGTGTTTTATGCTCAGATGACTTCGTAAACATCAAAGAAGCGCAACAAAGAACCTCATGTGGGCATGGAAAGCAGCACAGCAAGGAAGGAGTGGCTGCAATATACTGAGCTGCAAAGTGAGCTGTGGTTTTTAATAACAATGATTTATATACTGTGCAGTGCATGTATCTCAGGAGTCGTTCCTTAACAACAGATTCCCTGATGAAATCTGTTGTCTGTTGTGCTTTTTTTTTGTGCCCAGCCGCCCCAAATGCCAAGACAATATTTGCGTTTTTATTAAAGCAGCATGTGACTCCAGTTGTTCAGCTGCATAGTCTGCTTTTCATGTTGGACAGCTGAAAACTGTTGGCCTAATCTTACAGCAAATATGTTAGGTGAACAGATGTTGTGAGGTCAGCCTTTAGAGAGCAGAATTTATAGACTGGAGTGAATCGGAGGCCAGAAGAGTAAGCCATTTTTGGTCTTCATAAATTATATATTGGAGATAGAAGATTTTTCTGAAAAATCAACTGCCAACCACAAAGAAAGTCAGTTAAACTTTCTCTCTGGAAAGTGAAGAAAGCTAAAATCTTTTATTTGTGTTTGCTTTTCAGTCATTGGTGGAGATCAAAGCTTGCACTCAGGGCCCTCGGTGTCAACGCACGACATCAATGACATCTCCCATTCACACCACATCTTCCCCTCACATCTCACATGCGCTCCGTCGTCACATCCCAACAACAAAGAGAGACGCCCCGAGTTATCATCCATCAAACCTAGCCTTTTATGGTCCATCAAAAGACAATGAAGTGCCAGAGTGAGAGGACTGTTTGCAACATGAAGAGACGGCAAATACTCCAGACGCAGATTAAACAGTGCTGGAAATGAGACGGCTGCCACCGTTTTGGATAATTTTCGGGGATTAGACATATTATGAGTCATCCTTATGTTGGAAGAGGAGCTCGGATAAGAGCTCGTAGTTTGTATAGCTTAATTTTCTTTGATTCTGAAGTATGAATGTTTTCTTGCAGTCACAGAGTGAGGACTTTGCTTTCAAACTTTGTCTCGTCTTTAACGTGTGGCTCTTTAAGCAAAGGCTACATGTAAGATAAAAAAAAAACAGGCCGACGAGGCAGGTTTTCTTTTAAAGGCAGGCCTTTGACAAAAAACAGCAAAGTACTGTTTACTACTGAACTACTGGCATCAGCAGGACTTTAAGTTTCCCTCCAAGAGGTTTTCTTTCAGAATTGTCCTTTGTTTAGTTCAATGTGAATAGATTTCTTCTCCACTTCCCACAGCACAGCCACCTTGTTCCACCGAGGAGATTAAGTGTGCAGAGAGATGTGCATTGATCATTTTTCACCACATTTACATTTTGCATGTAGCATTTTATACTTTTTTTCATATGCTTGCTGTATTCCCCATGTCAAGGTCCACACCACTGGTCCATAGGGCCCACTATTTTGCATGCTTTAGATGTTTTCCTGTTGATATGTTCAGGCTTAAGTGCAACGTTCATTTTCACAGTGTATTTTGAACAACATTTTTAAGTTGGTCATCTGATCAAAGCATCGTATATCACGTTGCTGTGTCCCCTACATGGCTTGTGGCAAACTCCAAACTCTCCGTCTTTTGGCTTTCTGCTTGCCACTCTTCCATGAATCCCAGATATGTGTAGTCTCGTCTTTATTGCCTAAACATATAGGCCACATTGTAAGACATAGCGCAGGTCGTCAATAAGACAGATTTTCTTTCAAAGGCAGCCCGTTGACAATCAAAGCCAAGGAGGTTTAGCAAATAAGCAAACTACTGGCAGCCCAGAACATCACAGTGTACAATAAATGACTTGCATTATAAACTATCAACAGCTCTTTGTGTTCCATCTCCCATGGATTATTTCTCTCCAGTCAACCATCAACCACTGTGGGTACAGTGGTGCATGTGTAGTGCCTCACTCAGCAGAAGCCGAGTGAAAGAGGACACCAGGATGATTATACTGTATCCTGGCTGTTACTGATTTATTGTGACAGCATTAACTCCCTACAGAACCCATGTTGTCAGGTGCGAGGACTGGTGTTGTGCAAGACACTTGATACGCCTCAGCCTTTTCCAACAAAGAGCTTGTGAGAAAGTCTCCAGACGCCGCCGAGAACCCTCAAATCTTCATTACTAAATATACAATTGTGTTTTTGCTAATGCCTGAGGAGAAACAGAACAGTCAGGCTTGCAAAGTAGGGACTGAGGTATATTTTTTTACCAATAAGGGCCTCAAAATGTATAGACATGCTTGTTTGAAGCCTTTTAATGTTTTTTTCTATGTGGTTATTACAGTGGTGGAATGCATGTACAGAAAAGAAAAATAAAACAATACATTACAGATCCATGCCTTACTAAAGTATACATGTCTTTTGAACTCAAATAGGTAAGTCAATTTGGATGGGCAGTGTCTGAATTTTTTTTTTTTTAAGTTTTCCAAAAGCTTCTTTGTTGTACTTGAGTTTGGACTTTGACTGACTTGACCTGAGAGAAAATACATTTAGATCTAACCGCTCCATTGTGGCTCTGCCAGCATGTTTTGAGTTGTTCAACTGGAGGGTGAACCTCCATCCCAGTCTCAATTTTTTTGTAGCCTCTAACAAGTTTTCTTCCAGGGTCTCCATGTACTTAGCTCCATTCTTCTTCTTATCGGCATCCTAATCCTCTGCCACGAAAGGAAAGCCCACAAAGTATGACGCTACCACCACCATGTATTGGTGAGTTTATGGTCATGTTAAGTTTTGCTCAGTTTGGTGCACAGACGACTAGGGCACTTCACATGTTTGCTGTAATTTTCTTTCAAAGGTTGTTTTGTAATTCCCTCTATTTCATGAAACTCAGATTTGTGGTGTTAGTGGTTAAAGTTTTCCTCCTGTGGTGCAGATCTCCACATACTTCTGACTGCTATTTTGACAACTGCGTTCTAAAATTATAATTATTATTCCTGCCTACAAAAGACATTTATTTATTTCACTAATCAACAGTAATTTAATGTGTTTTGGAATCTATGAATCAGCACTTTCACTAATGGTGTGACCTTTTTGCAGTAAAAATAAAATGTTTTGGCTCCAATAAGAGTAACTGAGACCCACATATGATTGAATTTGCTAAAATATTTAAGTTTTTATGCAATTATTTGCTTTGCAATGTTAGTTTATGTGATTTGTGGGATTAAGCTATGAGAGATATCTATATCCTACTGTCCACCAACTCTCTTTAGTGATGCCTAGTTCATATTTGAGCAGAACTGGGTGTTCTCCTAAAGGAATTGAATACTGTTTAAATATTAGGGCATCTGCAGACCACATGTTCCTGCTAACTCTTAGGGGGGCTCTGTTGGGATATTGTAAATATTACATGCACACACATAAACAGTTGGTTATTCAAATATTGGTGCATAAGGATCATTTCCTTGAATAAAAACACCAGTTTGTTGCTAATTAAAGGTTGTAAAAGTTAGGATAATTAAATAACTTACAATAAATTATTAATAATCTTCATTGCAATTGAAAATATATTAAACAAGTTCATTTTACTAATCTTTTTTTTTAAATAATGTGCTTAACATGCCATGTTAGGACTGAAGATATTCAAGAGTTTCATGAAGCACGCACGCACAGCAGCATGAGCATGAAGGGAGGCATTATTTAGAATAAATGGATAATAAGAGAAACCAGCATGAACGACTCAATAAAAACGGTTTAAGCAGCCAGTGAGCGGAGGCCAACATGATTAATCACAGGCGTTCCAGGCCTGGATTTATTTTGTCTTTTATTTCTCCTTTAATGACTGGCTGTGAACACCAGTCTTAATATATCGCCCATGTTTCCGGATTACGGGTGACTAATGAGGATTCGAATAGCTGTTATCTGCATTAACGTCTTCACATTCAAGAAGTCAATACTGCCCATGTGTGCGTCACGAATGTTTGAGTCAGGGCAACCGGCGGTAATCTGTTATAAACCTCGCAATTAAAAGGGGTTTTGGAAGCATAAATGAATCCTGGCATTTTTTTTTAAGTACATAGTACATTTCTAGATGTACTCATCCAAATAGGAAGGAACCATTTCTCCACTTAGAAGTAAATTTATTACCCCTCCACCTGCATTTGAATTATTAAAAGGCTGAGTTGTCGCTTATTTTCACCACAAAGGATCGATGTTCTGCATCTGTTGGGTAAATGAGGCCATACTTCACATGTTGCTGTTTTCCAAGACCATAGAGGTACAGTGTTGATAGATGGTTCTTAGCTGCCCTTGCATTAAAGCAGCTCAATTAAATGAAAAGAGCTGAGTCCAGCTCAGTAATGACCCCTGTGATTCATATATTCAGAACAGAAATCAATTCTACATCAGCTTTGCTCAGAAACGGAATCCTCTGCAGCCTTTAATCTTAGTGCCGAGCAGTCCGCACAAAACGGTGAGTCTAAATGGGGAACGGTGCCTTGAATGAGACAAATGAAGTTCATTAAAGAGTCAAATACAGGCATGAACACGAAGCATTATTTCCAATAACCAGTTTTTGAGAGAATGGGAAACAAACGCGCACAACGATACCTTGTCAGCCCATTTTACCGCTTTGCCGCAGTTATTTCAATCCATGATGTACAACAGCTGAGCCGAGCATGGTTGGATGGAACCCAGGAGAGGACTTGAGGTTCATGTTTGCCAATCTTTCTTTATACCCGCCCCCGGTGACCGTAAATACACTTTTATGCCTCCCAGAGAAATGCTTAAAGAAGCAAGTTGTCTGACTCCTGGAAGCGTTCGCATGGTAATATCCTTGATTAACGATGGCAGCAAAGTTCAAAAGACACCCTGAAGAGTTTCTTGCTCTTATTCATTTGGGAGTTTTTCATCTTACAAGATTCTCCTAGTGAACAATTGCACTGGAAATAATGAACACAGGTGTTAAAAGTAAATTTAAAGGAATCTGTTCTAAGCTTACAGTAATTTTTTTTTTTTTTTTTTTTTACTGAAAGAATTGCTTTAACATCAGAGTAGGGGCAGACCTTTTGCAGTGTATTACAGAAAAAAAAACTACAAAAGGTAAAATTAATAAGCTCTTCAAAGCATCTGTCAATCTATTTTCTTATATAAGACACCATACACTGATCTATCATCTATATCTATCTGTCTGGGCAGAAGTGCATGGGGGTGGTGCCCGTCTTCAGCAATTATTCAACAAGAGGCGGGGTACACCTTCAACAGGGTAACACATATAATATACTACCATTTTTTTCTTAGTTTCAATGGAAATGTTCTGCATAAATTCCAATAAGACACTTCAAAAAGTTCCAAATGCCAAAAGAAAATATTTACCGCCTTGCTCAGGATCACACTGACATATAGCAGAGCTGGAAGCTGGAATTGAAATTACAACTTATTGATTGTACGGTGACAACTGAGCCACAGTCGCTCCCCAAAAAATACATGTTGAGTAAATGTGTTTTAAAATTGGCTAGACTTTGACCTGAACCGCCCTGATGCTTTTTTTTAAATATTTTTTATCCAGAACTGAAACACCCAACGCTCTTAGCAAAAAGAACATGGCTCAAGCCAGACTGAATAACTGGCCCACATTGTTACACACATAACCCCATTGTAACGCAGCAGTTAGAGTCACATTACAGCATTTCCAGTCAATAACAAGATGATTGGCTGGCAGCGACATGTCTAGTTAGCGGCATATTGTTGCGCTTGACATTTATCACAGCTCTGGGGTCGTGAACTCGAAGCTAAACAGCGACTGAATCATTAAATCTGAATGGTTGCAGCTTTGCCGACTCTCTGAGGCACTGACATAAGTGTTTTCACGCTGAAATGAGTGACTAACTTCCGCTAAGCTAAACACGCCTTTGTTCAAACTAGGACATAATATGCTAAGAGGGAAATGTACTCATATTTTTGGTGGAACAAAGACTTCTTTAACAGGGAATACTTTTGCTGCATTTGATACAAAATACCACTAACTGTAATAAATTGTCAATGGTATTTTCCAGCAAATCAAGTCATGTGTTTTGTCTAAGGAGTTTATAAAGGAAACATAACTTCAATTCAGAAAAAGACGCATTGTAGGATGACAACGGAACTAAACGCCAGGTCCCATGCTTCAACACATTCAGTACAGACTACTGTGGATTTTATTAGGACTTTATATGACAGAGACCCTGAGAAGACAGATGGAACTAAATACAGCACAATCTTTTTAAGAAAACTTGTTAGAGGTTGAAAAATACTTGAGACTGTGGTGAAAGTTCGCAGTTTAGATCAAAGCATGTTTTATTATTATGCAAAGAAGAATTAGCAGAAAGTCTCTGTTTCAGTCTGTGCATGTAGGTAGACACATGCTCTACTTACAAGTATTGACTCCCGGGAGGTGCTGAATACAAACGCACACCACACTTTTTAGATTTTTATTTGTAAAACAAATAAAGTTCCAAAACCAAGACTAAACTTGAGTAAAATATTCTGTTTTTTTTGTTGGTCTATCACTTAAAATCTTAATAAAATACAGATGCTGTGAATACTTTTGCAAGGCACTGTATTTAGAGGCTTCACATTTCAAACATTTACATTACAGAAGGAGATTAAACATCAAGAAGCCCCATTTAGCTGCTAAATTAATGCAATCCAGCTCCTGGAGCCCAGTAAAATAAACCAAATAGCTCCATTTCCACTCTTAAACTCAAAGCAAATAAGGTGTTCGATAAAACGCAGCACTCTGCCTCTTGGTTAAAAAGAAAAGGAAAAAGAAAATCAATGGCAAGGGGACGAAGAACCTATAGCCATTGCTTAATTCTCTTATCGTTGTGATTCAGTGGACAAGGATGATGTTAAATAACTGTAAATCCTTATCTGTGACTTTGTGTGTGGTTTATGGCAGTTTCAACTGCGGCTCAGAGACAGAATGTCCATACCTTTTGCCGGATTTGCAATTTATAGCTTTATTACTCTTTGTCTCAAAGAGCAGAGAAACATAATTGAAAGGAGGAGATAGCAGCTATAGTTGAGGAGCAGGAGAGGGGGCATGCAGGAATTGAAGAGTATCATTGCTGCAGACACATCAGAGCGACAGCTTTATGGCTGAAGAGCCGACCCAGTGGTTTCTTTTGGGCTCTTTTTTTATGAAATGAGCAAGATCCAATTTTCTGATTCATCTGCAAACAATCCAGAATGAGCTTAGCGTTCTGGCATCGGGTTTAAAGCTGCCTTACATGAGTGCAGAGGTCACCAAGAGGGCTTGTGGAGCTGAAGTCATGAGTTTGCGCTCGCACTGTCACAGGCCTGCTCATATTTTTACCCTCAGTGACAACAAGCCTATTGTTTTCCCTGATAAGGCTTCAGTGTGCACAGTAATGGGAATTAAGCAGGGCATAAGTCACGGCAAAATTGGGTGACAGCAGATCAATAGATAGTGGTAAAGCCTCTGGGAGCATTAGTGAAGGGGACTCCTTTGTTTGTCCAATGCTGCAAAAAGAGTTAATGGATGTTCACTTCTGAATTAATTGTCTGAACTAAGAATATAATAAGCTCAAGACAAGGGAGGGAAAAGGATCTGACCTTTGTGGTTTTGTAAATAATGTAACTGTAGCACATCGCAAAGCTTATAAGCTTATAACCACCTCTAATAAAATGGATCTTTGCCTTGAGTTGGTTTTGGTTTGCTTATTGTGCGCCGCACTTTAGAAGGAGGAGGAATGTTTAGAAAGGTTTTACCAAATTTACTCATGGCTAAAAGGAATCACTTCCTCAAATCCAGATTCAGGCATTAACAACAGAAGGCAGTTACTGGAGAATGAACCTCATATTCATGAGAAGAAAACAACAACTTGAAAACACACACTTTGTTCAGATATGCATTGACATTTACAAGAAAAGTAATTCATTAATTTACTGGTATTAAAAAAATCTGATGAAAAACCAGCAAATAAATAAAGATTCCAAAAAAAAAAAAAAAAAAAAGAATAATAGATGGAAAACAATTAAATTAAATAAGACTTAAAAGTTTAGCTACAAACTAAGTGAGACATAATGATGATGGTCAATTAATGGTAATATCCCATGGGTAATCTAACATTTTAAAAATTGAAAACAAATTTCAGTTTTCTTTGTGCACAAGTTGCATTAAAAAAAACTAAAAAATAAAAATAGAAAGGCAGTAAAATTGACTAAAAAGTTAAACGTGGAAATTGTTTTCTTAAATTTGAACCCTTTTTTTGATTAAATTAATGGAAAATGAGTTAACCAACCAACCTGCATAAGAAGACCAAAAGTGAATAATATGTCCTACTGTATATTTCTGGTTTAATTTATAAAATTTATATTACATTAAAAGGATTAAATGAATATTTTTACATTCAATAAATTCCAAAAAAATTCAAATAGATTTGACAACGATAACACAAAATACATGAAAAGCTATATAATTGAAAAAATATGGCCAGTGATATTGCAATTCAACATTTCATCACTGAAAACTATTTAATAAGTAAAACATATCTCAGTCAAGCAATTTTTTTCCTTTTACTTGTTCACAGGATGAAGTGTGTCAGAGAGAGCACATGTGGTTTACGGTGTGACTGTGGGAAACGTGTACAACACCATTAAAGATGCCCTGCAGCCCTGTTCTGGAGCTGGAGGATGAAAATGCATTTGCCTCATCTACACAGTGTTCATAATGATTAGACAGAACATGTGACAACTCTGATAAAACCAATTCCCTTATTAAGCTCTTTAGGCAAATGCATATTGTGGCCATCACTCCAGGACATTCCCACTTAAATGCACATATAATTCGTTGCTGCAATGTAGTATTCCTGCCCCAGAACAAGACCCCAGCCAAGCGAGCAACGTGCCAATGATAACTGAAGATATTAATTAGTATATTACAACCGTGGCACATTCACTTTCGCTATTAATAAATTCCAGGCCATCAGGTTGTGATTTAATTATAAATTATGTAAATGGTTGCCATGAATCATTAAGGTTTATACATTTTATGAGCTAAATAGGAGGGTTGTATGTAGGCAAATCACAATGATGAGGACGCCCATGTGATGACAGCACATGTACAAGAATAATTAGTGAACAAATCTTCCTGCTAATGGTAGAAAACCTTAAAAAAAAATCCATTAATAATTGACAAAAACGTGTAATTTAGTTTATTAATTATTTTCATGTGAGTCTAAAATGATAATTATGTGTATAAATTAAAGCAACAATAAATAGTGTAAATAAGATCATTCAAATTAAATTTTCTGTTCTATTAATCAGAGCCAGAATCAGCTTTATTTGCCATGTTTGATCACACAAACAAGGAATTAGTTTCAGTTTGCTCTCATTAAAGACATAATATTTAGAAAAATTGTTGGAATTTTTTTTTTTTAATATGTGTGTACACAGACATTTTTAAAAGAGCTGAAGCTAAGGTTAAATTAGCACAAACATACATGGCATCAGTCTGAGCACTGTTAAGTTTTCTCACAGTAGACTCGTCTTATAACCAAACCCGATCACATTAATCTTGTTTAACCACTCAGCCTAGTTTGATGTATCACTAGCTTGATCCACTCATTATCCACAAAACACAGACAGCAGTGTGGGTCCAATTTACCACAGGAATCAAAACTTAGAACCTGTATCTTGGAATGATGGCGTTACTTCATTTAATAGTGTGGTGGAAAAGCAAAAGCAGTGGGAGAGTTCTCTGATGTCCTCAGCAATCAGCAGTACAAGCTAATAACTATTTTCTTTCTCAAGATTGTTAAACAGTTAAGCCATGTTCACAAAAAGACCATTAACATGTTTATGTGGGCAACAAATATAAGAAAATACAGACCATCAAACAGGCAAATAAAAAGCCTACAATGCATGTTGTGCTACATTTTACTCTTTCAGTGGCTATATTGGGTGAGGAGTCCTGGGTTGAAGAGCCTTAGCATAAATATATTGTGACTTTATGGGTACTCCAGTTTATTTTTTTGAGATTGAGGGTAGGAGAATCCTCATAGTGACAGCAAAAACACAGCTTAGTGCAAAATCAACCTCCATCAGCAGCAAAAGAAATAATCTTTGTTTTACTTAAGCTGAGATTCTGATAAAATAGCTGTTAGCTTTTGCAATATCATAGAGGCAGATGACAACAATAAAAACAGATAGCCTAGCTGAAACTGAAGCCACACTTGTTCCTCCTCAGTGAAAAGCTAGCATCATCACTGCAGCACAGACAGCTGCTTCAGAAAGTTAGAAAACCAATGGTTTTAAACTCCCGTGAGCCACACAAATAGCAGCATTTAGGTAGATAACCACTGGGATGAGGTGCTCAGTGGTATCGCATAAAGCTTTTTTTGCTTGATGTTAGTCCAGTTGTGTTGATCATTAGACGCTATTAAAGCAAATCATCTACCATAAGTTTATGATCTAAGAGTAATTGTGTGAACAACACAAGCTACTTCGATGGAAAAGAACACTATAACCCAGGATGCTTTGCATGATTTGTAGTTGTGACTTCCAAACCAGCACAACAAATAGTTCTCACAGAGCGAATACAAATAGAAACACGCAGGAATATCAAATTTGCACGTTAAGTGGGATAATAAATGGGATAACCAATGGGATGGGAAGAAATATCCTTCAATTACTAGTGTATAACTACTGCATCTACGCCAGTGCTACAGATAGAGAAGGGATCCAAAACTTTAATTTATTTTGACATTGACCTGGGATTGTGTATACTTCCAAATTATGTATGTGATCATTTTGTACTGAAACTTTTATTCTGTACAATGACAATGCTGGCAGGAATGGAAAAACTGGGATTTCATGAATTCTTGCCAGGCTGTTATTTTGTAAACCTAAAGTCAGACCTGATCTGCTCTCAGTAGTGATGGCAATCATTTTCAGACCCTGATGGTTGTAGCAAAAACCACATTACAGGGTAAGTCAAGAGAAAAGACAAAAAGTTTTCAGTGGATGCTTCAAGTTAGATTCCACCTTCGTGTTGATTGCTCATGGAAAAAGATGATAAATAATCCACTGATCCCGTGATTTATCCTGCTTCACTCCAGATGCACGTTTAATGTACCCACTAAATCCATTTGTTTAGACAAGTCTGATATTTTAACAGACTGTAAAACTTTGTTGACTTTATATTTAAAAAATAATCTTCTTTGTTTACATCAACACAAATGCTATAAAATTAAAAAATATATATCAAACAGGAATCCTTTTTGATAATTGAGACAGAAACCCAGCAGAATTCACTTGCATCAAATCAGTCCCACAAATTCTCTGACATTTTATAGCAAAATATAAACTAACAAACCGTTTTGATTGTATACAAATCTAGCAAAGAGCAGATGCATAGTTGGAATAATATATGGGAGTGGGGTTTTTTTCTATAATTTCATATTGAAACCAGCATTAAACTAGTGAGAGCCAAATGAAATTTTTAAGCACTTTTCGTCTTGTCAGGTTGATGTAGCGCCAGGAATGAGGAGTATATTTGGCCTGAAGAGGCCTGTCATATCGAACTGTCAGGCAGCACTTTTTGATGGGGCTGTATCACTCGCTCATATGTCAGTCAAAGAGAGAGACTGCTGCCAACGTCAAGCTCCAGAGCTGAGACAAGAGGCGTACATGACATTTCATTGTCTGGTAAGGAAAAAAAGCTCAGCAGTGGAGTTTGTGGGGGCATTTTTGCTCAGTAATAAAGTTTAACAAAGGGTAAAGATGAGAACTAATACAGCTTGTCAGAGAGGAGCTGTCTAATGCCAAATATAGAGATAGCCATAAAGTTTTCATCAAGTAAATGACATGAAGAATATTGCCTCATCAGGCTTAGAAAGCATAGACTTTTCATATAAAACACTTTCATGTGAGATCATAAAATGCATATAATTATTTTTCCAAACATTTAGTCAGACGATTATAGTTCTAGTTTCTGTAAAGAAGTAAGATTAACTCGAATGCATGCAACAGTTACTGTAGTCCTTGAACATTATAGATTTTGTCACAAGATAACTATATATAAACGTATATACAGTCATATAAACACCATTGGTATTTTAAGTGTAATAGACAAACACAAACTGATGCACATTTGAGAAGTGAAGTGAAAATTATTTTTAACAAAATGTTTCATAAAAATCTAAGTCAATCCAAACTACCAGATTCCATGGTTACTCTGGAGGAGCTACAAAGATTCACAGCAACTATTAATTGTGTACAACACAAATCTTTAGTGAATACTTAGTGAATACTAAGTGGAAGGTTTATGTTTATCAAAGTATTAAGAACTTTCATTAACAGTTTGCTACAAGCCATATACATTTAGTAACACGAGGAAGAAAGTGTTCTGGTCAGCGGAGACCAAAATTAAAGATTTGGTTTACACAAATTGTGGAAGAAAGAAAATAAAATGGTGGTGGCTGCATCATGCCATTGAAATATTTTTGTTTTGCATGACTACAGAAGCTGGTCAGAGTTAATCAGAGCATGGATGATGCTAAATATAGAACAATCCTGGAAGAAAAACTGTTAGAGGCTGAAATAAACTTGGGTGGAGGTTTTCCTACCAACAAGACAATAACCCCAAACATACAGCCTGAGTTACAAATTAACAGTTTAAAGCACCTTCATGTCTGAGAAAGTAAAAGTGCAAACTTGAATTTAACAAAGAATCTGTGGCAAAACTTAACAATTGATGTTCATAGACACTTTGACACTAACTTTTACTGCAAACTGGCATAAATGTTCATCCCTAGAGATAAATGTGCAAAATTGTCAGAGATACCCCCAAATTGAAATTTTCATTTAAAAATTTTTGAAGCTATTTTTTTCTTCCACTTTCTAATTATGCACAACTTTGTGTTAATGCACCACATAAAATCACAATAAAACACACTGAATGAAAAACTCAGCTAGCAGGTAAATACTGTTGCAAGGTGCTGCATAATCAGAATCCCATTAAAGATGTAAAATAGCAAGCTACACAGAACAACAACCTGTCTGCCTTTAAAGAAAAATAAATAAATAATGCTGCTGAAAATACTTCTGCTGGTTTTCTGGTTGTTTTCATTTCATTTTTTGCAATTTAAGTCTCTTTCTTAAATTGCAAAAAATAAAAATAAAAAAATAGGCTGTGAAAAGGTAAACTCATTTCAGTCTGGAGCTTGAATAGCTGAGTCTTTAAGGTCCTTCATTCTTTCTTTAGAGACCAGAAACTAGTAAACAACGACTAATCTTTCAGGCCTCTGCAGAAAACTGTGGATTCTACTTGTGGTCAATAAGAGTTGTCCATAACATCAAAGCCAAACTGGCCAATGTTGTGTCTTTGTTTTTGCATTTACTCACAGCAGAGGTTTATTCTGAAGCAAGAAGTCACGCCTCTCCGGCCCAGATGTTAATGTCCCAACTCTCCTGGGGGGTTCCTCTATTCTTTCCTGTTGTCTGGACTCTGTCACTGCGTACCACTGGCCTGCAAACCACAAGTCAGGAAGCAGAGTGAGAATCTAAAAGCAAATGACCAAGCGGAGCATTAGATCTTTTATTCCTGAAATCAACACCTTGTTAAACTGAAACAATTATACTCAATGCTATGCAGTGTATCATGGTTTAATTCCTTTATTTTATTAATAAATAAGGCACTTAGGAATCAAACCACTTTTAATAATATAACCTTGGTCACTTGTGTCCAATTTGCTTAAAATAGTGGAGCTTATTCTGCCTCTTTTCACATAAACACTGAGGTCAAGACAGCGGGTGAGTCAAACATACAGAAAAAAAAAATCTATTATTTCTTTAAAGAAAAAATAAATAAATAATAATTTTTTTCAGATTAACAACTATTACTCCAGAAATCCTAATAGCTTCTTGTGGACAAACCAGACAGCTGAGACATGTCTAAGATTATTTGCAATGTATTCACTGCCCCTTTGTGCATGAACACTGGCATTGCAAGCGGAGACAACGACAACATCTCACCAAATGTCTCACACCATACAGCCTGAGTAAAAAGCACATGGTACCATCATAACTTGCCACAACTTTGTAAAATGATTCAGCTTTTAAAATGATTCAGCTCATTTTAAGAACAAGTGGAAGCCTTTATTCGGTTGTCAGAAAATCAACAGGGCACTAGAGAAGGAGAGGAGGAATGCATTCAGGTCCACTCTAACATTACACCACATATCTAAAAACATATTTACAAACCTGATACAACTGTGCATGTTGTTTTCATTCAACCAAGACATTCGTTTCTAACCAAAGTTAGTGGGCTAAGGCATGATGGTAGATCTGATTTAAGAACAAATTTCTACATGTATTCACCTAAAAACATTTGTAGACATTGAAATATATGTTGAATAAAGCTTGCTAGTTTTTTAATATGAACATGCTGTTTTTGCAATGCAGTTAATGTAATAAATCACATACGTTACTATCCATCCATCCATTTTCACCCTTGTCCCTAACGGGGTCGGGAGTTGCTGGTGCCGATCTCCAGCTGCGTTCCGGGCGAGAGGCGGGGTACACCCTGGACAGGTCGCCAGTCTGTCGCAGGGCAACACAGAAACAAACAGGACACAACCATGCACACACACACCTAGGGAGAATTTGGAAAGACCAATTAACCTGACAGTCATGTTTTTGGACTGTTGGAGGAAGCCGGAGAACCCGGAGAGAACCCACGCATGCACAGGGAGAACATGCAAACTCCGTGCAGAAAGACCCTGGGCCGGGAATCGAACCCAGGACCTTCTTGCTGAAAGGCAACAGTGCTACCAACTGCACCACTGTTATACGTACTAACTAAATAAAATCAGGATAGAAAAACATTATTGCTGCACAAAGTCTGAGCAGATGTGAGAAAGAAAATGCAGAAATGCAGTTTTTATATTATAGGGCACAAAGCCTACTCTTTTAACAAGAAGTTAAAATAATAGGAGTAATTCCAGAATTGTAAAATACAACTCGGTTTGTATTTTTGACCAGAAGGGGGCAGTCGAACTTCAAAAGATTAATCATTGAGTTTGTCTGCATGACCACAGTTTGAACTTCTCGTCGTTTCATGGAGATATTCAAAGCAGTTCGTGGTGAGAGCTATTAGTGTTTTTGTTATATTTATGTAGAAATATTTGCACAGAAAGCAATACACCAAAGGTTGCAAAAGCATTTTTTTTTTATTATTCAGTAAGTTCGGAAATTGATGGATGAACAGTTTGTGGATTTATTCCCTTTTTTGATATCTTTGTATTTTGGTGCTTCCGTTTGTCTTTATGGAATTTATTACATTTAATTTATTTTCTTTTGTTAGCAGTGTTTGTTTTAGTCACACCTGCTCTCATTTACTAATCATTTCACCTTGCAGCCATTGTTTCTTTTCCAGTTCCCGCAGATTCTCACCATTTCGTTGCCTGTCCTGTCCTCCGCTTCTAACGGGTTTATTTTATATATTTCTTGTCCAATTTGTTTCCGTTTTAGTTTTTGTGAGTAAACATGATTAAACAACTTACCTGCCGGTCGCCCCTTTCCCTGGTATTTGTTGTGTGCATTGCAGACGGAAGGGCTGCCAATCCTGCAGCGCCCCCGTGTGGTGATTGAAGAAAGTAGCAGCTATACGTTTCAGCAAGAAAGAAGACAGTTTTCTTCCTCAGGGAAGAAATTATCTTGGCGAAGATGTTTTCAAGTAGGAAAAGGAATATTAGTAAACGGTCTTAAAGCCGATTTTTAGTTCATGTTTATATTTAGCGGACTCATTCCTTATTTTTAGAGTTATTTCAAGATTTTTCAACTGAGCTTAGCGACTGAAAGGGTAGAAGTAGTTAATGCAGTTGCATCTCAATGAATTACAAACATCAAAAGGTTTGATTTATTTCTGTAAATCAATTTAAGAAGTTAAATATGTCCTGTACATTTAATATGTGATATAATTAAGTCTTCACTTTTATTGTGGCTTCCAGTGACTGAAAAATACAAAATTAAGAAAACTGCACGACATAGTACTAACAATGAATTTCTGATACACTATTATGTTACAGCCCACACAAGCACAAAACTGCTGATGTTAAAGTTCTTCAAACACATGAGGTCATTATTGAAGAAGCAGGTATTTAGCAGGTGTTGAACCCAAGTAAACTAATAGAAAATTTAGTTGGGAGGAAAAACTTGATGAAACAGATGGCTTTATACTGAGATTTAATTATACTTAAGTGGATGCTATTTGTCAATTTGGCAGTTGCTTATACTGGATTTCATTTAGAGGTATCAGAATAAACGGGCCTGGCTATAAATGAATGCCATACTTTTTAATATATATATTTAAATTAAAGTCATGTAATATTTTCTTTCCACTTCATAATTATCCACTACACATAAATACTTAATTTAATTTAATTTACATTTGCCTTATATTTGTTAGAGAAATATCACAAATGTATTTAATGTGACAGACACAAAGTAATGCAATTTAAAGGTCGTGAATTTCACAGGTTTGGACGAGCTTTCGCAAATGAACGGTCACACTGTTTGAACTTTGGCCTGGCAAAGACATTGGTCAGCAGACCAAAGAGCTCTGGGCAATGTTTGTAAAAAAAGTCACATAATTAAGAAGATGCAATGCCATTAACAACTTTAAAATATACTGGGAACCAGTGAATGGGGTCCAGAAGTGATGTGATTGTGTCTTCAAGTGTTCATCAACAGGCGAGGTTGAGGGAGCCCTGGTTTATTCCAACATAAAGGTAATTGCAATACTTGATAGAGGAGCTAATGAAAACATCCGTAGCCTTTTCAATGTCACTTTGACTCCGAAAGAGTTTAACTTAGCCAGAAGTCAACTAAAGTCATAAGTCGCTTGACTTCTGACTTTAGAAACTGGTACAACCAGTTTCTAGATGGTGAAACTGGTTGCACCATCAACCAGTTCCTCCACTCAAATACTTAATGTAATTGATGCGTGAGACCCAAAATAATTTGTTTGTTAAATGTACAAAAAATTAAAAAAAATAAGGCATGGCTTTATGTTTTAATCCTGGAATGGAAACAATATATGTGTCCACGCTATTACGGCGAATAATTCATGTTGAGCAGCACAGAATTAAATTCCTGGGAGAATTTATACAAGCAACTGAATTTATTGAAAATTTAATTTAGAAAGAGCGATGTAAACATTAGGTTTTTCATAATAAAAGTCCACGATCGAGACTTTTCTTATAACTTCTCTTCCCTCCCACTCCCCAATATCTGGACAGCATCATGAAACATTAAACAAACATTTTCTATTAAATGGGCCGATAATTTGCAGAGACCCTCAGTTCTGACAGGGGGCGTCGGATTTTTTACAATCCTATCACAAAAGCTTCAGCGGATCACATGATCACTGTCAGACGCACATGACTCACCGGTCTTCAGGGCTCATTTGAGACGGAATCGCCTCAGTAATTTCAGACCAGGGAAGGAGGTTTACTAACTTTAAAAGTGGTGAGTTAAATTTAGTTTAAAGGACTGAGCTGCGTTTTCATGCCTTTGCAGCCGGTAACGCTACCATTGCATAATAATTCCCCGTAATTCCTTATAAGTGTAATCATAAGGAATTGTAATTCCTTATGTAATTCCTTATGATTAATATTCTTGGGCATCGTTTCCATTTAGAACAATCGTTATTTATGTTCTTTTGCATTTTATGCGCGTCGTATTTTCTTGACTGTATTACGGTAAAGCAGTTGAGGCAACACGGAAGAGCCTGCGCTGCGCTGCTGTATAATCCTGCGTGGATATTTATCGCTCTTTTACAAACATGTCTTATCGCAATATTTCCAAAGAGGCTCTGGTTGGCTCGCTCGCCGTCGGGGTTGTTTTCGTCGCAGGATATGTCCTTGGTAAGAGCGAAGAGGTTCGGCTCTTTCTAATAATCTAATACAGTCCGAGATTTAAAAGGCTTTCAAGGTAACCTTCCAGGAATAAGTTTGCGCGCGCGTGTGTGTGTGTGTGTGTGTGTGTGTGCATAAGTTGGAGGGGATAGTCGAAATTGTCCATATTAACATTTATTGATCTGACGGGCAACAAAAATAACAAAAGAGAAGAAATCCTTCAGGATTAGTACGGTGGTGTGTTTGTTTTCTAATGTTAATTTATTTAGGGTTTTAAAAAAAACAAGGATAAGGAGAAAAACATTGTAGTCAAACTGTAGTTTTAAAGTAATACAATATTGTTGCTTTTTTTATGTATGTATAAATGCGATGACTCCTCAAACCTAAATCTGAGACATCTGTTTAAACTTTGATTACACATCCTGTTTCAAAATGATTACGTACCACTTGAATTTTTCTATTTGATATGTTAAACTTTATCAGTGTGTCTATATTTCATTTTTTAACTGAACCTTTTCTGTTATGTCTATTGTGGTAGGAGACAAAGATGTTCCAGTAAATGGATTTGAGAGACAGATCTATACAAACAAAGGCTGCACTTAGTAAAGCTAAATTATTCAGTCAAGATAACTTTCATGTGTAGTGTATATATTATTAAATTTTACGATTTATTGCGTACCGTCCATTTAGTTTTTCTTGGTTTCTTTATGGCTCTTCTCAATGTTCTATGTCGGATACAAATCTCTTGTTAACCTATTATGTTTCCCTAAAGTCACAACATTAAATAACGTCATTATTTCCTTTGTATGTTGCCTTATAGCAGCGTCTGTTGCTTCAAAGACTTAAATTAAATTTTCTTTCTGAGGTCATTTGCCCTGGAATACATCTCAATTTAATAACAGCCCCTATACTAGACTACAATTTCATGAGGTCTGGACTCTTGAGATCCTTATTGTTTCATGTTTGCCCTCAGGAAAAAGGAAATCATTCAGAATGAGCATCTCCAAAAGTCACGCTGGGGGAAAAGACAACCCACTGATGCAATATGTGCTTAATCATTCGCTGAGGGAACATCCGGTTCTGAAAAACCTCCGGCTGGTCAGTATTGGAGTACTGCTTTTGTGAATTCTGTGTGGTCAGATATGATCAGGTTTCAGGAAATTGTATGTGATCAGTTTCTGTTCGCTGGTTTTAGAGGACGATGCAGGACCCCTGGAACATCATGATGGTTGCCTGTGAGCAGGCGCAGTTCATGGCCAATTTGGCTAAACTAATTCAAGCCAAAAAGGCACTGGAGATTGGTAAGTAGGCATCTAAGTTAGTTTCACTTTCTTTTGCCTTGATGACAAACTGTAAGGTTAAAAAGCATGTATCACCACAATGCAAGATGTGAGGGAAACTGTTTATTTTCTATTTCTTGTGGTTTTTGACACTATTCTATGAAAGGCCGGATCACTTTACAATACAAAGTTTTTTTAAAAAAACATCTTTAAAAATGCATTTTTTAGCACTTTACAACAGTCACTCCTAAGTCAAAGTGCTTTCTATTAGTGCAAGAATAAAAATATGACAAAAGCAACAGACTTGAATAAAGACAGATTAAGAACAAATTAATATAGTGCTACTATGTGTTTAAAGCAACTCTACACAAATGTGTTTTAGCTTAGATTTAAACAGGAATAGATCCTTAATGGTAAGCAATTTAAAGGCCATGAATTTCCCAGGTATGGACCAACTTTTGCGAATAAATGGTTACCACACTGTTTGAACTTTGACCTAGGGAAGATGTTGGTCAATAGATAGAAGAGCTCTGAGTAATGTTTGTAAAAGACAAACAAATAAAAAGATGCAACTTTAGAATACACTGGGAGCCAGGGAACAGAGTACAGAAATGATGTGACTGTGTCTTCAAGTATTTATCAACAGACCAACTGCAACAGACCAGCAGTTTTAGGGCTGCTGTAAGCAAATATTTTATTAATCGAGTTATTTATCGATTATTCTTACGATTAATCGAGTAATCAGATTAAAAAAAAGATAAAATAAAACATTGGTAAATCTAACATAACAGCAGTATTACTATCGCATATCAACATCGGTCCAATTTTTTCACAGTTGAGCTTCTCCCTAACAATAACTTTTCAGTAGTTTTTATCAAATAAACTCGTAACAATAGCAGCTAGGTCAGTTTAATAGCTGAACCCTCACCTTGCCCAGACATTTATATCTTTTGTGTTTATGTTAGCGACGGGATTTAACACCTTCGTTCGTCACACACAGAAACACCAAATATAATTAACAAAGCTTCGAGGCAGATACATTTTAATAATCGAGGTACTCTAGTCACTCAAGGAATCGTTTCAGCTCTACCTGCTTTACGCCAACATAAAGTTTACGGCAATAATTGATATGGGAGCCAATGAAAACATCTATAGCCTTTTCAAGGTCACTTTGACTCAGAAGAGGTTTAACTTTAGCCAGAAGTCAACTAAAGTTAAATCTACATCTAGGTAAAGTCAGAAGTCATCAGTTTTCCAGACGGTGAAGCTGGTTACACCATCAACCAGTTTCTCACATTTGTAACTGTTGTCAATTATTACTGCTGAATTCCTCACCACAGGTCTAAAGCGAGGAGCCAAAGTACCGAGATCTGGGGGGAAAAAACTGTTTTGTATTGTTTTCCTTTTTAAGAGTGTTTTATCCAGTATTTATGGATCTTTGAAACTATTTTTACAGTTTTTAAATGGTTTCTAACAATACTTTTGAAATATACCAATAAAAACTGGGAACCGCTTTCTTTTTCTGGACATTTAGGAATCTTCGTCCGGTATTTATGTGGATCTGCTCAAGCATCAATTTTTATAGAACATATTAAAGAGTGGCCATGCTGAACAGATCTGACTTCATTCAGTTTTAAATCTTTAGAAAGAATGAGCCACAAATCAACACAAAGTTGAGTCAAATTGGTCTGAAACAGTACCCCACTCTCGTTCTTATATAATCTGTTGTTTCATCCTTCCACTCTGATGCTGCCACCTGACCAGCAGCGCTGCACACATATTAAAAGCCGATTAAAAGCCTGTTTGGATGCATCTGCTGCCAGGAAATCAGCTTTCTCCAGGAGAAGTGTAGCTGCTGAATTTGGGCCACATACCTCTGCAGACAGTGACCCTGATGACTGAGCTTGGTAGCAGGGAAAGAGATGGACTTTTGAAATATGTTTTGACCAAATCAAACCTTATTCTTAAGTGCATCTTTATTTATATATATTAAAAAAAAAAAAAAAAAACATACATAAAAAGGCTTGTTTGTATTTTACCACAAGCCAGCTAAGGGATTGCAGAAAATAGTGCAGTCCACCGTTTAATTTTACAATTGTGCTCTACTTTGTGTTAGTCTGTCATATATCATCCCAGTAACATACACCAAAGTTTGGCTTTATTCTGAAACTTGGTTATGAATATGTTATCAGGTTGTGATAACTTCACTGACTGTGAAGCCACAAAGTTATTTACTTGCTTCTAAAATTTTTACTCTTTGTTATGATATTTCAATATTTTAACCCTAACCTTAACCGTGTATTCACAGGAGTATACACAGGCTACAACACTCTAAATATGGCACTATCCTTACCTGAGGATGGAGTTGTGGTGGCATGTGACATCAGTGAAGAATACACCAATATCGGTAAACTGTTCTGGAAAGAGGTACAGTAACCATCTATTCTGATGACTGAAATACAGCAAGTGGCTTTCTGGACTTAATCAACTGTATATGCTTTGTTTTTATATTATGTATTGCAAAACATCTGTAGTTCTGTTGACATTGCTCAATATGCTTCTATGAGAAATCATTATCCCGCTTGTTGTGATGAAACAGCTGGTTCTGCTGGAAGCAAGCAGTGAACTGAACCAAAGTGTATATGCCTGGTGTAAATATAAGTTTCTAATTACTGATTTTCTGTATGAATGTTTGTATTTTTGCTTATAGGCTGGAGTTGAACATAAAATCGATCTCCGCATTCAACCAGCACTGCAAACTCTCGGTACAGCGTTTCAAGTCTTTGATGACAGGAATTTGACAGGAATTGTACTTCAGATGTTGGGAAAGTCACTGGGAATTATTCATTTCGTAGAAACAGAAAGTCCTCATGTCATTTATTACTTTTTTACTGTTTGTTCAATATGCAGATATGCTTAAAACTCAAAAAAGCCCGTCTGGGTTGTAAGGAGTAACTCATCCGTAACGCAACCTGTTACAAACGTGGTGTAGTGCAAGTTTGAGTCTATGAATTTGAGTATCTACGAAAAAGATCAAATAAATTTCAAAATGCTCATAGGAGCACCAGTTGTACTCTGATTGTTTAACTTAGTTTAAAATATGTTGATACCTATAAATCGACATAAGTAACAACGGCTAAATTGGCTTCGAATAGCAGATTTTTAGTCATGAGTAAGAACAAAATCTTAAATTCCTCTAAATATGATTCCTCTAAATATGAACAAAAGGTTGGCTTTGTTGCAGCCAGAGATTATACAACAGAAACAATACTGTTTCTGTACTGTGTCTCGTGAGATAACTCCCAACAGTAAGGGTGAAAGACTCACTACCTAAACATACACATTTTCACTAATGTTTGTGTTTTTCTTTAACAGATGAACTCCTATCTTCTGGACAGGCCGAAACCTTTGACTTTGTCTTCATTGACGCAGACAAAGTTAATTATGACAATTACTACGAAAAGTCTCTGCTACTGTTGAGGAAAGGAGGCGTCATCGCTATCGACAATGTGAGAGCTTCACTGAAAATAGGAATGTTCTTTTTCCATTTATAATGGATAATAATACACGTTTGTGGTGTTTTCAGGTGCTGTGGAATGGGAAGGTGCTGAATCCGTCTCCCAATGATGCCGACACTGTTGCGATTGATAAGCTGAACAAGAAGCTGCACAGAGACATCCGGGTTACTTTGAGCATGCTCACAGTGGGAGACGGCCTGACGCTAGCAGTCAAACTGTAGATTTCCCATCATGTCTTTGAAACCATTGTGAGCTCTAAACTGGATCATTTTAAAGTCACATGCTGTATGAATGATATGAGTTTCTACCTAAACAGAACTTTCATATTGGTCTTTATGACCATTAATCCAATGAATCTGATTAAAGTGAATCATTCCTTTTGAATTACACCAAGTTGCCTTTTGTAATAAAATTCAGCGGAGAACACAGTCTGATTTCAAGATTTTATTTTGCAGGTAGACACACGCCAACATACTGACTGTTCTTTTAGTGTCGTCTCTAAAACGGAAGAGAACTTGATTTTGATTCAATGAGGAAAACTTTTGCATTGCCAAGCAACTAAAGGCAAACTAAAAAATGTGACACACCACAATAAAAGGTTCTACAGGAAATAAGTGAGGAGTAGCAAAATTCCACCAGGCAGTACAACACTACCAAAATATGCAGAGATAATAGGAGCAAGATCTTAAATAAAAGTTATATATTCTACTGTGCAAAATATCAGTTGTACATTCTACATAATCACATTGCAGCAGAATATTAAGGTTCTGAAACCACTTTTGGATTGTCAAACTAAACAAGCTGGGGGCATTTTTCTGTTCTCGTGTGGGAAAAATTGGCATAAAGGGAAAGTAGCTGATAAATAAATACATGTGGCTGAATCACAATTACAGGAGGTCGGTGGAAATGCTCGTTTCCATCTCATAGGTGCCTGCATATTGGGATTCTACTTTGTTTGGCCTCGTCGTTAAATAATCCGTCGCTGAGCGCACAGAATCTGCTGATATTCTTCTGAAACGGTGGAGCGGTTCTTTACGCCTCCAGCTCCAGGCCTAGACCGACCTTGTGGCCACCAGCATTGATGTTCTTCCCATCCACTAATGCCGAGAGGCTTAGCTTCATACCTGAACAAAGGGTTGTAAGTTGAATGATATTCGGTTTTTAAGATTTCTCAACTGTCTTGCTTTGAGATGGTTCTTACCAGGCCGCAGAGTCTGGGTGTATCCAACTCCTACCAAGCTGGAATTATTCACCTTAGCCTGAAGGAAAAGCACAAATTTTCTTGATTTCAAAACAGTGAAAGACTGGTCAAAGACAATACATTAGATTACTGAGAAGTTTATTTATTCAGGCTAATTAGTGCTATGTATGGCTTCCAGCTACAGAAAACTCAAATTTTGATCTGACAAAATTTTGAATATTACACAAGAATTAAGTATTATTTTGATTGAGAAATGTTATGTTCTACTCTATCATGGAGAAACTGCTGACTTGGCAGTCATAAACAACCTCCACAAAGAAGGTAACCATAGCAGGTTGTTCAGAGTACTGCATCCTCAAATTTATTGATGGAAAGTTGAGAGAAAGAAAAAACCTAGTGCAGAAAAAGCCCAAGCAAAAGGGATAACCACAGCTGTTCAGCAAACCTCGTTCAAGAAATTCACAAGTTGGTGCCTCAGATGTGACAGGACAGTTTGCTGGCCAATCAAACAAATGTGGCACATGTTTACAGATTACATTGAGTGATAATGTAGGAAGCCTCAATTTCTCAGGGCTGTAGTTATCCCTGTTGCTTGGTGCCATGTTTTTCTTCCTCTGAGCTTTCCATTAACATGCTTGGATACAACATTCTGAAAAGGCAAGGTTTTTGGGGGTTTTTTTCCACAGTACCCTTAAGATTTGTTTTATAAAATCATAATATAATCTTTTTCAATAAGCTTTGGATAAGCAACAAATTTAGTTGTGTGTAGGTATCACAAATATATTATAACTGCTATATGAGTGTAGGCAACTTCAAACTCACAAGCTGCTTGAACTGCTTTAAATATTAGCCAACTCTTCAAATACATGTAGCGATACTCTCAGAGCCGGTAACACATTTAGCTGCATTTGTTTATTGCGGTAGCAATTTTTTTAAAGAAGGGGATCGGGAGAGCCAATAAGAAACGACAACTAATGTGTTTTTGCCAAAGCAGAAAATGTAACCAGTTGGAACTTTTTTTTTTAACAATCCCATATTGTTGGTATAGAAATTATTTTTTTCCCCAGGAGTTGGATTGACATCTCATTATCTGGGATCTATGTCCAAACTGAATCATCATAATTAACATATACACACATTTTACTTTTTGAACTGAAATAAATGAGCTTTTCAACAATATTTTAATTTGGGATCTACAGGTAAAGCTGCACTTACTGATACGGAGGCACTAGAGTCTAACTGGTATTTAGCAGCAATTCCGAAGCGGGTGCCATTGCTGCCAGCGGTCCAGGCGATGTTCACGGCCGTCTCCAGGTCCTTGTTTACCTTCTGATAGATAGAGCCACCAAACTCTGAACCATCATTTCTGTGTCAGGGGAAAGAAAGGATGAGCACATCACTTGAAAGTTAAAAACCTTCAAATATCTACATCTAAAACAAAATCAAGACGTTAACATAATATTTGTGAATGTTACTCATTTTGAGACCTACATATTGGTGTGAAGCTGGAAGTCCCCTGTCTTGTATCCAATAGCGAAGTTGCTCTGAGTCATCTTAGATTTAGCCGAGTCAAAGGTCATCTGGTAGCCACCAAGCCAACCCTCATATCCGACCACCGCCGCTGCATGGATAGTTGGACCGGCAAAGTCTAAGTCCACATCGACTCCAGCGTTGACGTATTCCCGTTTATATGCTGTCTTGACTTTTCCGCTCTTTTTCCTGTGGCAATACAACAGAAGATGAACACTGAGAATACACAAAGGAAAAAACTCCAGTTAATAAGATGCAATTGAAATCCAACTTGCCCAGTGTTGGGTGAAAACGTGTTTTCAAATTGAAGTTTCAGTCCCTTAGTGATCTGTTAAAAGGAAGAATCTGCCATAAGTAATTTAAAACCTTTTCAAAGTGGTGGAAGAATCACAAGGAGCAAAGTTTCCTCCATTTACCTTATCCTCAATACAGACTTCTGTCCCCAGAGTGTTTTCCGTGGTCCACTTCTCTGTAAAGGTCAGCCCATACTCTGGCAACTTATACTTGGTTTCCAGAGTGCCAGTGACCTTACTGGTGTCTATGTTTGAGGAGCCAGATGTTTTAAATTCCTGAAAGGAGCATAATAGAAATTTACAAGAAGCTGAAGACAATATAGATTGGAACGTTTCTTTATCTTTCAATGCTGATTGATAAAGTGTAGATCTGAGGACAGCCCTGATGGCAGTTATTTCAGAGACTACTATATAATTTTTCAAAGCAGCATAAGCACTAGAAGAAATGTTTCTGGCACCTTGCTGAATCAATCTATGGAGAAGAAAATTGAGGCAAAAGAGGAGTTGATTGGTGCCTGCAAGTCTACCTAATAAAGTGGCCACTCAGCGTAATATCACAAAACCTTAAAAAAACAAAATTAACACATTGGAGAAAATAGTTCTAAATCCACAGTGCAACAGTATGTAGAACCCCTAACAAATCCTATAAAATAAATTTTGCTTTTGTTTTTAAGGACATCAAAGTTTTTAGAACTTTCTAATTCATAATCCACAACTTCCTGTTTCTCTTTGTTGTAAATTAGACACAATAAACTGATCTTGCCATAGCCACAAGACTGGACAAGGGCCTATGTTGGGAGTTCATCTTACCACTCCATTTGAAGACGTGGTCTTCACATCAAGCTTAATCGTTCCAAAGCCTGTAGAGACAGAGACAGTGAGCAGCTGCATCCAGCGCACACTTCCTGAAAAGCCTCTCCTTGTTTCTAGTTACCATATCCTTTGTTGAAGATATCCTTTGCTGATTTCCCAAGGTCGGTATATGCTGGAGGAACTGCCATTATGTCTATCGGAAACAGGTTTCAGAAGAGACGGGTTAGGAAAATAGTAAGTCATTCATCTCTGAAATTACATAGACGGGTTACCAAATATAAAAACTCATCATTCAAAACTTGTCTCTTTTAAACAGCATCTAAAACAAAAATTTTATGGACAGCATTTTTGTCATGATACAACCTCAAACTTTAACGGATTTTATTCGGATTTTAAGGGTAGGCCATCACTATGTAGTGAATAAAAGTGAAGTGAAATAATGAATTGTAATCAAACTACAGCCAGAATTACTTTCCATACTCCTGGCTATGTTTAGGAACATCATCCTACTGGAAAGTGAACTTCTACGTTAGGGTTAAGTCTTTTGCACCTCTGTAATGTTTTCTCTCAGGACTGCCTTGTATTAAGCTCCATCTTTATGATGATATTTTCTGATCCTGCTGAGGTTTGTAGCTTCACAGTATAATATTGCCACCAGCATGTACCACTGTAAACATGGTGTGTCCAGGGTGAGAAAGGCCATATTTGTCAAGTACGTGACCAATAGCTGTCCTGTCAACATATTTTTCCACCTAAGCCATGGATTTCTGCAGCTCCTCCAAAGTAACCATTGGCCTCTTAGATGCTTCCCTGACTAATATAGTTCTCACTCTGCTTGTCAGGTTAAGTGGATGGCCATGTCCTTAGACAGCTGCAGTTATCCAGTAATTCACAATTCTGCAATACCTAATGTTAGCCTATCACATAAAATCCCAACAAAACACAGGGACGTTTGTGTGTGTCTAAAAAGTACGAAAAGGCACAAAACACCAACAATCATAACAGACTAGATATCACTTATCATTTCTAATGACATTTAAAAGTAATGGGAATGCAGACAGGATGAATGATTATACAGGCTTCCTTTTTACATAAATCAGTTGAACAGTTTGAATGAAAGTGGACTGACGGTATAGCTCGGGGCACCAATTGACTAAGTTAAATAGTCAAGGTTAAACCGAAAGGCTCCAGCTCCCCACAGCCTGCTGCCATAAATACGAAGTCACACCTTGTTCTCATGTTGCCAATGTGCTACTTTTTGAACAGTAGATGTAAAATATCAGCTAGCATTTTACTACGGGAAGAGCAACCGATTATCATGTTGCATTGAAATGATGTATATGGACACATAATTTCAATTTCATTCAAGCCGAATGGTTTTATTCGGACAATTTTTGTTCATTTTTGACGTGAATCAAGCTAGCTTTCGCCCATGATGATCCGCAGTCTGAGTATGTCGTTCCCACTGTTACGAAGGAGTTTCGGAAAGTGAGCCAGGGGGGCGTTTTACAGCTTTCAAATTCGGTAACCCGTCCCTAACAAGCTTATATGTAAACAAAACACGAAAAAATGAACGCATAGGAGCGAACTACTTACCAAGAATAACGGCTATTCGGTCGACCGGTGAGATTAGCAAAGGTTGGAGGCAGCCGGTGAAAGGACGATATGGAGGAGATACTGCATAGACACCCTGTTGACCTCGGCACCGAAGGACCCCAGAATAAAGCTGTTGATTTAGCGCCTGATGAAAATCAGACGGAGATGGAAACGTTGTTGCTCTTTATCTAGGTAATTTAGGAATCTATTTTACGAATTACTCAACAAAAAAATGTAAAAGATTTTATCTTTGTTTTGAAATATTGTATGACTAATTTTTATTTGGAAGACACAGGCAGTAGAGAGATATCTAAGTCACCATAGTAACTAATATATGCTAATACGTAGCCATAAAGCTAATGTGACGATTCATGATTTTAGCTTGCTTTTAGAAAATACAGATGTCCATATATATATATATATATATTTATTTTATTTTTGTTTTGCGTTAAGTCTTTTGAAAGATGTTTTTATTCAATTTTACAACAGTTCGAATTAACTTCAAAATGCCATATAAAATAAATATGGCATTTTAAATCAGGGTTTAACCGATTTAACATGGGAATAATAGTTGATGACGGATGGGTCACTCCTAAAAAGGTCGTCTTTTTCCCTCGCCAATAATTAATCTTGTTAACCTACAATAAAACTATAATTTCTGGCAGGATCAACTTCTTTACTCTAAAGACTTCAACAAATCACCCCTAGAATTAATCTAACTACTAAAAAGAGTCATCCTGTGTGAAACTTTGAGTATAGTGTTGTTCTTTAAAGGTCTCAGAGGTTTGTTGGCAAACATTATCATCAAAACCAAGGAACACACTAGAAAGGTCAGGGCTAAAAATCTGGAGACATTCAAGTTTTGAATACCTATCTCACAGTGCTTTGCTCAGTCCATTATCTAAAAATGGAATGCGTATGACAACTGCAAACCTATAAAAATACAGCTATCCAGGTGAGGACTGCATAAATCCAAGCAGCCAAGAGGCCCATGGTAACTCTGGAGGAGCTGTAGCAGGTCAGAGCCCAGGTGAGAATCTATTGAGTGATTGAAGAACTCCACAAATCTTATATTTAGAGTGGTGATAGAGAAATTGTTCAAAGAACATTGATTTAAAATTGGCAAAAATGTAATAAGACTGGCAAAATATGAAAAAAGGGGTGGAAAGTGTGGCAGACAACTAGCACTACACATCACCTTCAATTAATCAGAATTGAAAATTACTGTTCACATCCTCTTAGCTTTAAGGTACGAAGTTGTTCTAAAATGTATTTTCTTTTAAAGATTGTACAATAGACAAAGACAAAAAAGTTTTTCTCCAGTTCTTTAATGAAAGAAATGACTGACCAAAAATAAGCGATGAGGCGCTTAACACATCAACCTTTCTGAATGAAAGAATATTTTGGATTGTTCAATATGTCATGTTTCAGATAATCTGCAACGACAACATTCTCTCAACGAAAGAGCACAGATCAAAGTCTACACTTAACACACTGTATTTCAAACATACAATTCAACATAACTGTAAACATTTCTTTCAACGTACATGATTCTGCAATTGTGGAGGGGAAGTATAAAAATATCTATTGACGTTTAAAAAATAAATATACACACATACAGTAAAATTTCTTTCTCTTAGGGGTTAGTTTTGTACTGATTAAAGACAAAGGAATAATATCAGAAAGCACACAAAAATTGGTCTTAGTCTTGTAATTTCATAGTGCATGGAGATTTCTTTCATCTAAAATTACTCCGATATGCAGCAGAAATCTGAAAACATTTTGATGGAGTGAAATCTCTTAATTGGCAAGGGAATACTTAAGACATATTTTAGAGACAGCAGAAAAGTTTTCTTCCCAAGGATTTGGCTGATAATGACATTTCTTAATAAATTAGACCTCGTTAAACAGTGAAACAAAATATGATCTCAGGAAACACAGATATTGACAATTTCCATGCCTAAAGATCCCAAATGTCAACTAACAGCATGACTTGTGTCAGAAGCTACAAAATACGTAATCCTTACTACATGAAAAGGTTTCCCTCTTGCTGTCACTCCACTGTGTTCTTTTAAACGACACAATTGAGCTTACAGTGGATCTTGCCTAATTCACCTAAAAACTGTTGCTATGACGAAGCAAATTAGAGGTGGACTCCAAAACTAACAGAAAGTTTGGCTCTGAGCATCACATCGGGTGTCTTTGTCAAGGATGTCACAGTTGGCAACTTCACAAAACGAGACTAAAAAACCCAGGTGCGTCGCAGTCAGTTATCCTATCAGCCGCTTCATCATGGCAGGTCTGGAGAAGGGCCAGCAGTACTCGTTGGGGACGGGCCCGTTGACGTTGCACTCAAAGAAGGAGAACATGGGGAACCAGATGCGGGCTCGCCGACTCTGCTGGTAGGCCCGGGTGTTGGCCAGAGTGTGGTAGTACAGGAAGAGTCTGGTAGTGATATAGAACGCAATGAACACGTCAATGGAGTAGTGTTCGTGGGCAGCCAGGATGAAGAAGATCCCAAAGAGGTTGAGGACCCAAGACAAGGTGTGGATGAAGTTCCAGCTTCGTGGAGTGTCTGAGCGAATGAAAAGAACGTATTTGTTAATATTACCCATAAATAATTTCACCTCACGTTGGAGGTGAAATTGTCAAATCCACCCCCAGTATGTATTTTGTAGAAACACATTTAACTATATCTGGAAAAACTTTTCTGATTTTTCTTTACAAAATAGCTAAAGCTCAGTCAAACATTTTAAGATTCTCTATTGGATTTTTGTCTGGGCTTTGACTGGGCCATACTTTACATAAATTTGCTTTGATGTAAACCATTCTAAAATAAGCTCTCCCTGTATTTTTAGGGTTGTTGTCCTGTTGTAAGGTTAACTTATTCATCAATCCATTAAATTTTATATATACATTTAACTAATTTTTTTTTTTAAATATTATGCTGCAAATGTTCTTGCAATATTGTGATTATAATTTTGAAACCTGTAATCCCTGCAGTTCTGTATGGCGGAGGTTCTGTGCTGTTGTGGGACTCTCTCTTCCAAAGTCCCTGGGAACTTTAGAGTGCATGACATCACAAACTCTCCAACATAAAGAGACTTTTAATTAAAACTGGTCAAGAATGAAACTTTTTACCAAAATAATCAGGTCCATTCAGCAGGATAACAATCCAAAACAACAGGATCAATTTATTTTCAGATGAGATTTTGTTACTAAAATAAAGATAAATCCATTTTGCTACTTTTTACAAATTTTTACCAGGGGTGCCAACAATTGTACATGAAATATATTTTGTTTTACTCACACTCAGTGACAAAGAAGTTGAGCATTGTGAGGACGACAGTATGGCCGCTGAACATGTAGTCCCCACATGTATGCACACCGGTCAGGCTCATCCCAAAACCACTCCAGATGGCCACAGCCCGCTGCAGTTTGGCCCACATGTCACCATAAATCTACAATGACAGAGGAAGTGAGACCATTAAATATTGTTGCATGTAAGACAGGACGAAAATGGATTTAAAAAATTGACCTATTTTACCTTTCCTGTGCACTGCAGATGCTGCCCAGGCACGGACAGGGAGGTGACAAACATGGTTACGCACCGCAGCATAAAAACTGTCCCCATGAGGCTACACATGCGTCGCAAAAGGATGGACCTGCAAGTCAACGCAAACAGGGAATTGAGCTCTGATCCAATGTCAGGCAATGCTCTTAAGTCTTGATTGTACTTTTTACCCACAACAAGGGCAAAACAAAGGGCTTTAGATCTAAAGAAAACAGGAGACAATAAGATAACTGCTAAACAATCAGTTAAACCAGGGTAAATGTGGGAGAAAAAAGTACAGAAATGTGTAACTTTCAACAGATAAATTTAAAATATTGAACTATGTGTGGATGTTGAATTAGAAGACAATAGAAGCAGACAAACATAAAACATACGGACTAAAATCCTGATAAAAGTGTTAAATCTGTCCAAAAAAAAAATGAACACCTTGAATCACAACTAAAAAGACAACTAAATAAATAACTAGAAAAACTATTCAAAATCCATATTAAGCCAAACTAAAGAAGCTACAACCTCCACCTTCTAGCAACCTAAACTGTTCACTGATTGATTATATTACCTGTGTTTATGCAGCAGCAGAACCAGCAGCCAGATGTTACAGAGAATCACCCCACATGCCTCGGCCATAGCAAAGGCCCACGGTATCCTTGGCACGCTGTTGAAAAGTGTAAAAAAATTACTATTTTTTTAAAAACAAAACAAAAAATATCTGATATGCCTTCAACAAAAAATAAAAGAGATGAACCTGTGTTGTCGACAAATAGAATAACTTTAAAAAGGCTGAAAGCATTATTTTATTACCAGCTGCCTGACCAAAAAGACAAAACGTGCTTTTATTTTCCTTTAGCCACAAGGCCTTGCAAAGTGTTGACACCCCTTGAACTTTTCCATCACTACCACAAATTTGAATAAACACTGTGAGCTGGACCAGCACAGATTAAAGTATACTGGAAATGTTTGCAAAACGAATCTAAAAGTATTTTATGCTGATTTAGTTTTATTTTTTGTTCAATCTATCACTGGGTATTTGTGTGAGATCTATTCAACTGTTGTAACATATTCATTTATTTTAAGGCTTTGAACAGAAAACAAAAACATTTAAACACAATATGAAGAAATTGGGGTGTGGTTCAAAACTGAACACGGCTGAAAACATTTACTTCCAGGTATTCTTCTCCTTCAAGCTGCTCATTAAGAAGAAAATCATGGGACAAAACTGGGGAACATGCTGATGTCAGCATGTTTTATTTCCCCAAACGCATCCTGAAGCAGCTCCCGGAAATCAGCTGTTCTCTGATCAGGCGGAGCATTTCCATGAAAACTCAAAGCTGCTTTTTAACAGTAGATCACATCTCAAACTAGGTCAGTTTCAAAACTCTCCGCGATCTCTTCGAAGCCGAGTTTCCTCATCAGGAGTTTGTGAGGACAACAATAGACGGAAGACTGCAGTAGTGACATCAAAAATATAGATTCTTGTTTCACCCACTCTGCCCCATTTCACAACTGATTATGTCTTTGTGTCATAATTCAGGATTTGTGAGCACTAACCTGTCGAGGAAAATGTCAGGCAGTGGTGGGTAGGTGCGCATGTCGGGCACCCTTTCATGTACTATGACCATGACGAAGGACGTGAACCCGAACACAAACACCACGTAGACGGAGCTGAGCACCGTCTTCCAGTATTCGGGATCCAGCCGCCTCATCTGCTGCTTGTACTTCCCGTTGGTGTACTGCTGGTACTCCTCCCCCACCGGAGCCGTGTTGGTGCTGTCGCAGTCTCTGCCGGGGTCTCCGTTGCACAACCATTCCAAGTTGCTCCCAGAGCTCGACGGAGAGAGGCCGTCGAAGGGGACGCCCAACTCTTCCAGCACGTCCATGTTCTGCTTCTGTAGCTTGCGGATGGACATCATCAGCCTCTTGATGTCGCCCAGCACCTTGAGCTCCAGAGGCGGTGAGCGCAGGTCGTACTCGCTGAGGGCAAGCAGGCTGGTGCCATCCAGCCGGTGCTTGTTGCACAGCAGGTCCACGTAGTCACAGAAGCCTTCTTCCTTTAGCCACCTGGCTACGTGTTTAGGTGCCCAGTGACGGACGCTAAGCTGGGTCATTTTCTTCTCACGCTGAAGGCTGAAACAATGAGACTTCAATGTGAATGCAAAGTATTTACTGTATCTGCAACACCGAACAAGGCTAAGAAGGAGAAGCAAACTGATCAGGTTATTTATAGTAAATAAATAAAGAACCGACCTGGAGATTACGAGTTTCTTTCTTCCTTAAAAGAAACAATATGCCGGTTAAGTGAGATAGTAGTTTTTAAAATCCAACAGAAAAATGCAATGATTGCATTCTTACTCACATTTACGAATCAAAGTAGGACTGAAACGATTAATCGGATTAATCATGATGCGTCAACTATTGAAAGGAAACACTGAGTTCTTTTAAATCAAGACGAAAAACATTTGTTTAGAGTTACCTTTGATTAATAATATTGACAAATTCTAATCTGGATCCCAACTTTTCATGACTTCTCTTTATTTTGCCACTAACCCATTTTTGTTTGTTTATTGCGTTATGTATTCATCATGTAAAGCACGTTGAACTGCCTTGCTGTTGGAATGTGCTGTGCATGTAAATGTGACCACATATTTCTCAGAGGAAATGGTAGAGGAAAAAATAGTTAAATCATTTGGCAACCAAAACTCATGCCCACATAGAGAAACTGACGTGTTCTTTTTGTTAAATATATCAATAAAGTCAGTCAATGCTAGAAATTTCCTATACTTCCACTTTTGAAGGGAAATGAGTCTCCAAGAATGTAAGGCAACCAGAGTAGAGAATAACCGATATTAATAAAATTTGTGACAAAGGTAAACAAGACTCTTTTAAAAATAAGTTGAGTACGGCAAATACTTGGTAAGGGTACAATCGGCTGGGCCCTTGAAAACAGATTTGTCATTTAAAACTGCATTCTTGTCCCATCGACAATCTAAACATGCTCAGAATAAAATTAGTTCTTTTTTTAACCTTTCATTTTAATAACATGTAATCCTGGGACAATTGCTGAAGTTCCAGTTACTTTTTGACAACAACAGATTTTTATGTCAACATTACTAAAGAGGTGTTGAAAGTTAATTATTGACTGCATATTCTTAAACTGCAGAATAATCATCAAAAAAATTGCTTACATAGCTTCATTTTTAAATTAATCCATTCATTATGGTTAGTGGTATAATAAATTATACCAAAGTTCGTATTTTTACTACCTACTTTGTGTATGCAGTTGTAAGTACTGTATGAGGGAAATATCATATGCCTTTTCTTAGAAACTACACCCCAAACACATCATTATCCCTAAAATGAACTGAGAAGTTCATCCTAAGTATCAAAAGGGAAACTTCAACAGAAGACTGACTTTAACATCTGTAAATATCATTCATTAATATGGAGTAAATCGTCATGCTTATCCTCTCAAGTTTAAATATGAGAAGGATACTGAGGCTTCTTTTGTTTGTAGAGTTGAGTGACTGCTTTTCGAAATCCTCCACTCACAACAAGCTCAAATCACTGGTAAGCAAATATGCCGAAGAGGAGGTCTAAGTCACCACTTCTGTTGCTCGGTTTTTATCCTGCAACTTGACCTGGGCGGTCAGGTTGTATGCAAACACAATTTCTGTCTGACAAAAACGTGAAAACAAATCTAAGCATCGCTTAAGATCCACGTCTTATAGGACATAGATCCTAGCTTAATCGAGCTAACGGACGGTAGCTTTCTTAACATTCACTCACCAGTTTCAGACGCACCCGAAGAAGACACAGAGCTTCTTTACTCAGCTAACTAACTAACCGGCATCTCTCGAAAACTAACCGACACCCTGTTAGCGGAGCGTGGAGCAACACGAGCTTGGAGGAAATCATTTTGGCCAAGATTCGCGCTGACTAGCTTACTGTTGACAAGCCAGTGCGCTAATGTGCAGAATAGACGCGCACTTAAAAAAGAAAAGAAAAAAGAAAGAGCTTTAGCTCAAGCTGATCAACACTGACACCTGGTGGTTAAAGTTGATACAGCAGCGTTTTTTCAGCATCAGTGTTTCTCTGCATAATGTAAAATTACAAGAAAATGTTGTAATTTAATGTTTTTTTTCTTAACAGTTGGGATAGTATTCTGATGTTTAAAAACTTTATCAAATCCAATAAGACTCCTTGTTATTGTGGAAAGGGTTTTCTTTTCATGCAGGTAGCTAGAAATTATTATTATAGGGCCTAATTTTAGAATATGTACTTCTTTGTTGGCCAGAAAGCCTTCCAGTCAATTTGGATTTAAAACTATCTTCACTGTTGTTTGACATTGGGCTAGGTGGATCCAGGGTTGTTTTTGAACATCTTAACCAGTTTTCTGTCCCGAGAGGTAGAGAAAAAATTGTAACATTTGGTTTTATTTATTTATTTCAAACAGGTTTTTGAAAAAAATTAAACAAGCAATCAGTAGGATAGAGAAAACACATGCGTTCATAACTGAAAACAAAATAAGTAGTTCACCACTACTTTTCAGTTTGAAAACTGAAGTGAACACTTAATTAATCCTACCCTTTATCTCAATTTAATTAAATCTATTCAATAATTATATTATATATATATATATATATATATATATATATATATATATATATATATATATATATATATATATATATATATATATAATTAACTATTATATTAATTATTAATATATAATTAACACCATGTTGTAATATTCATGTGCCTGTTCAATATAATGTGCTAAAGAGTCAACAGATAAATTGTGCTTCATAGACAAAGTGATTATAAACTAACTCTTATAACAAGACAAGAAAATCTACTTATACAAAATAATAATAATAATACTAATGACAATTGTAACAACAGACATACAGCATCAGAATAATTACCAACTCTTTGCCAATGTACACCTATAAATTCTTTTTAATCTTTGTTATACAACAATAAAAGTAAAAACAGAGAAAAAAAACACAAACTGGATTCATCTTAGTCACTGTACAATTTTGGTTTCCATGTTCTCAATTAAAAACTGAAGGATATTTTTTTTTCATCCTTTGTTTAACATTTAAATGCCATTTGTTTCCATATTTAGGATAAATACCTAAATCTGATATATTATCTACTTAGTTCTTTGTTTCAACTTTAGTTTTTTTTTCTTTAATGAAGAAACTCTTGTGCATATATATAATTTTTTTTATATAAAATTAACAACAATATTATAATGTATGTATTCTGTCACTCATTTATTTATTTATTTGTTTTTTGTGCTGCAATAAAGTAAGTCAATCACAGTGGTCTGAACCTGACATTAAGAAAATAGGTCAGTGTTTTAATTTTAGAACTGAGCCACCTGTTTATGTCAGTGCTAACACGGCTGTAGTAAAGCCTCTACAGTTTAGAAAATACATTTGTTATCCTCACGGAATCTAGAGAATAAATCATCCGAAGTGGTAGTTTTTGGAGTAATATTTTAGTGGATATATATTTAATATTTGTGTACACAGAATTCCTCAAAATGCAGGATAAAAGCAGTGCGGTTTCCTGTGTCACTGCCTCTCTAAAAGAACTGCAGAAGGTTTTGTATGGAGGTAAGAGATTTGGGAACCATGTGGATGAAGTATGGCCAAACCTCTACATTGGGGACATGTAAGTGTTAACTTCCACAATATTTGTTTCTCATCCAGTCCCGTGCCAAATATTATGGATGCTTGTTTTCTCCTCAGGTCAGTTGCCAACGACCGCTACAGTCTGTGGAAGCTGGGAATTACTCACGTTGTGAATGCAGCTCATGGGAGGACGTACTGTCAGGGAAGTCATGACTTTTATGGAGCCACAGTGGAATATTATGGAGTACCTGCTGATGACTCACCAAGTTTTGACCTTTCTCGCTATTTCTTGCCAACTGCTGAGTATATTCACAATTCACTCAACACGAAAGGGGGTAAATACCTGTCAAGTCCCCTTAGTTTCATTATTTAAGAGAATAACAAGAATGTCCTCCACTTTAATTTATTTTCTTTTATTGTAGCTCGGGTGTTAGTGCACTGTGCAGTCGGAGTGAGCAGGTCTGCCTCGCTGGTGTTGGCTTATCTCATGATCTACCACTCTTACACCCTGCTGGAAGCCATCAATAAGGTCAAAGAGTGCAGGTGGATTTTCCCAAACAGGGGTTTCCTAAAGCAGCTGTGTGCTTTGGATCTGAAACTACAAAATATTCCTGCTAATGGGAGTTAAGACATCAGTTTTCTTCAGGATGAGTGATGCTGTGTGCATCTGCCAGGAGAGGTAGACACAAAGCTGGCCAGGGGCAGAAACAAACTGAGCTGCTGCAGGGCACCTCCAGGCCAGCAGGGTCCCCCAAGAACTCCTCAATTCCCTTGCAGATGTTTGATATTTGTTTTTCAAGAGTAAGCGTTCCCTGTCATTTTGTCCTCATGATTTCAAAACCAGACTTAGGCAAATTGGTGGTCTATATTATAATTTTCATTTTAGAAATGTAATTCCTTTAAGATTTACATGTATTTAAGAACTTGCAAGTTGTCATCACACAACGGACAAACTTCACGATGAGTTCAGCTACTTCTGCAATTATAACCATGCTGGAGTCACAGCAGTTGTAAATGAGTCTAACAATTAATTACAGGTTGTAATTTCTGGGACACACGACTAATTAAACTCATTCCCTCTTGCTTGACTCCACTGAGTCTGCTTGAAACACAGAACAACAGAACAAATGTGCTGGTCAGTGAAATACTCTGCAGGATATGTCTGGCTTTCTGTCTGTTGTCATTTTCCCTGGGCTTCCTGAAATGCAGACTACTGATGAGTTGAAAAGCTGTGCTGTCTGTTGTTTCCAAGTCAGTCACATCAGGGAGGAAGTGACTCAGGATCATCAATGCTCTTCATCTGAGTAGTGCAGAAAATGAAGCAACAAGAGGGGAATCAGAATTTGATCAACTCGGAAAAAAATAAAACCTCTTTACGGGGAGATGAGAGAAGCCTGCACCCGAAACTACCACCCTCTCCAGGAGACCGGCACTGATGAGAATGGTTGCCTCAAAAACAAGGGTTATATTCAAGCAAAGATGGAGGGCAAGCACGTCTTCAGGGGCTTCAATTCTTTGACATACTCAGATGCAAGGGAGAAGTAAAGGCAAATCAACATCTCCACAAAATCCAGAAGCGGTACAGAACATTTTTCTATCACGTTTTTGACGTAGCAATCGTGAACATCTCCCTTCTCTTCAAAGAGCTCTGCTCAGCTGACCTTTCATGTGACGCACTTTAATAGGAATATCGCAGACTTTTAATGAGGTCAGTAACATGAGCTCTAAACTGAATAAATTCTTCAGCTAAAATTGTGTTGCAGGAACGTCTCAACCAGGGTCAGATCAGTCAAAATATTAATTGATTCAAAAGTATTTTATCACACCTTATACACACTTAGCTCGCTTTATTTTCCTCAAAAGATTAAGATTTTAGCATTTGTGCTATCACTGAAGGGGGAAGATCTCATGTTGAATGGGAAGTTTTTGCTGAATTGTTGCTTTACTACCTAAAGGTAGTGAATTTGTGTGTTGGTGACCATCATTACGCAACTCCTCTAGTTCCATTCACAGCCTTTGAATGTAGCTCATGATGATTTTCTCTCCTGAGTTCAGGGAGCTTAATTTTAGAAATCTGACCATTCAGCAAGAACCAAGAAAAACATTTGAGTTGTCACCTTTTTGCTGGTTTTGACCAAATAAGTTAGGCTTCATAATGCTGTCAGCAGATGGTGGTATAGGCTTTAATAAGCTTAGCTGTGACAGAAAACCAAAGTTTGTCAAGAAAGAAAACTAGAAATTTTGTTGTTTTAGTTTAAAGATTGTGTATCTGTTGGCTTAATAATGGCTATGTAGAGACTATTTGTTGCAAATTAAGCCAAAAAGAAGCAATCCAATAAAAGGTTTTATCTATTGTGCTTTATAAATAATAAATCACAAGAATTAACCTGTGTAATTTCTTATTATGTCCTTCCTCTTTAAATACAAAAAAGCTATCTCAAAGTGTTCCTGAGAAATTTGATCACTTTTTTAAAAAATGTCTTGAATGTCAAAATAAACTTCAGTCATTATTCATAAACAATGTTTGTGGATTGTTTTGGTTTATTATTTCTAACCCCTTAAATGCCAGATTTAGTGAATGTCATTTCTTTATCATTCAACAAGTTGTTCAAGGTTATAAAATAAACATATAATTGAACTTAAGGCAGTTACATTTTAGTAAAGTCTACCTAAAAAACAAAACACAAAACGGATGGTAATGTTGAATTATCTCATTCTGTCTCTTACTCTTTGGTAGTCTATCTAGAACTGTTACCATCTGTCAGAATAATAATTTTAAAAAAAACTAAAGCAAATTTGCTCCTCAAGGTCTGTGAATTTCGTTGCTAATAATTTATTTCTGAGAAATTCTGTTTTTGCAAGGCAGCTCAGGTACAATGTTGTTCTAAGAAACACAATTTACGAAACACGTTTGAACACAGATTAATTGCATATATCCTACATTAGTGGTGGGAATTGTCACATAACAAATATGAAACAAAAGCCTGCCTTTAAATAATCCGTCGATTACCTTCAGGTCAAAAATTACCCACAGACATTTTTTGACCAGCACCAACACTGAACACGTTCCATCAACATTTATGATCCAGCAAAAGAAAAATCAGGGCATTTAATGGAGTTACAATGATGAAATAAAGTTTTCCTTCACTGACTCTGGCAGCTAGAATGAGTTCAACCTGCAGCCTGATAAGAGTTAAACATGACAAGCACATGTAAGCTTGTGTTTCACTCTTTTAAACCCAATTTGCTGCGACGTTTGCACGGCAGCATTTAACAAGCCACATGACACAAAGTGATTCTGTTCAATAAATGCTGAGTTATATCCAATATAAGCAATGCTCTTTAACAGTTTGACCATAATTATGCCCAATTATCACTGCTTTATAGAATGCTTCATCACTGAGCGAGGCTGATTAAATTAAAGTCCCATGGCGGTGTGTGAAAAGCAGAGTCCCTGCTGCAGCGCGTGTTGCTCTGCCCTCTGCATGGGTAAGACTACACGTTAGGTTAAGTACCAAATTGGGTAACTGTCCAGCGACAGCACCTGCTGGAAATGCTCACCCCGATCTGGACAGAGACTGGGACTGCTTTGATAACAACAAACACTTTGGCCGGCAATCGATCCAAGACTGGACTTTTGGACTTAAAATGCCAACTGTGAAAGACAAGGCAAAAGAATATCCAACTGTGAAGGACCTGCAGAAGGTTTTGGACGCTTGTAAGCTGCACCTCCACCAAATTGATGAAGTATGGCCAAATATATACATAGGAAATGTGTAAGTAGTATTTAATTACATTTTTTTATAGGATGGCATATATAGAGGTGCATTTAGAAAATTTGAATATCATAAAAATGTGTTTCAGTAACTGAAAAAGTGAAATTCATGTCTTGTATAGCTTCATTACACAATGAGTAATATTTCTAAAGTATTTATTTCCACTTATGTTGATGATTCTACTTTAAAGCTGACAAAAATGGAAAATTATGTCTCAAATATTAGAATAATGCATAATTCCAATAAAATAAAGTCATTCAGAAATGTTATGCCCAACATGATAATGAGGAAGATTGCTGACTTAAGATTGTCCAGCAGACGTTTGTTGACAAAATCCACAAGAAGGGCAAACCACAGTCCACTGTGTTCGAGCATATCAATGGAAAGTTGACTGGAAGGTAGAAAAGGGCCACTGCAACCTTAGGATGATTAAGTGAAGGATATTCAAGGTTTTGGGGAGAAATCTCATGTTGTATCAAGGTGTGGAGTTGCAATTGTTGCCTTTCTTACTTGAAGAAAAAGACTGGAGTGGTCTAAAGTCCTCTTTTCAGATGAAAGTGCATTTTTCATTTCATTTGAAATTCAAGTTCCCTCATTCTGGAGGGGTGGTGGGCAAATAGTGAGGTCCAGTGTTTCCACTGTTAGTCCCTTTGTGTTAAAAGGGAGTCAAACCTTTTATACGTCACCATATACTAGCTCCCCAAAATAAATGACTGAAACCAATCAACTGGCTGCTTTAGGTTAAAAAAAATGCATCAGTTGGCATTATGAACTAAATTTTACTGCTTTGGAATATATTAAAATTAAATAGACTTTTATAAGATTAAACTGTTTATATTTCTGTGTGTAGAAATTGGGCCTGTTAGTGTTGTAACCTGCTATCAGATGATGTTTGTTGTGAATTGAGTCTCTTTATTTATTTCTTTTATAAATAAAGAAACTGAGCTGATTAGTTGGGCCATGTTATGCTAGTGTTGGTCCGATGTGTGTGATCAAGTCTAATGTCAGCGCGGCCATCTAACAGGAAATCTTTGAGCACTTTATGCTTCACTCTGCTGACAAGCTTAATGGAGATGCTGATTTCATTTTCCAGCAGGACTTGGCACCTGCCACACTCCTAAAAGTGCCAATATTTGCTTTAGTGGCCATCAAGTATCACTGATCACGGCTGGTCAGCAAACTGGTCTGAGCTGTACTCCTAACAATAGTGGAGTATTGTTAGGAGAAAAATGAGAGACTCTAAAACAAATGGTATAAAGTTGCCTATGGAGAATCTATGGCGTTTAGTTCAAGTGGTTAAGTGCTGAGTATATATACTATACAGTATAGGCTGTTTTCAGTAAGCCATCATAACTGCATTAAGTCCTTTTTCTATTAGTGTGATATTATATGTTATATATTATTTATCTACCAAACTAAATTTGGGATTTTCATCAACTCTTGTACATAACCAGACAACTGTACATTGGACCAACTGTACATTTGGTAAGACTCTTCAAATCCCTAAGCACATGTGCAACATTTTCTGTGGCACATTTTCCTTCCACTCAACTTTCCATTAAAACATTTAAAAACCACACTGTTTGTACAGCCAGTTTCTTTAGGTGTTACATTTTATTGCTCACCCTCCTTGTGAAGGGTGCCAGTGATTTCCCACTGGACACTTGTCATCTCCTCCTCACGACTTTGCATTTCATAGTCACTATGTAGCATTTCACTATCAAAAAATATTTTTTATTGGCCCTATGAAATATTCCTTTTTTGTCAGAAGCTGAACTTAAGGGTTTCATTAACTGTTAACAGCATTATCAAAATTAACAAAAACAAACACTTGAAATATATCCATCCGTGTAATGTAGAGTAGAATACCAGTTTGAAATTAATCACTATGACAAATACATTTTTCACTGATATTCTAATTTACTTCCATCCAGCCATCACATTTTTTGAAGCTCTACCACATATTGTCATTCTGACAGAAAACCATTGTGCTGTGATGCATAGCTTTCACCAACGTCTTGAACTTCTCTCTGTCTCTGTGTCTTGCTAGGGCAGTAGCCCAAAACAAGGCTGTCCTGCTGAATTTAGGCATAACTCATGTGTTAAATGCTGCTCACTCCAAGCAAGGCAGCCCAGGGAACCAAAGCTTTTATGGCAACGACTTTGTGTATTTTGGCATTCCAGCAGATGACTCAACTCACTTTGATCTGGACGTTTACTTCCAGCCCGCTGCGGATTTCATTCATAAAGCTCTGAAGTCACCTGGTGGTAAGAACTTTCAACAAACTTGATCCAGAACGAACAGAAGGAAAAGAAGCTTCCTCCTTTTTTAATTCCTATACATAAAATCATTTGTTTCATTCTGTAAATTCTTAATAGAGTTAACCATCCAAAAAAAAAAAAACTCTCACATTTTGCTGCTCTTTCAATGTCACCTGGCACCACAATGTAACAGAGCTTGTAGTACTATGCAAATGTATGTTCAGCCCGTAATAATAAGAGTCTTACCTTGCTGAATTTAAGTATGCAATAGCTTCTTTCAAAGAAACAAGGAGAGGATGAGTTGGGATTAAAGAGAGTTGGCCTGTCTAAAAGAACTTCAAATGAACAAAGATGATGAATTGTCAACTATTTTTAGCGCACAAGCAGAAAAAAAAAAAAGAAAAAAGAAAGGCCACAGTGTGAGACGGGCAGTCATGTATGATATTAATAAGTCTGAGGCCTCACTAATCCTTCCCTCGCACCTCTCTCCGCCTTTGTCTTGTTCTTCAGGGAAGGTTTTGGTGCACTGCATCATGGGAATGAGCCGCTCGTCGACTTTGGTGCTCGCCTACCTCATGATCTACCATCACCTCCCACTCAAACAGGCCCTGCAGAAAGTGGTCCAGAAAAGGGCCATCTATCCCAATAGGAATTTCCTGGCTTTGCTGCTGGATCTGGATCTTCAGCTAACGAGGAAAAAGAAAACCTGCCAGATCTGTAGACTTTTGTAGCCTGACTGTGTTTTAGTTACGCGTCAAGAAGTCCGGCAGTCTGTTGATCCAGCAGTCTGGACTGTGAAAAAATGTTTTTGGCTCGGCAGGTCACAGAGTTTTGGGGATATTCTGGTGACGATATGTTAACATTTTAAGCTGCAAAGAGAATCTGTGGACACATTTGTCCACAGATGTGTCCAAAAATCTCATTCACCAGACTATTGTCTTCCAGACCCACACTTAATTTGTTGACCTTTGTTAATCAATGACTCAAGAATTCAGATGCTACCAAAAATCTAAATATCACTAAATTTCACTCTCTGTAATAGACCTGCAGGGCAATAGTACAATAAGGGGGTGTACTTGTACTTGTAAGGGGTGGGACATTTTGTGCCTTTGTGTACTTTACCCATTACGCAGCAATTTACTTCTCATGTTGTGAAGTATTTTCCTGAATTATTGAGATAAATGGTCCGAAAAATATTGGTCCAAATGTTTCGGGGGTGAGAACACAGTTTTGTTCAACCAAAACTACAAAGGTGCAAAATAACAAACGCCCATCCTTGGATGTTTAAGGGTTTTCTACCTCTCTTTTCTGAAGTTTTTTATGTGCTGTCGTGTAATTTTGAAGTTTTTACAACGGTGTGTGCTTTTTTGTCAAATATGAAGTTATTGACGAACTTTTGAGCAGATTTGTTTTGTTCGGTTTTGAGCAACAAGTTTTGATTTATATGTTGCAAAAAATACCCACAGCACAATGTTGTTCTCCCCAGGCAAATCACCATGAAAATATGGAAGAAAGTTATGTTACGGTTTCTCTTGTTCCCCTGGAAACTATTTTAGGTCATGAGGTTTAATCTTTAGTTGGGGCTGTTGGATTATTGAAGTCTAAGTAAAAGACAAAAACAAAACACTAGCAGCTCATCTTCAAGTGATATCATTGACTATAACTAGTTTCAATTATTGATATTTGTAGGCAAGTATTTGTAATAAAATATAGACATAATTGTCACAAAATACAAAAATGTAACAGATGTCAATTGATATTGATATTTTCTACTTTAACTGCAATCACGGCATTCATGCTTTGATGTCCATCTTCTTTAGTATATTTGAAGAAAATGTTTGTGTTTTGATTTTGGATGAAATCTAAAACGTCCAAATGTCTTGTTGGTTAGTGAACACAAATATGGCAGAGGCTAAAGTGTAGAAGACTGATAGCTATCATTTACAAGCAGTTACTCGTATTTCAATCATTCTTGTAAGAGCAAAAAGGACCAAATGAATCATAACCATGCTGAACAAGAATTGTTTACTTACTCTCCTTCATCTCTGAAAAAGAGAGAATAATTCAACAACATCTGTCCAACACATCACAGCGTGAATTTCCTTTGTTGTATTTATCATAGCGGTTGAGTTGATCACTGCTGTGCATCAAAAGGCATCAGTTCCTTTGACGGTCTATGAACTCATCTGTAAGATTGTGAGCTACAAAAAAAGGTATGAACAAAAACTTTATAGTGACGATTTCCAAATATTATGTATCTTATTCCTCGAAAGCATCAGCACAATTCAAAACAATACTTGTTAAAATTAAATACAAATGCCATTCAAAACTTGGATAAGCAGATGTCAAATATTTATTTTATTTTGTCAAGACATCTCTTTGTATACATACAAAAATTTGCAAGAAAAAAATGAATAAATTATAAAAAATAAATAAATAAATCCATTGGTTCAATGTGGTATTTTTATATTTTGCATAAGGCAAGAAATGTATCAGTGTTCTGGAAGTAAATAAAGTCATCATTAAATGACACCAAAGCTAAAAAAAACCGAGACAAGTCCTGATCAAACGGCGTGTGGTTGATTAAAATACATGGAAGGATGGAAGATTGACAGGAAAGTTCAGGCACGGGAGGACGGATCTAATTTTCCTCACTATTAAAAAAAGCAGCGTCCTATCCTCGTTCCTGCACTGGCAGCTCGGGTAACCTTTAAGGAATGTAGAGGATGACGGCAGAATTATTTTGGGCCGTGATTCAGATGTTAAAATTAGCAAAAAAGGTTGCAGGGTAGATTACCAAGGAGAACACATAGACAGTTGTACTCTCGACCTAGATGTAGTTCTTGTGTAGCGAGACCATGAAGAGCGCCGATTTCAGCCAAGGCAAGTGTCTGTTAACAATCTGCTCTTCTAAATTTACTGCACATATGGTGTGTTGGGAAATATCTGAGTGTGTACTGTGTGGTGTAGACCTCCTCTCCATAAGACTCTTTTCTTTCCTGTCCACTTTAGCTGACCAGGTAAAATTTATAATGAAGGAAAAATTAAATCTTGTAGATTTCTCAAAACAATAAGCTAATCTCTTCAAATGAACAGTTTTCCGACATTCCAGATTGTTGCAGCATTTTTGTTTAAATGAAAGTAATCTGCAGCTCCACTGGACTCTGTTACATGAAACAAAGACATACAAAATACATTTTCAGATTGTACAGTAAAGGTAAAGGTAATTTTATTTTACAGCACATTTTCAGCAACAAGGCAATACATAGTGCTTTACAAGAATTAAGAGGAAATACAAACAAACAAAAAAAACAAACCACAGGAAAAAGCAAAAGAAGAAAAATAATGTTCCAAAGTAAATAAACTAGACACTCCTATTCAGGCTTGGTAGGTAGGGTTGGTAGGTAGGGATGGTCTAATACCTTTTCTGGTCGGAGTCTAAAAGGTAATTGCTAGCCAGTGAAGCTCAATGAACACTGGGATTAGATGTGTCGCCTCGTTCCTGGTTTCACAGCACAGGCTGAAATACCAGTAAGAATGGCATTGCAGTGGTCAAGGCAGACTGAGGCAGGAGCTGAGTTTTGTGGATCAGGTTAGATGTTGTTCTTGGTTCATTCTGATCTCCTGGGTGTGTTGTTGCACTCGATTAAGTACACCAGCCACTCCTGGGAAGGTTCACCAACCGTTCCAGATTTTCTCCATTTGTGTCTAACCGTTTGCTCCAATCCAAAAGCCTCTTAAATGGCTTTGCTTCTTATTCTTGAATTTCTTTAATACCCGGCGTAATGTGTTTGTTTTTAAGATTATTTGGTCTGCTTCAGGTCATCAAACAGGTTCTACTTAAGTAGTTTCTTTATTCTACAGTTGAGACAGTCAGACTTAGGTGTGGCTTGTGAAAAGGAACACAAAATACGAGCTTAACGACACTTAATTCAATGTTTTAAAAAGGAGGGGCGTTATATTTTCACGTGGGAACGAGTTGGTTAAGAAATCTTGATTCTCGTATTAACTGAAATCATTTGAAAATCGCTTTTTGTATTTACTCCTCATTTCTGACTGATTAATAAAAGTTGTTTTATGATCTAATTATGGCAAAATAAATCTCTGAGGGACAAATACTTTAAAGTAGTTTTTATAAGAACCATTCGTACATTTAATATATTCTTAGAGCCCATAGAGATACTACTGTTCTTTCACTGTGTGCATAACGGACCACTAAAGATGAATATGTCCGACAAAGACACAGTACTTCCTAACACGTTTTCAAACTTTCTTCTTTTTAATAATTTGCCTATGAATCCAGATGAGCCTCATCTGAAAGGCTAAAGTAGGTAATGCAATTCTTAAAATCACCAAGAAAAGAGCCTGAGGTGGCAAAAAAGAAGCCATTTTTATTTGCCCTCCGTGTTAACTGCAGGCACTTTCCCATAGAAAGTATCTTTAATTACACAAAAGTGGAACAGGAAGGACAGCTTAGCCTGAGGGGGGTAGGCTGAGAAAGCAGAGCTGAAGCTCAACATTTGCACCAGGGAAATCAGTTCTCTGCCCCTGACTGTGGGAGGGAGGGAAAAGGCTGCACTCTTAGATCAATGAGGAGAAAGAAGAGCCTGCAGGTACTTCTGGGTTTGTGTTGTATAAAGATGCACTTCAACCTGCCTTCAATGCTCAAACACTCATGGAGCATGCACTGGGTCATCTGCAGCTTCTTCTCGCAGGCACCTCCTGTAAGTGACACTTAGGCAATCAGCAGCGATGGATACAGCCGTCATGATGTCCCCCTCCATATGCTACAGCAGCTTAGTGAAAGGTCACTGGAACAGATTTGGTCTCAATGACTCATTACTGTGGACAAAAACATCAGAACCACAGCACGTCCCCCGCTCACGAGGAAGCCTGCAAGTAAGAAGCGGAAAGAAGCGGAGCTGCGGTAGTGCATACACATCAGTTGTTCGCTCTCAGCCTTAAGCACAGTCACACCCAAGGCTAAACTGATGCTAATGTATACAGCATGTAGCATAGAAGTCACTCTAAAGCCTGGCATATAAATTGTAAAGGCACAGGTTAGAACAGGAAATGAAAATCAGTTTACAGACCTTGAATACAAACTTTCTATTTCTCTGGAGATAAATAAATTTACCAAGAGCTGCTGAATTATAAATAATATAAAGAGAGCAGCATAAGGTCAACTCATAATTATGTGATCTTGTGCTTCTGTGCCAGTTTGGAGAGCATTTATTAGAGTAACTGTGGTCTATATTTAAAAGCTAAATATAAATACTTATAATGGATGTTCTACTTAACAGGCCCTCTCTATAACCCTGCATTTCCTTTATCCCTTTATAAGATGATGCCCTCATTTGAACTGTATAATGTGTTTTAATTAAATCATGTAGCATTTAGAGGAAAGCGTATCACGTCAGAAGCTGGGAAAACATGGATGTCTCAAAGGAGAAATTGGAAACAATATGCAAATCTGTTGCTACATTCAATTACTAATGTTTCGTTTCAAGTAAATTTATGTTTATTGTGACAATCAGCAAGAAAATCCACAAAAGGACAGGGGTAATTATAATTAGTCCTGATAAAAATCAAATATAGTGCAATTAATTCACTTAAATAGGGTTAATAAAATGCGAGCTTCACAGCACAGCTATCTAGTACAGGAAGATAGAAAAGAAGCATTTTAAAACTCCATATGTGAAAGTTGCTGTGCGTTACTGAGGACATTATTGCAATTTTATGCATCAATGTTTGTCCGAATAAGAGTTTCTGGTGCCTTGTGTAACATCTGCGTGGGACATGTATGTTTTTCTAGGTTTGTTTTAAGGTTTGAGAGATAATGAAAGCTTGTGGCATTGTCTTTTTCTAACCTAACTGCTTCAAACGTCTCAACAAATTTATCCTTGAGCTGTCTGATGTTTTTATCGGTGCTGATGCTTCTTGTTAATTACTAAAGTTGTCCAACAAAACCCTCAGAGCTAACAGAACATCTGGATTTATACAGAGATTAAACTACACAGCTGGAGTCTTGTTAGTGTATAGGTGGCTTGGTCTATCGCATACAATGTCAAAAAACAATGTGGTTTTAATGGGACAAATCTGAACAGGTTCATGGTATCATCTTTCAAGGCACTATTGAGTCCCTCACCTTATTGTTTTAAGCACCTTTGTACTTCCTTTTAGCCATTAGTTATTTAATACCAGAGTCACCTGACTCTACACCCTGCAGGCCTGTTCGGTAATTCTTGCATGCTTCTCAGCAGTCATTGTTGAACAAAGATGATTACCAGTTCTGTTCTTGGCAATAGAGTGAAGGTAGCACAAGATATGCCCAGAGGCCTCGGCAGCATGGCGAGCCCTGAGGTGCAACCGGGCAGCTATGAGACCCCCACAGCCTCTGAACTACACAGACTGATGTGGACAAAGAAAGGGGGGAACAACCGTATGGACGAAGTTTACCCCCGGATCTATATAGGAGACATGTGAGAATTAACCACCTGTTTGATTAGCATTTGTTATGAGTGGTGTAACAATGAATCCAGTAAAATCATTCACGGAATAAGTCAGAACCTTTACATCCAGATATATTTATCAATTATTTTGTGGCATTTGTGGCTTTTACTTGTAATGTTCAGACAGGAAAGGGTTAGAAAGAGAAGAGGTCAGACAAGCTGCAAAGGTCATGAGATTGTAAGCCGAACCCCAGATGCCTGCAAGAACTTTGCATAAGGGGCACTTGCTCTCCCATCAAGTCATGAGTCACCTCAGAGCTCCCAGAATGCTGCCACACCAATGGTTTCTGAGCTTTGAAAGCGTCTTTACTGTTTTTGTAGCAAAATATTGTCAAACAGCCCAATGAGAAGTCAACTCAGGCTGCCTTTATGTCTCCAGGACGACTCCTTGAGATAAAAACGCAACGCTAAATATTTGACAGCATTCATGCAGACATAAGATCTGAAAAAAAGATATATATAAATATATAAATAGAGAGAATGCACTGATGTGCTTGCGTATCATTTTTCTCTGTGTCAGTGAATTATGATTACACAAATTTCTCCATATAATCAATCCATGTTTTATCACCAGTCAATTTTTATAACACTGTCTACAATACATTTACAACATATTTAGTACTAAAAATATCACTTCAGGCTAAAGCTACGCATTATGGATAGAAGTTAAAATACTGGTGTACAATCGATTTGGAAATGCTTTGTCATTCCTTTGGCTCAGTCACAGGAAAAGAAAACAAGCCACACCATCTTTGCCAGCAATAAAATGTCTTAAGCATTCCTCTTCCTCAGACTTTAATGACTCGTAATTTTGGAAGTGTGGTCAACACAGACTGAATGGCTTCGTTCACTTCCTCCCCTGCCATTGCCAAATTACAACCAAAGACAGATTCAAATTGAAAAACAGTGCAGAAAATTGACGTCATCATTCACAACTTCTCCTTCAGTTCACCAGGATAAAATTCATCCAGGGAAATTGAGCTCAAGGGGACAAATTCCACATGGACCACTGAGGGGAGATGAGAATAAAGCAGAATTAAAAAGAAAAGCAATGGGCAGGCTAGTAAAAATGTGAATGCTTAACTGCAAACAATCAGGGGTCCATTGCATTACTGCAAAAAGGGTCTCTGTTAATGAGATAAACAATCTGTTTGTTTATGGAAACGGGCAGTAAGTGACTCATGCGGCATCAACTCTAAATGAAAGAAGAAGAAGAAAATAGATGACTCTTCAGTCGAAATTTCACTGGAACAAGAAGTTTTTATATTGTGAGACCTTTTAACACCCCTTTCTTTCATGTTTAATGTAACTAGAGATAGCTTATCTATCATTTAGACCTATAAAATGCAAACAGAGACTGTACACATCCATTTGTTTTTTTTTTGCCTTAGGTATGCAGCAAAGGACAAGAGGACACTCCAGGCTCACCACATCACCCATGTCCTCAATGCCGCTGATGGAAAATTCAACGTGAACACGGGACCAAGCTTTTACAGGGACACTGCCATCACTTATCATGGAGTGGAAGCTTTTGACATGCCGTCCTTTGACTTGAGTCCCTTCTTTTACCCAGCGGCCAGTTTTATCAAGAATGCTCTGAGTCTGCCCACAGGTGAGGAGGCTCTCTTGGCACTGAAGGTGTTTCTCATCATTATCCAGATGTTAACTTTGGGAAGGTGAGGCAGATTGTTGAAACATTTGTCAGTCAATTCCCACTACAGCAACCCCCAGTTGTGTTACTCATTAAAATGCAAATCAAACACTAAACATAATATCAAGCTAATATCTTCCCCCACTGTAATCTTCTCATGGGCTCAGACCTTTGTCGGGGAAATTAGTTTTAAATGGATTGCCCTGGTAATTTGTAAGCTAGACTTTTATTGGACATGGAAATTACACAATTATGTTTGTGGCCTGCGTCTGCATGGCCTGTTATGCAAAGTGAAGTCGGTATCTGACATGACAGTAATAAGATGAGGCCTCCTTCTTCACATGCCGGCTGATCAGGGGGCTCCAGTGTGTGGCGGGGCCTGCGGTAATCCCTGGCAGAAATACACAGAAGCCAAGACAGTTCAATTACTCGCTCCTCTGCTCCCTAATCCTCGGGCCTGATAAGAAACCCGGGATTAACGTGTGTAGAAACATTTGTTGCAACATTGTTGAAAACTTTTACTTTGGAGTTAGAAGTGTTCTCTTTTTTTGTGATGTTCATGGTTTTTAATCCACAGAGGAGTAACAAATGGGACATTTAGAATGATGTCTGACACAATAATCCCTTAATTGCGAGGCTGTAAATGCAGAAATAAAGCTTGTAGGGAATGCCACAACAAGAAGGTGATCCACTGGGTGTGTGTGTGTTTTTATTTTGTTTCCCTTGGTCCCCAGGTAAGGTTTTTGTCCACTGCGCAATGGGACTCAGCCGGTCCTCCACCTTGGTTCTGGCCTATTTAATGATCCACGAGAACATGACTCTGGTGGACGCCATCAAAGCTGTCAGTGCCAACAGGAATGTTTCACCCAACGAGGGATTCCTGGAGCAGCTCCGACGTCTGGACAAAAAGCTGCACTGTCATTAGTAATCAGTAATGAGTAATTAACGCGTCGCTATTTCAAATCCAGTAGTCAGACTACAGTAACTTATCAAAACCACTTTGTTATTATTTTCTTTTGTCATTTTATTTCCTCTATGCGTATTGGAGAGTAACCGCGGCGTCTATGCAACAATGTCAGCAGCGACAGAAACAATGGAGGGAGATGAACATTTTGTTGCTGAATAGGAACTATTTTCAGTTTCGGTCGCCAAGTCCGAACCTCAAAATGTTTTTTCTTTTAAAGTCGCTTGCATATTTAAAGAGTCGCGGTCTGCGCGTTTTGGGCTTGGATATAATCAGACATACACCAGAATTTGTCTGACATCCAGTTAGTTTAGTCCATCATTTACCAGATGATCCGTCCCGCTGTGTCTTTATTAATGTTAAGTTAATATTTAACCTCTGAATGACGTCATGCTTCGCGTTGCGTTCCAGAAAACCGCAAACATCGAGACTGATATGAACAGCGCAGGGAACGTGAAAACAGTCACGAATGAACGAGTAAAGTTGTGTGACTGAGCGTCATTATAATTATTAATATTAAAATAAGTGTCAGAAATCTGTGCAAACTATAAATCCTATTTATAGTTTTCCAGACAATAGAAGCACCCAAAATCACACACAAATTATTAAAGTTTTTTTGTACTGTTGTAACCATTAAACAATCTCCACTTCAGTTCAACCATATAAGTGGAAATACATTGTTGATGTAATCATTATAAAATAACTTAGAATTAATTATTGGCAAAAATCAAAATGATTTTCACAGGTGGTTGTTGTTGTTGTCAGCAATTTTTGAAAGTAACTAAAAAATTACTTTTAATGTAACTTAGTTACTTTCCAAGTAATCAGTAATCTAACAAAGTTACTTTTTTAAAGGAGTAATCAGTAATCTGATTAAAGTTACTTTTTCAAAGTAACTATGCCATCAATGCCTTTGTGTTTTCTGTTTGGAGAAAGTTTGGCTGTAATGAAAGAAAATAATCTAAGAATATAATCTATCAAGCTTCTCAGAAACACAAAGACAAGAATATGGACATCATAGAGCAGCACAATAATGGATTTCAGTTTATAATGCACTTTAATTTATCCATTTGTCTTGATATTAAAAAACATATTTTGGTTTTCAAAACAATTTATTTTTTTGCTGTTTCTCTGTTGAAAATATTTTCCCTTGAGGTTTCTGACAGTCATAACAAAATATTGTTTTATTCTTTTAATGTACAGAACATGATATTTTTCTTTGAAGGAAGTTTGTTTTTGTCTGTTTGACTGTTGAAAAATGGTTTCACTTGAAATTACTGACAGATCCATAAGAAAATAACACTTTATTCATTTAATTATTAAATAATATACACTGTGTTAAGTTCAATAGGCTATGTTCAATCATTTCAATATGTTTTAATAAACATTGAACCAGTCCGGCCCTCGGCTTGTGGCAAATTTGGTTTTTTGGCCCTCGGTATTTTTGACTTTGACATCCCTGTTTTAGAGTGACATTTCAAGATTAACAACCTAAGTGTGTAGCCAAGTACAGCAAAAGATGCAGAAAATATTCATTTTACACTTGCAGGTTCTCCGTCAACTCAAATTCAGAGAACAACATGGCCAATAAGGGGCATATTTCATCATATGTTGTTGCCAGAAACAGTAGGATTCTTGAGAGTCCCAGCATAAATATTTCACAAGGTTGTAAATCACTTTTCCAAAGCAGATAAGTGAATTTCAACAAACATTTCTGTAAGTGAGGATTTTTATATGCAGGTGTGCATCAACTGCATTACAACAAATGAAGCGTTGACAGGTCGTCAAACAATGCAAAGGGTTTCCAGTGCCAACCCATCTGACCTGTCTTTACAAAATAGATTCCAACATGGCCGCAAGTTGGACAGTGAAAGACTGGCAAGAACCAGCTGAGGTCCCTCAGTGGTTCAGGTCCACCATCAACCCAACTCATGCACTTCATCGAAGAGGTGAAGGACCATTTTAATACAACTCAAAAGATTGTAACCTATGCCTGAGTTGAGCAAAGTTGGAAGAGACTAGTAGAGCCCAGCAGTCATCTTGCAAATTGGTTGTCTGACCTACAGGGACAAAAAGACTAACTGAACCATCTAGAAGCAAGTTAGCGCCACAGTTCTCTTACATTCAGCCTCATAGTTTACCTCACCTGTCTGTTTCTTTTTAGTGGAATGTTGCTCTAAATTACTTGCAAAAGAATGTGTGTATTCTTATTTATTTAGTGGGTTTATCTAAAATATTCAAATGAAAACACAGTGTGGGAAGCTGAAACATTTTGGCGCAATGCTTTGCGACACTATTGGCTGGGATTTGCAAAGCAGCCAATCTGGGAGCAGCACTCATTTTCTTTAAGGGAAACAGTGGGTGTTAGCTTCTGCAGTAGCACTAAAACGGTTCCCATTGTGCTCGTTAATGCATATTACGGTATATTTGATGTCTAAACTTAGAAAACAAGTAATTATACACATTTTCAGAGGAGGCCTCATCAAGTATTTGTAACTTTTAGCGGTTTGTTGTCCATAAATCCCGCAATTACCAGGGTCCTCTATAAATGATTAGAGTTCGTGGGGAAACGCTTATAAGTCCCAACTTACTGACTTGGAGTTGGAAGTGGAAAACGAGTTGCCCAGTGGGCCATACTTGGTAAGCAGAGCCAGCTGAAGTAAATGTAAAGTTAAGGCAGTCGTTGCTGGCAGTCATTAAGCTATAACCAGAAATTTGATTGTTATTTCAACAGGAAAGGATTGGAGCTTTTTAACCAAAACTGTTAACTGGATGAATTGATGTTTATTGCAATGATAGCCAGGGTAGAGTGAGTATTTCTATTTTTCCCAAAGGTGCTGTAACCTTGGGAAAGTGTACAGTACTGCAATGGTTAAGACGGTACAAGAAAAATGTGGCCTGATTATGTGCAGATAGGTGTGACTTTCAGCTCCTTCCATTCACTACGTTTTACACTGCCACTGAGCAGCCCACTATAATAAAGTATTCTGATGGCTTTCTGAATAATAATTACTGTCACAAGCTGTCATTTGCCTCTGTGGAGAACGACAGGCAGACTGGCCTTGCTGCAATGTCCATCTGTTAGGTTTCCAAGCTGTTGCTTCCCAGATAAAGTTTCACCTTACATTTTCAACAGTGGATAAATCACGGCATAAACCTTCATCAAATGAGTTTACAACAAAGCTTGAAACTTTAATATCAGTGTTAGATTCCTGGGTGGCCTCTGTGTTAATTTTGGTCATGGACGTATTTGAGGAGAAAGTTGGACTTTACTCATTTTCTGAAGGTTGAACCTTAGTTATTGTAACAAGATGGCCTTTTGCGGCTGGATTTTACAGTGCAGATGACGAGTTGAGGCAGAGTTAGATGAGAACAGCAAGTTGTCTATTCTTCTCACAGCATCAATCATAAGTCATTTCGCAGGTGAAACTGCAGCCTTAAATAGTCCCAGCTGTGACAGACCAAACCATCTTTAATTCACAGGGGAATCTCACTTTACCCATCTCCACCTATTTAAATAAAATACACTTTACTAAATACAAACATCAACTTACTTTTTATAAATATTTTATGTTTTATCCTTACGCCATACCGAAACACCATAAAAACCCATAAACAATACCCCCCACACTTTTCAATGGCCTCTCCCGGAACCTATAAATGGTGTCTTGACCCCTGGGGCAGTATTTGTCCAAACTCCCAGGAGAGGGCACAGAAAAGACAAGTGAGTCACTCCATATTAGCACTCCACACTTAACAGATAATGCACTAACATTTGCTTAGTTTTACCCACCAGTAGCTCATTGCTCTGAGTAACAATTATCCTCCCTTCACAGGCAACCACTCACTTGTCAATGAGGAGCAGCTGTGCAGAGCCCAGAACAAAAGGCTACATGCGAACCACTAAAATACTCAATAAATTCAATTAAAACTTCTTGTGTGCAAATTGTTAATTATGTACAAATCTATGCTTAAAGTGCAATGCTAAATAAAGGGCTTGTTAATAAAGTGCTTTTAAAGTGCTATACAATGACTTGAGTAAAAATAGTTCCAGTAATGAAGATCTCTTCATTACAGTTATATTTCAAAATGTTTGAAAGAATGTTTTGGGTTGGAATACAAATGAAATCTTCAAATCTATGTTGTAATTTTTACAATTAAAGTGTGCAATAAAGGACCCTTTCATTGCTAAGCTGGTGTTTTTTTTGTTGTTGCTCTAATTCTTTATCCACATTTGAGACCTTAAAGAGTTGAACCTCTGATGCCAGGGTGGTGGAAACCTGAGACATTAACAGACATCCTGTGAAGGCTGAAGGGACATTCCTATCATTTTTTTTTTTATTATTTTGAGTTCAAATGAGATCAAAACCTACAACCAACGCAGTCCCACTTGTTTTTAAAGTTTACAAATAACTCTGGTTTTAGATGTGTTTGATACAGCGTTGAGTCAGTAGTCCAACATAAATGTTAAAACAGTCATTGCAAAGATGCAGGCTGGCTTCTGGCACACAGGAATAAATAGTCGACACTGCCTCAGTTTAGCCTCTGGCATGTTCAGCTGTCCATTTCCAGCGGGTTAACCATCCTGATTTCCAGCTAAGTCTCAAAACTGAGCAGATTGCAGCTGTTTGGTTCAGGTTTACTGCAAGGTTTGCAAAGGCAAAAGTTGTGGCAAGTGTTTTTGGATTTTTGTTTCTGAAACACATTTGGGAAAGTCATCTGGCTTTTAGGTTCAAATCGAGAGGAGTATAAATTGTGGTAATCATATACCAACATTGAGGTGAGAATTAGCGGGTATGAGCTCAGAGGAGTCAGTGGATCAGACACCGCCCACCTGCGGTCTGCTGGGCCTTCTGCTGAAGAACAGGCGTCCCACCGGAGCTGTCAACGAGGTCTGGCCCAACCTCTTCATTGGGAACGCGTAAGTGACATTCTCACTTTTGGGAAATGTGCTGATGCGATTGTGAAACTGTTTCTGCAAAACATGCTTGACCAACTGATGGGACGGATATAGAAAAAAATCTGTACATTTGAGTCACCAGTGATGCATTTTTGCAAACATATGCTGCCAGAGATGGCTGCGGGTGAGAAAAAACAGCAAAAAGTCACAGTCCTCCTATCATCTCTGGGTGCTATTTGCAGGGCAACAGCTCGAAATAAGACGCTGCTACAGAATCTGGGAATAACACATGTGGTGAGTGCTGCAGATGGCCCTCAGCACAGTGACACCCTGCCACATTTCTACAGAGACACCAACATACAGTATCATGGAGTAGAGGCAGCAGACTGCAGAGATTTTGACTTGAGCCCGTTCTTCTCAGAGGCTGCTGATTTCATTCACGGAGCTCTGAGTCAGAAAGGTACGATTCAGTCAAACTACATCAGGACGGAGGCGTGGAGGTAACTCATGAGGCACAAATGTGATGCATCACCACAATGGATTAAATGTCAACAAAATCTGCAAAATTATGACTAAATAATGCTCAAATCTGTTGCTTTCTTGCTTTGCAAGAGGGAGAGTGTAAATATTTCTTAATAAGACTAAACAGTCTGATGCCTCCTGCATTTTGGAATCTTAAGCTGAATGTTTTATGTGGATAAATCACTTTCAGCTTACATTTTACTATATCTTATGCGAAAATCAATGAGGAAAACAACTTCAGTTAAAGGCTCATGTTTTATTCTACATTTTGTAATAACTGTTTGTTGGTTGAAGATGGACCATTTTTGCAGCCTGGGGTGTGAATGTAAATTATTGATGGCTGCACTGAATGTCAGTTTTATGGTCCTGGATTAAGGAGAAGTGTGAACAACGCAATATTATTTTAAGTGTACAACCTTGTATTATTGAATTGTTAAAAAGCTCACTGTGCCTTGGAAAAGCATTAATTTCACATTTTATGCTGCAACCACAAACTTTGGTGTATTTTAATGGGATTTTCTAAGATGTGCAGATAGTAGAGATTAACTGCTAATTTTAAAAAAAAACAAAAAAACCCATAAAAATCCCAAAACTGTGGCATATAGGCACTAAACTTTTTGTCCGTAGTGCTTTAAAAAATTGCAACATAGCTCAAGTTCAGTGAAGTTAGATAAGGGAATGTTTAAAATAGTACATTTTTCGAACTTGCCATTAGTAAGACATGAATATGCTTTGCTCTAAACTACATTGTAGCTTTGGCTGAATATTTATCACTGATATTCTGCTGGATGGTGAATCCACACAAGTCTCAAATCCTATGAAGCCTCCAGCACTTTTTCCATCCATCTTCCAGCTTCACTGACCCTGCTCAAAAAAAAACTACCCTGCCAGGTGGGTACCGGAAGATCGTTGAACCTTATTCACATATTTAATTAAAGTAAAGGGGAGTGAATAGGAATGCATACATTAAAGTTTGTATTTGCAAAAAAAATGGAAAAACATCACATAAAATCCCTATAAAATACTCTGAGGATTTTTGCTGTAATGCAAGAAAATGTGAAAAATTGATTTTTTCTTTCTTTTTTTTTTTTTACAACATGCTATATTCTGTGGCGAAGATCTGCAGGTGTTGTGTTTTTCGCTGTGCAGGTAAGGTACTCGTCCACTGCGCTCGGGGAATCAGCCGCTCAGGAACTCTCGTGTTAGCCTTCCTCATGATCAAAGAAGGTCTTACCCTGGTGGAAGCCGTGGAGCTCGTTCGCAAGAGCAGAAACATCCTGCCGAACACTGGGTTCCTGAATCAGCTCCGTCAGCTGGACTCAGCTTTGCAAAGTAGAAAAATGTAACATTCGGAGGTGGAGAGAATGTGTGGATGATGTTCTACTAAAAGGAGTTTCATCTTCATGAATACTTTATATATATTTATATAAAACAAAACAGAATGGTTCAGTCTGGATTTTTTGTTTTTGAATTTTTATTCATTGCCTTTTGAAAATGATGATCACAAATGTATATAATTCTGTGTTAACGTTCCCATTACAGATATGATTATTCAACGGCGAGCTTGAAAAATGTTTGTTCAAAATATCTTCAAGAAAGAAAAAAAAAAATCTAAATAAAATATCTAAAGTTAATCATGAAGAGCAGGACATATTACTGGTGTTCAGTGTTTTGTAAAAGTAATTACGCCCCCTGTAATTGTTCACATTTTGAGACATATCTTATTGGGGTTTTATGAGTGCACTCTGCGATTTTGAGATATTTCTAAAAAGAACAAACTTTTGGAATAATAATTTTCTGTCCTCTTAACGACATTCTAACAAATATTTCAAGGACCGTGTAAATATGACAGAAATAAATGAAGTCATAATATTACTAAAATAAACTCCTACAAAAATAAAGTTATAATATTATGAGAATACAGTCATAATATTACTACTTTATTCTGGTAATATTATGACTTTACGCTCATATCTTTAGTACCTTATTCTTGTATGACTTTATTCTCGGGATATTATGAGTTAAATCTGATAATACTGTGACTTTATTGTCGAAATATGACTTTATTCTCATAATTTTATGACTATTTTCATAATATAATTTTTTCTTAGTATGGCCCTAATACTCCATTATAGTTTTGTAAGTCACTGTAACCACATAAAACATTTTGACATGCAATCCTCATAATCTGAATTAATGCAGTAATTGACGACCAACAGGACAAACACACGATTCCAGTCTTTAGGGAGAATTTCCCATGATGGGTCTCAAATCTGCAGAATATCGCTGCCTAAAACACACCACCATTAGTGCCAGACAGCAGAGACCCCTGCTGCATTGAAACAACACAGAAACAGCTTACGCCTATAAATAAACAATGCTCCACCTAAGTATTCATTTCAGTCCAGTGAAGTATGGTTAAAACTGTAAAATGTCTAAAAAGGCTTGATGCAAAATGACAAAAAATATGCCATCGCAGTTCTGAGGGAGTATACAGATTCAGGTCAGACTTTGAAAGAGAGATGAAAAGACGAAGCCATCTTAATAAGAAATGCTCTCCAGAGCTCGCTGGGAGAAAGATGCTGTCAAAATAAAAGGAATTGGATATCACAGGTTTAATGATTTCACTGTCAGAATGAATGATGGTGGGGTATGAAGATATGAGGGGGGGTGGGAGCAAGTAAAAGGGGCCTGATGGTGTGAAAACTCAGTCTGACATGTTAGCAGCTTCATCCCGCCATCCTGCAACGCAGCCATCATTGCGCTCCCACTTTTGGGGGCTCGCGTTTAGATCTCTGAATGGACCGTGCATATCATATAATGGGGGAATCAAAGGCATGTGCCATCCCACTTGAAAACCTCGTCTGTTGAACCGTCTGACACGTTTCAGCTCCAGCCTACGGCCCCCCGAGAGGCTGCGGGAGATGCAGAACATCCTTAACGGGTGTTGTAAGGCTGCACTTACACGCTTTCTCCCTGCATCTGAAGACACGGGGAAAGGCTAAGAGAGACTGACGCGATTTCAAGAAGCAAAGCCTCGGAGTGCCCTGTTCACTCCATTGCATGTGGGTATCCTCTGGCAAGCTCAGAGTTTGGATAAGCGCAGCTTGCCGCCAGCAGCAGAGATTAAAGTCGCATGTTTAGATGTGGATGGCAGGGACTGGCTGGGTGGAAGCTTTTCCCCACAGGCAGGAACACATGGCAGCTAAGGTCAGGGGGCCCCTGCCACATCACAGTCCTAAAAATATCCTCTACATTTGATGCCCTGTCACAGAGACGGTTACACAATCTGCGCCCACAACTAACCCTTCCTGTGTTCTGCCTTCGAGCGTTGCTTCACAACAATCTGGCTGAGGGATGAAAACAAAGATCCTCCATGTCTCAGTGAGCTGAGCTGGAGATGCACGCGGAAGATAAAAAACAAAAAGTGTGCTTTTTCACGACTTCAGGCAAAGGGACCATGTATGGAAGGAAGCCACGGTGAGGGTAAAAAAAATGGCTTCTTACGAGTCAAAGGACAGATCAAAGATAAACGCTGCCAAAGCAGCAGAGGAGTCCAGCACGGCGGACGATTATGTCACACCTGGGACCTACGAGCTGGAGAAAATCCTCAACCGTGGGAGCGTGGCTTACACGCATGTCAACGAGGTCTGGCCTAGCGTCTACATTGGAGATGAGTGAGTAAAAAAAAAAAGAGAAAAAAACACTAGACAATCTAAAAACAGTAGTGTGAAACATTATTGCCTTACTTGATTTTCTGTTCTTTCTTTTTTCTCACACTTACATATTTCAGATCATCAAACAAATTCAAATGTCAAACATAACATGAGCAAATACAAGATGCAATAAAAAGCACATTTTGAACCCTCGTGGCCCTGTAGAAAAAGCAATCGTCCCTAAACATGATGCTTAGCCGGGTAATTGGCAACAACTTTTTTAAAAGTACCACTGAGGGGTTACAACACCACGTCTTAATGAAATCTAAGTCCAGACTTTGACTTCATGAAAAGATTTCAAAAGCTAATGGAAAGACATTTGCCTAGAAAGCAGAATTTATGGACCCATCAATTGCAGAAACTGTTCAGGTTCAGTAGAGCAGCTTCTGATTATCATGCTACCACCACCATGTTTGACTATGAGGATGTCTTTTTCTGAAATGCTGTTTTGGGTTTTAAAACAGATCTAATGAGACCCCTACTTCCCAAATGTTCCAATTTTGTTCCGATAGGCCACAGAAAACCACAGAAATATTTTATTTTTTACCTGGATCTCACACATGGATGCAATCTTTGTGCATTTTTTTTGCTTTAGACGATATTCTGGGCTCTTTTGTGCCATGACTTTGTAATCCTTTCCCAGCTTACAAATGTCAGGCCTTGTTTCTCGTCTGTTTTTGACTTTATTTAGATTATTACATACTGCGTTTTAAGATCGTATAACCTACTGCATGTTGTCAGAAAGGCTCTTTTTATTTCCACACAATTATCAAGCATAAACAGTACTTTTTATTGACTTCCTGCAGGGAGACTGCTATGGATAAGTGTACCCTGAAGAGGCTGGGAGTTACTCACATATTGAATGCAGCAGAAGGAACATGGAACAATGTGGACACTGGACCTGGCTACTACAAAGACATGGACATCGTTTACTACGGTGTGGTTGCAGAAGACATCCCGACATTTGACCTCAGCCAGCATTTCTTCTCTGCTGCCAAGTTCATTCAGGAAACACTGAGAAATCCTCAGAGTAAGACAATTTTACCCGTTTCACAGAAAGGTTACCGTCTCTCTCACGCTGACATCAGTGTGTTTTACAGGCTTTCATACTTCTGTTTTTTTTTTTTTTTTCTGGTTTATCATGTTACCAAAACCCCAGACTTTAATTCGGTTTTAAGTAATAGACCAGCACAAAGTAGCTCATAACTGTAGAGGAAGGTGTTCAAAATTGTTCACTAAAACTGGGGTCAAGGTTCAAGTTCCTGCAGGACAAAACCTACAGCGGTAAGCTATAGATAAAAATAAATCCGTGATAGAAATGTAACTGAGAATCTGTCCAAGACTTTAAGATTGACAATCCCAAATTTATGTTACTAAAACTGTCCCTTTCACTTAACAATTATGAGTTTCTTCATATTGCTCTTACATAAAATCCCCAACAAAATGTATTGAAATTTTTGGTTCATTGTGGGACAAAATTTCAAGACGCACTTTTTCATGGGACTGAATATGTAAAGAATAAACAACATAATCCAATCAAAAGCTCATAGGTATTTACATTATTCCTAATTTTATTTTCTTAAACGTAAATTCTGCTGGTTGTGCACACTTGCTGTTATTTCATTATTCATCTACTACCACTTCTGAAGAAAATAAAAAGTGTTTCATGATTTATCTCCAGATAAACTGCTGGTTCATTGTGTGATGGGAAGGAGTCGGTCTGCCACCCTCTTTCTCGCCTACCTGATGATCTACGAGAACATGACGATTGTGGACGCCATCGACCATGTAAAGAGACACCGACGGATCATCCCTAACTGGGGCTTCCTGAAGCAGCTGAGGGAACTAGACCAGCAGCTCCTGGAGGACAGAGGAGGCTTATAAATTTAAGAGTCAAATCAAGTCCACTATACTTCATTATTGTTCAAGGATTTTTTTTTTAAAGTAGATGTACGTTTTTCACATCCTTGATTATAAATAAGAAAAACACAACTTTTGGACAAACAAGCCTTCGTAATACCAATTCAAATATTCACTGTGTGGCCTTGAAAAGACAGTTCACAACTTTTGGTTTTGGATAATACCTTGATGCTTTTTTTTTAAAGAGAAATCCAAGCTGTGTCTCACATAAAAGGAGAACAATCAAGTACATGGTCAATCATAATTTATTCTTATGCTAAAATGTACAGCATTTTAAGTGACTGACAAAAGGAGAAAAGTCATAAATACAAGAATGTCATTCTGTTCGATTTGAGTGCACATAGCCAGATATTTCCCCCCGTTCTTACCAGCAACTCTGTACAGGTACAAAGGCTACAAAAGAGCAATATTAACAAAAACACAAGTACAAGTTGCGTTTTACATGCAATCCATTAGCTTAGTTTGGTCTATTCACAGGCTCTATTCTTCTACAATTCGGTAAAATATAAATCCAACGTTTTATAAAGATAGAAAACAAATCTACACATGGAATGAAAACGTAGCTTTAAAGGCATTATGTAAAATATCAACTTTGGACTAAATTTATATCTTTATTGTTATTTCATCATTATAATTATTTAGTTCTTTTTAAATTCTGCCACACTTCGGGACACTTTGAAATGTTTTAGAATTTTTTTTTTTTTTTTCAGGGTACAAACACTGAGATATGCTTTGTTATTTTCTGACAGAAATCAGTCTGTTTTATTAAACAGAAAGCTGCCTTGAGGAGATCTGTTACAAAAGGCTTCAGAATTATACATACATCGCAATAAAACCTCTCAAACCAAACAGAAAAACAGAAGACTAAAGTTTACATTTTTTTACATTATTAGATTTAATAAAATATAGTTTCATCTTTCTCCCTGTGAAGGGAAACCTAATAAAGGCCATATATTTTTTTAAATGGCTTGCTATTAAGCACAACACTTGTACAGTACTACTCAATGCACTGTCACTAACAGAGACTGAAGCATGCTTTTTATCACTTTACAAAATAAGTACAATAATTTAAATATACAAAGGCATGAGTATAGTACAAACTAATTGTCAGCACTGTTAGACAGGTACACTGAACAGCCACTATTTCCACTCGCAGCAGGCGCATTAAATGGCTTCATTTGAGGCTGCTACACTGATGAAACTTCTACGACTGAGCTCCGAACCCGCCTGGCCTAAAGACACATCAGAGACACTAACACTAATTAAATAGATTTTCATCTTAATGATGTAAGGCTTCCCATCTGGAGGAACAAAAATACTTTTTAACGTTAGCTTTAAAAGTTACCTCACGGATGAAAGTTTTTGCATTCTTTACAAGTGCTGCTGCTGGTTTTTTTTTTTAAGTAACAAACATAAGAAAAACGGGGAAAAAAAAAAAAAAAAAAAGACACCAAAAACAAAAAAAGAAGAAGAAGAAAGCAAGGCCTAATCAGTGCATCTTTAAAAACAGCCAAATGCACAGGAGAAGAAGCAGCTCTGTCCTGCGGAGAGTTACCGCCTGATTAAGGGACCTTTCAGGGACTGCTTGGACATGCCCGTGTTCATGTAACCATGGTGACCAGCTGGAGGGTACACCATGTTGCCATGTGGCGGAGCCTGCATGGACTGTTGGGGGTATGGCTGCGTTCCCATCATGCCCATCTGCATAGAGTACTGGGGTGACTGGTTCATATAGGCGTGGTTACCATGGTAGCCACTGTTCATCATGGACTGGCTCATGCCGTAGCCGTTCATGGCGTTGAGGGATGGCATGTTCATTGAATTGACATTGTAGCCCGGCGCCGGCATGATGTTCATGCTCATGTTCATGCGCGGCATGGCGGCCAGGGTCCTGGACTGCGCCTGCATGGCGACGGCCTGCGGCGGTCGGGCATACATCTGCTGCTGGTGGTTGTGGGACAGCGGCGCCGACTTGGAGCGCGCCGAGACGTGGCTCTTCGACGGCATGTGGGGCACGCGCTGCGAGCGGGAGATGCCCATGTTGGGCTGCAGCATCATGGATGATGGGGAGCTCAGATTTGGGGGCGGAGTCATGGTGGCCTGCACCTGCGGGTTGGGGACTCTGTGAGGATTCTGGGGTAAGGACACCAAGCTGGAGTGCTGCGATGACAGCGAAGGATTGTTTGCGTATGACGTGATGGGGTGTGGGGCTGCGTGGTTGAACGGATTGGAGTGCGGGTGGTCGATGAACGTGTTGGTGAACTGCTGCAGCTTGGCGAGGCTGAGACCCGACGACTGGGGGTAATGCCCGCTGCCGTACTCCCCCTGAGGGTTGATTCTCTCATAGAGGGTAAAGTTGGGGTTGCCAGACTCAGGGATGTCCGCCAGCTGCATGGTGGTGGTGAAGTTGGGAGGGATGGAGCACTGGGCCATGTGCGGCGGCTGCTGCTGGCTGTGGAGGCCGTGCTGAGCGTGCTGATTGTGCTGGCTGAGCTGATTGTGCTGCGGGTGGTGATTGTGGTGGTGGCTGTGCTGGCTGTGTTGACTGAGTTGATTGTGTGGGGCGTGCTGATTGTGTTGGCTATGCTGATTGTGTGGCGGGCCATGCCTGCTGTGTTGACTGTGTTGGCTGCGCTGGCTGTGTTGGCTGTGCTGGTTGTGCTGGGAGTTACTAGGGGGCCTCTCCACCACCACGCAGCCCTGTGGTGACTTGACGCCGCAGTGTGGCGGCGAGCTCAGGCTATTCTGCTGAATCATCCCGCAACCGCCAGGGTTGACGGCCGCCATTTGCTGGCTCACGGCGCAGCTGCTAGGGGGGATGGTGCCGTACGAGCAGCTGTTCTGGGATGGACCCGCGCCGCAGATGCTGCCCCCCATGGTGGAGTCATAGCTGCTGGGATTCTCGTAATTCTCCGTGGTGCTCTCGATGCTACCTAGGTCGCTGAATCCGCTATCCACAACCTGCTGTGAGTGATCTGACACCGATGGTACGTCCATCATGGGGCTGGTCTCCATATTGTGGAGCGAGGGCACCGATATGGCGCTGTGGTCTGGGCTTATCTGCGTGTAGCCACTCTCCAGTATGGAGACAGCCGGGCTGCTGACAGAGCGTACAGACTGGCTGGGATGGGACTGCGCGGAGGAGAGGGGGCTGCTGTGGTCCGACTGAGGGCAGTCGTCCAGCGGAGTGAGCTGCGGACTTTGCGCCACGTGGGCGTAGGTCTGCAGATTCCTGCAGGGTTCCTGGCTCTCGGCGCAGTCCTGGAACACCGTCTCTCCCTCACTTTCCTGCGTCAGCGACTGAACAGCTTGGACTGTCTCTGAGTCAAACTCTGTGCAGACAGGGGGATCCTCTCTCAGCACGGGGCTGAGCGCAGACCTTCCTACGGGTGGAAGAGGTGGGTGTTTTGGACCAGGGCTGGGCGCGCTTTCCTCCTCAGACTCAGAGTCTGCTGGGTTATCAGAGTCTGGTGGAGCTATGGAAGCGACTGCTGTTACTGCCGGAGGTGAAGTTTCTGCCGTAATTTCTGGCGTTGCATCCTGTAGTTTTTCTACAGCACTAACCGGTACCTCTTCGTTGCAGGATTCTTTGGAAACCTGCTGACTTAGTTCAGAGCTGTCGTCTTCTTTTGGATCTAAAAAAGCCTGAGTGACATTTGGTGCATCTTTCAAACTTTGTTCTGATTCTTCTGTGCCGCCCTCAGGCGCCGCCTTCTTGCTGTGACGTTCATCTTCATCATCAGCATTCTGATCCTCTATATGAGCTCTCTGCTCCTCCTCGTAACTTTCTTCGTTGCTGTTCTCTGGCGATGCAGCCCTCTCAGAACTGTCCTCCATGTCTTTGGCTGGAGAGTCAGGATCATGAACGCTATCCTGCTTGTCATCCCCTGGCGGTTCTGGTGAGTCAGTTCTGTCCTCAGGCTGTGGGGAGGGAGCCTCAACAGAAAGAGCAGGTGAACACGCTGGCGAAGCAACTGGTGACCCTTCAGGGGAGCTTGAAGTCTGGGAGCCATTATCAGCAGGACTTGGGGGCTCTGAGTGGAGCCCCTCCTGCATTACATCTGGACTGTCCAAGGATCCTCCTGCTTTTGTTTCCTCGTCGCCGCTGAATGACTCCTGGTCCGGTACGTGTTTTGTTTCCTCAGTGCGAATGTGGTGCTGCTCTGCCTCCATGGGTGTTTCTGGTGGCGTGTAGAGATTCAGCTTGAAGCTGTTCTTGAGCCTCCATTTAGGAGGGCCGCGTTTGACCCCCTTGGGCCAGCCTTTCTTCCTTTTCACTGGACGGGGTCTGTTGGATCTCTTTGAAACCAATTCAGGTCCTGCAAATTAAAAAACAAGCACATCAAAGATGTCCCATCTCTGAATTCCATCCAGGCAGAACAAGATGTTTAATGTGGGACAATTTTGTTGGGAAGTTTTGTCAATAGTTTTCAAATTTGAAGTGCCTTCCATTGCAATAGCTTAATCCAGGGTTTTAGCAGGTTTAAAGGCCAGCTTTTTAAAATTAATTTAAGACCTTAATTTTAGGTACAAGCATGAATTTAAGACATTTTAAAGACTTTTTCTGAAACTACAAAAATTTGAAATTCTAACCTCTAACAGATCGCCAACAAAACTGTCCACATTTGTAAAGAATAATTTTTAAGTAGATGCAAATACCTTCTTTCCAGCGCTCAAGATTGTCTTTGCGTGTATTTTTGTCAAGCCTTGGACGGCCTCTTCGCCGTTTCATTGGTAAAGCTGATATCTTGTAATTTTGCATCTCTTCCTCCTCATCATCATCGTCGTCTTCATCATCCTCCACGTCTCTCATCCTGGAGGTGTGCTCCAACCGGGGCATTGGACGCTCATCCTCTGAGTTGTCAAACGGTTCGTTCAGAACCTCGGTCGTCTCAGAGATTGTTTCTGTCGTTACGCTGCTGTTGATTCGCTTCCTTTTACGCCCTCGCTTCTTAACAACCACTGAGCTCTGAAAAATAAACAAACCAAACATTACAAATATAAAAGTTGAGTAAAATTTTTTATTTTAATTGGAGCTAAAATTAACCTGGGCTTCCAGACTAAATGTTGTGAAGTAGAAGGACTGAACAGTGCTCTGTATTCAAATCTTGAAATATTGTTTTAATCACCTAACACTGCTCATTGCTGACCTGTCTTGCACCGGGGGCTTTTACTACAGGTGGATTCTTACAGAAATTAAATTACACAAGTAAGATCTATTTATTGAACTGAATTTTATGTATGGATATCGGAATAAAATGGACTGAATACAAATCCACATCATACTTTAAAACTTAATTTTCATTCTGCTTCACGTTGGTCTAAAACATAAAATTCAGTTAAACATTTCAAAGTTACCTCACGGACGAACCCACATTTGTGTGTTTAATGTGGGAAACTATAAGTAGACTTCAAGGGGTTTAAATTTATTTTGAAAGGTACTTTAAGAAACATAAAAATCTTCAGCTGTATTTCAGATTGCGTGATTAAAGTCACTGCAACTGTAGTTTTTCCAAATGTTGTATTTTTAGAAGAATGATAAAAGTCAGCAAATGTAATGTAAAGTAGACATTAAAAGCATTACAATGGCATTAAAATATGTTAACTGAGAAAACTGTTCTATATGTGAGACTTATTGCACGTCCAGCTCCTGTTCTTTAGTTTCCAAGCATGCCACTGAAAATTCTGTTTTAAGGGCCACAGAGCAATTTCCTTTCACCCTTTCCCTTACTCTGCAAAAACAAAACAAAAAAAACAGTGTTGCCCTATCCCATTAGAAATGTTGGGTAAAGGGCTAAGAATGACAGCTGAAGAGTGAAATGAGATCCAGCGTGAAAAGCAATGCAGCACAGTGTGGAAAACCACAAATGAGAAAGTCAAGAGTAAGCAGACCACAGTATATATTTTACATTCTTCAGTTGTTTCCCACTGACTTGCCTGCGACTCTTCTTCAAAACCCCTTTCACAAGCAGAATGTGAAATCAATACTGTAACTAAGGCACTAAATAAACTCAGCCGGACAGCATCAGGGCATTTTCTGGTTCGGTGTAATATTATCTGCAGCACAAGGGGGCAGTGCCTTATAGAAAGAACAGACGTGAGGAGCAACAGAAGAGGGCGGTAAATTAACCATGACCGCTGACAATAGAACAAGGTTTAGCCTGCAAAGTCTCGACACCAGCAGTGAAAACACAATCCATTATCTACTGCTGCAGGCACACACAGGAGGCTCCAGAAGACAGGATGGAGCTATTGGAGTCTGAGCACACTTTATGAGTAATAACTAAAACTTAAATCACATGCAAGTAAACAAGATGTTCTTTAATGAGGGGAAATATCTAGCTAAAGACTTATCAACGTGGTAATCATGTGGATCAAACAGTAAAAGTCACCTTTCTCTTGGGTGAAAGCAATTCATGAGCTTTTGTCAGGATGGGTGGTGAGCCATCGGAGTCGTCGTCGCCGTCGCTCACAACCTCTGGTCGCTGGACACGCCTGGACCATGGAGGGGCCGGCCGGCGCTCGTAGGTCCTGTAGGGAATCTTGCAGTGGACCTTGGTGAGAGGTTGCCTGCTTCCATGAGTCATCATGTAGCTCTCCCTCTCTTCCTTCTCCCAGCAGCTGGCCTGCTCCTTCAGCCGCTCGGCCTGGTAATTAAACGGACAAGATGCATTATCTCTGGGAAAGGAGCATGCACGGATAACAAAAAAAAAAAAAAAAAAAGAGAAAGAAAACCATCTGAGCAACGAGGCTAATGGGAAAACAAGAGATCTGAATTAACATCATGACAAATGAATCATTGCAGGTTTCTTCCAGATAATATGAGCAGCATCCTGATTGGATGTCTGCCCGTCAGGATGAAAACATTTCCGTAAAACAACCGTAGAGAGATTGCATTTCATGGTTTATTCAGTACTATCAATTATATGATGATTTAGGGGTAATTTTGCACAACATTAGATGCCTGCTGAAAGTCAAAGTGAATTTCTCATTATTAGCCTCAATTTAAACTCCTCAGCCAATCTAACATAAATCTGCTAAAAGCATTTCAGGTACATGGAGACAAATAACTGCCGGCATAGCTCAATAAAACATTCATTTACTTTAGTATGATTCTGTTCAAAATTGAAAAACCTATTGCATAAATTTATTATACATAGTTGCTGAAAAAGCAATGTCATTAATATAGATAGAAGGTTGAGTGGAAGGAAGAAATGAGATAGAAAAAGATGCAAAGGAGATGAATCATAACTGTCAAGACGTGAAATTTGACAATATGTAAATAATCATCATATTTCCCTTTCTGAACAGATTTAATAAAATAAACTACATTTTTTGATGACATTCTAACTTTTTGAGGTGTACATGCATTTTTTCTCTCTCGAGCTCAGAAACCTACATCCATCTCTGCCTCCCTTTCTTCCTCAGACAAGACAGCGTTCAGGGTGGTGGAGGGAGTCCAGCGCAGGGCGTCCGGGTCCACCTCATTCTTGCGCGGGTTAGCCCTCAGCCTCTCCATGTGCCTCTGAATCAGCCTCTCTCTTCTGACCAACACAGTCCTACAACACAGAAGAGCAGAGCACATGAATTAGGAGTCAGAGTGGAGAGAGAAGCGAGGCGGGGGGATGTGCAGTTAAACACAAGCACAAAGACAAGCTCTTCGGGACCGCAGGTGCTCCATGTCCTTGGGGGTACTTAACCTGACTTACTTCTGTCAATATTCAGCAGCATTAATGGATATGCTGTTAAAAATACTCTCTGGCCTGGATAAGTCAGACGGCGTGCAGAAACGGCAACTGAAAGAGAGTGGCTGTGAAACTGACCTGCCGTCCCGTCTGTCAATCATGCCAAGCTGCTGGAGAGTGGCGGCGATGTCATGTGGACACATCCCAGTGGCCCTGCTGATTCCTTTAACGCTGATGTGTTTATCTGGGTGCTTATAAAGGTGCTCCAGCATGACACTTTTCCAATATGCCAGGTAGGATAAGCGACCCAGTTCTGACAGCGGCTTCTCTGGGGAGCCAGCTTGTCCTTCTTGTCTGGTGAGGAGGTAACCTAAAAAGACACGAATCAAACACACACACACAAGGAAAAAAATGCTTTAGTCAAGCTAAATAGTGCCGCTGGGTTGTTTCCTTACATATTCAATGAGGTCAGAATGTGACAAAGAAGTCACCGTTTTATGTCGTCAGCCACTGTTAGCAAGCTACGATGGAGGCTGATAAAGTTTTGTTGAAACTAGAAGGTTGTTTTTGAGACTTGTAAAGCAATTACCATATTAAATTCACAACTATGCTTATTGTGTTCTATCACATGCAATCCAAATAAAATATCTAAACGTTTCCGGTTGTAACACAACAAAATGCGGAAAAAGCTTACAGGATATGAGTACTTTAGCCTGGCACTATAAAGGAGCCAAACAGAGAAGCAACTGAATGTCATTGCTCACATGACTGCACTAAGGACAGATAATGAACAAGAAAAAATCTAATATGTATGCGAGTGTAATTAGTTTCATGGCCGCCCTGTAAAGGGTCATCCATTACGAGAGACATGAAATTAATTAATGCCTTTTAACAGCACCCACTTCTGAGAGCCAAACAAGCACATCTAATGGCAGAACAGTGAACATATAACAATATTTCACTGATTGTGACAATATTTATAACTAAAACTAAGATAATGAGCCTTTGATTGCAATGAATATAGTAATGAAATTAAACCAGAAAAACATTTCCTGCTCTTTTCTGTTCTGAGTTCAAAGGGAATATTTTTCAAGCAAACACGTATTTTTGGAGCAACCTGTGAAAATGTGTTCCTCCAAAACAATCCAATATAACAGAAAATCTTAATCTAAACAACTTCCAGCACCAAAGCTACATTTTCCAATAAAGCCTTCAAAGAGCTCAGAACTCAGCTGCGTTCAATCTCCCTTAATCCCCGTCTTTGTTATCTGCTCACTCTCAATATCACAGATCCTCTCGCATCTCTGTGTCTCAATGGCTCCCAAAAGTGAACAGGAAATCAAATGCTCCATTACCGCCCGCCCTCCCTGCGCTTGCCCCCTGTACTTCCCCCCCGCCCTTTCTTACACAAACAAAGTCAACAATTCTTGAATTTTTTCTTATTACTTTTTAAAAATGCCTATACGGACAAAAAAACCTGCCAGGTCAAACACAGAAATCCACTCAAGGCAGCAACTGTTTTCTTAAGTGGACCGCAGAGCTATAAATATTGTATGTGCTGCATTTACTACCACTCAAAACATAAAAGCAGCATCTACACCTCGTCACAAGTCAACAAGAGAGAATTGGGGGCTGTTATTTTGTATAGAAATAGCTGTTTAGGTGAAAACACTACTAGGGATCGAATAATACAAGCAGCCATAATATTGTTTTTCACTGTGTGATTGCCTAAGCACTGCAAATGAATGCTCTTGATTAGACCCTTTCAAAGGCTTAACAAAATAACAGCACCTTGCCACAAGCTACAAATCCCCGTTTTAATCTAAAATTATTTGTAAAGTCCAATAAAATAGGTGAAATTGTGTTTCTGGTGGTCCAAAAAACAAGCATTAAAGAACTTACTGAAATCAATGAGGAACCTTCCAAATCCTTGCCTTTGGTACTGAGGCATAATCATTATGCAGGAGACATTGTACTTCTGCTGGCAAAGCTTTTCCTGAGGGAAGGAGAAACAGATCAAGTATGTCAGAGCTCTGCTGAAGCTGGCAATTTACTGCACCTGCCACTGTCCTTGTCTTTACACACAAAACACACACTCACACACATAATGGCTTTCAATTTAAGAGCACGGCTGAGTGAGAAATTAGGTACGTAACTGATGATTATCAGTAAATCAGCTTGATGAGAGAATCTGTTATTTAGCAAGTCAGAGTTGTTCGGCAAAGCCAAAATTATTAGAAATATACTTCAAATCCTCCAAAATCAGTTTAAAAAACTAATTTCCATGCTGGAAAAGCAGACTTAATGCACTGAGGTCTTTTTGTAATCGTTTAAAAAATGAAGTGCCGTAATCCGTAGTTTCCCATAAAATCACCCTGTAATCCATACCTTGGAGAAATAGCCCACAAGATGACAGCCTTTCTCATCATTCTTCGTAAGTATGTAGAAGAGGAAAGGCTCCACATCATAATACAAGGTCTTGTGATCCAGGAAAAGCTTGGCTAACAGGCAGAGGTTTTGGCAGAAGAGTTTGCTGACATTTCCATCAACCTAAACATGGAAAAACAGAGAAGAGAGACAAAGAAAGAAAGCAAGGGGACAGCGTTTAAGCAGCTTGTATATTTCCCCCTGCTCATTCCTGACCTCATTCATTGGTGAAATCTCATGCTGTACACAGTTGTTGCTCTGTTGCCATAAAGGAGAGCTGACCTCAAACACGGAAAGGTTGTCCTTTCTGTAGATTTCAGTGGCGGGAGGGTGAAACCAGCCACACTTCTTTGTGTGTCTCTGGAGAATGTTTTTGCTTCTCATATACTTCAGGCAGAACTCACACAGATAAAGCTTTTGTAATCTGTTGGAGACAACATTTAAAGATGAAGTTTAGACTTCTAGTATGAGAGGTATTTACAACAGAACCAAGAAAAGAAGGAGACTTCTGCAGTAAAAATAAACATTACCTTGAATATTCAGGTGGGTACGGTGACGAGTACCAGGTCTGGATCTCGTACTTCCCGAATTCGATGACAGCGGGACGCCGGACGAAGTCTGTGTTCGTTAGAGAGCCGGTTTTCTATGAGAGATGAAGAATCGCTTAGGAACTCAAATCATTTAAAGTTACATTGCTTCTTATCATCAGTGAATGTTATTATATTGAAATAAATTCAGTTTAAGCTTCCCGTGAGGGAACAACAGATACATCAAGATACATGAGAACAAGATGGGCCTCTTAAACACAGTAAGAGCAGTTTTATGGTTGTCAAATCAGTCATTCTAATAGTCTGAACATGTGCCTGTTTTTCTATCATCCAACTGGGAAATGTTCTGCATATGATCATTTCAGTCAAACCATAACAGATCTTGTTGCATTTACCAATTTTAATAAAAACCAGAGAAAGCGGAATCATAACAAATTACACGTCACATAAATGTAAATGATAAGTTCACAGACATTTTTACAAACTTGAAGAGTTTTCTAGAACCAAATTTTGAAAGTTCTTTGTCCTCTTTAGCCAATTTTTAGCCCCTGGGATGTTCAATCTATTTTTGCTCATATTTAAAGTATAGAAAGAGTGCAAGTTTACAGAAAATATTTCAGAGGTAAAGCTTCACATACAGATATGGATGGATGAATAATAGACAGGTGGCTGCAGCTCTCATAAAAAATGGGATAAGTGATTGTGTGGGTGGGTTACCAGCCTCTCCCTGCTTTATCCCCTTATTTTGCCGACATGCAAAGCTATGTAGAAATCTCAAATCGCAACATCCCCCACACTTTTCTTATCCCATTTCTCACCTGAGCAGCAAGTTCCTGGACACGAGTGAATGTCTCAATGTCTTCCTCCGAGACGTGATCTCTGGACATGGCCGCCAAGTCCGCTTGGGCCTCCTGCTTCACATGCAGCTTGCTGAGGTGGCCTGTCACAGGCACAATAAGAAATCAACACCAACGCATCAAACACCAGCCTTTTAAAGCAGCTGCAGCTGAATAATCTCATAAATGCATTCTATGCAAATGTTCTTATACTGTGAGTACTGCTGCAGAGTCTCTGAGGAATTTCATAATGTATCATCTTTGCATGTTTGTATTAAAATCCCTAATGTAATGAAGTGAAACTAAATCACTCTAATTGCATAACCGCTTTCATGTGCTTAGTCATCCACCAAGACAGTTTCCCATGAATTAAGAAGCCGATGCAGTGAGGGGAGCGAGTGTCGACATGAAAAGCAACTGATGTTGGAAAGCAGGCAGTAATTTTATGAAAGACATCAACAACATGACTTAACCACCAAAACAAAAACCCATTAGGGGTGGAAGTGAAGTGTCATCAGCATATTTATGGCTATACAGTACCTTGCACATGTGTTTATGCTCTGAACATCTTGACATGTTTATGAAGTTACAACCACAAACTTAAATGTTTTTAATATTATTTTAGTGACATACCAGCACAAAATGGTGCATAATTGTGAGCAGGAATGAAAAGGGTGCATGGCTCTCACACCCTTTTACAAGTAAAAATCAAAAACATTTTGACAATTGTGGCATGCATTTGTATTTACTGCTACTCTAATCTGTTATTGCAGGAATTGAATCCAGTTGAACCATTTGCTTTCAGATGTTCCCAAATTAGCCTTATTCAGCCTAGTATGGAAAGAGTATACCAAATTGCATTTTTACTACCCAAACTGACTGAGTGGGAAAAGTGAGAATTAATCAGAGAAGCAGCCAAGAGGTCCATGGTAACTCTGGAGGACTAGAAATCCAATCTGTTGACAGGACATCTATTAGTTGTACTTTCCACAAATCTGTCTTTAATGAAAGAGTGGCAAGAAGAAAATAGTTGTTCAAGGAAAAGTATAACACGTCCAACACTAAAGTGGACTCAAGTGATTTGTTTAGAAGAAACTAAACTTTTACTTTTTGGCCTTCAGTTGCTTTTCCTCAGCAGAGACAGGAAAGCTGGTCATAGTTGATAGGCATTCCTGGAAAACAAAACCCTTAGAGGCTGCAAAAGGTTTGCGTTCCACCAGGACAACAACCCTAAACACAAAGAGCTGAAGTAGGATTTACACTGAGAATCTGTGGCAAAACTTCACAATTTAAGTTCAAAGACCTTACTCTTCTATTTTGGCTTTTCCTTTCAGGACTCCATTTAGTCCTTCCCTCACACCAACTAACTTCATGTCTTCTTTCAGCACATCCGTAAATTCCTTTTGACCTCCCAGCCTGTGGTTCCATCCTCAGCATCCTTCTACTACTATAAATATTGTCTCCTCTGCACATGTCCAAAACACCTGGCCTCTCTGATTTTATCTCTAAAACATCTAATTTGAGCTGTCTGTCCAATGTACTCAATCCTGATTCTATCTATCCTCATCACTCACAAAGACAACCTCAACATTCTGAGCTCTGAAACCTCCAGTTCTGCCTCAAAGGTACTCAAAGGAACTGGTACTCAAAGGAACTGTTTCACTCATCTGCAAACATCACAGCCCAAGGAGACTCCACTCTAAGCACAACTGTCTTCCTGTCCATCACCAAAGCAAACAAGATGCAGCTTAGTGCTGACCTTTGATGAAGTCCTACATCCACCTTGAACTCCTCCGTCACTTCTACAGCACATCTCACTGCTGTCTCACAGCTCTCATACACGTCCTACACCACAGCTGTTCTCAGATGGTCTTGACTTAAACTGACAGAACATGACCTGTTTTGCATTTAGTCTGTGGATGCACTGTGGATGCACAGCTAGTCGATACATAACCCAACAGTCCTGCAGTTATAATAGCAGCAAAACTTAGTTATACAAAGTATATATTTAAAGGTGATTACAAATGCACACCAAACATACAAAAAAAAAGGGAGAACTAGTCGTCCCTTTAGATTAATGCTTCATATCGCTCTATCACAAAAAACCCACATAAACCCCAATGACGGTTTAAAGTTTGTGGTTGTACTGTGACAAAATGTGAAAAAACATCCATGGGTATAAACACCTTTGCAAGGCAATATATACTGCTGCATGTTTGAGCAGAAGCTCAAAACTTCTTGAAGTATGTATCCTTTAGTTTTTCTTCTGTTATTATTCCTACTAGGACTTCATTCTGGTGGACAGTAAAATATGAGGGTGAGTGCACTTCTGGGTGTAATCATCATGTCAGCTCTGAGTCAACTTGGGTGGCTGAATTACTGGGTTGTATGCATCTAATGACCACTGGAAGTGAGGCTGAGAAGACACGGTGGGATGAGGAGGAGCGCAATGTGACTACAGGCTCTACTGTGTGGTGATCACAATGTGCGCACTATTGGAGAGGGTCAAGGACAGAGCAAGGAGCGGTATGAGGGAGTTAGTGGGCCATGCACTATGACAAAAAGCCAACGGGCGAGAAGATGGAAGCCATTGAAACTTCGCAGCCAAGTCAAAATGCAACGAAACTGTGTTAATGAACTAAAACTAATTCAAATCAGGAGGAGGATTAGTAGCCTGTTAGAATGTTGAGGGTGACTTCAAAAAGAAAATATTAGCTCTACAATTGCTAATGTCAAGCTTAACACAAAAAAAAAAAAAAAAAAAAAAAAAAAAAAAAGAAGAAGCTTAAAGATGTGGAGACGCAGATCTTGGCTGGTATTTTGAGCCTTGCTTACCATGATTATTCTCAGGCTTAATTCTTCCATCTGTCAAGTCTCCCTTTTCTGGTGAGGTGGCTCCGTTGTGAGCTCTCACTCTATACTTCAGTCTGCCTAGTGTCCTGTGATTTTTAAGGAAAGGGTTGCATTTGAAATGACTGACCATCTTAAAAGAGGGTCCTCTGAGTCGGCCAGACCCTGCAGAGGTGGGGTGGAACCTATTTTTGCTAAACTCGTTCTTTCCAAGGCACTGGGACAAGTCCTGCTTATAGGGCCTGCGCTTAGGTGGTGCGTAGCACGGTAGTCTCTTTTTCCGCGACTGTCCCTGAGTCATGTAAATATGAGAGAGTCCATCAAAGAGTCCCTTCAGTTGGCTGCTACTGCAGAGACTACCCAGGGAAGGAACACTAGACTGGCTGGAAGAGCTCTGAGGCGAGTTCGCCGAGGTGGAGCTGCTGGACACCTGCGGGGGGGAGCTAAGTCCTGGTGACGTGGAAGTGGCAGGAAGTGCAGAGGATGTCGGGGTTATCTTATGAGGGGCATCAGCAGCAAAGGCGAACGGTTCTGGACGCTGGGACAGCTTGGGAGTGCCCTTGTCTCTAGAGCTCAACTCTATGGCTACGGCTCGCGAGCGACGGCCCACAGGGGAAGGAGTAAAGAATTTGGAAAGCCCATCAATAAGCCCTTTGGTTTTCTTGTTAACAGTGAGTGTGGCTGGGGTGGAGGTGGGCGTGAGGGAGGGAGTGGTGGTGGTGGGAGGGGAGGGGGTGAATTGGGAGGCGTTGACCGCACAACAAGGCTCTGCGACAGTCAATCTGTCTCTGGCGTCCTTCACAGATGCAGCATGACCAGATGAAGGTGTGGAACAGACGGTAATCTTTTGACCCCTACCAGGTGACCCCCTTCCTCCAAGTGCTACCATGGAGCCATCACCACTGGTTACAGACCTGCAGAGACAAGCAGAAGAAGTCTGTTGTTAGAAGGCAGCAGCATCACTTATTAAGAAATTAAAATATCATTCAAAAGTTTTTAAAAAATCCATCATTCAGGTAAAAAAAAAAATAATAATAATGAAAACCCAAATTAAGTTTCTCAAAAAATTTGTATGTTACATACAAATATTAAGACAGAAGAATTACACGGATCCTTCGGAGTCAAATAATCTTTTTAAGCCTCCTGAATTTCTTTGGTGTGTATCATGTTCCTTGTAAAAATACTTGAGATTCTCCATGGGGTTTAGTTTAGGTGAGTTTGCTTGTGAGCTGTGATAACACGTTCATTAAGTATTAGTACTTTTGGCAGTGTGACAAGACCCTAAGTCCTGCTTGGAAATGAAATCAGCATCTCCATAAAGCTTGTCAGCAATGGGAAACATGAAGTGCTCTAAAATTTTCTGGTGGACAGCTGTGCTGACTTTGGACTTGATAAAACACATTGGACCAACACCAGCAGATGTCATGGCTCCCAAAATCATCACTCACTGTGGAAACTTCACACTGGACTTACAGCAATTTGCATTCTGTGCCTCTCCACTCTTCCTCCAGACTCTGGGAGCTTGATTTCTAAATTAAATGCAGATTTTACTTTCATTTAAAAGTATCTGGACCACTGAGCAACAATTCAGTACTTTTTCTGTTTAGTCCAAATTTTGACTCTGTGTCAGATTCATGTGACAGCTGTGGTTCAAATCCTGGATGTACCTGTGTCTGGTAGCTCATAAAGTTCTAACTCCAACCACAAAGCACAGTTTGTGAATCTTTTGATTGAGCTTTGTTTCACAATGTTTTCAAGATTGCATGTTTTCCTGCATCCTTTTCTGACCAACCTTTTTCTTGCACTTAACTTTCTATTAAGATGCTTGAGAAAAGCACTTTAAGCAGCCAGCTTTATTTCTGGTAGCTTTTATGTCCAAGATGCATTATTTTAACTCTGCTTAAGAATAAATGGGCATTGACATTACCCCAAATGGAAAATGTATCTGTGGCCAAATAAGACACCATTATTTTAAACAGTGCACACTTACATTCTTTGTTTGAGCTTATTTTTCGGTCGTCCAATCGGCTTTGCATATCGACGTTTGATCTCGTCAGCCTTCCTGTGCAGCAGCTTTTTGCCGTTCTCCTTCGGCCTGCACACTTGGCAGACCCAGGTTCCTGGAGGGCGTCCAAGCAGAGAAGTACCATTTTATTTTTGGTAGGGTTCATCAAGCAAGGGGACAAACAGCACATTCATTTCAAACATTTCCTTTAATGCACAGCGCTGGCGAGAATCCCACCAGCTCACAATGACCAATCAATTACTCTGCACAAAGTGAAAATCCATAGGAAAAACATGGGGTCAATTCTCTGGCTGATGAAATAGACTTCGTGTCAGCTTGTTGAGCTAAGCTATGTGACTTGTATGCACTGCCTGCCAAATACCCAACTACAGTACGTGTGGCATCATTACAAGCCTTGCTGTAGGGTCAGTACTGTAATCCAGAGATAGAAGATCTCCCCAGGGATGCTGGGAAAATTTGATATGCATGCAAAGCCCCTAATAAGCCACTGCTGCTTCTTGGTGTGCTGAGTGACAGCCCCAAACGGCGGTCTGTGAAGCGAAGGCTTTGAATTGACAGCAGAAGGGGAGCAAGCGGCGAAGGCAGACAGTGTAAACACCTCACCTTTTGGCATTCTTGAAAGTGGCGGATCGCAGCATTCCATGTGAAAGCCCCGATCGCATGAATCGCAGAAAAGCATCTCGTCCTGAAAGGGAACAGCAGGCGTGTGTAAGTGACGTCCCAGCTGCATACATGTAACACTACTGTCATTTAACGTCTTTAGGAGAAATAAGCCCAACTCTGCACACGAGAGGGTTTGCAAATCTTGACAAATCCTCCGAGATCTACAGTCAAGCCATCGGCACTGAAAAGGGTGTATTAAGATGAACATATTATACTCACAGCATTTTTCCCCTGTATTCGACAGGAGCTGCAGGTTTTGCATTCAATGCACTGCCACCGTAATCTCTTTACATTTGAGGTCAACTCAGGGGAGAACTTTAGACATGATGGATGCCCTTGAGAAACGACAACACATTTTAGTATGACATGCTTCTACCAGCGCAGGCTAAGTCAACAAGTAACAGCTATCGTTTTCCATTTCTTCACACATTAAAGTTAAACATTAACACCAAAAATCATAAAAACAATGGTGTGCCTGTGTGTCCGCGCTGCTCTCTCTTCTTCAGGCTACTTCTGCCTAAAAACAGTATGATCAAACATCTGAGCTGCTAATTACAGATAATTTGATCTTAATGAGGCAGAAACAGCAGCAGAGCTCTTTCTAATGGAAGGCGATCCATGAAAGTCATGTAAAAAGCTTGCCGTCTCTCTCATGCTGCTCCCTCTCATGGTTGTAAAACAGCTGTTTTACAGTGAGAGCACAATTTGTGTACACTAAAAGTGGTTAATGAAAACCACCTCAATGGCACTCTGTCAAATTTGAGCTATAAAAATGTCACCGGGAGAACAATTCCTTACGGCATTTAAAATAATTGTTCAAACATAAATGACTCCTTGGTTGAGGTAATTTTACGGGAACAAAGGACCACTAAAAGGAATACCAACAATCTGCTGAGAGGCAGGAATGGGGCCATAACTGGGACGTTCTACTCCACAACCTGAACCGGAGAAAAAATTACGTGTATTGATTTTGGACTTTGACAGTCACCTGGAATAGTTTTACTCCTGCTTGACTTGCATGCAATTCGCAAAGTTAGATTTTTTTTTTAATGTTGTTTGGATAAGGCAAGAAAAAAATGGAAAAATAATTCAAATAAGATGGATTTTCAGATAGTATTCCATGCCATACTGTCTAAATTAATCTGTTTGTTCAACCAATCCAGCAAGACTTCATTAAGTACAATAAAGATGAATGAAAAAAAGACAGTCACCATTTATCTGACTCTTAATAAGGGCTCTCATTTCACCATCTTAAATGTTAGAAAAAAGTCAAGCAGAGTAAAACAAATTTGCATCTGTAAAAATATATAAATCACACTGAATATGTTAAAAAAAGTTGGCCTTTAGGAAATGGCAGAATGTGCATATTTTGGGGGGAGGTTTATCATGTGTTACATTTGCACTACATGATTTAATTAGCCTTTCAGCATCGCCAGAAGCTGTGACTTCTTAGCTCGCACCAAATGAGTCAATTATCCGTCCGCAATGTAACGCTACACCGATTCTAAACACAAACCCACCAGTCCATTTAAACACTTACAGTTTCCATAAAGTTGACTTTAGTAAGACGGTTCTATGCTCAGTGATGACAAAAAAACAGAAAAGGAAAGTTTGCTTACATGGCAACTTTCAGAATAAATCTTCAAGCAGGATACTACTTTTTATGAGGCCAACACAATTTTTGCTTCAGTGCGTCGTCAATCATTTCAAATTCATGGGTAAAACAATGTCTTCTTCAGTCTTTGTATAATAAATTCTGTTTGCTACAATAAAACTTCAAAACTGAGGCAAGTCTAAAATAATTGCTTCTATGCATTGTTGGTTGTTTATCTTTGAGGACAACCATGTTTTGTTTGAAGGTCGTTTTTGTGTGAAACTGGGTATGCTCTCAGCAGGTCCTTTAAAATATTTGCTGGTTTTTGGAAAATGTTTCAGCTTTTTATAAGTTATGGCATACAGAGCATTAAAACCCATTGAACTTCACTACAGAGATCTTTAAAGTGTTTTCTCTGATGCTTTTCAATTTATTTTTTTTTTTTAAATACTTTGAAAATATGCTTTCTTTCACTTTTTATATCACAACTACAGCTACCTGACAATATGTGAAAAATGTTCAATTGATGTGAATACTTTTGCAAATCAAAGTGTGTACAGCTAAAATTTGCCGGTTTCTTTAACACCACAATAATATTCTGAACATTTTTCCCACCTCTAATCCATTCCAATTCCAGTTTTTGTGCTACTTTAACATCACTTTAGTGTCTGTAACAGAAAGCAACGAAGCTCGCTTACCACTGCTTCCACAGTCTGCACAGGACAGTAGCTCTTCCGGCCGCTTGTCCCGATTTGACTCCTTTGTCCCGAGACAGAAACTGCATATTGGGATGGGGTCGACCCGGAGCTGAGTGGAGAAAAAGAACAGAAAGAAACTATTTAAAACACATGAATAGTAAGTGGCCATTAGCATGTTTCGGTGCGAACTTTAAGAGATTACTGTAGTATTATCTCTAGTTGAGTCAAAGAGGATAAAACCAGTCTGTGGGTTTAATAAAACAGTGGCAAAAATATCATGTGAAAGCAGAAGCTCAGAAAATGGGAAAAAAAGAGAGGTGTTCTCACAGACTAGAAATGAATAATAAATGGCTTTCATCCTGAGAGAGATGCTGCGTTTGAGATCCACCTCCTTTTATCCATTACATCTGAATGTGTAAGTGATCTTGGTAATCATAGTTTAAGGGCTTAATCCAATTCTTAAAGCTTGCACTCGAGTCTGAAAGGATTAACCAGCATGTAATCAAATTACCTCAATAATATAACATGCTCTCATTGTTACTGCCGTGATCCACTGTAAATGTTGCAAGTCTTAGAACAAACACTCATTTAAGGGCTTATAGCACAGTTCAGAAGTAAAATATGAGCTCAAGGTTTAGGAGGATTTCTCCCCATTGATCACTCAGAATGAAGGAAGGTAAAGGAAACTTAGTGTCATAACTTAACACAGGAGCGGTCTAAAGGTTACCGATCGCGGAAATCAGATCAAACGTAAACGGCTCAAGCAGAGCAGCAAACAGACTACTGAGAGGAAGTTCATAATGGAAAATAACAATCTCTGGGTGTGACCATAAATAACCCACCTCATCATCGGTTTACACACTAAGGCCTTACCAACTGACTACAGCTCTGAATGGCACTCTGGGGATGCCCATAATTAGTTCCTGGTTTCTATGACGCAGATCAGCATCCTGAGTCAAACCAAATTTGCATCTTTCAAATCTGCCCCGGTGCTGACCTTGAGCTGGCCTCCACTCAATCACACAGAGGTGGACATTTTATTTGTCATTTCATTTATGTCAATACACACAAAGTAGGCGGAGCTGGAGCACTTTTATTTTAATCTGTCACACCATCCAAATGATGCCCTGGGGGGTGGGAAGCAGAGGCTGTTTGGTCATTGTTCCTGGCTCCATCAATGTGTTGTTGTAGAGAGGGGAAGCAGTTTATTACTTCCACATCGATGATTGCTCTATTTTCCAACCTGCCAGGTCAATATCTGGGGCATTAGGTGAACCAAAAGCGACTGGAAAGGAAGAAAGTCCACAAAAATTTGTGTCTGCTTGATAGAAATACTTGTAATAACATTTATAGGACTCAATTGAGTTTTACAGTTATTTAAACTGTAAATAACAGTTTAATTGCTATGCCGTTTGGCATTCTTATTCAATTTCACTCAATTTGTGGTAAAAATACTTCATGAATGGTGGAAAGCAATTCATGACAAACGTAAAAACAAAACACATTTTGCTCTAACCAACTAGACCTGGGTCGTTCAGCATACTGACACATTCCGTTTCAATACTAAAAACTTTTTCATCATACCACTTCAATGTTTTGCAGTGCTTTTAATGAGTTGTTGGAGAAAGAGCCAGAGCGACTGAGTTTTTTCTGGCTTTATCAAGTGCAGATTAATGAAGCATTCCCTTTCTTCCAATTGTTGGTGCCTGCTGCCTGTCAGCTGGCCTAAAAAGAGAAACTATACTTTTACTTCATCAACAAGAAAGAGAAATTCAACTCTTTGCAAACACTCCTGCTCATTAAAACAGACCATCTTGTGGAAACTAAGCAGGATCATATGACACTGCTTCAAAACAGTTGGCAAGCTACGAGTGATAAGTTTGGAAAGCAGTTGACTGCAGGTTTTATACTGCAGCAGATAGCCCAGCTAATACAAAACATATTTTAGTTATTCTACAAAGAGTGAAATCATTCTATTTTACCCCAGACCACCATACTATGATAATCTCATGTTACCCCATGCACAAACAATAACATAAGGGGGAAATAACGCATGTAAGAACAAGATTAGCTATAGCCTCTCCTCCAAAGTAGTAGTTTGGAATAGAACAGAAAATATCTGACTTTTGTTAAAAGTTCAAAGTACATCCTCTTAGTTGATACATTTATGGACCAAAATTTTTGTTAGTTCAAAAAGTAGGAAATAGGGAAATCAATTGGCTGATTCTGATCTTTGGTTGAAACATGCATTTTTGTCTAACAAAAATGCATGTTTTATATTTTTGAGTTACAAAAAAAAATGAGCAAACTGATAATGTAGTAACATTTCCAAACAGAGGATCATAACAAACTCTGAGCTATGAAGTCTAACCCAGGAACTAGATTCATTTCCATGAGGATTTCTTTTCTTTTTTTTGCTCTAGTGATTATAATCAATAGCAATTTGCAATTTATAAGAGGCTAAAATGCAAAAAATAAACACAGCTGTAGAGATGCTGATGATTTACTTGGGGATTCTAAATTAAGAACATTACAGGAAATTATGCTGCTTCAAAAGAGCAGGCTGTCCTGAGTGAGGGGGTGGGGTCCTATTAGAACACTGCTGGTAGAACGAGAGGGAGCTCAAGTGGTTGCATAACACAGCAGGGAAAAAAAAAAAAAAAACACTCTCATTCCTTGTCTTTGTTCCTGCCAGAGTCTCTTCAGAATCTAATAAACTCTAAAACCAAGACTGCTCTTTTTTTAACCTCAAAGTATCTCTCATTATCAGCACGCACACACACGCTCTCTCTCTCGTTGCGCCTTAACAGCTAAGCAGGCAGAAACGTCTCATCCTTTGAAGTAAATGTTAAACCTGAACTGGTGAGGTGATGTCATCAAGGGCCGGGAGCGAGGGGTTGAAATTTTCCAAATGGAAAACAGTGGGGCCCTTCCTGAGAGCCGTCGCAGGACACAGTGTCTCTGCAGCACTTCTCGGTTTCACTTTTGGCCTGACCACAGACAACAGTCACAGTTGTGGCTGCAGTATCAAGGTGTCGCTTCCTGATTATTCACTGCGAAACTGCCGGGGAGTGGGGTGACATCTCTGTTGCCTGATGCAGCTCACCACTTCAGCTGCACAACTTGTGCATAAAGCATGAGACCGCGCTTAATCTCGATAAGCCCCAACACGAGATACGTTAAAAGCCTCCACAACAAACCAGATGACTGCACATTGCGCTTAATAGAAGCTGCAAAACGACAACAGTTTTCCATCCAAAACTACAAATCACATTGCAATTAACATAAGTGCTGCCATTTCTGGGATGTTTCATATTGCAAGGCATCAGACAAAGAAACACAGGAGGCGGTGAAAGCAGCGGTATCAATGCTAACCTGGAAGTTTGTTTGTCAGGTTCTTATTTCCTCCCTCTGGCATGTTTGTTTGCACGAAGCTCATAACAGCTGCATGCAGTCAGAGAGCACTCCGGGTTCCTTACTCAACACATTCTCATGCCACCTACAAATTACCAATAAAATAGCTGTTCTATTGCAGCTCGTAAGACAAGTCAGTCTCATCCTTTAAGGTCATTAGGATAGGGTTGCATAACCTGTGGGAAGACCACTGCAGACTGCCTACCACACACGCTGTCAGCATGACTTTCTGATTATCCAAGCTCTCTTGTTATGGGACTAGCAACACAGACGTAAAAGGATGGACTCTAAATGGCATTTTTTTTTAACTATTAGGAGTAAGCCCCAAATATTAAGGCTTTAAAAGTGAAATTCCTACAAAGAAAAAAATTCTATCCAGGCTTTGAATTAATTTTGGACAAAAAAACCCCAACCCTTACCTTTCACAACCTTGTAGTGCATTTTAAAAGGGAAAGTTCAAGACGTTTGAAGTCAGGTTTTGTTAAAAATAATTCTTTGCTTGTATTTGGGTGGATGACATCACAAGAAGAACATGAGTCAAGCTGATCAGCAGGTAACAATAAACATCTTTGAAGGGGGCATTTGGTTTAAAACGGAAATAAGGAGAGAAGAAAAGAAATCTGAGCATCTGTATTATGTGATGTCATGAACGCTTGTTTTTGTGAGAAACTTTATCAAAAACTAGCAAGACAAACAGAAAGCAATGAGCATTGTTCTAAATTATCTTTACTTGATTTCACAGCAGAGGTGGGCCAATTTGGTCCTCAACGGCACATGTCTTAAAACTTTTTGACGTGCCCCTGCTCCAACACCTCATTCAAATCATTAAATTAACTCCTAAGCCTGTTTTCAAGTTGTGCAGCTGCTTGCTAATGATCCCCTCATTTAAGTCAGCTGTGTTCGAGCAGGGAAACATCTAAACCTGCACCACATCATCCCTTGAGGACCAGTTTTGTTCAGATTGCAACTTTGGTGTCCTACCTTACATGCTGCTTTAGTATTAACTTAGTAGTAACTTTGTTAAGCACAAATTAAAATTAGCTAGATCTTGAAGCTAGATCTTGAAGCTGAAGGTAAAGGTTGTTTAGTAGATCAAGACTGAAGAGGACCGCTACCATTTTAAAAATCCCCCAAAATCTGTGTGCTGGTTCGTTTGCACGAAGTTACTGTCAGTGGTCAACTGGTTCGATCAAGAAAAAGAAGTAGCTTGGTTTCCACAGCCAGAGAACCAGCAAAAGTTTGTGAATTTATCAGTTCAAGATTACACAGATCACACTTTTATCCTAATGTAACTTGAAACAACTAGCCCATTATCATCAACTTCATTTATTCACACTGTTTTAAGCAACATCCTGTGGTTGTGAACATTTCATAAGCAGCTAAACTCTAATCAGCACCAGCACTGCTACAAGAGGCAGTTCAACACTGTGATTAGAGGAGGATTCAATAACCTAATTTTTAAAAGACCGGCAGCGTCTAACAACTGAATCGAAGATGGCATTTATGCAGCTAGCATTAAATATCAGCTGTAAGGGCTGCTCTATGCGGTGCAGTCATCCAATCAAATTCCATGACAAATGCCAGCAGGAAATAGAATGTGAGCTCATATTTACCAATGCTAATTAACTTTGTGTTAATTCTGAAGCTCAGTGGTTTTCTTGCTTTTTTGTCTTCAATTAGGCAGATGAAAATCAAAGCTAACTCAGGAGCTTTAAACATGGCTGTCATATTTTTTTTTTATTGATTGCTGGTTTCATGACACTAACCTAACCCTTAAAGAAAACACTTCTTCCCTGTGATACAGCTCAAAGCAGCAGCGGCTCATAGATTCCAGAGGAAGAACTTTACTTTTACATGAGGTAGTCATCCTCACTGGCAAGTATGCTTTAAATGTTAAACTCTCCAGTTGATTATTGGTGGTGCATCCACTCTGACCCCCATGTTCTCCAGGATGTGGGCTGAAGTTGTTTCGAAATTATAAAAGTCAGTGTTGGTCTTTGCCATCTCTCTCACTCAGGGTTTCTGCAGGTTTCACCAATTTCACCAAATTTAAGACTTCTTAAGTCCTTTTTTTTTGGTGCAAAGAATAAATGTAACATTGTATGGGTTGGCAACTGAAGTGATCCAATGGCGAAGATGAATGTCGTCCACCCTGCTGGTGATAAATTTCCACTTAACCTTTGACAGTGGCAAAAAGCGAGCTTGTTAGCCTTTTGTTTTAGATAGCTAGTTTTTCCTCTTCCCTCCATTTCCACTCCAGGAACCAGAACCAATGGTTCCTTCTAACATAGCTGCTAATATACATCCAGCCAGCAAGTGTAAATTAGCAGAAAGCTACCAGTAGTTTCAACCGCCTCAAGTCATACAACACAATGAAGAAATGACTCAAAAGTGACACAAACATCTGCCTGATGGAAAAGTCTGACGAGAAAAAAAACAAAAAAAAACAACATAGAATATGAGAGATTTAATAGTATTGCCACCACAAAATTTAAGATCTGTGATTAACATATTTAAGGCCAACTTAACTTTTTTAATAAATTTTTTAGGCCTCGTTTTTAGATAGTTGAATTTAAGACTTTTTCAGGATGCACAGACCCTCCTTGCTTAGACATACTAATCTGGAGTTGAACCAAAAGACTCCTGTACAGCATGTAAGATATTAGCTGTTTACATTTTTTTTTAACATAACCTTGCTTCAAAGACTCATAAATGTCCCTGGCCTTTAGGGATACTGCTCTTTGCACCACTGAAACATTAATTGTTGAAAAAAGTTTTTTACCTTGAAGTAAATAAGTGAAAGTGCAAAGGTCTAGGTGTGTATACCTGCTCGCGCTCATGAGGGAGGAGTGTCACTGATGACAGGACCAAGGGGGAAGCACTTGGACACCTGGGGTTCCTTCCCTCCACACTGCCATGGCTGAGTTTATACCGAGGGCCGTTTTTTAACAGCCTGCCATTGTTGACTGACCGCTTAGCGGCTAGCCGCAACCTCTGACGGAAAGCGGAATTATCAACAACTTCTGACAGATCGTTCTGATTCCTCAGATATCGCTCAATGTTCTTAAGTGAGGAGCCATGGGTATCATCCAGACCCTCGATGGCCCTCCTGAGTATTTTATTCCAATCGATGTGGCGCAGATCACTTGAATTCCATATAGATTCCTTTGACGGCAAAGGTGCATTTGCAGGCAATATTGATCCGATTCTTCCAGGGTTTCCTGGGTCCTTGTAGGAGGCGCTTCCTTTATTTGTAACCTTAAGGACAGAGCCATCATGAACACTTAATTCCAACTGCTCAAGGACGATCTTCTTGTCCAGTCCATGCAACGTGGACACCGCATGACAAATTCGCTCCTCAGAAGGCCTCTGCTTTTGCCTCTTAATTTTCTGTATTGCTTCGAGAATCCACTCCGTGTAGTGAGGGTTTGCAAGTTTTACCATGGTTGAACAATAAGCCTCACAGAAACGTGATCCATAAAGATTCCCTCTTTCTGCAGCCGAAAGCAAGGTACATCCACATCCTTAAGTAAAAGGTCAGGAAGTTAGGTTCCACAAAAGCATCCAGAAATATGTCCTCAGGTTCCAAGGGTGAGCTTGAGGAAAAGTTGGCACAAGTAAATTCCACACTGGTGTAGGTATCACATGACCTGGAATAGGCCTGTATTAAAATCCGAGATCAAATCTGCAAAAGAAAACAGAAAAACAAATTAATATTGAGGTGATTTAATTACTATTCACAATATGCACAATGTTCACAGCTATGGTATGTTTGGTATAAATTAGCTATAAACTGATTGGTGACAAATCAACACAAACTAGTTAAATGGTAGAAATGTAAAACAGTGTTCAAAACTTTTTACATATACAAATCTATAAGTGTGCTTTATTGTGACAGCACTAAATACAATCCAGTGCAATAAACTGGCTTCACAGGTTTCCTAATTAATAAATAGAGTATACCTGATTGTACCGTAATCTAACAGGTTTGGGATGTTTGATAGAGAACAATAGTGAGCCACAAAACGAGGAACACACCAGCCAGGTTAGGTTATGGTTTTTGAGAAGTTCAAAGCAGGGTCATGTTATAAAACAATATTCCTTGTGCACATCACAAAACTGGCCTTTATAGGTGAGTACCAAAAAGAAAGTCATTGTTAACAGAAAGCCATAAAAATACTGTCTGCACTGTTTCAAAAGTCATTTAGGGACACTGTAAACATGTGGTTCTTTGGTCAGATGAGGGCACTTTTTTCTTTCTTGGGCTGTGTGAAAAACTGTGCAGCAGAAATCAAGCACTGCATATTAGCCTGCACAAAACCCCCACAAGATAGTGGCATCATCATGCTGATTTTATTTAATAGGGACTGTGAAACTGATGAGAGTTGATAAGGCAATGAAATAAGCAAGTATATAGGGCATTCCTGGTAAAACACCTGTTAGAAGCTGCAAAATACTTCTGACTGAGGCTGAGGTTCGCCTTTCAGCAGTACAACAACCCTTAACACACAGCCTGAGAAACCATTGAGTCACTTAGGTTAAAGCAATGTCATGCCTTAAAATGGTTTAATCGAAGTCTGGATCCCAGTCTAAAAGAGGATCAACGTAAATTCCTGTTTATCACATCTGACTTAAGACATTTTTGAAGAATGTGCAACCATTTCATTTTCCAGATCTATAAAACTTGTGCACAATTGAATGGCATACTTTACAGATTTTTATTTGTATAAAAAAAAATGAAAAGCATCACTTTCCCTCCACTTCACAAGTATGCGCTACTTTGCATTGGTCCACAACAGAAACAATTCATCATTGAAAATATATTAAATCTTGTGGTCGTTGAGAAAATATGGAGATGTTCCAGGGGTGTGAATACTTTTGCAAGGGGCTAGTGATCATAACATGTTATGTTAGGTATGAATAAAACAAGCACGTGAGATGCCCTGATTTCTAAACATTAACACCAGCCATGTAGTATAAAAAGATTACAGCTAAGGAATGCAGGACTTCTTAAAGATGTGCTAACACACGAGAAACAGATGGATAAAAACAGATGCAGGCGCTGTCATGGCTGCTGCTAAGGAAATCAAAGTGACTTAATCCGTAGTCTGACACCATAATCCGCACACCAAACCAGATGTCCAATTCAAAAGAGACCGTTTTCTCAAATAAAAAGGGCAAGTTATTCACACTATGAGAGCTATCTAGAAACTTCTCATGACCTGTGGAAAACTGCTCGCTGTCTTCGACAGATCCATATTTTTGGTTTCAGATTCCTTCGAAAGTTTACATTTATTTCAACAGCGCGTTATTTTAGAAGAGAAAAGAAAACACGACTGCGTTAAGTGTCTGGTTTAAAAATACATAAAATGGAGAAAGCAGAACAACACGCCAAAGTTTTAACCGTTAGATGTCCGCGCGACACTTTTTGACAGCTCGACAAACGAGCAACCCGATCAGCGCGAGCCTTAATGACACCCGTATAATCAATGCTCACATCCTGACAGCTGCTCCGACACCATGTTTACCCCCCCACGGAGCCGTTTATCCGAAGAAAGGAGAAGAAAAGCAGAAATAGCTGCGTAACAAACCCCCGTGAGTCGCGCTCCGCCGAGTTGGGCTGTTAAACGTCAAGTGCTGCCAGCTTTACCCCCGATGTCACCTAAACTAGCGGTCGCCATTTTGTTACAATGTTGTAGTTTACATGAATCCGACATGACGCTGATTACAATCCAATGGAGTCTCATTAAACCTCACCTAACGCTAATGCGCCCTCCCCAGCAACTTCAATATTGGCTGTAAAGGCGAGATCCGATCCCTGGTTTGATAAAGCGCACGTCAATCTTTATGTATGAGCTCACTCCGAAAGGCACGTCACTGGCTGTGTGATCTGTCACTTCACTCTGTTAACCCGCCTCTTAAGGTGCCTCTGGTGATGAATCGATAGCACTCACCTCTAAACGCTCGTAAAAAACGCCGAATTTTACGGCTTAAGTGGACATAAAAGGGTTGTTAATAAGTTACAAACGCGTGGTAACGTACGTAAACCGGCTGGGATAAATATTTAACCTCATTTGCGCGGCGTTTAACGTCGGCCCACCTTTACTCGGATTCCTCCTTGAAACAGTTGGTTACACTTGAAAGTGATTTGGATCATTTTAGACTTTAATTGGCTGTTTGTTAAATCGATCATTTGTTTGCATAAAAACGCACCGACTTAAAGCGGAACGCGTTGAATTTATTTTAGCACTTCCAGGTAGCGCCGCATAGCACAATAAAATCAACATAAAAATAAAAAATGTACCCAAGCTGTCGCCTCTTTATCCTTGTTCGGTTTCTTTATATTTCCTCCTGCTAGGAGATATTGAACGTTCAAACTACATGACGTACAAGAAGGGTTATAAACGCACGCAATTTGCTAAGGAAATAATTATAATACGAAGAAAAAGTGGAATTATTAACGTCACGTTTATCACCATTAACTATCAAATGCCTCCCCATGAGGAGAAATAGTAAGAGCCCGGAGGAAGAAAAGGCGTTCAGCAGGGGAATACAAGTTAACACCGCTTCTCTCAGTTATGTCTCGTCAGCCCCATATTTTTTCCAACCTCAACTCTCGACTCCCATATATTACATTTACAGTCTCTTTTTAAAACACATACATCGCCTTCCGAGATGTCGCGCAAACCCAACTCCGCTGTAGCGGAGAAGACCTAATTAACGGCAAGTTTAGCGCGAAGACGAACGTGCATCTGTAGATATAAAATAAAAGAGCAGACGCGACGGTAAATATTTGCTGGTAGTTTTTTACCTCTTCAAGTTTTCCCCCCTCTCTCTCTCGGGTACTCCTCTTCTTTATCACGTCGAATGGGGTAAAATGCGAAGCGACGTATCCGAGCGATTTCGTGGGATTTTTTTTTTTTTTTTTTTTTTTTTTTTTTGGACGTGTTAAAAGCGAAGGCTGGAAAGCTCTCGCCGAGACATGGAGAGGACCTGATAACAACTAATTGAAAGGTTAATCTACATAGCAGCCTGTGACAAAGTGGTACCCTCCCCCTTCTTCTTCCTCTCCCACTGTAGACATCCCTTTACTTCAGCGTAGCGGACCGTCGCCCCTTTTTTTAGTGCGCTTCTCACAATGATATTGTCAATTTCAATTTTTTTTCTCTCTCTCTCTCACTTAACATTTTCACACTTTTCTTATAGCCTGCATAACATATTACTAATTTATTTTTCCTTATTATTATTTATGTAACACCTATTAACATTAATTCCCAAAGGGCAATTTAAACTTCCATTTATGTAAACATGATAGGGCTACTTTTCATTTTTTAAAGAAGCTATTTCCTACAATTGACACAAGGGGTATTTAACGCCCTAATCAGGTAATTAACTCCACCGAGCTGAAGATAGAGCAACAGCAATAGCAATAATGCTAATGTATGATTACATTTTTCAGTTTCTACATCAGTGCTCCCTTCACTCATCTCTCTTGCAGCAAAAGAAATACCAGAAAGCTCATTTCTCATGCAGTAATGCGGATGTAATTAGAGAGATAATTGGTTACTTCTCATCAGATAACAAACACATACACAGAACTGGATGAGGAGCCCAAATGAAAGCTTTTCTCTCCTGTAGAGATCCATTTAGTGACTAATTTAAATAATCTAGTACACTTGTTAATAATCTAGTCAGTTGGCCATCAAGAAGGTCGACAGTTGACGCAAGAAAAAAAAAAGATGAAGCCTGATCTCACTGATCCAGACCCAAAGGAAGACTTATCTGCAAGCAGATCAATTAGTTATCAGTCTTTTTGATTTTACGACAGTTGATGAGCTCTTGTAAACTTCTGATGAATACTAAATGCACTCACTGGCTACTTAAATAGGTGTGCTTTCCTCGTCCAAGGTTGAACTGCTTTGACTCTTTGTGGCATAGACTCAACAAGTGGTCAGAAACATTCCTCAGAGATTTTGGTTCAAGTTAATATGACAGTATCACACAATAGCGATCCGATTTCTCTGACGTGAATCTCCTGCTCTACCAGGATTGACGCTGGATCACTGTTGAGGTTGTTGGTGTACAGGAAAGTCATTAAACGGATGGAAATGGTTAACGACCTCCAAACCGTTACATCACGAGCACCAGGACTGACAGACTGAATCTATGCTTTCATGTTGTTTACACTGAATTCTGACCTTTGAATGCAACATCTGAAATTGATGCTCATCAGACTAGGAAACCTTTTCCAGTCTCGTATAGTCCAAATTTGGTGAAGTTTTTCTTTTGCTAGTTAACAGAAGAGACGTCCAGGATGGCGCTGTTACTGCAACCGTGCAAAGGATACGATGTTGTTTGTTCAGGGATTTCTTGTGGAATACCAATTCCACTTATTGAATGTGCATATGAACTGTTGTCTTTCTATAATCCGAAACTGATCTGACCGTTTTCCTTTGACATCAACAAGGCATTATCGTCCACACAAGTCACACACAGTTAATTGAAAAAAATTAGTGCACCCAACTTAAAATTCAGTTTCCCCAAAAGAAACATTCATATCATGCCTAGTCTTTTTAAAATTTATTTCAAGAGAAAGTAATTCATTTCCAGGTAAACACCAATTTACTTTGTTGTAGTCATTAACAAAGTCACACAAAAAGGTGTGTATTTTGACAAAAAAAAAAGTTTGCACCACTCTTTATTTTCAGCTGTGAGTTGTTTGAGCGATTTCTTGCATGAAAAGCCTTTTTCAAACCACAGCATCTCAATGAGATGAAGATTTGTGTTTTGACACAACCAGGGATTTTCTTAGTTGTCAGTCAGTCATCAGCGGATATACTGGTATGTTTTGGGTCACTATCATTTTAAAAGTTCTGGTTTTGGTTCAACATGTCCTCTGCTCTAGTGTCTAAAAAATTCAATTTCAGATTCACCTCTCCTAGAACAGTACTCAAGAAGTCCTGGTCCGCATTCTTCTCTATGGCAATATTTTCTTTGGCTTTCATGTTTTTCTCAGAGATCAAAGGTTCCTCCTTACACACTCGATGAAAGTTTAACTTGCATATTATCTTTCTGATTGCACAAGAAAGATAATATGCAAGGACATCCGCAGTAGCGAGAGCCTGCAGTATGTTCAGTGATCACATTTTAGGGACTTTGGAGGCTTCTTTTAGCACCTTGCAGTTTGTTCTTAAGGTAAGTTTACTTGGACGACCAAACCTAGGCATGTTAGCAGTTCTTTAGATTCTCTTGCATTTGTAGACAATTTTCCAGACAGTGGATTGGCTGATTTAAAAATCCTGTGATTCTTCTTTAAATCCCTTACCAGACTTCTAAGCTCTTAAAATCTTCTTTCTGAAGGCCACAAACAGTTCTTTCAGCCTCATCATTGTCTTCAACCTCACTTCAGTAGTCAGTGTTGCACCAAGTAAACATTTGAGTTTTAAATATGGAAAGCCTTTTTCAAAATGCTGAGTAACACTCTTTTAATTGTGTGTTTCTGGTGTGATATGCCTGTGTGTAATATTAGCCATATTAAGTAGGATTAAATGTGGGGTGTCCTAAGGTAATCCTTACCAGACACTGCAATGTTAAAGATTGAAAAAAGCATTTTATTCACTTTTGTCGTCAAGTTATATTACTTGAAAATTCTGGTTATTTTCTGTTCTAATGCTCAGTTTGGAACTCAGTCAGTCACAATTCAGTTGCAGCCATATTGCTGGCTGATCCCCTACTTTGTGCAACAATTTAACAGGTGTACCTAATAAATTGCCTGGTGAGTTTACACTCCTGATGTTTTTGAGTGGATATCGCTCAACGTTAATTGAAGCTCCCTCATTATCAGGATCGGCTGTTCTTGTCATTATCTCCATGTTTTTATTGAACTGCAGCATTTGTCATGTTTTCTGTTATTCATCCACTGAAATTTATGCAAATCGACTAACGATTCAGTCAACAAAATTGTCAATTTAGAAAACGTTTAAGCAGGTGAAATATGAATAAAGAGAATTTGAATCTGAAGCTTTTGTGGGTTGGGGGTCATAATAAATAGCGACTGACCAGAGGGAAAAAAACCCCAAAAAAACATGCCAGTGTCTGGCTATAATGAATGCCACCCTGGGCCCCAGCAGGTCCTCCACTGCTGCATGGGTCCAGGGATAATTTGAATTGGAGCATGTGCCATAGCAGTCGGCCCATCCCCCTCCTCAATCCCTGCCAACTGCCACACTGGTGTTCACAAACACTGCTGCCCATCTGCGGGGCAAAACACTGGCTAGGACCCCAGTTACTCCTTTGCAAGCATTATCAGTATCATTAGTGTTAACAACTATATATGCTGGTGAACTAACTACTGTAGACAAATGTCACAAAATCAAAATTTATTGTAACGGAAAAGTGAAGTTTCGGCCAAAGAATGAAAATTAGAGATATTGCAGACCAAGCATCACTATTTGTTAAAGGTCTTTCTAAATCACAGAGTGTGATAATATGCTAAATGCTCTCGAGTTTGTTTTTCATCTGTGTGCACTGAGCAGGGCCAAAGTTTGTTGGAGAAAGTGAGAAAAGTAGTTTCACTCATTGTGGCAGGCATCCTCATGACTTAATCATGGCTCTCTCTCTTTTTGTGTTTGTGTTTTGCCATCTGTCATCTTGAGAAGTAAATGAACCAGCTGCCATGGAGTCTTGTCCAATCAGAATGGTGGACCTTTTCAAAGCGCATCTGTGGAAATCCTTTTTTTTTTTTTTTTTTTTTTTTTTTTTAAAATGGTTGATAAAAAAAAAAAAGAATCAGAGTTGTTAGTAACACTTTGGCAAGAGAAAGTTTTTTAACCTGTATGATCTGGGATAATACAAGCAAAGGCAAAAAGAAAAAAAAAAAGATACAGGATGTAACAAGTAGTTCAATAGGAGTAAAAACGGTTATTCTCACACTTCACAGTGGAACAGATGAGTTTGAATTAGTTCAAACACTTGAGACACTGCCCAACAGTTTCTGCCAGCGGGTGGGCAACCCTTTTTTACCAAGGGTTGCTCCCTCTGATCCCTGTCTCCCACCCCCAAACAACGGCACAGCTGGGTACGAAGGATCAGGCTAATTTTCAGGTCCCTTTAATGGACGTGGCGAAGAGCAACCAGTAATCCCTTAAACTGAGAAAAATGATCTCCTGCTGCCCTCCAGACACAGAGTCCAGTTTGGACCCCAACTAGCCATGGGAGTGATGGGGGGAGACTGGGTGACTCAAGCAATTCCAGGGTACAATGACCGTGATGTCAGAGTGGGATACCTTGCTGATTAAATGAAATAAAGGAACTTTACAAATTATCTGTGCGTTGTGTGGTATATTTCAGGCAAGTTCACCTATTTGTTTAAGAAATCAATATTAAATTGACTTTGTGTTGGTTGAGACAAGACTAATGTGGTTTTTCTTGTTTCTGTACAAAGAAAACAATTACTTCCAGTTTGGTTCTGTTGTTTCTGAAAGGGAAAATGTCATCAAGTTTTTAGAGTCATAAAATCTACAAATGTGCAAAGTATGAAAATGAGACATAAGAGACTTTTGTTGTTTTTCAAGGAAAAAAAAAAATTAAAAACCATTTTTGCACCTGGACACCATTTTTGGGTGATGATCTTACATCTGAAACACCACTGTCAGATTAACTATTGATTGCGATGTAGGACATAGATTGTTTTCTAGATACAAAAAAAAAAGGATACAGATAAAGTTAATCTATACAAAAACTGTGGGTGAATTCCATTAAAGTGAAAGATGAATTTTTCCTCACACACCAAAAACAGCTGTTGTGCACCTAGCTTTATGCAACACTCAGAATCTTGGTTCTAATTGAATAAAAGGCCCCAAACATAAGAGAAGAGGACATAGCACAGTTCATGCCATAGCTGGAACAGGGAGACCACCGTCATACCACAATAGAAAAAACTGTGGGTGTTGTTTGTGAGCATAAAGTTCTGGTAAGATAATTCTTCACCCTGGAGATGTTTTTACTTTTTGTGTGGCTTCTTTCACACTACTAGCTTCCACTCTGACGTCTTCTCTTCTGTGGTGTGCCAACAGTTTCATTAGAATAACTCAGATATTTTACCACTTCACTGTGTTGTAGTTTAACCCTCATGAGTAAAATATAGACTGAATGTGCAGAGAAAATTTAGACTTCTGACAGTTTTTGTCACAAGCAGTGAAATTCCACTGTGGGCTTCAGACAGCGTGCTTTTAAATCCCTTAGAGGGGTGCCAGATTGTAAGATATCCATGCTAGCGCTCCAAACCTTTCTCTTGACTTCCTTCTCATCACTGGATGACTCTCCACAAAAGTCTTCACTTCATTGGATTAAGTTAAAATCCAAGTTAAAATGGATTAAGACACTGCAATCACTATTTTGCTTTTGGGGCATTCTGCGTTGTTGACAAAGTTCGGTGTTCCAACATTTAATGTTATCACTCTTATACTTTTCTTGTATTTTCAGTTGAAAAAGAAAAAATGCTAAATGATGATATGTGCTCCATAAGAAATGGGAAGCAGTCAATAGTCGTAATTTATCAATGATGCCTGCAGCACCAAACTGCAAATCAAGGGAATATTTTTTTTAAAATTGAATAACACACATTTTTAACAACAGGCATCAATGATGACACTCTGTACAGTGCGAGCTTGCATTAATTATTCACACCACAACAGGGCTTTCTGGACTTATGCACATCCAATAAAGTTCTGTAAACAGCCCTAAAATAACTTAAGCTTTTATTGCAGCAGCTTAATTGTACACTAAACAATTAAGAAAATTCAACCTTTAATTTCAGCATATTTATTCAACAAGAAAAAAATATCCATTGTTAGGAAATGTTTGATTTTACAAACCACCTGTGACAAACTTACTGATATCTGTAATCATTTTTATAAAATCAATTGAACTGAAATATTTTCCAAATGTTCACCTTTTAATTTTAATTAGTTGACTTCCTGTTACCCTGGTGTTTAAGCTTCTTAGGGTGGGTGGTATGCATGAAATCCTTAAATTATTGAGATATCTTAAATGGAAATCAAGGCATGCTTCTTCCAGACAACTGAAAGTTTATCATCATTAGATCTGTCAGCAAAAACCAAGAGTCAAACCAACACCAAAATGGTTCACCAACATTCTGAATTGTCCAAAATAAGGGTTGATTTTTTTTTTTTTTTTTTAGAAAAAAGAAAATAATTGTGTGACATTATGCTGCTGCAATACATTTATTCTGACGGTTTTTACAACTTTTTCACCAGGGGGCCAACAGTTATGGATAGGGCTGCAAACATACCTCTTCTGCATTACTATTACCTCCTCATGAGTCAAAAACTCAAAGACAGAAGTGTCACCAACAGCCCACTGGCAAATTGATAACTATTCATAAAACTACTGAGCAACAGTTGAGAAGTGGATTGTAATGCTGTTTGTTCATTTGCATTTTGTGGTCACAAGTTAGCTGTAACTCTCAGATAAGGGAGCAAGAAACCACATTTTAGAAAAACTCTACGAGAAACACTTGAGATATCCTCACACTGTGACACATTACTCAGTCTTTGATCAATTTCTTTTATATATTTAAATTATATTATGAAATACCTTGAAACTATTCCTTAAATATTATGGACAAAGGACCAAGACAGTGTCTACATTACTGATTCAAACTTATCAGCTATTCAGGTATTCAGTTGTTGATTCTCAAATGGCAGCTTCTGCTGGAATGCGGCTTTTCCTATGAACATTTTCCAATGTCCGATGCTAAGACAGTGTTTGAATTGCATTACAATATCTTCGTTGCTTATCATGGCTCGATAAATCCATAAAGCCGCAGCAATTATTTTCAAAATGTCAGTCAGAGGAAATAGAAAAATACACGTAAAATCCTGAAGAGTATAAATCGGTACAGTAAGCATCTTGTGGGAATGACAGATCGGATTAATCAGTGAAAATCCGGTTTCTCTGGGAAGGTGCATCCGACCCGTCTGATGATCACGTTGGCTGCATAGTGTCCGGCCCGGATGCACTCCTCCAATGACTGCTCTTGGACAAGTGCAAAGAGGAATCCTGAGGAGGAAGAGCAACTGAGGTAACTTATCCGAATCAGAAGTTTCAGAATAAATCTGATTTTTATCACATTTTAGCCATGCACACAGTTCTGTTTCCTGAGCAAGACCCATGTGATGGAAGTTCTATGTAAAGTTGATTAACATACAATTTTATACCTCCAACAAAGGCGTCTCCTGCTCCGTTGGTGTCCACAATGTCATTTTGGTCGATGTCCAAAACAGGAAACATGGTCACTTTATCACCTGTGGCCAGGAAGTAAAATGATAGTTACTTGAAACGCCTCTAATTCTCTTCACAGTGCAAAAGTATTTATAGCCATTTCGCTTTTTCACATTAAAACCACACAATTCAATGTATTTCAATGAAGATAATGGGATAAATCAACTTAAGGTAGAGGACATTATAAAAGGGAATGAAAATGATACACGGTTAAATGCATCATTTTACAAATTCCTGTATGTCTGATGTGCAATGACTAGTTCCACAGTTTTTCATTGCGAAATACCTTGAACGTCAGATTAGACATTTAGATCCCTGCCATATACTCCTTGTTCTAGCAGAGGATGACCCTTAGGTCCAATGTGAAGTCCTGTAAAGCAGTTTTCTTGCAGGATTTTGCTGTTTTCAGTTTCATCGATCTTTCCCTCAACTCTGACCAGTTTTTCTATCCACGCTGAAGAAAAGCATCTCCACACCATCATGATGCAACCTCCATGTCTGGCAGAGTTCTGGCTGTGCGCAGGTTACTTTTCTTCCTCTATAGGTGTATTGTTATAAACAGGAGTGAAAAGCAATGCATAGAACATTGTTAAATTTATTTTATTTCTAAAATCAGTTAAAACCTCGTATCATTTTCCTTCCACAGAATAATTATGAACCACTTTGCGTTTTGATTTAGCACATAAAATTACAATAAAGTGCATTAAAGTTTGTGATTTCCTCAGATTAATAATGTTAAGTTATCACTTAGCTGAGGATAACATTCTGCTGTCTGAGAGAGCATTTTATTTTGAATAATCATATGTGAAATATTAGAAGATCTTTGAACTACAAACAGTTTGAATCTGGAACAGCTTAGATCAGATTAACAGCAAGGCTGCCGCTCAGATGTTCGTCCTCCTAAAGAAAACGACTTCCCACATCACACACTTGAAAATGTTTTTACTTTTCCTCACTCCTGTCAACCTTAATGCTTGATGTGGACTCTTATGCCCCCCTTGGGATAAACTCTCCCAGCTTCGGTGATCAAATATGTGCAACGTTAAAGAGCGTCAGTGCTAGAAGTGGTTAGTTTGTCCAGAGCCAGATGGTGATTGAATGAATGAATAAATAAATAAATAAAAAGCATAAATAATAAAATATAAATATAAAACAAATCCAGATTTGCTAATATTGTACATATTTACAACTACAACTCATCTGAAAGAACTTTATATCATGAGAAAATTAACATTTCACTTTCAAGAACTACTCAGAGCCACTGGAGGAAAAAACTGATAAGAAATTAGTACATAATCAAGGCTTTTTTTTCTTACGCAATAAGGTGATATATTTTGTACATATGTTAGTTTCAGCTGAATATTAATGTTTGTTAACAGCAAAGTCGGCTTTTCTTCAGCTCAGTTTCTAACAGCAACAATATTATAATGTTTATTCCTTTGCAAGTCTTGAGTGGTTCTTTGTGTTTTAACAATCAGTGAGAGCAGCAGGGAAAGGTCTATTTCCCTACATGATCTTAAACAATCACTTTAAGACACTTTGATATATTTATCTGGTGTTTTCGGTTATGAACCAAAACAAAATCGTGTAAAATTGTTAGATGGAAGTAAATAGAAACAAGATTTAAAAAAAAAAAAATAATAAAAATAAAAATCTGAAAGGCGTGGTTCACTTTTGTATTGAACTCTCCTGATTCATTGCTTTGCAAACCCAGCTTTCATTGCAGTTAAAGCATTAATTTGCTGGGGTTTTGACACAATTTCTGTGCTTGATTTTGTCTGTAAAGGCACTTAGATAAAACTTGCTGTCTTGCATACTTTTATCTTAACTTCTTTTCATTTTTACATGAATTATTTTTTTTCAATGTCTTGAAAAAAAAATTAAATACATGCGCTTTTAAAAAAATGCTACTTCTAGGCAAATGGTTAGCCTCTTCAACAATCCCAAATTCTATCATAGACAGTTTACCATCACTACACATCTCAACAGCACAGGAGCACAAATATTTTATGCTGATGGTGTCATTAATTTAATAAAAAACATGATGGAAGCTATCATTCTCAACATGTTTTTAATAAGTTTTTAAAAGTTACTCTTTTCTATAAGTGACCAAATAGAAGATGGATGAAAATCTAGAGGAAATATTAACTTTTCAGACGGTGGACAAGCTTTACGCGCCTACTGTTTTGGATTAACCGCAGTGCGAGGTCAGTGTAGTGGTTTCACTTTAAAACTGAATCCATAACATGAGAGCCTTTTTATTATTTTCAGAGGATTACGCTGAAATCACACACTGCTTCAATTACCAGCAGAGTGTGAACTTCAAAGACGCTTCCAGCTTAAAGTGGAGAGAGGGGTGGAAGGAAGAGGAACAAAAATCTACCAGATGACAAAGTCTTGAGGTGTAGAGTGACATTAAATCAGCAACTTATGTCAGAACAATGTAAACCACACACACGATCTTCAAACAATCCGAGGGCCCCGGTGCAGACGTGAACCTTCAAGAGGGTGTTGGAGACAAAAGACTGACATGTGGATGAAAGTAACAAGAGGAGGCTGACAGACCTCTTATTGAGAAAAGACATGGGGAGTTTAAGGCGAACATGAAATAGAAAAGAACTACAAAAAATTTGTTTAATGAGGCTCCCTGCTATGTGACAAGGGCTCAGAGTCGATCTGAGCAGCAGATAAGACACCGCACCTTATCAATTTTTTAATACATTAAAGTTCCTGCACTAAAGAGCAAGAGATAAACCTGCAGTCGAACACCTGATGTCAATGAACAAAGCTGAAGAAACTCTGTGTGCAGCGAAAAGCTGCGCAACAGATCATCTATCAATAATGTAGCAGATTAAAGAGTTCAATGGTGTTTTCATAACAGCACTAATTCTTGTAAAAAGGAAGCAGCTGACTGATAAAAAAAAGATTACAATAAAACAAGAATCCTTTCAGGATCAGCTAATTAACAGCATAAAGACTTTGTTTAATTAATGCCACAGATGAAGCCTGAGAGCCCTCCTCTCTCTTGAAATGATTAATCACACGTAAAATGCGTGCTTCCAATAAATTTGAGCTTGTCAGTTATTCTGCTGTTGAGTGAACTGAAGTCGTTAGATGTGGTCGTGCAAATTCGACGGATCCTTTAAAAGGCTGAAACTGCTGCACTTGTTCTCCAGAGGCCGGTGCTCAACACAGGCAGATTATCTCCCATCAGGATTCTCAACTTTGTACTTAGGAGTATTAGGACTTTGATGTTTTGTCACGTATTAACCACAAACTTAAATAAAACAACAAGAAAATGTTTTGATTTTGTTTAACAAACCAACAAAATGAGACACGACTTTAACCGTCTACATCCTGCACAGCTCAACTGTTTGGCAACAATTCAAATAAATGTTTCTATCCATCTAGACATATAAATATCTCAACATATTTATTATTATTAAAGTGGTTTTCAAAAACAAATGTAAAAAATAATAATAATACTCCTTTATTTTATTGCGGCAACACTACAACCGAAAATTGGGTGAAATTAATGAATCAAATTGTTCTAAGTTTTCTAGCATTTGTGCATTACCACATTGTTTTCTTGTAGGTTCTTATAAATTATTTAATTCTAAGTTTACACCCCTTTCACATCCATTTTAATTGGTCTAAAACTACACTGAGTTTATCAGTATTAATCACGGCTGCGAATAGACATATTGACTCATGTCCAAACAAACTCCAAATGCAGATTTAATGTTGCAATGAGATGTGCTGCTCCCTTGGAAGGTCAGCTGAATAGAAAATGCACATAATTTTATTCGTAAAAACATTTGAGAACCATGTTGGCACAAAATTCTAATTGAATACATTGGAGTTTGTGGTTTTAACTTGACAAAATGTGAAAAAGTCCAGGCAGAATGAATCATTTTGTAATAAACTCAAAAGGAGGCAATTATTGTTTCTCTTCTTTGCAAAATTCACCTAAAAGTGCAAGCGAATAGTGAAACATGCTCCAAAATAAAATGTATTATCACTCTTTTTGAAAACTGTTTTTACCTCTCAGAGTATTTGGATTTATCACTTACAGACAGATCTGTGAATTTCTATCTTATTTTCACGTTCAAGTTTTAGCAAGTTAGCACAATAACAGAGTAGACTCTTTCCACGCCAACAGTTTGGTTGCATCTTTGAAAGCATAATAACTCTTTGCCACAAAATTTGCCACAAAACGTTTTGCAAAGCGTCCCGTCACTACAGCCTGTATCACAGACGATTACACAGAGATTCTGAATTTAGTTGTTTTTGTTTCAAGCCTCTGCAATCAACACAACGGCTCTTTAACAAACTGTTTATGGATTAAATAACTTTCAAGGCCTCCAGTTTGGTAAAAAGTAAATTAAATGAATTATACGTAAAAATAATACAACCCCCCCCCCAAAAAAAACCCCCAAAATGAATGGCTCCTTGAGTATTATTTAAAGTAGCTTGACATATTTAATTACATTTGGTGACAAAGACATTTTGATTAGGCTAATTACACAGAATCAGTTCTTTCATTCATTTTAAATGGAACTGTATTAAAGACAATCAGGAATCGCTCTCAGTTCGGGTTAAAAAAACCTCGAGACCTCTCCAGTGAATAACCTAAAGAACTTTGCTTGGTTGCCTGGAAGCCAAGTTTTATAGAAAGTTGTGCAATAGAAAGCAGCTCATAAAGTCAGCATTTCTTTAGATCAAGCTAGAGCTCAACAACTGGTCTCAGGTTGGATGGATAGTTTTGATTCTTCCAACTTAGGATTTTGGAATACTTTGACAAAAATGATAGGGAAACATCTCCGGTAATGAGCAAGAATGTCTCATACAGGAGGAAACCAGAGTCTGACACCTTCAGTGAGGCTGAAAATGTCAACAGGGAGGGACATGCAAAATCATTGCAGATAATTCTCAGTGCCCTTTTAAAGATGGTTGTTCAATACATAGATTGACATTGTTTGAAAAACCAGGCCTTGTAAGTTATTTTCAGGGTTGCTACCGGAAACAGAGTCAGCTTACTTCAGTCAAGGAGATTCTGCTGATCATGCCAGTACAGATTCCTTTTAGAATCAGGAAGACTGTAAAGCTTTTTTTTTTTGGCTTTGACACCAAAAGCAGCCTACACTGAGTGGACAACAGTGAACCTTCTATCATATGGTGACATTTTAATGGAATACAGCAGCAAAGAGACAGAGAGCATTAAAAAATAAGAAGAGGACGATGGCTATTTTATGTGCAAAACTGTGGTGTGATCAGCTGTGATGAAGCATCTGTCCCCTGCTGAAACCAGCATTAGCACCAACCCTGATGGTGAGACAGAGACAAGCAGAAACAGCAATGGAGCAAATTGTGCTGTGATATGATCCAGAGAGCATTGAAGAAACTCTGTTTGACCTGGTATTTTGTGCTGTGTGTGAAGGACGTCCTGCATATGGAGCCATTTAGGCTCCACAGTGATGCACGTGTGAATATTACGAGCAAAAGACCCAAAGTATGATTCTATGGGGTTTTTTGCCTGCACTGATAAAGACTTACGTTGGTACGCAGAAAGTGAAATGGCGTTTCATACTTTGCTATTAATTAAGGAAATAATTATCTGACCCACTAGGGTATTTATGAGGCGCTGAAATTTAATTCCTAGATTACTAGTTGATTTTGAATAGGAAAGAAATATAAAGCAAGACTGACGACACGGAAAAAGTAACATAAACTGATCTGACAGAGCAGAACATCTTGAAAACATATTCAATGTCCTGGGCCTCTATTGTCATATTAACTTAGAAAAAGTGAATCTGTAATTGTCAACTTGATCAAGATCAAGTGGGTAATGCAAAACCTATTTCAATTACACAAAAGGTAAATCAGAGAGTACACACCTCACAATTTATAATTTTTTTTGTAGATATCCTGATTTGTTTGTATGTTTTAATTTGTTTTTACAAACCTTCCCACTTTGGTTTCTTTTTAGCAGTAATTGATATTGTATTGTGTGTATTGTGTATTGCCTATGTGAGTTTTTACTGTTTTAGTAAGACTTTGCTATTATAGCCTTTTATATATTAAACCCCAAGAAGTAGTAGAGGGTGTACTTTCTTTAACCATGAGACGGCAAAGTGAATTAAAATGTTTTAGCATCAAACAGAGGCTCTCTTTCTGATTTCTGACTTAGAAACATTGCTGATGAGTTTTCCAGAACATTTCCGCGAAAGGCACATCATGGTACATTAGACCTTCAATATTTCTCATTATTCATGACCACAGTTTGTATTCTGCTGCTGGGGGAAAGTTCACACAACCTCACCGATGCAAAATATTCCATTTGACTGACACGTCAACTCAAGTTACACTCCCAACAATTCCCTCGCTGTCTTTAACAAAGACCTCATTGGCAAAAATCTGCCACGGACATGGCAATAAGTACTAAAATAAAAAAAATTTTTTAAAAATGAAATAAAATTTTTTTAAAATCCTCCTGCCAGAACCCTCTGACTCTGTTGTTACTGGCTCATAGAACATCTGAAAACATCACTTCACTGCACTCACTTCACATTTCACAGTAATGAGTCTGGCAACAATTTTTTTCAATCAATAAACCTTTGCAGAATGCTTTTTTTTTCTTTTCTTTTTTATAAACAGAATGCTGTTCTTTTCCATTTATTCTGGCAAAAAATAGGGGAGCAGATTGGTGGCGAATATGTGGGAGTTTTGTAAGGCAGCGCTATGACAGGTAATGTGCACCAGCAGCGACAAAAAAATAAAATAAAAAAAAACAAACTCAAAAGGAATTCAAATAATTCCTTCCAGTAAGGTGCTGTATAATTGTGTGCTTTGTTAATTCACACTTCATAATTCCCTCATTACAGCTCTTGAATGGTGGTGATTAAAAGAAATTCTTTCAGCAGCCATCTCTTTGAAATGAGTATCAATTAAGTCCTTTATTACTGGCTATTCTTTTTGGCAATGACAACCCTCAGCACAGCCGTGACTGAGAAAATGCTTTCTAATGAAAAATAAGTTACTGTTTAAATAAGAGGACTTCAGCTGCTTTGAAAAATGATCATATGCAGCAGTGTTTTGATTTGGATTACTACAAGCTATATCGCTTGTGTTCCAGCGTTCGATATTTTTGTGCTTTGACAGGTAGAGCATGGAGCTGTCAAGTCATTAAAATTAATCATCTACACAAGTATAACAATGAGTTCATTTCATATGCTGCTCTCACTGCTGAGTGAATGCGAGCTGCACATGAATATTTAGCCCAAGTGCTCGACAGAGATTCAGGGAAACATTTTTTTTTTTTTTTTTCTTTATGTGAGAAACTTCCCAGAGAACGCTCCTTCTGGAACGGTTCCCGTTGTGTCGGAGCCAAAATCCAGGGCCTCAGAGAGGAAAGCAAGCCTCACCGCTTTTCTTGGCAAACGTCACAGGTTAGAAGCGAGCCGACATTCAATCTGTTTCCCTATCACGACCGGCATCTTTGCTCGCAAGTGAGTTATATAAAAGAGGACATATGCCCAAAATTACTGAAACCGCAGCCGAAATATCATCAGTGGCTGAGATCCTTTCAGAGAGTTTGGAAGGAGGAGTCTTCAAGCTGATGTGTCAGTGAGCAAAAAGAGAAATGCCTGGCAAAAGTATTCATCCCTCTTCAAATCTGTCACATTTTGTCATGGTACAACCACAACAAATTAAGAAGTAAATAAAAGCGCCAAAGCTCTTGGAGAGAAAACCTTAAACGTGACATGGCGGCTATTTGCATTCAACTTTCCTGAGAAAATACTTTGTAGAGCCTTTTGCTGCAAGTTTTGCAGACCTGAAGACCAGTGGTGGAGCCTGGTGGAGGCTTTCACTGGTCTTGTGCAAAAAAAAAAAAAAAAAAAAAATTTGCATAAGAATTGCGATTCTCATTTACTTTGATTCTGATTTGTCTTGCAAAATAGGACAAATCTGCTGGCTGTCTGATACTGGAATATAATCATGAGTGAAAAGCATCACAATAAAGAAGAAACTATAAAATGAAATGGAGGCCCATCTTCAATGAAGGCAAACATTTGGACTCGTTTAGTTTGAGATATGCTTTTCCCGTGTGCAAGATTTTCAAAATGACAATGAAGCACTTCAGGAACACCGCAAATGTGCAAAACCATGGTACGCCGTACCCGCCCATCTAGTGCTCCGTGCGGCGTGTTGTGTGATTGGTCAGAAGTTTGCGGGTGTGTTTTATGGAGAAATAATGTTGACATTTCACTTCAAGTAGTCCACCTCCACTATCCAGCCTTCAAATCCGCAGGCGGTGTGAAAACTTTTGGGGAACATTTACGCAACACAGTAAGGAGTTGTGTAGATTTGGACAATTCTTCACTAAATTACTACAGCAACTGTAAAATGGATAAAAACTCTCCATTTGATGAAACATGTGACATTTGCCACCTGTTTTGGAAGAAAATGAAATGTCACAGACAGAGGAGGCTGCGTGCAGAAACGTGTGGCCGTCTTGTTAAAACGAAATGGAATCGTGCAGTAAGAGAGTGGGAAATATACTGTAGTGACTCCATTTGTCATTCTGCCTTGCAAAGCAAACTGTGGTAGATCATTAGGGTCTTTTGCGCCCCTATAAATTAAAGCAGGAATTATTATGAAAACTAGTTTTGAACTGCTATTGCAGCAAAGATGTTAGGGTTAGGGGTAGGGTTAGAAATATTTACGGCACTCTACGTCCTTACTGACCTTCTGAAAGTGAATAAAAGCTACTGCTTCTATTTATTCGTGGTTGAGATCAATCTTGAGAGTATCACTGCAGCCACCACCTGTTTTAGAGGAGAACTGCTTGTTCCAGAGGTGTGTCTGCTGGTGAAGCATTACTTTGCTTTCACATAACAACTATGTGCTACCTTCTGCTGGTCTATCACATCATATCTCAGTTACACGTTCTGAACTTTGTGGTTGTAGCGTGAGGAGAATGTGGACAAGTTGCAGCTGGAGGTTGATAATTTATTCTGTTGAATATAAAGTATGTAACACAAACATCGCACTTTATTAACGGTGTTCAATTACCATGTAAATGACTCCACTTTCAGCTTTAACGGAAACTAAAGGAGAAAATCATTTTTGCTTTGTGTCTAGTATAAGCTTCGTCCTCCATCTGACGTGATTAACACATATAGATCGGTATCAGAGGTAAAAATCTGCCTGCCTTGCCCCGTCGAGAGCTCTAAAACTCTCAGAGGAGCCGAGTCAGGCTTTATCAAGTCCCTATCAGCGATTACAGCAGCAAACCCTGCTGAATGGTGGTTTATTAGATCTCCTCCCTGTTAAGGTTCAGAGTGTGGTGATCTTAATTACCGTAATAATGTATAAGAAAAAGCCTGGTGTAATTCAGCAGTGTCAGAGGCAGCTAAAAAAAAAAAAAAAGAACCATTTCAACTTGCTCCTGGCTCTTAAGCGTCACATCTGAAGCGGTTTTGTGTTAAAAAGCTCTGAATAAAGGGCTGAAAAAAGAATAACAAATTGACATCTCTTTTTGGAGAATTATACTACAGGGGAAGGCATTCTCCCACCCTTAATCACTATAAAATGGTTTATAAAATGGTTTAACATGACACACAGAGGCTGGCAAATGATCAAATGCTGACAGGAGGACAAATTGCAAACAAAATGAGAGATCAAGTTTATTAGAGTGCCGCCTCTGGGAAATGAAAATCTTTAATTCTCTTTTTACATTGACATTTATTTGGCTGGTACGGATCGCACGCAGACAAACACACGCACACAAATCGCTTGTGTTGCACCTACGACAGCTGTAACAGCTCCGCCGCAATGAAGGCACAGTCAATGACATTTATCATGTTTGCCTTTGTAGATGACATCTGAAACACATTGTCTTTCATCCAGCCAGCATTCATCATGTATTTTATATAAAGTTCACAGCGGCGCACGACTGTGTCTTCATGCGGGAGCAATGAGGGGAGCAGGCAGGAATTATCCATCACCTCCAGCACAAACGATGGATCCTTATTCCTTTTCAACCCTCAGGCCTGTCGATAAAAAGGCTTCTTGTAAAATTCCCCCTGAAAGTAAATTCTCTTCTAAGAACCTCACGATAGATATCAATATTTAAATTGTTATTGGCTTATTATTTATTTATATACAGAATAATTTATGGCAAGGAAATGAATCTGTATCATCATTTATTGACTAGACATGGATTTACATTGCCTTGCAAGTTCTCATTACCATTTAATCTTTCCAAAAATGGTCTCGTTGCAAACACAAACTGAATTGTATTTGGATTTTAAAAGTAGTACATGTATCACAACTGTAGTTAATTTTCAATTAACCTTTTTTTTAAAAAATAAATAACAATCTGAAAAGTGTGGTGTGCGGAGACAATTTTAATTGCAAGTTTTTGAAAGGATGTCTTTTGCAGTTTCGCACACCTGTAACTGACATTTTTGCGAATATTTGCAAAACTGCTTGCAATCTGCAAACAGTATTGTCTTTGATACTGTATTAGATGTAGATCTGCACTTTAACTGGACCATTTAAACATTTGGTTCAAAACCAAATGGATTCAGACTCCTTCGAGGGCCATTTTCCTTCAACTTTTGCGTGTGTCTCTGCTTCAACATGCTGTCCTTGCTGAAAAAAAGTATATCCCAAATATGATGCAGTTCCCACCATGTTTCACACAGGGGCATTTTGTATGTGGGACAAAAAGTTATGTTTCAGTCTATCTCCCTCTACATGACTAAGGCTTTAAGGTGTTTTTCCAAGGCTGTGTGCAAACCACAATACTCACAGAAAGAACTGTGATTTAACTTTAATAAGTTTCAAAACTTATGTTTGAATAAGTTTCAGAACTTATTCAAACAGATTGAAAATATTGTGATTTTGAAACTTTGACCAACTTATTAGCTTTTTCAAATTTTGGTCGTTACAACTTAAGAACATTATTATGTTTCGTTGATAAGCCACATCCAGTCGGGAACTCTGGTGGCATTCAGCCAACAACACTCCCAAAAAAAGCTGGTTTGTTTTCACAACTTATTTATAGCCCCAAACAAAGCAGCAGCAGCAGCATATTTGCATAATGACAACATCGGCGTCCATTGTTTTCCCTCTAAGTGCTTGAACCAGCTGCTACAAGACAGCTGATGAGTGTTACTGCATCAGGATACGCCGCTGACATTTTTTTGTTGCATGTCACAGCTACTATATCAGGACTACTTTAGAGTGTGTTGTGTGACCAGGGAGTGTAATATTAGGCAGATGACACAACACTAAACAATGGGTGTGGCGTGTAATCCTCTCAGATAAATGAAGCACCACAGTGACTTACAGGAATATCAGGCCTGCTTAAACTTTTTTATCATTTCACCAGATTACGATCACAAACTTCTATGTGCTTCATTTGGATTTTATATGGTAGACCAACACAAAGTAGTGAATATTTGAGAAAGGGTAATAAAACTCACTATTTGGGGAAAAAAAAAAAACAAATAAAAATCTGAAAAGAGTGGCATGTGTTTGAATTCACATAGCATGCTGCCACTAGCACCATTTTTCAAAGTTTCTCATTCGTATTAGTTAAATAAATGACTTTCCTTACACTAGCTTTTATTTAGGGGTATCACTTCTAGGAGACCACATAATAACAATCAACACACTTGTAAAAATTGGCAAATGTTAAAGTTTCTTTCCACTTCCCTTATGGACTGTTGTTTTAAAAAAGGAAATTAGCAGTACCTTTGTGATTGCAACAGAAATACAATAGCTGTTATGCTTAGAATTACAAACTGAGTAGTAATTACTTAAAGATGAATTATCTAAAGAATTTTACTTTACACATTATTAATGTCCGAAGTGATACTGATAAAATATCTGCGATGAAGAAGTGTTGCATATTTTCTCAAAGGGACTTTCAAACACATTGGTTTTCATCAATTAGGCTGCAAATCATCTCAGCATTATGTTTGAATAAGTAACCTTGATGGTTCTCACTTGCAATTCATGACACTGACATAAGGTCAAATTTATTAACATTCATGCATCCTTTACAATGCAGAAAGAAGTTACACTAACTGACAAAGTAAGTGTAATATTGCATTCACTTTACAAGGAAATGAAGAGGCTAGACATGTCTTTTTAATACATGATTTAAAAGACATTGCAGCCAGCCGTAAATATGATTCTATGGCAGAAAAGTTGTGTGTACAAACAAGAGTACCCCTGCTTGGTTTTGTTTTTACAGCACAGCAAAGAAAAGTCCTGATTGCTTGCCACAGCATTTTGAGTTGGGCCAAAGATGCAGCATCTTCAGCTAAAAGACAACACAGAGGCTCCCAGGTGTAGAGGATTTTTTTTTTCTCAAGCTGATAACATGAGAACTCATTACAGCAGGTACAGTGAAACTTTAGTGTTCAGAAGATATATATAGCAAAAAATATATATATATTTAGCCTCTATGTATTGTGCTATAAGTCTGCATAAAACAACATTTTCATCTATATGCTCTGCATGTGAAGAATGACAATAAAACTTGTCAATCTTAAAATGTTTACAACAAACATATATATGTGTGCAATTCAGCTTCTGGTTTAAAAACGCTAAGACTTTAAATTATATTGTTCCTACGGCTCACAGTTCTATGAAAAAGAACTTCAGTAGTTTTCTTGAGCAGCATAAAGCTGCCCGTCCCCCACATGTTGCTGAGCAGCTGGCTGAAAGAAGGCATACACATACACTTCCCTCGCTTGCAAAGAAGAACTACAAATTTGTCTGCCAAACAAAATGCAAAAAATTGTTGTGATAACTAAAGGAGCAGCACTTATTAGTCTTAATAAATAAACACAGTTTTAACAGTACTAAATAATTTCCATTTAATGTCAGATATACTAGTTTGACTGTAGAAGGAGTAGAATGGCAAGAAGGGTTTTTAGAAAAAGCATGGGTACTTTTAAAATTATATTTATACATTTATATAAAATAAATATGAGGTATTTATTTAATGTTTGTGCCCACAGTCTATGTATCAAAATGCAGTATGTATTATATATATTATCAACGGTGGGGAAAATGTAGCTTTTTAAATTTTTTAAAATTGTTTTGTAAATACCATAAAAGCATGATATTTTTTCTAAAAGTTGTGTCACAATCTCGGTTTAAGAATAAATTTAGCGCACAGGAATATAAAACAGAAGCAACCATGATACCTGAGTTTACACTTCAGCAAAAGGAAAAATCGAATTATTTTTGGAGTGCCACGTGGAAAAAATCCTTACAATTCACTATTCCTTGATCTTTTTAATTCTTGAAAGAAACTGTCAATCCGTTGATCAACTGCACACATTATCATAACTGTATTTCATATTTACCTTCAACAGCTGTAAAAAAAATACTGCATAAAAGGAAAAATGGGTCAAGGGGAATACTTTTTGGAGATTTGCACAGCAAACTGGAAATTTATCATCATCAAAATATCAGCATCCACAACATTAATATAGCAAAGAACTGCTTGGACTGAAAGAATTAATAGCCAATTAAACAAATGCCATGCATGACATTTGCCAACAATGTTACAGGCTTTTCTGATATGGCGTCCCATTCACCAAGAAGACATGCATCCATCAAGCTTTTACTGGCTGATTCCCCATGTGTTCCAGTTTTGTTTCCAGAAAACAAAAAAAAGATAAACATTTACCACAGTACTGCATTTCGGGCTATTTAACTGAAGTAGCAGTTTATTCCCATTTAGGCATAAAAGCCTTTTTCGCTTTCTATTTTCTGATTTACACTAAACTGAAAAAAAGTAAATAACAAAAAAACATGCATTTTAGATCAGTTTGATTGCTTGACGCATCACTATGTACCAACACTGACAGCAACTAGATGTAAAACAAACACAGGGAAACCGATCACTGTTTAAATGTATATCATTTTCTATTTTCTTAATTTGAAAATTCTGGCCCCCATCAGAAGACGCGATTCTGAATCACTTGCATTTCTCTTGTAACTGTACCCTTCTGTGGGCCCCAGTGATGATTGATTTGTTACCTACAGGCCAGCTCTCTCCATGCTCTGCTAAAATGAACTGAACCACAAGGGCAATGAGGAGAGACACCCTGTGGCTCCAAACAAAGGCAAAGGCTCGCAGTTGTTATCTGAAACTACCACGGCTTTTCTCACTGCCCAAAACTGCACTCATAGTTAGCATTCAATGTAAGATCTTAATTTTATTAATATTAAATGTAATTCTTGCGTCTCTCTTGTCAGTATTTCCATTTTAAAGGGGTGTTTATTGAGCTTCACACTGATTCTATGAACTTAAAACCCTGAGAAATATAAAGAAATCTTTGGTTTCTTCTTCTAGTGTGGAGTAAACATAACTTCCTGGAAGAGTAGGATTCATTATTGATTTTGGTGGCTCATTAAGCTTGTTGGTTTATAAGTATATAAGTTAACTTAATATCGCCACCGTTCTGGTCCCGAATAAATTCTGTATTAAGAGGAAATGGATTGATTTTAGAGAACAAGCTCTGTCCACTTCTTCCAAAGGTCACTCTGCAAGCATTTGGCACAGGAAAGAGAGAAAAAGAGGGCAGGGTGTTAGAGGTGAAGCATTAAAAATTGCAGAGGACCAGCCTGGAGTGTATTCAAGGCAAAGTTAGAAGTACTTCACAAATCAATGGCTGCTCTCTGCATCCCCCACACTTCTTTTATGCTCTGAAATGACAGAATGTAGAGCAAGCATTCTTGTCTTTTTTTTTTAAACATCTGGCGTCAATAACAGAGCTTCACTTCAAAGACATTACTGATAACACTCTGGCCTCTCCAGTCATCTATTTAAAGCTCTGCTCTCTGCAGTTTGGAGATATAGGGTTTAAGTGAAGGGTAAATATGTCCAAAAGGGGCCAATGCGGACAAAAAGCAGAAACCTACCAACAGTTGCAACGGTGTCGTCCTTGCCCTGGGTGAAGACCACCAATCGCTGCCTCTTTGCGTTCTCCTTGGGGAGGTTTTGGGTCTTGTGCGCGATCGCTGCAATGTCATCCGTCTGTGAAAACACCACAGAAACCCAGGAGGGGTGAACATGTTAAGTTGAGTGAAAGCATCGTGAACAGCATTTCGGAGTAGTCAATCAAAGATCACAAGTGTTACTGAGAGCAGGTCAGATTTTTTTTTTTTTCCTATCCAGCCAGACGGATCAAGTGATAATAAAACCAGATGAGCTGGTGTGAAACGGATCAATAGGAGCATGCTCCGCGATGCTTCCATTGAAGTTGCTAGAGGGCCTGGAAAATATTACAATGTCATATTCCCTAAGTGAGATGAAAATGAGAGTGTGAAGATATGCTTTTTTTTTTGTCAGATAACGCAGCAGTCTGCGAGCAGCAGGGGATAGGCGGTGCATGTACTGTATCGTTCTCCTCCTGAAACAGGCCATCTCTCCTCAGCATCTGCACGGAATGGATATTCTCGCCTGGAGACGACAGAGCTCTCCGGAGTGCTTGCCTTTGATCATGAGAGGGATAAAAAAAAAACCCACACCTGTCAGTGCTGCTTTATTATTAACTCATCATGATGTACTAGGAGCAGGTAGAATGTCTTTATCGCAATCTTCCAACGAAGTGGACGGCTTTTTCTGTACATCGAGGAGCTGAAATTACAGTTGCCTCGGACATCTGTGTCAAAGCTAGCACTAAAGCAACTTTAGGTTGAGCAAATACTGTGATTATGGAAGCAATCAGAGAGACAGACTCCGACCCGCACCAGCCACTCTGCCTCACTCAAACCAATGAGCTTTTACACCTCTAAATGCTTCCCAAACGTCCTTTAATCAGCCCTAAGAGGTCCGGGGAGACCCAGGGCTGAGGGAAAAATGGGTGTAACACTCTAAGTAAGTGCTAATAGTGAGGTTAATACAGAGGCTGTTAGCAGGCGTTGGTGAAAAAAGAGCAATTTGTCACTGTGACTACACGTAACCACAAGCACTGAATGCAAAACCACACCGGGCTCCAGCACATTGTCGCCCTCAGGTTTTATGTTCGCTGACATAAAATAGACATACCTCCACTTGGGTTCTAAGAACATGAGGTGGAGGTGTAGCCATCAGGGCACACATAAGAACAAAAGCTAAGCAAAGGAACAGGCTCCTTGTCACATATCAGAAACACTCATCTGGATTATTCTCTGAATTCGGTACATTTTGTGTCTCACAGGTTTATCTCAAAGGCGATAAACGTCATATAATAACACATTTTTGAGAAAATCAAGAAATGGAAATATCCACGTGTCTTGGTAATCTAACATGCAAATATATTTTAAAAATTATGTTTTGAAAAATTTGATGGGTTGTTGAAACGTAGAGGTCAGCCAAATGAGCATGTCCCCACTGACCTATGTTAATTTTTCAATGAATATAAAACAAATAAAAATAGTTATTTCTACTAATATAAACATCTTTAGGTATACTTTAACCTAATTAAAAGAAATATGAGAAAAATACATGAATTATTTATAAAATAGCACTTTTAAATCATGTCCTTCCAGTTTTGTTCAACCCCATAACAACATACCAATCCCTCCTATTTCTAATTAATGGTTCAGTCCAATTTCCTCAGCACCCTGGAAGTGACATCATGTAAGTCTTTTCCCGCTCACACTGTAAAGAGATTTAAGTGTTAGGAAAGTTTCTTGCCAATATTTGATTATTTTTAATCCATAAATCGTCATCGTTAAGCTCAACCTTTCAACACCGTTACACAAGTAAATGATATTTACTGTTGTTTGGGAAAAAGTAAAGAATTGTCTTTGAAAAATATATTAATTTCTTGTTTTTATCATATATGTTGCTCCGTTCCCTAGCTGATGTGGATTTAGGGCTACTTTTACATCAAGTTGCCATTTTCTACTTATCAGTCTAATTATTATGATTTGCAATATTATACTTGCAACTAGTAAGTATAATTGTATTATACTTACAATTAATTATTTTAATCAAGGGACAGGTGATCTCAAAGGAACTGGAAGAATTTGTTTAATTATGTTATGGACTCATAGAGGAATGAAATTGTCCCGTTACAAGGTTGAATTTAAACGAAGAAATTCGTAATACTGTTTGGGATTTCATGCATAGAGTGGGGAAACATATTTTCTTGGAGGTTCAAAGAGTCCTAAAATAGATGCAGTGTTCAAAAACACATTTTTTGTGGTATATTTTTAAGTAACCTGAGACCCCCAAACGTACCGAATTCAGAGAATCGCCCACCTGACAACTTCCTATAAAGAGAAAATGTCGTTGGAGGGGCGAAAAAAAACAGCACGCTACAAGTGGATTGACAAACGATACGGTCAATTTGGTTCACGGCTGACAAATGGCAATATTTACGATCGCAGGGCGACTGATCAGACATAAATCAACAAAGCGTGAAATATGAAAGCTTTACAAGGGTGTTAAATTGCGTTGCTACTTTGAAGCCACCGAGAAACTGATAATCTCCACCGCAGGCTGCTTGGAGGAAAAAAAAATGCTGCAGGGGAGAGATTCAATTAGAGCTGTGATGCAGAGAGTTCTTTTGAGCATTTAAAGGAAACAGATCACAATCAGGAGACTGCGTTCAGATCTGCTGATTGCTGCGTCTGGGAGGACAAGCTCTATATCTTGTATTTATACTGAAGAAGAGTGGCTGTCATTTGTGTTAGTCATCCATAATGTGATGATAACAGTGTTTCAGAATACATTAGGAGCACATCACGCTGTGTCTTGAGGGTTAGATCCTAGCAATATTTAATTAAAGTTTCACTAAAAAGGCCTAATTAGTGAATTAACAAGACTTCTGATGGACTGAGATCAACCTCACTGTCATTATAGGACTCAAAGTGCTTAAAGAAATCTACTTCAGTGAATTAGCTTGTTAAACGTGACAATACTAGAAATAAAGCAGTGGCCTCTATGTGCTGTTTGACATTTTGTACTGAAAGGACAGAAAAATGCTCCACTTAAAAATGGTATGACAAAAAATATGTGCTCGCGTTTTAAAGCGCCCCAATATTTCTTGTTAGAGTTAAGCTCTATCCGTTTGTTCTCGGCATGTGATTAGCATCTGGAAAAGTCTAAACTGTTATTATGGGCCTTTGAAATATTTTGGCTTGCAATTCTTTGGGAACTCCGTAAAAAGAAAGAAGTAATGACAGAATGACAGATAATATTTGAATGATTTGAACGCGTGAGCGCTGCTACTGGCTAACTGTATGCTGCTAACGACAGACGTTTGCAGATAAGATTCTATCGGTGCTAAGCTAATGAGCTATTTCACAGTTTTTTTCATCAATTCTTTTTAAAACATATGGCTAGTATTTAGGCTTGTGTTAGCATTAGGACCTAATAAAAACCTTTATACGTTTCAAGCTACCAGGATCTTTCAAAAGAGCATGTGCGGTCGATGACATGCTAAAATCATAGCGCCATATAGTGGCCTAGCATGGCAATTACAGCAGATTCTAGATGTCTCATCGATGCTGTCTAAGCGTGAAACTTTTCCCCACTCAACATCCGAAAATACCGGCAGTTTCCAGTCAGTGGTCTCGTGTTCACATGAACTTGACTTGCAAATGAAATCTGGAAATATACATTTTCCCATGAACTATATTCCTTACTCATTCAGATCTGGAAAACACTTCCAGAGTTAAATTACATACTTTTTCCAGTCTTCCCTGCCGACATATTGACCCTACAAACCTCCTCCGTACTGCTATATATAAGCAACAGTGTTTTCAAAAGTTGTTACTGGGAACATTGAAGAAGTAGCCTGTCAAAGGAAAGTACAACTCTCATCAGAAAGTGACAAAAATAAATAAATAAATAAAAACACTTCACTACTGTGAAGAAAACATCTTTCAGCTACAACCATCCAGAAATGCAGTGGGTAGAGTACACACCACTGCTGTTATATGGAAAAAAAAATCACATTCATCCAATGCAATTTCACAGAGTGTTCTGCCAAATCAAGTTGACACAGAAAATGTCAAAGAACTGTAACTACTCGCCAAGTCTTGACTTTGCCCTTTGTGCTGTTTTTTTTTTTTTTTTTTTTTTTGAACATGAGGCCCCTCCATTATTACCTACTCCTCCTCCTCCTCCTGCCTTCATCCCGTCTCCTCTCTTAAACCTGTCACTGCCATCAGGATTGCATTTCTATTCTAGTCACGTTGATCACACCGTTAGTGATTCTGGATGACAATTATTCACACAGAGCAGAGCCATATTCAAGGCGGATCTCTCTCTGAAAGATAGCACTTAAAATACCTGAAAAACACAGATCTCGGCTATTTGTGTGGGGTTTTTTTTTTCCACATTTAAATAGAGATGTGGATAATGTGGAGGGAAGAAAAAACAAAAAACAAAAAAAAAAAAAACAAGTGAAGAAGAGACTCAGGGAATATTCATTTTACACTTAAGAGGCAGCCCAAACAAGCGCTGCAATTTTTATCTCTATAATCTAAAACAAGTGGCTTTAATTTGGGTGTTAAAGGAGAGTGTTTCCGTATGGTGTCATGGTATAGTATTGAGTAGAAACCATACAGTAACATCCCTGAGTGTGACGAGGATAATGAGGAGGCTTTTTAACCTGGCAACCTGATGAGCTTCGAGCCTGCGGAGAAAGGCTTGAAACCGTGCCCAACTTCTCAGCTTCCCAAGAGGCTTTTCAAAATTCAATAAATAACATCTGTAGGCGATGTTGGGTGCAGACCGAGCGAGTGCGTCATAACAGAGAGCGGGGCTGAACAAAGAAACCATGACGACTGCCTGGTTACCATAGCAACTGCTGCAAGGCCTGGAGAGTATAATAGCACATCAATCACTGTCCAAAAGGAACTTCATTATCAGCAAAAAATAAACCTTTAGGATCTTTTTTACTGTTAAATTGCCGGTCAACTCACCTCAAAGCCCAGCTCTTTGGCAAATGTGGCCGCTTCCTGGAAGAGATAAAACACACACAGACACACGCACAAACACACACAGAGAGACACACAAATGAACAGTTAATTACAGAGTCACAAAACAGAGCACAACGTCCAACCGCAGACGTGGAGTGAAGACATCTCGTTTCCCCTCGGCTCCTCACATGTCACATGAGAATAAGTAACCTGAGTTAGCATCACTCTGCCAGCTCCTGATTTAATAGGCAGGCAGCCCACCCCATTTAAACTATTATCAGACATCATCTCATCTTACCGCAGCAGCGTGAGATAACACTACATCAGCCTGAAGGCTTGAAACAACCACTGAAACCATGAATATGTGCTGGTATGTGGGAATCCCCCATCCTCCAGGCATTCAGCGCCTCGTATAAATAGGTCGCTTTAGACTCTGAACAGGTGCACTTTGCATACCAATACTTTTTCTTATTTAGGTTACATCGTTTCCCTAAACATGCAAACTTTCAGAAGCTTTATAAAGCACTAAATCTTTAGCTTTCAAGATATATAGTTGAAAGCAGATAATTTGATTCACTATGTACCAAAACTTATTTTTTTCTTTGTATGAAATTAAATTTCCATGTCTTATGTCCATTAGGATAATCAAAATGATTATTAGTTTTGACAAATTCAGAAGTTTACATATCACTCGCTTCCACTGAATTGAACGGCATGGGTTGGTGAAGTTTGGCATGTTATTTTATTTCCTGGTATTTCCACTTCCACCCGGACTCTTCGACCCATTACAACTGTAGAAGGTAGAGGAATGGTGCAGTTTGGGACGCTTTTACAATGGACACAGACAAAATAGCGTGGCGACCCACACCAACCCATGTCACACTGTCAGTGGAAACCAGGCATTACACTAAGACTTCTATGCCTTTGAAGAATTTGGAAAAGCCTAGATGATACCATGGCTTTGCAGAATTAAGCTTCTGATTAATTCACAGCATCTGAGTCAAACAGAGGTGCAACATTGGACCTCAAACATACTGCCTCCATGTGTGACATAATGAAAAGATAAAAGAAAGTCAGCCAAGAAATCTGGAAGGAAATTGTGAACCTCTACAAGTCATTCAGTATAATTTCCAGAAGCCCAGAGATGCTGCATTCATATGATCAAACACTTATACGCAAGTACAAAAGATCTTGCAAAAATACTTTGTGACGAATCTGGTTGAGGGTGATAAAAAAAATTCTTAAAATTCTAAAAATTTTATAAATTGAGATACAGAACATAAACTTTCTGATTAAGCCTAGCCATGTTTGTTTTAATGTAGAATGAACTACAGATTATTCTATCTGTAACTATTGGACTATTAAACAATGGATATTAATCTTAGTAATTGTTAACGAGAATAAAACATTACTAAAAAAGAAAAAGATCCTGTTACATTTATAGTTTTATATTTTAAAATAAATGTAGTCTTCAGTATCTTGTAAACGGTTCTTTCATGACAGCAAGTGTCGGCACTGGTTCTCCTCTTCGAGTGGAAACAGCTGCTCATTAAAGGTGATCAGTCATGTGAGGTACATGTTTGGCATGTCAAGATTTATTTACAAAAACGTGCTTAAATTGTCTGGTTTAACTCTTTGTTTACCTTACCAGAGAAAAAGCTGTTTAATTTTTCGAAAAACAGGGAAATTGTTCTCCTGCGTCTACTCGATTTCAGTCAGCTTGTTTAAAGCAAAGCTAATTATTTTTGTTAACTTAAAGGAAAGAAAAATGATATGGCTTACAATTCTTTTATCTGCAAAATGGGTAGAGAATGTGCAAAAACAAACATGGTAATTTGAAATGGCAGTAAAGAGAAGTGTGTCTGTAGGTGCACATTACTGCTTACCACACTGGCAGCTGCAGTGTTGGGGAATATTAGGTGTGACCAAAAGTTGCCTCTTTTCTTAAGTGAATGGATTTCTATAATTTTATGGATCAAATTGGTTCTAACCCCTAACCCTTTCAATCTGTATTCAATTTCCTTTTACAATCGATTTGTGAACAGAAGTTCCCAGATGGTTCCATGTCACAAACCATCTGGCAGGTCAGGTTACCTTTGCTTACCAGATGGCATATAATGGCAAAGTCAAAGTCTACAATGAGCAATGTAATCCAAATTAATGCTGTACATCTATTTGTTTTAACAATCATACTTACACCTCTCGTTATTATGTATATAAATGAATCTTGAAACAATAGAGAACTACAAAATGTAGAAAACACTAAAACTGTGAGGAGTTTTTCAATTCCATTGAAATACTCTCCTTCTCTGCATGCATGCAAAATTTTGTGAGTTTTTTTTTTAAATGCATAGGTCTCCAAAAAGCTGTAATAGTGACATGCACAATTATTGCAAACATAAATTTTACTGTAGACACAGTTGTTAGTAAAGGAGGTTTGAGTTCTCGTTGCATTATAGAAACAATGATAATCACAAATGGAGAAAGAACGACACCAAACCTGAAAGCTACCAGAAAATATACGTTATATTTAAATTACAGTTTTTAGCACATATAGACAAGCCCCACCATCTTTGCCTCAAAACACTTTGAAATTTCTCTGAAGGGTATTAGATTGATAAACTAGTGCTGGTGCACCCAGGCAGTAAACTCAATGTTTTATGAACTAAACAGAAAATCTGGAGACTTTGCTATCGCTACTTTTTATCTCTTGCAGGTTGGTGCCCAAATTTAGCATTCCAGTGAGAAAAATCATTACACTTCAGTTATTTTTAGTGGGGTTCTAGGGTGTCTTATCATTTATACAGCTTGTGCAATAGAGATCTAAGATCTCATTTAAAAGAGGGGCATGTCCTGCGCTCGCTTTTATTCTTTCATTTATTTTAACAAATATTTTTTGAATTTGATTCAAAACTGCATGTACTTCTCGGGACATACAAGCACATACACAAGTAGAAGGTGTAAAAATATCAATATACGTCATTTGCCATGGCTATCCACAACATTCTTTATATGATTTGCACTATTCAGCTCATTTTACGTTTAAGTGGAGACAGAAACAAGTTACTTGTCAGTTAGAAACGGTGCCGTAAATCATGAGAGACAACCTCGTTCACCAAGTACACTTCTGACCTCAGACGGGGCTGTAAGTTGGTTTTATGATTCTAAATAATCCAATTACGTGCAGAAGTGGGATGGGTGTTTGCGTGACCTTGGGGAGAGGTTGACATCTTGCTCCTCAAACAGAAGGGGAGGAGATGACATGGAACAATAAGGTTACAGGTCCCTGGAGGGAGCCCTCATGGCTCTCTCTCTCTCTCTCTGCTTTGGATCAACTTCACAGCAACAGCAATATGTCAACTCATCACCCCCCCATCCTGTCCACAATTAGCAGATATAGTCAAAGGGCTGTTTTATAATCATTTAAAGCAGTCATGTCTTCACATTTCACCTCACTTCGCCTTTTCAACCCATCGAAGGTTCAGGTCTCACATTTGTTTTCCTTTATTTATGACCACATATTGACTTTTCTCCCCAGGAGCGCTCAATCACTGACAAACGATGAGGCTTCTCGTGGAGACATGAGCAGCTTAGAAAACACCCTGTCAAAACTGTTGTATTTCACAACAAAGCATTTAAAAGAGAAACATAAATGAAGGCTGCAGTAACGATGGTGCCGCTGAGCAGCACGTGGCTCTGATTCGCCCTCCCTCTAGTTAGCAGCTATAATATTTGTGAGAAAAGCCTTTCGAGTGTGTGTGGGTGTCAGGAGAAAAGATAATTGAAGCAATATCTATGAGCCACATGTGTACACTGTAATCCTTTTCAGGAATGTATTAATTTCTATCAGTTGCTATGAATTCCAACATCAGAAATATTTGTAATATAAGCTTAGCTAAACCTCATGTATAAACACTGTATGGCAGTAAATATGTAATTACCAGGACTGAACATGCAAGCCAATAAAACAGAGCACATAGGTAATTAAAGTCGCAATTCCTTAAGGAGCTTATGGCATTAATATTCAAAAAATATCCTGTTCCAGGCTGCGCTTGTTTCGCATTTGACATGTGCTTGTTTTGGTATGTTGTGGTAGACGGCTTCCAAATGACGTCCCATGTGCTTCTGCAGCTGTTGCAACAATGACAAGTGCCTTAAAGTGACATCTGGGCAGAATCTCTGCGCACTCAAAAAAGCATCTTGTTTGTTCTGAGATTGCCGTGATTGCATGCTCGCTTTTGATGATCTGCTGCCGAGTCGGATTCCAGAAAAAGAGAGAGTCGGAGAAAGGACTGTGGCAGATTTCAGGGCCCGCGAGTTCTCCGCCTTTTCTCCTCTTTGGGCAAAGAAGGTAAAAGATAACAAGGCAGCCTGAGTGCATGAGCCCCTCTGAAGCTGACGTTATTATGAAGCTATCAAAATGTGTGAGATGTTGCCGCTGTCAAAGGCTTAAACAGGCAGAGGGATATTTTTAGAGACCTTAAGCTAATAATCCAGAGCCCAGTCAGAGGGGTGGAGGGGGTCCATCATTTCTTGCCAAGCAAAATGGATGTGGATATGCACACTTCATGCAAGGGCCAGCTTACAAAGCATCACCACCCTTGACAACTGACATGAACATATTTGGCTTTCTTTGGAAACCATCTATCCATGAACAGTTTCCTGTGTAAGCTCTGAATTTACTCTTACTGTATTGTTCAGCCACTGTATGTCACTGCATATTTTTATTGGGGATGCAATAAAATCTTGTGGTGCAAAATTGAAACATAATGTTTATATACAAGCAAGTAAGTGTAAGCTATTACTAAGAGCCTTGAATATGAAGCTAAGTGCTTTACACTTGAAACCTTGTAACTATATTGGATGTCCGTGAATAGCTGAACTCCGCTAATACTTGAGACCCGCTGTAAAAATGATTATAACTATTTTGCCACAAATCAAAACCTATTTTAATAGTTACAACATCAAATATACCATAATACGCATTAACACGCAACAGAAACAGTCATAGCACTACCATATTAGCTAATCAGCACCCAGCAAAAAAAAAATGGTGCTCCTACATTGGCTGCTTTGCAATTGCCAGCCAATTGCATTACATCAAGGTATTTCAGCTTTCCACGCTTCATTTTATTTTGAATTTTTGAAATATGCCCCACAAATAAAATCCACAAATAGGCAAATTTTTTCGAACAACTCAGAGTCACATTCACAGAAAAATCCACGGATAGGTTAGTCCGTAATAGTGAGCCACCAACAGGCGGGGTTCCGCCCTGCTATGTATCTCAGACTCTGATTTTGAAGTAAGACAGGAAGTAAGGTCCTAATCTAACAGGGCACCGTTGGGATGTGGTGCCATGAAGAATTAAGGTGGATATGAAAACAAAAGAGGGTCAAACCATTTACTAACAAGGTGTACCAAAGGAAGAGGCTACGAGATGTAAATGATTTGTGTCTAATATTTAAATTGCTTTTTGCCAATAATAGTTTTAATAATCAAGATTTACAAAGATAAGGATAAGCAGTATATTCAGAGAAAAAACTAGCCGACTCATGCATGTAGATTTGGAACTGGTTTCCCACATAGCAACAAAAAGTTAATATTGCTTGCAAGTCAACAGAACTTACTTTCCATCTCAGTCATTATTGTCAAGCCTAAGTCAATGTTTTCTCTTTACTTTTTGACATCAAACCAACTCTGAGAGGTTTTGCAAAAGTCTTCTGAGAAGAAAGTCTACGAACAAACTTTCTCCTGGGGACATTTGGTCCCTTAAAATCCACTGTAAATAATTACTCGAGGCAGTCAAAGAAACCCTCAATAAGTGATGTCTTCTGATCTTTTGGCATCCGTCAACAAGCGAAGAACTCAATGCCATGTCCAACTGATAGAGAACTACAATTTAATTTAAAGCGTAGCTGTGGTAAAAGGAGAAAATCCAAAAAACAAACAAACAAATCCCTGTTGGTTCTTTTAGACATCAACTAACTTGGATAAAAAAAAAATCTGTTGGCCTTAAATGCTCATTATATTCATTGGCCTGTCAGTGGTTCAGTTAAAAAACATTTCTTTTTGGCACATATGTGAAGACCAAAACCAGAGAAAAGATACAAGCTATTGGCTTTCAGGGTAAAATAGCAGAAATAACAAGCATTTAGATTTTTCTCGCGCTCGTGACAAGTTGTTCAGCATATGTCACACCAGAGGCGAGAGAAGGAAAAAAAAAAAAAAATCCAATTTCAGTGTTTCCCAAAGAATCCAAATCAAAGAACAAACCTCAGTGCTAAGGTTAATAAATGTTGATAAGCTGGAAAGTGTAACTCCCCCAGGCCCTTCGGAAAATAAGCATTTGCTTGACCGTATTAGCCCCAGCTGAGGCAGAGGCAGAAATTGAATTGTATTTGACACTTTGTGCGAAGGGAACATGACACTGAGGAGGGTATAGCCCTGACAAGCTGTTTGCAACAATAAATCTGTTTTCTTCTACCTCACTGTGTGTTTCAGTAAGAGTTTTGTTTTAAACAGCCTAGCTGGGCTATTTCTAGGGAGAACAAAATGAAAATGTTTCCTTTTTAAACTGTGGGAGACAAAGGAGGGCACATTATCGGCTGGAAATGACGAATCATTCAGTGTAGAAACCTTTTAAACTAAAGTTAGCATGACTGGGTTATGACATGTCAAATGACTCAGCCAATTATCACTACTTACAGTTCCATATATAAATGTAACAATGGCAAATGACATATTTTTCACATTCTCAGCATGTTAGCCACGGCATCACTGGGATGAGCCAGACAGCTTTCATAAATGCCTGGTAAAACAGCATATGGCATTTCATGCTTGTGCTTTTAGTCAGATTATTACATTGAAGTGCTCCTGATTGATATGTAATCAAAATGATGTCACTGGATAGGACTGACAGCGGCTTTAATGAAGCTCCAGGTGATTGTTGGAGTTTTTTAGATTTTGTTAAAAGCACCTTAAATTTGACCTTCAATAGGTAAAGCTTTTGGCATGTTGATTCTGTGTAGAGATAGATTGTGTCGACATTTAAAAGTTAAGTTAATTGTTAGCTATTAACAGATTATATGAGTTAAATATTTAAAAGTAATGGAATAAAAACAGTATTCATTCAAACAACATTTTACACCATTGTAGTTAATATTAAGGAGCGATTTTCACTGGAAATGCTTTGCATGTTTCATTCTCCGATTGTTTCACACAGATAAATCATTGGTGTTTCACCACCTCCAACTCTTGTCTGATATTATCATTGGCTTCTGTCTAAATTATAGCCCAATATAAACAAGACAAAAGCTTAAAGGTTTATGAATTAGTATTTGCATAAATATTAATAAAGTTTTTGGACCTGAAGTTCAGAGCTTAGCCGTTAGCTTCATCTTTCAGGACCAACTAATGTGGATAGTAAATGGAGATGCTAAAAGAGTTATCTAAGATCATAACTGCTTTTACATTTGAACACAACCTCGCTTTAAAAATCCTCTACAGTTCCTTCGACAAAACGGTTCAGCCATATTGTGTGACCCGAAAACAACCAAATGCGATTATTTTTTATGATTATGCTAGCTGAAGGCAGCACTTTGGGTGGAAAGGCATTAACTTGCTCCTGTGCAGGATGGATTTGGAGGAATAAATCACCTGTGTGCCGAGCCCTCCTGCAGCACCCGGGAGAACGTAGCAATCCAGCTTAAGCATGACGGGCCACAAACATGAAGGTAAACACACACAGGAGCAGCACATGCCACAGAGGCTGGAATGGCTTTACCTGCCTCTGAAAATTTACTCACACTGCAGCTGATGGTATTTCACTTGGATACATTACTCGGCTATTAGGCACCACGTTCTAAAACTCTGATACAATCGCATATTTGTAACCCTTTTGTTGTTGCAGTTAGATTTACATCTGCTATTCACAGCCAATTTAGCCAGATTCCTAGAAACCTCTCAAACCTGCAACCACAAACTGTGTTCTTATCACTGTTTTCATAATGCCTGAAATCAAAGTTGGAAACAGCATTTAAAATGCATAATAACTGCAATTATTTTAAAAATAACTTTTCTTTCGGCATCAAACAAAGCACAGCATTTCCCAGATGTTACGCCACTGAGGGGAAAATTCTGAACAGCAAAAAAAAAAGAAAGAATCGTCTTTGAAATCTTCGTGTTGATCTCAAGTATAGATCTAAATGCAAAATAGTTATTACCAACAACTTAATTCTATAAAACATTCTTATAGTATGATAATCCTAAGTAAAAAACCTACATGATTAAACTATTAAAGCATAAATTACGCAGAATCTTTTTAAATCTTTTACACACTTAAAAATATTTGATAAGAAATTGATGTGATAGATTCCAGAGTTGATTCATTAGTGAAATTATGTATTGTTTTTAATGTTTTCAGTAAATATAAATCTGAAAGTGTGGCTTGCCTTACTATTCCATAGAAGTGCAGAAAACACTGGGAAATCTGAATGGATTCAAAATACTCAAAAATCAATTTTAAATTGCATTTAAGTTGTATGTCTTTGCTGCTCCTATTTGCAAGCACAACACACTCACTCTGCCACTGCAGAATATAGTTTTGCCCTTCGTGTGTATATTGAATAATTCTTTGATATGTTTTTCTAAGAGAAAAAGACAGGAAGCTAAGTTAACCTCATGCTGGTTACAAAATTTTATGCCCAAACCTAATTTTGTATTAAGATAAACCGATGGGATTTGATACATTATGGAACCTTATAGAATCATTGTATATAAATATTCTATTTGTTTACACTGTCTTTTTCTCTTGTCAGTCACATATTTTAAACTGAATTTGTAGATCCTTTGAAAATTGGCTTCTGAATTAAAAACTGGTTTCTGAATCAAATTCTGATCCTAAAAATCGTAACTGAACTAGATCGCTAGACACTGAAAGATTCACATTTCTACTGTCTAGCCACCTCACTTTGATACCTCACAAATAAATCCAATACAAATAGTTTAATCTCAATTATCTATTTTCTGTATAAACACAGTTGATCTGTGAAGAGATTTGTTAGAAAACCTCTTGGGCTTCATGAAGACCAAGAATCATAACAGGTTGAGGAGAAAGCTGTGAAAAAGCTTAAGCAAATGTTGAACATCTCATGAGCCATCGTTCAATCATCACCTCGATGCGGTGGCAGTTTTGCTACAGCTAAACTGCCACCTCAACAAGGCAGAAGCAGCCAAGTGGCCCGGGATGACTCTGGAGGAGGTACAGAGATGTGTTGACTAGAAAACTGTTAGTCAGGCACACCAAAAAGAATGACAACAAGAATGTCATTGTTTAAAGGAAGTCGTTAGCGGTCACGTATAAAGTTTACCCCAACTAAAGAAGAGGAAACAGCCAACATGTGGAACAACATGTTCGGGTCAGAAGAGACCAAAGCTTAGCTATTGATTTGAGATGCAAAACATTATGTGTGGTGAAAACAGTCGCATAGACCTGAACAAACCACCGCCATTGTAAAACATGGTGGTGATTGCACAGCAGAACAAAGATCCCAAGCAGACGACCACAAATTGGTTTAGATCAAAGCATATTACATTCTTCAAATGGCTTAATCAAAGTAAAGAGCTAAATTCAAATCAGAATATGTGGAGAGACTTAATTTTTTTTTTTGTCTAAAGTTTTACATCTAACTTGACTGAGCTTGAGCAATGTTGCAAAGGGGGAAAATATGCAATGCATGTACAACATGGGATGGTGATGCAGACTGTTGGGTGGTGACATAGACTGACCTTCTTAAACACACACACATACATATTAAACTATATGACTATTAGCAGAAGAAGCCCTTGTCATGGAAATTAGGATGCATCATGGATACAATAATGTTTTGAAAGAGTAGTCCTCTGCTTTGTTCTAGACACAAAACTAAACACCAGTTAAATGTCATTTTAATAAGCGTACAAATCTGACTTCTAACATTATTAGTTTTTTCACTGTTATGTTTTATGAAGTAAAGTTCAGAGTCTGACAACTTGAGGTTACCTTGTTAATTAGCAAGAACATGTATGAAGCTGCTTATTTTACCAATATACCTGATAAATCTCAGAGCTAACCTTTGAGCACTCTGTGGTGCTTCTGTCGAATCAAAACAATGACACAAAACAGATACGCCAGTGTGTTTGTTTGCAGTAGTTCAGAACTGTTTGCAGAAAATCCATCAACCCCACTGTCTATGTTGAAACCAAACTTTTTTTAAATCGTCACAAACCAGAAGCCAGACTATTCACAATCAACAACCATTTAGATATACACTTCTAAAATTTTAAAGTTAAACCTCATCCTTTTTAAAATTGTTTAATGCTAAATGTTACATCAAGGGCCAAAAGAAAACAACACCAATTCTTTCATTTTGGTTGGTCAGCTTGCAACTGAAAACAGCCCGAGTTTTGTCTCTCGCTCGGCATCGCTCTTCTCACAAATTGTCTGACAACTTCCAAAATTGTGTTGTTGAAGGCAATAAAAACTCTGAAATTAAATGTTTGCTCATATCTCTGCACATTGCCAAGGCTCCCCGGAGATCATGGCCGCTGGTCTACTTGAAGTTTGGCAGACCAGTCGCAAAGCCCGCTAAATCCCGGTCAATGAATATCTCAACCGCTCCACCACTGTGTGTCTACAGCAATGCTACAATACAACTGAGACCATGGCAGGTCAATCCACATGCTTGATCCACTTATCAGGATACTGCTTATCAGGATCACCAAAGTCATGTTGTCTGCCAGAGAAATAAATTCAGTCACCAACTGCAGCAGGAAGAGAATAGAGGGGACTGTTCATAACCTGAACTGCTCTGATTTTTAGACCAAAAGAATTTGCTTTACAACCCTGACTAGTCCTGAAGCAATTTCTTTACTAATTTAATGGAAAATAAGTTGGGTTTAAGTCATTTTTATAAATTGAAGAAAGAAAAATGTGTATCTGTGAAACCCTGAACTTATAGAACAACATAGTACAGTAAATCAAACCAGAAATATTTTTAATAGCAAGTGATATGTCAGAGCATTTTAATGGAAAGTTGAGCGAAATGAAAAAGTATGATAGAGAAAATGTGCACAATCAACAGAAACAACTGAAACCTTAAGAGGAACATGAGGTAAAAGAGATTCAGGAGTTTGAATCTGTTTTACCATTTTGTTTGACTTCAGTCAGTGCTTCAAGAGGCACCGCACAAAGGTATATTCAGGACATGGGCAACGGTTGTTGCACTCCTTTTGTTAAGGCTTTGAGAGTATGGAGGAAGATTGGAGAGAGATGGAATCTCAAGATCAAGTTTTCCCACAATCTGCAATGACTCGAAGAAACCATGTCATCTGCTCCTGGTAAACCAAGTTTTATCAGGTGGTTGAAAGTCAGTGCAGCTGCCTACCAGAGCACTTTAGAGCCCTTCCTGTCACCATACTTTGAAATACTTACTGGAAATGTAGATTTCATTTTTCAGTTGAACTTGCCACCTACCACCACACCTAAAACTATCAACACCTCGCTTAATGACCATGGTTTTACTGGCTGTATTGATGTAGTAATTTATGTAAAAGGAGCCCTCACTAAGTATTATGTGAATATACTGTGCAGTAGAAGGACATACTTTTCAGTAATTTGACATGATAAAAAAAAAAAATCCTTTTATTTTATTGGTCTGATGTAATAGTCACATTTTTTGTGAAACCATCAAAAAACAAAAAAACGATCCCTTTATTATGTCATAAATCTATAAAAGTTTTACTTTTGCATTAAACTAGTGAAATAAATTAGCATTTCAATGACAGAGAATCTAAATGAAAGTGTTCTTAGGTGACAAAGCTAAAAGAAATAACTGGAAATTGCTGCTAAAATTTCTCCAATCTCTAGCTTTCCTGTCACCAGTTTTATCTGAGGTCTTTCCAACCAGTCCATTACCCACTTATAAGAGCAGCGTCTGATTCCATCAGACTCCGTTTACCTACAGGGGCAGGAGAGGGGTCTCAAGCCCACAGGGACAGCAGCTGCCCCCCTCCTGCTCAGGTCTAAAGGTTAAACAATCGGAAACATGTGCAGCACATAAATATCTTCACTGATAGCAATCTCGGCACAAAAACCCAGGGTTTGCATAAGGGACTCTGAACAGAGGATGTAACCTCAGATAGCACTAAAACGACTGGGCAGCCGTTCAGCCTTTAGAGCCTAATGGAAGCTGTGGCAGCGGCAGGCGCAGCTCCGTGGAGGGGGGAGTTCGTTTATCAGTCTTTATCAGCACTGAAGGCCTCTATCACACATCTCACCTCTGAGCTCTGACGAGAGGTCAGCAAACAATGCAGGACTACCGGAAAGTCGCTATCTCTCAAGGAAGTGGATAAAGGATTATGGGTGGATGAAGAAGTTTGCTTAACGAACAAAGTTCACGCAGCACGTTTTAACAACGGGTAAATCTCATTACGCTGATATTTCCAGCCGGTTTATTTTCCATTCTTCTGAGTTGTTAGTCAGAGTCAGAATATGCAGCGTTCTGGGTTCTCACTTTCTCTCCTCTGACTGCTGGTGCCTTACTCCAGATGTGTTGGTTCTGGATCTGTCATTGTTTAACCCTCTTTTATCCGTCTTGCAATTTCTAGTGTGTTTATGTTTACCAATGTTTCTGGTACATGTTAAATGTGAATGCCTTTGTTACGTCCCATGTGTTACTGCAATACAGTAGCAAAGAAGTACTTACTACTAGAAGGTACAACAGTGTATGTATGCTTTGCAAAGTGTGAAACTGCTTTTCCTCTGCAAACCTTGCGTTTACTTCTCTTCAGATCTTTGTGTTCATTGTCTGGGATGACTGTGTGTGGGTGTTCATGCACACAAGAGTCTTCAGGAGCAAGCAAAGTTCTGGCTTTCTCTCTGCTGAATAACACGCCTCCTTTAGATGAAAAGACTCAAACAAAGAATTGGAAGCATCCTGAGCCCACATAGATCTGTTTTTATCAAAATATATAGATCTATGACCAACTTCTTGACTCTAAGTTTTGTTTTGCTTTTGACTTTGGCACAGTTTTATTTTGGAGTGATATGCACTTGGCTGATATACCTTTAATACAAACTTTCATCTTTCCAAGTGTAAGCAGAAAAGTGTGTTTAAGTTTTTACCTACCAATATATATTTTTCATTTACAGGTTGACCTTGATAACATTTGAAATATTGCTTTATTTTTTATAATCGTGGTCGAAGATATGAAATTGTTTTTATCATCTTTAATGCTTTTTGGGTTTTTTTTAATGGCAATTCACATCATACCTATGGAAATATTTTGAGGAAACATTTGGCACTGTGTTTTAGGTCTGCCACAAAATGGCCTGCAAGAATAATTTCAAGAAAAAGTCTGAGAAAATGTGTTAATTAGAAGAATAGAATGGTCACTTTGGAAAGGACGTGTGCTGAAAAACAATCTATTTTTGCAAACCATCATTACCTTGAGAGAAATAAAGGCTGTCATCACCACTTTAAAAGGGCTTCACATTTAAGAATATCGCTGCAAGTAGCTTCTCAGACCAACTCTTTCATTAGGAACTGAAAAAGTCAAACTGGTTTAAAGAAAGCTACGAAAGTTCAAGAAGGATCAGGACTCTTGTAAAGGTGGTTCAAATATGGGATCAGCTTGCTTCCAGCACAGAGTTTTCTCAGGGATGGTAGTTGGCAGGAGTGAGTTTTTCTGCTAGCTAAGTGTTTCAGAGACTTTTGGAGGTATGATACTGATCTCCAAGAAAATATCAAGGACAGATTCAGTTCCAGAAGTTAACTACAAGGGGAAGGGATTAAGGTATTCACTCCAATCAAATCCCATGTAGACTGTATGGGCAAGCAAAGAGGAACATAACCATGAGTCTTGCTTATTTTGATGGTAAACTGCCATCCTAGCTTTGGCTATGAGAATGAATTTTTTTCATGCAAAATGGAAGGAAAATTGATAACTAAATGGCTCGTAGAGCAGAATATTGACATTTTGGGTTTATTTTGATGAAACCTTCAACCTATTAAAGTTCATGGAGGTTTGGTTGTTCAGTCCACTTGTGTTTAGGTGTCAGACTCTAATCCTCAAACACCAGACTCCTGCAATAGTTAGATGTGCCTCAGCATAAGCATACTTGAATCACAATATTAAGTCATGACTAGGCTAGAACTTGTCTACCTGGGGAAGTAATTCAGCCTTTTGAATCAGATGCGTTGTACCCGGGTGTCACCTAAATGTTGCAAGGCACCTCCATGTGAGAAGTGGTGTATCACACCCCAGGCATAGTGGATGTAGGGACTACCCCCTACGTATTTTGTGGGTGATACTACTGATCTACAGGGTGCTGGGAATGCTTGTAAGGGGGAGGTCATCCTTGTACATACAAGAAAGAACTGCATCCAAATTTAGCTTGTTATCAGAGCAGGTTGGACTCTTCCAGAATCTTGTCATTGATCCTGTTTGTGGTGTTCATGAACAGGATCTCAAAGTGATATCATAAAGATGGAGGTGTCTAGTTTTGGATCTCTTCTTTTCTTTTTGAACATGATTCTGGTTCTGTTGGTATCTTAAAGCCATGACCTTCAGCGCAAACTACAGTGGTGAGCAGCAAACCGAGTCGGCTCCCATAAAGGTTGGGCGCAGAGTTTCAACCTGAAAAAAGCAGACTGCTACACCCAGACTGAGGGTCATGTCAGCCTCAAGCAGAGGAATTCAAGTATCTTTGTATATTTATCATCAGAGATGGTAGGATGGAGTGACAGATGGATAGATGGATTTGGGCTTCCTCTGCCAATGTGCAGGGGTTGTTCGGGTCAAGAAAGAGCAAAGTTTTCCATTTACCAGTCTACATACGATCTGAATTCCTGCTTTGGTCATTACAAATCATTACTGACCAAACAAGCACAATAAAAACAAATCCAACAACACTGAAGCAGTAAGGTTAACAAAATGTTGATGTCTCAAAACATAACACGAGCAAGCTGCATATAATTACTGATTACTTTTCAACACCAGCTAAAAACCTTGCACCCTTTAATCATTTGACTGCACAGTGAAAAGGATTTTATATCAAGTTGTGAATCGGTGGATCTAATAAGGAAAATATTAACTGGTAATAAAATAGGAAAATTGCTTTTCAAGTTAACTTTTCCTTTTGCTCGAGTAAGTTTCATGTCCTCAAGTTTGTTTGGCCAAGGTCATCTTAATTAAATTTTAAGAATTTCCACAGATGCAGCATTGGTTTTCCTTACTTGTGCAAAAAAGCGACTGAATTACAAACACTTTGCCAGTCTTTGACGCAGATTTTCAAGGTCAATCTATCAATTTATCTAAGAATTTAATAAGCAAGAGAAATGATATCTTCTGGTGTGACAGTAAGTCAGAAATTGTTTAGCATTCAAAGATTAAGCTGCCCGCAGGCCCTTTGGTTATAGAGCTGCAGGCGAAGGCCTTGAAAGCTTGTTTTCTTAATCAGTGAGATTCTGCTTCAACACGATATTGTACTAAGGTCAAGTTATAAAAAACCTTTCCTTTGAAGCAATAATGAATAGTTTTGTGGTTTCCTTTTATGTATTTGTAAAGCTAAGGAATCGTCAAAACACACCCATGCATTCATTATGAATACAATTTGGTTAAAATCAAGTGTTCAGTCAATTGTTTTGTAGCCTTTTAATCATTTCCATGTATAAACACAAAGTATACAGAGCTATACAGTTCTATTCGAGAACTGGTATTCACAGATTCACTTATTTGCGGATTCTTCTGCGGAACATAACTCAAACGTATGTGTGGAAAATTTGCCTTTTCACAGATTTGCCATGGAAAAGATGTAAAATAATTGAAAAGAAAAAGATGCAACACACTTAGGGGTGGCCAGGGTGGCACTGACCACCACTGAAACCTGATTGGGTACACTAAGTGCCACCCAACATGACTGACTGGTCATTACCACCTATCGTTGAAAGATACGTGATCTCAATATAACACAAAGACAGACACGATTTACAGCTGCTGTAGAAAAGACTCCGAAGCCTAGTTTATTGTATTAATTTATGGTTTAAGTGCATGTATTTATTGTTTACCTTGTAGGTTGGCTTCTTATTTGGTTGAATTATGACAGAGGCCACAAGGAAGCAGTCAGTTTGACATTGTGATGATGGGATGCAGAGGTGCAAATAGGAGTTCATATTCCAGTCTAATTCACGAGTGATGTGAATTATATGACAATGAAGTATATTTGCATCAACTGTGTTCTAAATATGCATTGCGTGCTTGTGTATTTCCATTGTTAAGAAAGGATAGTTTTCTTTTGGGTCAAATCTCAAAGCATGTCCTCTGTAACTGAGAAAAGTCTAGATGCACACAGCAATGCCAAGTAGAGTGAGAGTTGTCAGGAAAGCAGGTACCAGGATACAAAAACAGAATGTTTCCTTTATTAGATACCCTAATAAAACTTTACCCACTCTCTGGCCACCCGTGGTGTAAAAGTCTAGTTCCGCCGCAGCACACACTTTTGGTGCAGTCAAGCCAAACTCAACAGTCAACGCTATAGCCTTTCTTTACTTTATTATCCCCGTAAATTCAACAAACATTTGCTTGAAGCTGCTGCAGACAAAGGTCAAGACACCAAACAGCTTTTTTGTTTCCTGTGGAGAACTGTTGAGAACAGTGACCATACCCTCTTGTGTATAATAAACATCTGAGAATTTGGCCTGCTCTATTTACCTCCTAATGAGAAACAAAGATCTGCTCTGGAGAGGGTTGCATGCCTCAGATGATGAAAAACCCAGGGAGGGAGGGAGAAAAAAAGCCCTTAAAATAATCCAAACCACTTGTGTTGCACATGAGACACAGGAGTGGTGCGTGCGTATGTGTGTGTGTGTGTGTAAACTGACCATACAAAAAATGAGGTAATATTTCATGTCTGTTTATGTGGCATCTGATGGCTATTTGCCAAATACAAATGTGTATGGAAGACATATGTAAACACCACAAACACCTCTGAATTGACCTTTCACCCACGGAGAAACCTCCGAGCACCTTAAAAATGTATTCGATAGATTCGTACAGCTAGCCAAAGCAACAGTTTATCCCATGCCGGTGGCATCACTACTCTAAAATATCTCAGTGCAGATGTGACTCTAAAGTGTTATGATGAACGCAAGACTTCTCCGAAGGTCTTAACTCAGTGGAATCCCATCTATTTGTGGTTCAGTATTTGTGGATTTGCAGACTAAATGCATTCTGCTGATTTTGAGCTGAAAACACGTGGAAGAGTTATGGACAGGATGATTTGTAGCACGTTTAGTTCAAAAGCTCATTTGAAACTTTGGCTGAAGTGGTGCTTTTAATTCCAGTCTCCACTGTGGCAGCAGCGCACAGGTTAATGCTTAAATCTATAGCCTGAGCCCAACCTGAAATTCAGGCCTTGATGAGAGAGAAATGATTTGCTTGATGGACAATTCGATTCAAGTTTCTGTGGTGTATGTAACAGGCCTTCAGTGCATATAGAACAGAGAAAACTAAACGAGAATGCTATGTTGTGTTAATCAATAGTCTAAACAGAGGAGCATAGGTACAAGCAGTTTAGCTTGTTGAGGAAAGAAAGGAAGTAAGGTACCGAAGTTAAAGAGTGTACCAACCGTAGCACACTGAACAACTAAACAGTCACGCCCTGGTCCACTCCTAATCATCGCCCAACCCAGATGATTTGGACTTGACTCACTCTGTGGTTACAACAAGCGACAACATGGAGCTGGAAGGTATTTACCAAAAGCTAAAAATCAGAGAAGTTACACTTATTACTCAAATGGTGTTCTAAAAACAAAAGCAGTAAAATCTTAATTAAAATAATATGTCAGGTTTACTACAGGCTCGGGCCTCTGATTAAAGCTCGGTCACAACATCTATGAGCTTGGTTTGATTTTTTTTTTTAGGCCGGATCCAAAGTGCAGATTTCTCCTCCAGAAGTTGACCAAAGGAAAGTTGTGCGATCAGAGAACAGTAGGTGGTGCATTCATAATTTAAGTTTTCATATGTAGCTATTACACGGGATGCAGTCATTGGTTTTTGTCACTATGGAGAAAAGGTTAAATGTGTTCATCTGCTTGATGTGTGACTTGCTCACACATCAAGCAATTCATCATCAACACAGTGCTGGATTCTCTGTTCATCTATGAATATTAATTAAACCAAATAAAAATGAAATACAACTGAATAGCCTATGTTGTAATTATTATTTAAAAATTGACTGGTAAAAAATAGAAAGTGACAGACTTTTTTTTTTTTTTCCACCGTCTAGCGTGACCTCTGGCCTCAAAACTTAGAAAGAAAACGTCCTGGAATGGCAGAGTAAAAGCCTGGGTTATGAACCTTTTCACATGCTACGGGGTGAAACTTCAAATATCTTACAGCTGAAAATAAGGAGTAGGGAAAAGCTTCCTCAGACTGAAGCAAATAGATGGTGACAAGAACTTTCTCACGCAAGTTATTTCAGTCGAAGAAGAAACACTAGCTGTTAGGATATAGGATGTCCTAACTCTTTCCTCCTTTTTCTCAGTTAGAAAGAAAAGTTTTTATTATCTTTTTAGATTTTACATCAACTATTTTGAAAAAACTGAAAATTTAATTGCTCTACCAGGTTTTTTGTAGTCTGAAAGAAACTTATACATACTCAACCTGATATGACCTCAAATTAGAGAAAACCAGAATTTTATTGAGTGGAGAAATTAGCAAAGGGTAGACTGACATCGCTCCAATAATCCATGGCACAAAAGATATTTGCCATTAAGGGTTAGCAGATTGTGTCTGCTGATTGCTGATCTTTTGTGTCCTCTTATCCAGAATTTTCTAACCGCAAGAAGAATTAGGGATCCCTCCAAGAAAAACTGGAAAACATGACTGAATAGTCTGGACTGTGGGAATACAATCAGGACCAGACAAAGGCCAGTCCTCCTGCCAACTCTGTGGATAAGAGGATTGGAGATGGGAGAAAAGCAACCAGCCAAACTCTGAGCAACAGTGATTTGGGAGCAGCACATGCCTCGGGATTGTAAGGGTATCTGCGGTGCTAGCTGGTGTTAAAACCCCTGTGTGTCCCCAGACCAACAAGCTGACATCCTGCCATCTTTCCTGCTGCGACAAATAAATAAACAAAACATACAGATCTGAACAGCAGTGGAACCTAGGCGCTATTGATCTGCTCCCAGTGCAATATCTCCTCTTACATCCATAATTATTCTCCTTCACTGCGTGCCCTGGCTGCCAGACTGGCTAGCTTTCCGACTGCTTTCTTGTAAAAGATGCTCTATGCGCTCACATTTCATGTTGCACTGCCAGCGACCCCTCTCTCTTAACCCCGGCATTTTCAAATATTTCATGGTTCAGTCCCAGGCTGGGGAAGGCGGCTTCGGCACGGCACAATTACAGTGGTTAGCTGGACTCCTCTGGTGGAGCCATGCTGGCTCTCAAAGTACCATGACTGGTGAACAGACAGCCAGGAAAAACAGAGGAGTGTCAGAGAAGTCATTCTTCTTCTGAACTGAATCAACTCTTGGCCTACATATACAGGAGCATACCGACGGGGTAATTGCAGCAACACTTTGTGTGAATGAAAACTTTTTTTGGCTATGAAAGCTACTTTTTAAAAAAATGTTCCTGTTACTAATAGAAAATGTAGGGCACACAAGCAAGGAAAATGCCCATTACTGCATTTAGCCCCCTTCGCTGCAAAATAGATTCAAATAATTCATTTAAGATAATTCATAATAATTCATAATAATTCATTTCAGGCAGATGAAATCATCTTTTTTTTCACACCACATAAACAGATTTCACTCATGAACATTCAGATGTCATTTGAGAAATCTCACAAGATCTCTCAAGTTTAAATGCGAGTACAGAGCCAACGTGGACAATTTTTAACAAAGAAAAGAAAGCTAAAAAAAAAAAAGATGTCTTCGACCTCAACCGACCTTTCTGGTGCGTCATAGCGGTAGCTTTGTCTTCTGTATCCATGTTCCCATCACCTCCCTTTTCTGACTGGCTACACTTCACTTTTACCAGGCGTCGTGCTTGTTTTTCCTCAGGTCACACCCCACATGCTAGTACAGAGAGCCACAACAATCCAACATGTTGAACGTCCCCGATTTGGGATCGGATCGGTCCGATCGTCCTTCCTAATAAACTAAATCCCTCTAATCACACCAGACACAAGCAGGAATCTCTGTAGAACCACGGCAATAATCAAAGCATCCTTAAGATTATCAGAAATCAAAAATTGGGTCCAAAATTGACAGCTATCTCGGAGCAGGGGCACCCTATAGGGGGGAAAAGTTTGGACCATTCCAAAGGCCCCTGACCGACAGGGCCCCCTCTCCCAAATAATTTTTTTTCTTATAGAAATAGAAATAAATTGGGGGCCCTGTCAATTACAAAATTAATCATATAGTGTTTTTAAAATAATTTTACCAGTAAAAATTAAATGCGACCACTCCCAGATCAAAAAGCACGCATCCATATTCGACCCTAACGCCCCCCTTGGATCTTCATGAAATGGTTCGTTCCTGCTTAGCTCGCTTGACAGTGACTCAGCAGTAGAAGACAAGAAGACTGTGGCAGTTACTGTGCTACCAAGAAAAATAACAAAATAAAGTTTCCAAAAGGAGAAGGAAAGGAAAAGACAAGAGTGACAATTCATAGCCCAGTTTTTCTCCAAGAGAGGTGACTGTACGAGATTGTCAACTATTTAGAGTAGTTAGCTTAGTTACAGGCTACCGTTTGCCTCCATTTCACTGGCATGTAATGAATGAATGAAAGAATTTAAAAACATATTCATATATTTAACTTGTACCTGTATCTCTTACCACACTTAACAATGGATGAGTCAGTCAGCAGCAGCTCTAAAACAGATACCAGCATAACCGCTCCTCCTTGTCCCAGTGAAAAAGGTGAGCGACCCTGTGTTCAATCTATGTGGATTGTTCCTGTCTCGCTAATCTTTTTACAGCTACACACAACATAAAACAATTTATTACTCACGGAAATTCAAACAATCTTTATAAAATCTTCCTTTAGCACACTTATCAGTGAGTGAATGAGTTTGATTGACAGCGTGAAGACTGCTCTCCTGGTTCTGATTGGTTGTTTTTGATCAGAACGGTGCATTTCTTCAGACAGCAGTAGCTCACAGACTGTCACGACATGGTGACAACTTTTAACAAATGTGGGAAAAACATATTTTTTAGGTATATACTGCAGCTTCAATAAAATGCAAGGACAGCATTTTTTGACAAGTCTGGATTGCTTCTTGTTTATTTTGCACGTTGCCTGGGACTGTTGCTGGTGGGGAGAGACATTTCAATGAGTAAAAACTAATAATGAAAAAAATGTAAGCAACCTATTTGCATGCAGTAAATAGGTTGTAAAAATTGTTACGCTTTTGATGGGTCAGATAGACTCAAGAAATTCTAGCAGCAGCTTTGAAATGGGGGGCCCAATTAAATTTTTTGTCATGGGACCCAAGATTCCTGGCGGCGCCCCTGTATTGGCGTGTGAACCAAGCTTCATACAAATGGGCACACATGTCGTATTTGATTGACATGCTCTCTTATCTTTCCCATTTTGAAGGTTCATTAAGCAAAGTAGGCCACGTCATTCATCAACCCAAAACCTTCCCTTAAATCTTAAAACAAATGGTAGATTTGCATCGATTTAAAAAATGTTTTGGATAAATTAATACTACACAAATTGTCAGAGGGACTTGTGACCCTGATGATGTCAAATAAAATTTTCTAAACATTATTTTTTTTCCCCCTTTGCCTGAGTATATGAACACACAGGTTAGGTTTTTTAATAACTGTATTGTGATATTCTGCAAATGCAATAAAAAATGAGAATATTTCAAGGTTTTTAACATGTCCTTGCAAAGGGGAGGGGCGGGAACGAGTGAGAAAGCAGTTAAATGACTCATATCTCAGGCCATAGTCATCCAAGCACAAATCTAAGTTTCTTATGATTTAGGAACATCTGTTTTGGCTGCAGACCTGGAAAAAAGGAGGCCGAGATCTTGATCCAAATTTATTTGATTCAAACAGGGATCCAAAGTACGTATTGTAGCCTCCGGTCTGTCCTCTGTCCAATATGTGGGGAACAAGTCCTGCAGCCATGAGATCATAATTTCTTTTATACAGTTTATATTTCAAACCTCTTGACAATCACATTGACACAGGCAGCTGAAGCATAAACCGATGAAGACATTCAGAAGAAGGCCTTGGAAAGGAGAAAGGACAGTCTTAGGATCTGATGTCCTCCAGAAGAGTCTCGCATCGTGTACGTCATAAATGTTTCTACACCTTTAGAGTGAAGGCCTCTGATTCTGACTGATCAGTTTAAACAAAATATAAAATGGTAAATAAAAAATTTGCTAAAAATAATTCACCTTTTGTATTTAGTAATGCGTCATCACTAATGTACGCTGTGACTCATCATAGAAGTCGCTGAGTGTTTACGTCACACTGAAGGTCAGTGGAACGGGAGGTATGCGTGCGACTCATCGCCGAAACAGGACGCTTAATTAAAATGTATCTGTGCGAGACACAAAAGGAGAACACTACTTCATGTCTTCATTCCTCCAATGACACATTGTGATTGTTCTGCTTCGCTGGCTTCAGAAATGGTTCTATGTTCATCCTCCAACTTGGCCTGTGGGGCCTTGTGAATAAACAGGCAGAGGTTAATGTCTCATGTTCTTCCCTGTTCTCTGCAGACAGCTCTGACAGGAGGAGGAGGAGAGAGAAGAGCCTGAAAGGGAAGCTGTTTTGGTAATACGCTAATCTGGCTCTCGCATCTCTTTGTTTCAGGCAGTGAGACGAGATTTTTTTTTTTTTTTTTTTTTTTTTTCCCCAAGCCACCATTGAGGAGTACATCTCCAGTCCGCTGTGGGTGAGCTGTCACGGGGAAACTATTTCTTCGTTTCTTTTTCCCCACAGTACTTCTCATACCCTGAGGGGTCTTTAGTGAACTTGCCATCACCCACACATACTGACAGCACAGAGCACGTACATCCACACGTCACTGAGGCGATAAACAGCCACGGGCCCCGCCACAGAGATAAGGCTTCTGAGCAGTCTATCAAACAAACAAAGCCAGATGATGACTCTGGAGGGATGTTAAGAAATGACGCCATATAATCGCCCTCTCTTTCCTCCTGCCTCCCTTTTTCCATCCACAGAGCCGATGCTTATATATACTCAACACGGGTGTTAATTTCATCATAATTTTGGTGCTTTTAATCATTAATTGAACTAATCTGCTTTTGTAAGCTGGACTAAAATTATGCAATAATGTAGTAAAAAGCTTAAATGGCAGTTAAAATAAGAATTTAGTGCACAAGCTTGAAGTTGTTGTAGATTTTCTCTCAAAGAGAATCACATTCTTAAAAATATTTGGCTAAATGTCTCTTAGCAAGCTGCAGAAAAAACACTCACCTGTCACAGCGTTCAACAACCTTCAGACATATTTATGACTGGATAACCCTGTTCTTATCAGAAACTCATTAAATGGTCTGGTTTCCTGGCACAGAACTGTTTTTAAGTGTAACACACAAACCTAGATGCAGGTCGATGTCATGACCCTTCTTGAAGCTTAATGCTACCTTGCTTTATGCAACCCAAAACCTGTTTGGATATGAATAAACCGCCCACTTGGTAATTTAAAATAATATAAGTTTGTGGTTCCAGAATTTTCCCCCATGCTGGAAATGTACATATTCTGTTAAAAACTGGATTAGTTCCAGGAGATCAACCAATTTAAATATTATGAGTGGTATTATGGCTACTTACAGTGGGATAATTTGCTAATCTCAAACAGCTGCACAATAAATTAAATCACAATCATCATTGCGATAGTGTGTGTTGGAACTGCAAAAGATGGTTCATACTTAATATTTGGTAGGAAGGAGTGTTTCATATCTGCCTAAATCAAAAGTATATTTAGAGGTTTATGGAAAGCAGGGTATGTTGTGTAATTGGATATATATATATATATATATATATATATATATATATATATATATATATATATATATATATATATATATATATGTATGTATTTATTTTATTTTATTTTTTTCCATATTGGCTAGGTTAAAAACATGACAATGACACTAACACAGACACAATCACTCTAAAACGTACACACAGTGAATAATACTCCAAATATCTGTATTATCCCCCATGCTGCCCAATCAAATTTTAAATTGAACAAAAATAATGGCCTGAGTAATAAGAGTTTTTTTCCATCTGTTCTTTGATTTTGGCTGACTGAACTTCTTTCCAGGAGATATATATATATATATATATATATATATATATATATATATATATGCACTCTCACACCCATACTTGTTCACATCTTCTGGCCTCACGCATAAATACACACACTGGATGCAGGAGGAGAAAAGAGAAAAATGGGGCTGAGAGCCAGAAGGCCAGAGGGGTTTTTCATGACAATAACCTTCTATAGGGCTGCTTGTATCCCTTCACCTAGATTACAGTGAGTTGCTGAGGGGTGGGTGGAAAGAAAAGGCATGACAAACACAGAAAATATTAGGTGAAGAACATTCACACAAAGAAGAGAGAAGAAAGAAATCTGTGTCATTTTTGCTCTCATGGCCTGGAGAGATGGCAGGCTAAATGCTCTTTTAAAACAGCTTGAACACTGAAATGATGATGGCTCCCTTTTTTCCCTCAGCAAAGCACATTAATACATAGTTGAATGCCATTTCCACTTTTGTTAAATGGCTCACCTATTGCGTATTCAATTACAATGACTGTCTCTCATTTGGAAGATGGGGCCGGAACCCATATAAATCCCCTCCCTCTGAGTGTGGAGCTGCAGAATGCATTGGGCAGCAATGGGACACATGTGGAGCTCCATGTATGGGGGTGGTATATAAATGTTAATGGCACAGAAGAGGTTGTTGGGTATTAGCTCCAGGGCAAAAAAAAGCTACTCCTGTCTAGAGCTGTTTTATTGAGAAAGAAGGTTTTTAAACCATTTCCACAATAAAAACCTGAACTGAGAAACAAGCACGAACTGATCTAAGGTCATTTTCAGTTTGAACAAACTTTTGTCAAAGTATACATGCAGATTTAAGATTTTTTTAATGGGATGCATGAGAAAGTGCCTGAATAAGCCAAAGTTTTCTCCTTATTTGTCTTGTTTCATGAGGCACAGAGTAGCCTAGTTGTTTCCCCTCCTCCACCTGCTGCTGAGTGTTTATGTCAGGTGGCTGAAACAAGGTGACTACAGTTTTAACCTGCTTACAATAAGCTGCACAGACTGTCAAAAAGTGCCCACATCACTCTAATTAAGGCAAAACTATTTAAAAATTATAGTTAGGTACACTACAAGTGGCAGACTAATTTTGCTGACTGACTAACTAACAAGTTTGTTGTACTAGCTATGTCATAAAGAGCAAAATGTAAAGAAAATATGAAACATTGTAAGAAATAATCTACTTCCATAGTGTAAGTCTGTGAATGAAAATCAGAACTACAATAAATAGAGCTCAGTATCGATCATGTTTTGTGAACATATTAGATATCTTTTTTTTTTTTTTTTTGGTAAAAATTTGACTGGCATGCAAGGTTTTGGCTATTAAAGCTTTATCTTAAAGAGCAATTAGAGATCAAGCAGGCACTGTAGATCCTCGTCACAGCTCTTGTGATGGTTGACAATAAATGGCATTCAAGCATGTCCAATACTGGATCGAAGTTCAACGCTGAAAAGAATAAAACAAAGCAGCTCAGAAGTATTCTGCTGAGTCTTACTTTTATCTACTGATGTCTTGCTCTCTCTCGCTCTTTCACAGCTTGAATTAGATGTACATATATGTCTTCACATACAGATAGTACACTTTCTTTCTAAATAGCTTCTTGTTTCACTGACTTTCAACCAAAGGTAGATAATGTTGACTTTCCACATTAAAGAGTTGCTGTTGTTGCACTGAGCTTGGAATGCTAGTTAGATATTTAATGATCAAAAAACTGGGCATTACTTGTCAGGGCAGATAAAGCTGAATAAGTATGTCACATTACATTAAGAGCAGAAAAGACAGTTGTTGATTTTTTACTTTAAATAAGTAATTATATTGTGTTTCTTGTGTAAATGCTGCAGAATTATGATGTTTCTACTGAACATTATCACACTACAAGAATCTTCTCCCAGCCTATTCCTACTGAGAAACCCAAATGAACTGGCTTAAAAAAAAAACCCACATCAGTCAGGGTGATTAACTCAACGCTGATTAATCATCCCATTCGTTTATAATATGTCTAAAATTCCAGAATACAAATCCACCAGTAATGATCCAATCCTCCTTCCCCCCATTGTGTGGTTTATCTCATATGCTCAAACAGCAAAAGCAAATTGTGGATAATTTTAATCGGCGAATCCACTGGCATGCGGTTTTTCCAGCGGTAATGATTCCCTCACTCGGTCCTAATTAGCTGCGGCCATTAAAACCAAGGGAAATGTAATGCCCTGGGTCCTGTGTCAGGTAGTGAGGAGGAGGACGGCACAGGAGGACTCAATTAGGCCTGCGCTGTTCCCAGGTTATCACGCGACATGTTTGCCAATTAAGTGAAGTAGCCTCTGATGTCTGCGCGCCTCTGTCGGCTCCGTCTCAGAGGCCCCGACAACACAGAAACGGCGTCGCGCTGGATCCCACCCCCACCCCTTCCAACGGCGAAGGAACAGACACTACACTATGCCCCAAAAAGGCAGTAATTACAGGATGGATGGGAGACTGTTATATAAGCACAGGGCTGCCGATAGGGCCAGGCAGGCCACGCCGATGCCAGGTTTTAAACAAGTACCAGCAGGATCGAGTTATAGCAGAATTACTCAGGGCAGAAACACAGACACATTTCCACTTCAGGAGTAGGCAAAAAAAAAAAAAAAAAAACAGGAGAAAAAAAAAAAAAGCAAAGCTATTGATGTTTTTTTGAAGTCTGTAGTGTTGCATGGCTGTTTTGGAATTTTAAGCAAGCAGAAAGAGAATTATGATCTGGATGAAACAAGTTTCCAGCCTTGATAAAAAAAAAAAAAAAGTAGCAATCGATTCTCAAAAACTATCCTGCTCAAGTCTGACGCCAGTCACTTTCAGAATATGAGCTCTTATAGCTGCTTTAAGCAGATTTTTTTTTTTCCCCCCTCATTGAGGGTAGCTCTGGATCGTGACTCAGTGAGTGTGGGAGAGGAAGGCAGAGACAAGCAGACACATTAGCCTTCCCTTATGGCACATTCTGAGAGGCAACAGGAGTCAGACTGCATGATGCTGACTGTCATTGACTTGTTATGAAAGCATTGCGGGGCCGAGGCTTATCCATCACGTCGGGGGGTGGAAGTCGGGGTGAAAGGACGGCCGGGCGGGCCGGAGGGGGGCCGAGCGTGGGCGAGGCAGCCCTGTTGCCTGTCACTCATCACGCACCACTGCATGACCGCCAACCTTGTCTGGCCTGTGCACAATGGGAGGTCTGGGGCTCGACTGTATGAGCAGTCATTCCCCGTTTCCCTCCTCCCAGCAGCCAACGTGAGGAGGCGAGATATGGGAGGGCACGAGGGGAGGGAAGGGGGCTAAAAGGAGTCAAAACACACCGGACAGGCATTAGTCTTACACTGAGCCTTGAAGACCTCGCTGCTTCGGAGTGAATATCTGCTCTGTTCCCAACTGAGTCCTGTCTTAACCTTACATACAAGCCCTGACAGAGTCCCAAAGAGATAATCTCCTTCAACAAATATAAGATGCAATTATCCAGAGTCATTAAAGTGCAATAACTGGAGGTGTGAGCAGAAAGTTACAGTACCACCCAACTGAAAAATACATACCACTTGTAAAAATGTACACTGCAGTTTAGGAGACAGAAATGTTCCTCCCAGCAATTAGGGAGCAACACAGAGAGAGAGAGAGGAAGAGAGAGAGGTGCATATGTAAAAGGAAAGCTTTATGTCGGCTGCGGAAAGAAAAGAAGGAAAAAAAAGCTGAAGTCAGCAGGAGCAATAAATCCTCCAATGCTGAGCAGTTTCTTCCAGCTCTGTCCTGTTGTGGGGACCTCATCCCGAACCTGAAGGCCGGGCTCTGTTTAGTAGCTTTAGCAGCAGGGAGGCGAGTTCAGCCTAAAGAACATCCACTCCTTCATTCACCCTTCCCCCCCGCCTAGGTGCAGTTGGTCCAGGTGGAGACTCAGAGTCAGGCTACTCTGGCCTGTTAAAGGATACTTCCCAGCAGCGCCGCAGTCTGTGACCACAGCTTGACCTCCAACACAGCTTTACACTTCCACCGGGCGGGTGAAAAAAAAAAAAAAAAAAAAAAAAAAAAAGAATCAATAGATCAAGCGGAGGGAAATGCTGCTGAGATTGAGATGAATGATCGCTGCGCTAATTCTATTAATCTCTTTATGGGGCTGTAATAAGTGAGACGTTAAATGGATATGGAGGAGATCAATTAGGGAAATCAAACAATGGATACAGAGTTTTGATTTAAACAAAGTGAGAGGAGATGTTCGCCTAATGCGGAAAGCCTTAAATCAAAGAGCCTTAAATGCTGCTGGCTGGGTCCAATACTCTGCTTTTAAAATCACAAATAGATGAATTTTAGAACTATTTAAGCTTCATCTGGTATAGCTAATGGGTTGACCCATTCTGTATACAGTTTTTTTTTTTAACTTGCAGTGCAGTTTTACAGCAGCTTTGAAGTAGATCCTAAACTCATTCTGCAGAAAATCACATGAGGCAGTAACTAGGGATGTAATCTTGTGGTACTGGATATTAAAAAGCCTCAAGAATGCAACTTCATCTAGTCAAGTAAGTGCATTTTTAACAGCTGGAAAACAGGACCTATCATTCGTTACCCACAATGCCTTTTGTGACATGACACCACATAGGTAGAGGTGCAAACATCTGTTAACATAATGCCGCTTTGGTATGAAAGAAAGCTGTAAAGAGTTCATAATTTTCAATAAAAAGGATATTGATAAATATATGAACCTGTGTATGCATGTATGATCATTAAATGAAGAAAACCATTGCAAAAGACATTTTGCATCCACATGGAAGGCCAATAGAGCAACTTCCTTGATTTTTAAGTCATATAATTTTAATTCATTTTTCCCAAAAAGACGATTATTTGGAATAACGACACGTCTGGGTCATTTAAATGAATAAGTAGTGAGTGGCAGGAGACGTAAACGTTTGCTATTTTGCACAGAAGCATGTTGGTGAACCAGAATGTACAAAATATATACAAAACATATACAGATGGCGAGGCCAGTCTGTAATTTGCTTCAAATTGTGGCACATTTCTCATGAGGATCCCTGTGAAAATGTAGCCGATTTTGGCAATTTAAAACAACTGAGACCAGAAATGCTCATGTGTCACCCTTAAGTATGTTGTTGTTTCAACAATGCCTCAACAATGAGGAAATTACATAGCCTAAAGCTGGTGGTTGCATCAATCTGCCTCATCAACTGGTTGTCAGTCCCCCACGATCATTTCCAAACAACTACAAAACCTGGAAAAACATAACAATAAACTATCTCCAATGTAACGAATAAAACATGTTACAAAATCCAAAAGTTTCCTCTACGCCTGGTGGACTTTTGGAAGACTGGCAATCAGCTGTCAGAGGTCCACAGCCTCATTCGTGTAGAAGCTTGCACTTTTTTGGAAGTGTCAACATTACACATACTGAAAAATTAGCAAAAACAGAGCTCACCAGAGTAACTGAAAACGCTCCTCTGGTTCCTTCTGTGGATCGGGTCTTTTATAATGTCATTGTGATGGAATGAATAGTTTTGTGAGCCATGGTTTTGTGAGCCATGTTTATTTTTTGTGATGGAATAACAGCAAAATAATCAGTGTTTGATTCAATTTAACATGGTAAAAAAAAAAATATGTTCCCTAAAATGGCATGACAAACATGCAGCTATGGGACAATATCACATAACTCCAACTCTTTGAGTATAATTTGAGGAGGAGAAAATGGATACACCCAATCCTTGTATTGAGTATATGAAAAACTGTAGTCAATATGTTTTGACTTTCTGGATGAATTTAGCATAAAATAGACATTTGAGAGAATTTGGAAAACTTTAAGCTATGTGTTCGGAAAAGGCTTTTCTCAATCCACATGAGAAAAAAATGCTTGTGGAAAAACAAAACAAACCTTCTGTTCTCCACATATTTACTCTCTAATTGCATTAAAACTTTATACAACCAGACCGTGCCTTTTCTAAGTATCAGATTTGGTTATTTCGGTTTCTTTCCACTTTAGACACAGGCTTAATCAGCTATTACCACAGCAGCACATTGTGAAACTGCTACCACACAAAACAAGGACACAAACCCTTGTAGTGTCAATCTGTAAAGAGGTCAAAGCATTGTGAAAGCGATGCATTCTGATGGATCAAAAAGAGGAAGCGCTGGACATCTTTCCGTGTGAACCTACACTGCACAGAGCTATTATTTATAAACCTATACACTTTGTGTATGTTAAAAAAACATTTTCTAAGACTTATTTTTCTTGAAGGGAAGTGAGCGGCTTTGGTGTTTGCAGTGGTTTCATGTCACCTTTAAGAGTTGACCCAGCTCTCTTTGAACTTTAACAATGGTAGCCTCTATGCTGAAAGACACACGGTTGTAAAGAATTATCGAGATCAAAAAATGTCAACCTGGAAAGTCATGAGGGCCACAGAGTCGCTGTTATTCATTCTGTCAAAGATGTGAGCGTTTGTTAAAAAAATATTCTACAGCAATGCCTTCAATAATTGTTGAGATCCTTTCACTTTAACCACGAAAAGTCAAACCCAAGAAGGCAGCAAATAAGTATTACAGATGTGAAACATAAATAATGGTAAGAAATTAAGTAAGAAAAACCTGCAGCAATTCAGCCTTGGCTATCACAGTTCCAATTGTTGTGTGGCAACTGGAGGTCTAATAGGTGTCAACACCTTACCTAAATGTCACGCTCTCTTGTTTTTCTCATTCTGAAGAGTGGCAAAGAGAAATGGGTCTCCATTATATGATATTTATAGATTTACACTAAAAAGAAATAATCAAGATTTATTTCTTAGACATTGCAATTCTGAGCTTATTTTAAAAATATTCAAAATGGGGGCGTGCTGTGGCGTAGGGATAGCGCGACCCTCATTTGGAGGCCTTGAGTCATCGACGCGGCCGTTGTGGGCACGACTCCAGGAACAGACGATATTTGCTGTATGTCTTCCCCCCTCTCCTTACCCCCCAGGGACACCACAGCCCGCAAAAAGCCCCCTGGAGGGGTAAAAAATTTAAAATTAAAAATATTCAAAATGAAAGCCCAGATCTCAAGCCAATCAAAATTTGTGTTTGGGCTTGAAAAGATCAGTTAACGCCCGATCAAAGAGCAACCTTACAGAGCTTGAGCTGTTTTGGAGGGAAGCATGGACAAAAACTGCAAAAAGTGCAGATGTGTCACAAAAACTCAGTGCTGTGATTGCAGTCAAAGGGGCAATATTGAATTTAGTTTATATGCTTTTAATTGACATTTCTTTGTAGAAAACAATTATTTTCACATTGATATTGAGATTTTTTTTTTTGCAAAAGAAAAAGTTATTTAATTATAATTATTTTATTTAATTATATTGACCATGATTTTATTTATAAAAGCAATAAGTGGTGAAGTATAGGTCTCCAAATAATTAATCTGATTTAGTTTGTACTAAGGGGACTAATGTATGTACCAAGACAGAGACGCACAGTAGCTTTAAAAAACATTGTTTTACAAAATAAAAGCTTCTTATATAGAATTGCGTACTGCATTAACATTTTAAATATGCTTACATTCTGAGTTTTACTGATGATAATGATATGGTTAAATTAATTGCTGCACATTTTAAAGAGGCATTAAATGTATTTTTACTTGTTTATTTTTTCGTTAACTCACCGTTTCGTTGCCAAACAAGATGTCAACATATGGCATCACCTTCATCAAGGGTTCTTTAAAGAACTGGCTGATGAACGGCGCGGAGAGGTTCATGCAGAAGATTTTGTTGTTTTCTGAAGCATGCTTTGCCACCTTAAGGATCGACTCTGGAGAAACGGTCAGGAAAAACCCCTACAACAGAAGAAGTCAGAGGATAGTAAGGATTACTATCAGAGCACAAAATTATATACATATTTCACATCCAAATGCTGTATTTTTGGATGGATATATGGACGGCTTGAACAGGAATGAGGCAAGTGTAGAGACATAAAAATGCTTATCCAGTCTTAGAAAACCGCAAAATAATATTCTAGATTTTTCCAGAATATATAGTGGATATAAACTGTGTCAGTATGCAGATAAGCTTTACACAGACTGAACAGTTGCAGGTTGTTATGAACTGAAATGACAACACTGCTGGGGTTTGGATTCTGTTTGCAGTTGTTTGGCTGACATAGCTTTATATTACTGCCACAATACTGGATCCTGAAGATGGAAAAATCAACAGCGGTGCTCAAATGCAGATCTGAAGGAGCTTTTTATAACATAAACAAAACAACAAAGAAGAGGAAAAAGAGCAGGAAAAAAAAAAAAAAAAAATCCATCCACGACAAAGCCATGTGGCTGGACTCCAAGGTTCGTACTGGAGGAAGCAACAAGCACGTATCCAATGATAGGGCAAACAAAAGTCTCGTCTGGACTCTCCTTACTTGGAAACAAGAGAGGCAGGCCCACTCATTGTGTGAATGAATACAAATCAGGTAAGAAAACACCTTTGTGTTTCAGGTGGAAACCTGAAGCGAGACTCTCCCGCAAGCCACACAAAAACACTCCTCCTTTGATACCGATCTTTCTTAACCTTGTTTTTCAGCAACAAGCTGCTCTGTAAAACCAGTGTGTCACAATAGGGCCAAAGGGGAGGAGGAGAGGAAAGGAAAGTTTTCAGCACAGTGATACATTTAATCTCCCTGAAAAGCTCCTATTATGGGGTACAGTAGTGCTCTCATTAAAGCGCTATGACATTTGCACCAATACAAGCGCGACCTCAGTGAAAAAGAAGGGTATAATACCCATGAATAGAGGGTGACCGCGTCGTTAATTTAACATACAAGGTATTACAATGTAGCCATGCAAAGCAGGTACGTTCTTTATGAGGCATTCAACGTGTCATTCATTCATTCCTCCCCAAGGCTTCAGTGTTTCCTTTTTTTTTTCTTACATCTGTAAGTCAAGGTTCAGGTCAAGCCCGTCGTCGCTGTGTCACGGTATCATCTGTTGAAGACTAAAAAAGGTGTTTTCAATGGGTTCTGGGAGCACAAAAAAGAGCCCACTCTGGGCTAATGGCCTGTCTCTGACCCTGACATTTTTCTTTTGAGGTGTGCCAATGTGCCAGAGGAAGAGGAGATTGTTCTCTGACACAAATGGTCTTTTTTGGACAAAAGCAGAAAATAAACTGTCAGGGTTAGCCGTTATGTTAACACTGATCAAAGGCTGAAGACTTGATGGGGCAGTTCTGAAAGGGTGGTGAACTTTAAAAGCACTGCAACAGCTTTACGCCGCCTCTGTCCCTAGAAGGACTGACATGGCATTGAATTGCTAAGAACGGTAAACTCTGAAGTTACTTAGGAAGAAATTCAATGCCTTGCATGATTACAGATGTATCATAGCATTCTCCCCCCCGCGTATTTTATGTTCCATCTTCGCCGAGTCACTGTGTGGATTTGTTATCAGCCCCGTTTCACTCATATAACCCTAAATAATATCAAGTGCAACATCTCGGTGAACAGAACTGATGCAAAATTTATTTTCAGTTGTGAGATCAAAGGATATTCATGTGCCGATTTGTCCAAATGTAAATCCAATTGAAAAAGTGTAGGACATACATTTTAAATATATTCACACTGACATTACTCATCCAAGCTGACTAAGGTTGAGCTATCTTAAATAGAAATCTGACCAAACACGTTTAGCCTCTAGGTGTGCAAAGTTGATGGAAAAATAAGCTAATGGAGGTTTTACAAAGAACAAATTCACTTGTAAAAAAAAAAGAAAAAAAAAAAGAAGAAAATCTTGTATAATCTGTCACTTCCTCCCAGTTTACAATTACGTGCTACTTTGTGTTACTCTACCACATAAAATCCCAATAGAACAGAAAAAAGTTAGTGGTTGCAACATAACAAAATGTGAAAAAGTCCAATACTTTTACAAGACTTTATATGCAGCTATAACTAAAAACTGGAATACTTTCTCCTTGTTAACACCCTTATGCCCTGTCTGCGTGCACACTCTGCAAAACATTCTCCAATGCTAATGACTTCAAACTGCTCAGACAAACACAAACACATATGAAACAAACTATAGTCTTTACAGTTTTGAAAAAAAAAAAAAAGCAAGAAAACAACGCAAGAGAGAAACGTCCCTAATCCTGACTCACATTGTTAGCTTTTTATGGACCTCAAAAGTATAGTTGAGGTTTATAAAACATAAAGTGCAAAAACATGAGTGGTTTTTCTTCTATGCATGAATGTAAAATACAGACCAGACTTGAAACAAATTAAACTCAACTGGCTTGTGGGAAAAAGTAAAAAATAAAAAAATAAAAACAAGTCTGAGCCGTGCAAAATTACCACCAGTAGGAAAAAGGAGAAGTTTAGTCTTTAGTACTGTGGTGCAGATCATGTATCAAGACTACCAGCTCCAGTTTCCTAGGTGTCAGGGAGGCCTGTGAAGTTGAGGGACTATCGCATTTCCAGGTCAAGATGATCAAAGTGCTGGGTACACTTTGTATAATTCCCACCCAGCCAAAACACTCAGTAAAGCATCCAGATGTGCATTTTTCCAGGCAGACGACAATGCAGAGTGATATCTGGCCATGTCAACTGGTAATTTGAGGGAAGAGCTGGAAAGGGAGAGCATCCATTTTCAATGTTTACCATAAAGAGAGAAACAACTTCCACTTTACTTGGAGAAAGAAAATTTAAATGCTACTCTGAGATTAAATCAGTGGTAATCTAACCATAGAGAAGCCAGCAACTTGGCTGCAGCATGCTATCACACTTCCCCAGCATAGTATCAGTGTTTTCCCCAGGGTTGCTCACATCTGAAAGGCTGAGTGTGATGGATGGCACGGTGTCGCCAGGCTTAAAATAAAAGTGGACATCTGAAGGGTAAAAATGATCTATTTTGGGAAGGGCATTTTCATTTGCACCAGCAGTGGAGGTGGTCATGGAAAAAGAAGCCTCTTTTTTTTTTTTCTTTTTTTTTTCCCCAGGTCTGTTTAAATCAGCTAGGATAAGTGGGAGTGTCATGATGGTTTCGACACCTTTTATTACTCAGGAATGATAGAGCAAATTTAAACCATCACTGCCTCAGTGAAAAGAGTAATTATCTCCTCTACAATTTTTTCCTAAATTAAATAAAATCCCTGGATCTTTTACGGTTTTATTTACGCAGCTACAAATAAACGTCTCAGTGAGGGGTTATCATTATTTCTAAACTAAGAGTGAATGAAATTACACTGTTTGATGTGAAAGGGCTAATTTAGAGCAGGAAAATGAAATATTTGAACTGAATTTCCAGAGCCTTTCTGTGCTGGATAAATCATCATGATTTGAATTAGTAGCATTTGCTCAATATGTTCATACAGGGATGGTAAACTTATATCTTACCTCTTATATGTCTATCTGCCAGGTAGCATGTGGCTAAATTAGGCATGCTGTGCCTTTAAAATCTTAATTAACATCACCAGAAAACACTTTTAGGTTAACAGTTCCTGTGAACCTTTTAGCAGGTTCACGTGTGTTAACAGACCTTTAACGCATTTAGATGCATTAAATGGGCATCTAAATGGGTTTTTAGATGCGCATTTAACATGAATTATTTTTCCTCAATCACAGTCAAGCACAGTGGTGGCAGAATCATGATTTTGGCTGTTTTTTTAACAAACACAGGACATGGGCAATTTGCAGTCGTATAGTTGAACAGTCCTCTGCACACGCCATTGACACGTGATCAATATCTACAGATAATACATCTGGTAGAATATGGAATATTCAATCTACAGAATATTTACTGATCTCCAATCCAGAACTTCACAGCATTCTGGTAGATTTAGGCCAAGCTAAGGTTTTAGCTAATCAAGCTGTCACAGCGAGCTGAGCAAGGTTGGCGGCATCAACTCACTCACTCACTCACTCTTTGGTTGCCTAGCAGCAACCTGCTGATTAACTTGCAGAAGAAGCCTAATGTTTCGTCATCGTGCCTCATTACTGCTTAAAAAAAAAAAAAAAAAAACATGGACTAAAAACTGTGGATAAAACAGGAAAGGTCATACCAACAATTTGGCAGTAGTTCAGGTATTTAAAACAAAAACCTAACCAATAATTTATCGATATCGACTATGAAACGCTTCTATCATATTAAGTTTTTCAGAATTATCATCCAGTCCTATTTCCAATGCGGGTTGCATTCTGTCAGTTGTGTTAGGCCCGATCCTTCAATGATGTGCTTTTTGAAATCTGAACTATGAAATATTTGTGGAGTATGCATAGGTGTTATTTTGAAAGCCCAGCATGATTATCTTTCAGAAAGCTCTGGAAAAAACTGAAAACTGAAAACCTCATGGTTATTCCACCAAATATTGATTTCTGAGTTAAAACATTAGCACTGTTGTTTCTAAATGGATATAAACTTATTTTCTTAGCATTAGTTGAGGTCTGAAAGCGCTGCATCTTCTTGGTTATTTTGACCATTTCTCATTTTCTGAAAATAACTACAAAATATTTGCTTGGAATTTCATAGACATGTTGTCAGTAGCTCATACAATAAAAGAACAATGTTCATTTTACTCAAACCTATACATATAAATAGTAAAAAACTAATCATTTTCAGCAGTCTCTATCTATCTATATCTATCTATACTATCTATTATATATATATATATATAGATATAATAGATAGATAGATATATATATATATATATATATATATATATATAATATATAGATAGATAGATAGATATATAGATAAGGAGATATATATATTTTTTATTATATATATATATATATATATATATATATATATATATATATATATATACAGTCATAGAGAGAGGGAAAGAGGGCCATGTGAGCGAACTTTCTGTTTCAAAGCTTCTTTCAAAAAGCGCCCAGGCTCTACCCCTGTCATTGCATTAGAAAGCCCCCCTATCATTCTCTCTGGTTTACTGGGTTCATTACACCGAATTAGATGTCACACAGATCAGAGCGTGCGTGATGCCACACACTGCTCCCCTCCTCTGTTATCTCTGTGAAGCACCGTTGTGAGGTGGATCGATAGCTGAGGTTTGGAGCTTCATTAGCTCAGTATGACTCCATCTCCATCAAGACCCCTCTGGCATGCTACGGTGGGGTAGCAAGATATTTTTTACTCTGAGATCCTGAAGGTCCTGCTGTTTTACACATAAACACGCAGGCTTTCACGCATGATGGGGGAAATGTAGGGATCTGTGCTCGTCTCCGACTCGATAAACAGGAAAAGGAAAAAAAAAAAAAAAACAGAAGTAAGTGATTAATGGTGTCACAAAGTGGCTCGGTTGGAGGAAAGTAAAATACAAGGCTGAAAAACATCCATTTGAGGCTTTTTATTTCAAAGAAAAACAACTGGGGGGGGGAAAGCCACAAACCTGATAATTCACAATGCTAATGATGTTTTGTTTACATTGAAATAGCCAGTTGGTTTCATTTAGAAGCAAGTTCAATTACCAACGGAGGAGATAAATGCGAAACAATCTCACGGCATGATTCCACATTCACTGCACTTTTAGGATGTTTGATCTGGCTGCGAGGCAATTCAAGCACGCTGATAGCATCTGCCTCTTCTTCTTCTCTCTCTTCCATTAGGAATCATGTTCTAGTGAAGCTTATCAGACATCTAGGAATTCATCCTCTTCTTCTGAAGGGGGCTGGAGGGACGCCAGCTGTACGGGAAACAGAAAGTAGGATTTTGCTTTTAAGGCAGACTTGAAGATGAGAAAATTGTGGCGGGGAAGACCTCCAAGGCTACATAAATGTGCCACGAACACTAGTTTTAACAACTGGGCAGAGCCATCACTTACTAACCTCTGGGGCATCTTACCCTGGTTATACTCTGATGTTGTAGCCGTTTCTTTCACAGGAAGAGAAAATACAAATCTAACTGCAAGGCTGTGTTAAAAAGCAATGCACCTGGCCAAATTCTCCTTAATGGGCGCACATAAAACAAGACATTAGATCTGACTGCTTCAGCACCTGAGGGGAGGGTGTGACACACCACTAACCTGCAATTTGTACAACCATCAGAGATTGTAATTACATTAACCTCAAAGGTCTCCGATCTGAACTGAAATGCTGCAAGATACCAAGACGGGGAAAAAACAGACACAGCTTCAAGTGCAAGTCTTGCTGGCATCAAAACGCTGGAAAAAAACTGGTTTAATTTCAGTCAAAGTAATTCAGGATCGGCGTCGGGGTCTCTTCAGATGGCTGCTTTTTTCACTCCTGTCAGGCTCTGCAGCTTCAAAAAATGTGTTGGCCGAAGGGAAGGGGGCCGGCCGGAGCGAGGGGGAGCAGGTTTGCCAAGGAATGTACTTAAGATTTAAAACAGACAAGATTTAAAGCCAAGAGCGCTTAAACGCCAATACTAATCCGCAAAATAATTCATTGCATAGTACACACTGTCTCTCCCTTACAGATACCATATGCTACCTCTGTAAGAAGATAAAAATCAAAGAAACAAAGCCAGAGGAGATGCTTTTTTTCTCTCTTCACAAACTATGTGATCTAAGAAATGAAAATCAAACCCGAGTTCCTCTTTCTTTATCTCCATCACAGGGAGATGAGCCCAGAACACACTGTTTGGTTTGCAGGGAGTTAAAACTCGCCAATGCACACACCCACACACACACACACACACACACACACACACACACACACACACTCAAGTGTCCTTGTGTGCCACACTGCACTTAATTTGCATTTTAGTGTGAGGGGTACTCTCTCCCTCAGTAGCTCCGAAGGGAAAACATCCCTCTGGTTTACGCAAACATACATGCAGTGTCGTGCAAAAGTATTCATACCGCTTGAAGTTTTTAAACATTTTGTCTCGTCACAACCACAAACTTTAATGTGCTCCACTGGGCTTTTATGTGTGAGATCAACACAAAAGTAGTACACGCAGATGAAAGTGAAGGAAAGTGATGGCTCACCAAATATTCCATAAAAACAAATTGAAAAAATGGGTTATGGATTTGTATTCACACCACATGATTCAATAAACTGCAGATGTTCATTGACAGCAAACAGCTGCAAGTCTAAGAACAGCAATTTTCAGCTGATTCAATTAGACTTAGTTCTGGACTTTGAGTGAGCCATTGAAACATACTATACTTTGATCAAAACTACTAATGCCCTTCTTCTCTGTTTAGATGTATGACTATGCCATTTTACAGTAGAGCCATGTCGTTTCTTGATCTAACCCAGGTTTTAAATTTCTCCAAAACTTTCTCTCTGACCCGTCTGCCTATTTTGTCTTGTTGGTGCTGTTTATTCATTAAAGTTATCCTACAAACCTCTGGGGCCATCAATTTTTATTTAATTGTATGGAAGGGTATCAGAATAAAGGGGCTGAACAGAATTGTTTTGCAAACTTTTCATATTTTGATTTGTACAAAAAGTCTGAAAAACTTTTTTTTTTCTTCAACTTCACAATTCTCCTTTCTGTTAATGAATCACCACAAAGTGCACTGATATTTGTGGCATAATGTGACAATAAATGAAAAATGTTTTGCAAGGCCATGCATGCTTTCAGTCGATGTCCTGCAGATTGTTGGACAATTTAAAGGCAACATGTAAAATATCAGATTATTTAACATGGGGGAGACGAGGTTAATGCGAATAAAAGACCACCATGTGAAAACAGATGTCTGGGTAAGGAGCTGTCTCTTCTGAATTGGCCTGAAAGGACAGATTACTTTATGGGTCAGATGTAGAAAGCAGAGGCTCTGTGTCGATTCTGCAGATTCGGAGGTGTCTAGTTTCAGTGCTTAAGAGGTTGTGCTCAGACAAAGTAAATCCTCCCCACAAAATCCCCGCAGCAGGAAAGCAAACATTTCCAAAAGCGCCACTCTGCTGATGTTCATGAATTATTGCACCTCACCCGGACGCTAAAATTAGGAACCGAGGAGACAATCTTTCACTGTTCTGAGTTGCTCTGGTGAAAGCTAGTGCACCAGGTTGGAAAATTACAGGTAATTGCTGAGGCCATTGAATCCAGTTTGGTTTTGGTTGAGAGACTAAAATAACAAAGCTCTGATTGCTGAAAAGACAAGGGCAGGGAGCTCAGAGGCCCTGTTGCTAAGAGTTAATTTGATACATATTTCCCCCTTGAAATGTCTGAAGTACTGGCAAGAGACTGAAAAAAAAGCAGGAAGAAGGAGGGTGAGACCCCTGCAAATACTATCCATCTGCCGTACTGCATTTAAGCAGCATGAGAAGCTAAGAGAGCACCCTTGCACAATATTGTGAGAAGGCTGTCAAACTCAATGCAAGAGCTTGGTGCCTACTGCTAAGAGCTGAGGACACGGGGCTGCTTAAATTTAGTCTAATAATAACTTCTGACTGCGCTCCAGCCAAACAGGAGAACATTCGGCAGGAGATGAACTTTTAATTATTTATGTTTGTTTAAAAAAAAAAAAATCTAACAGAAAGTGTTAAAAAATGATGCGCCCCAGATGAAAACAGCTATTGAGAGCTTTATAAACATTTCGCCCCTCTTCCCCCCTCTTTTTTTTTTTGCCTAATCACAAATTAGAATTAAAAATGAGCTGAGAGACTAAAAACTTGCAGTAGATCCAAATGAAAATAGCAGCTTTTGGCAGGACCTAGACAAGTAGCCATAGCAGTAGCAGGAGAACTGGCCAAGTAGCAAATTGACCCAGAGCCCACGTTAACTGTTGATACGTTGCTTTGCTTCAAAATCCTTTAACTTTTGTTTGCCTTCGTCACATAACAGCCACAAACTTCAATTTATTTTATTGAGATATTATGTGATGGACAAACACAGGGAAGTACATTATTGGGAAGTGGAAGGAAAGTGGCAATGTAACTTTTTTTTTTGCAAAGAAGAAAAATAAATAAAATTGCAGGCATTTCAATTTACCCATAAGTTGTGCTACAGATTTTCAGTGTGGACTTTTACGAGGCCATTCTGACATATGAATAGTACTGACATAAACCATTCCACTGTAGATCCTTAAAGCTGCATAGCATCCAAAACAAGATGGGACAACTGTCCAAAAACAACAACAACAAAAAACAAACAAACAAAAAACCCCACCAAAATGTTATGAACCAAAGTCTACAAAAACAAAGAATTAATTTAACAAAGTTACTCCAACATGTTGCCATTGTGAGCTGCCCAATGATAGAACTGGGGACTAAAGCAACAAATTTGCTTGAGGAATTTATTTTTAGAAATTTAGATTTTTATGTTTTAGGAAATGAGGTGCAAGAGATAAAGGCTGGGAATGCAATGTTTTTCCATAATGTTTTCTTTTTTCTATACTTATCCAGACCAAAAATAGACTAAAGCCAAACTTGACCCTTTTATTAAATTTGTATACAAAGTAAGTAGCATTCCATGTAATTATTCCTTTTTTTACTATTAATTGCTCAGAAAGTAAATCAGACATGTGTAGCTAATCAGAGAATTGACTGCACTCTAATGATGCTTTTAATCTTAAATCTCCTCTGATTTATTGGTTTATCAAGAACAAGCAACATTTCTCCTCAACATACGGGTGGCTCAACTTTAAGTGATGAAATTACCCAGGCACTTACAGCCAGGTTCAAGCATCCTTAGCCCTATGTGACATGTAACATGGCTCTAACACTCCGTGCTAGTACTGCTACAACACTAAAATCAAGCTTGGAAGAAATCAATTGCCTCGAGGCAAAAAGTGTGAACTTTCATACCACAAGTCCAATTTCCTTGAAAGTTGAGGTTTTAAAGGTTTTAAATCAAATCAAGCCAAGCCAATGCACCATGGAATTATGCAAAAAAAAAAGAAAAAAAAAGATACAGCTATATAACATGACAAGCAGCGAGAAACGGAGTTGGAGCTAAGAAAGCTCAGAGTTTGTTGATTCACACCACATTTCTTTACCTTCTGTGACGATGCTGCAAGTCAGCTCTGATTATCTTTGATTTTATTCAGGACCACGAGGAAGAAAACACTCACTGCAGACAGATAAGAGCACAAACTCAAGCAACAAAGAAAAAGTTGACAAGTCTTGTACATGATGGCATATGTTCAATAAAGACTCCTGTTATTTTGGGGTTTTGTTTTTTGTTTTTTTTTAAAAAAGGTGTCAGTTTTTGCTGAAAGTTTAAGCTGCCTGGAGAGTGAAGAGTTTGGTACCTGTGCACGGTTAATCCCACCAGATGGAAATACCTCTGCAGGACTTTAAACTCTAACTGATCAAAACTGGAAGCAGCAGAAAACTGAAAGACACCGAGGGAGCTTTTAACTTATCACAATAAATGCATGACAGCACCATTAAAAGTTGGCCACCATTCCAGTACTTATCCTCCGTCTGCGAGTAATTGTGCAAGTTGCTCCTCTCGATTGACTAAAAGACATTTTTCCCCCACAAACTACTCAGATGTTTGAAATGTAGAGCACTAAAACCTTCTCCCACTTCAGAAACATATCTAAGGATAAACTGTATACAATGACAGCCTCAGAATAAATTTATTTTATTCTGCTAAGCCTAAAACAAAAATTAAAACCTAAAATCAAAAGCTGCTGGTGGGCGTCTGGGTTGTCTGCCAAAAGTATCAGGGCAAAGAAATGTCTTAGATGATAAATTAAAAAGGTCTGCAGGCTTTGGCATAATGTTAGTCTTTGATAATTCAGCACAGAGGGCAATATCACCTCTCAGCAGGACAAAACAACTAATATATATTAGAGGCTTGTTTTACAAAGAAGTAATATGCAAGATTAAAATAGTAATTATATTGTATTCAAAATTTCAAACAGTCCAGTAGAGAGACAAAATTAAATATGAATAATTTAACTCTGTGAGTGTAATTACCATTTTCTTTTTCATTATGTTGTTCATAAAGATGGACCTAAAAACTGAATCGAATAATTTTCAAACTGATTAGTCTTGCAAGCCTAATCAGTATGTTTCCAATCACTGAATGCATCATAAGAAATACCAGGTTGTATTAATGACAACACTCTGCAGTAAGCTGTTACCAAGTGAAGACTAAACCTTTTAATTTTTTTATTTTGGATCTTTCAAATGGAGACATGAAACAACGTTGTGTTTCCTCTGAGATGTTGCGGCATGTCTGCTGTTCAGTCTGGCCGAGACGAAAGGTACAAATGTTCATTCTGCAGAATATACTTACAGAGAATATGTTTTTGTAAGGGTTTCTACACAAACTGATAAGACAAGATGTTTAAGCCAGTTTAAAATGACAACTTTGAAATTATTTTACATTTCCTCTCTCATGCACAGACAAAGCCTTATAGATATCAGTAATTAATAATAATGACCGCACACAGCAGAAACCCTAGAAAAACACACAAAAACCAGAAATCGGCCACAAAACTCTAATCAGTGCATCTCTTGTTGTCCAATAATTCTTCTTTATTAGAAATAAGTACCAAACTGTTTGAAGATAATGATTAGTAGGTAATTCTACTTGTAAAAGATCAAGAAACATAAAGAAACCGTTTATTTTACACATGGTAGTGCGGATAAAAATTATCATTTGCAAGATTTACTGAGTTAGTTGATATTTTTGGGATTGTGAACAGGAATATTAATCACACGAGAAGATTAACACTGCACCAGATTTTAAATATTAAACATTACACAACACAAGATGATAAAAACAGACCAGCTAATTTGTATCTACCTGTAATGTGGACAACACTGGATACTAATTAGGTTTTTACGGACTTCATGGAAAATAATTCCTCATATTTCTGATGCCTGTTCCATTCTTTAATGCCCTTAAACGAGAAAACAGATTCGCCAAAAGTTGAATCTCTTTCAGAGACTACACAGTACCCTGAAAAGTGGAGAAGGAGGAGGATCTTCTCATCTGTTCCTAACTAAGTATCAGAAACGTTTCTACTGGTTGAGTTGCTGCCCTGTGATTAACTGGTGACCTGTGCAGAGCGTAACCTGCATTTCGCCCAATGACCACTAGAAATGGAACTATTCTTAATGGATAGATGAGGTAAAAACTATTTAGGATATTAAAAGCCCACCATGTAACTTCAAAGTTCGAATATCAGAACCCAACATCTTATCTTCAAGACGAAACTTAAATACTTTTCAAACTGGTTTTAAAGACAGATTATGAAGTTGTCTTCTCTCTTGAGAGCAGAATTTAAAATTAGCTGAAAAACTGTTATTTTGAAATACTCATCTATTTGATGTTGCATTTTGAAAGTACTTCAAAATGCAACATTACTCATTTTGTAGCTGGTCTTCCCTCCATACAGGTAGGGCCAGAGAAAGGGGGGCTACCATCTTTGCAGAACCCCCTCATCCTGGACACAAACTGTTTACTTTTAACTTCGGGTTGGCATGACAAACTGCCGAAGGTTAAAAAGACTTTTTTTAACCTTCTCTGTTTTTTGGGTATATATAAATATCTTCTTAGAGAGCAAAGCGGAGCTGAAGTCAAATTTCTTGTTTGTGTGCACAAAAGTAGTGAATAAAACTTATTCTCGTGTTTCTTCATCTTGACATCTGTTTTGCAAAGACAGTCCTCACTTTTCAGGATACACAATCGAGAAATAAGACATTATTCTGTAACCAATGTCTGACAAAGTATTCCTGAAAGCCAGATTTGACAACTTACCAGTTTAATATTTGGTTCGATTACAATTAAACTCAGTAATTGGAATATGTGTGTATGTTTTTTAAAGCGATAGCAAAATTCTTTTAAAAATAGAGCCATTTTTTGAGGCAGAAAATCATTTTGCTCTAATTATTCATATATACCAATCAGAGGCAGGACAGTGTGTGCTTTCACAAAACAAAATCTATTTTAGATTCAGCAGAGTACCAAACCGGTTGTTGGTAAAGATAAGAGTGATGAGATTTGCCCCCATCAAGATACTTTTAGCACAAACATATAAGAAAGGTTTCCATCTTCTTGAACCTGCAAATAAAAACATGAGGGAGATCAGTTTCACTTGAAGTTAGTGTTTAAAAGGGGCTAGTAGCTCATAAAAGGTCAGATGCATGGATCAGTTTAAATGACATTTGATACGAGTGAAAAACAAACAAAAGATTTTTTTTCATACATCACCGTGTTTTTTTTTATTTCTTTAGGAATATAATGTAGTCAGTTGGCAGCAGTCATCTTCCAGACATCAGTGAGATGATGAAACAATCAAACCTCAGGCAAACAAAAGCACTGAAGAAAATCTGATTGAAATATGTGATACGTTTACATAATTCGAGGAGCAGCGGTGGATGGAAAAGCAGATACATTTTATTTCCCTGATTTGAGCTACATTTGGGGGGAAACTTTACTCCAGGTCTGATGTTTTCTCCTGCTGCAATTTATCATCTCTCCAGTGGAGCGGAAGTTCAGTGCATGTTTAAGTCTTCATGTATGTCTTGATTTATTACCAGAGTCTGTTTCTTCTGCACTCTCTTGATCTGCTTTTATTAATGCACCAACTTTTCCACCTCGGGGAAGTACAACTTTTTGGCTTTATTTTGACAACTTTCTGCGCTTTCCAGTCCAAGTTACTCCATATAGGAACGGAAATACATGAGCTTTGCAAAAGCATTTACATCCCTTGTTGCAATGGGACATCTGGTCCCATTGCTACCATAGACTTCATCGTTATTTATTGGGATTTTATATGACAGGCCGGCTCAAGACATCACATAAATGTTAAGCAGAGGTGACGACTCAAGTTTGAGACTCTGATTTGAGTTTCTCTAACATTGCAAAAACAAAAAACTCCTTCAGACACAATTTAGGCTACATTCACACTGCAGGGCTTGACGCTCCATTCCGAATTTTTGCCAATGTACCAATATTTTCACCTGGTCGTTCATACTACTTATTAAATGTGGCCACAATCAGACTTCGGTATGAAAGTTTTACGATCTCAAACCGACGTACATGGCACACAGCTTGCTAGAGTGATAAACGATCTTAATGTCTTCTTTAGTTATCCAAAAACAAGAAAGGTTTGATTCATTTAGAGATTTAACATTGAAAGGATTTCAATCTCGTTCCACAAGTTTTCTGAGAGCATAAATGCATATTTATATTCCAGATAGGGGAATGGTATTTTTTAAAATTTGATTTCCAAATAAAGCAGTCTTTTGCATTCTTTTGGGTGGTGAAATAAATAAATGGGGGGGGATCATGTCAAATTAATGTACCTTTGGTACAGTGAAAACACTTTTTGGTCACTGGGAATTAGGTACCTCTCATGCCCGTCTGGTTGAAGAATATCAATTACCTAATATACACCCACATTTCTAAGAGCTTAGCTGCAACATGAAAAATTACCACTTAAGGGAAAAATAAACGTATAAAGCCAGTCTGAAGAGCAGGAGGTGGAAGGTTGCCTTCTAATTGCTGGAGGGGAGAGAAACCATGTTAGAGTAAACAAAGTCTGATCGATGGTCTGGGATTATATCAGAAAGAGCCTTTGGCCTCTGGCCAAGATGAGCAAACACAGTGGTCTCTGTCTGAGCTACAGATGGAAAAAAACAGCCAAGGCAAAAAAAAAAAAAAAAAAAAGAAAAAAATGTGGTGAGTTAAAAGCATTATATTTCACAAAGACCGGGGTAGTGGGACTACACCAGAAATGACATGTAGCCGGCTATATCATGTCCTGGCTATTTGTATCAGCGAGAAATGCCAGAAGATAAGAGAGCGGCGTTGTGAGTTTGATGGAAAGTTGTTCCAGCTGGAGGCTTAGCTTTAGGTAAGGCTGCACTCCTACAGCGCTGCGGTGCTGCGGGTGAAAACCTCTCCATCACAACATGCGCAGGTTCGACTTGTTGTTGTTAGACGGTCACGGCAAGGGAGAAAATTATTCAGTACACTCCCCGCTTCAATGTGGCAACTGCAATTCACATAAGCCACTTAAGAAAATCTGCAGAAGGAGAGAGGAGGGGGGGAAAAAAAGGTAAAGAACTGAAAGGAGGCTTACAGGTTACTGGAGCCTTTTCAAAAAAGACGAAGGCACGGCGTCAGTGAGGGTCTTTTTTCTTTCTCTCTCCCCGTCAAGTTATGTAAATGAGTTCACTCCAATTTATTTTAAATCCTTGTAAACGTATTAAGTTTCAAAATAGCATAATTCATTACCTTACGAACATGTTTAACCTGAAGATGTAATATAAGCAAAAGAGCTTTGGTTTTCCTTCCAAGGATTTTCTTTCTTCAAAGCAAGTAGGAATGGGCAAAATGTAAGCTATTCTATCTGTCTGTCATTCAGTGTAACAGGAACATTAATGACTTCTGAATCCATTCAGCAACACGCTGCAATTTGTGATTTATATTAATGGCCCGTGCATCGCTTTCCCCACATCCAAGAGGGTCGCGTTCTGCTAAATTTCTCCATAATATTCTTGTCGATAAACAGGTGAGAAAAGGGACTGATTATATTTGCTAATTCCCCAAAGAAATTAGGCGAGATTGATGAATGCGTGCATGCACTCTATACAAAGCCTTGGGAGTCTCTAAAAGCTGTTACCATGGTGGTATCCCATTAGAATAACAAACATTTCCCCTGGATGTTTAACATTGCTTCCCAGTGAGCACAGCCCTCCCCAAACCTCTCTCCCTCTCTCTTTCTCTCAAGCACCTGCCTTCACATTTTCCACTTTTGAAATTCCACGAGCCGCTTGGAAAAGAGGAGGAAAAAAAATGAAGAAGAGGAAGGATGAAATATGCAATGCAGTTACGAGAAAACTTGAGTGCCAAAAAAAAGACTTTTCTTCAAACCCGTAATAACGTTCTTTGGGAATAGGAAGAAACTTAAAAAGAACAACACCCCCCCCCCCCTTGATTTTTTTTTTTTACTCCTACCACTTTTTTTTAAAGCAGGCACTGAATTTCCTGAAGTGATAAGGGCTTAGCCAATGTAATCCTCAGAGGACCCCTCTCCGGCATGCTAGGAATCAAGAAACCTTTCCGTCTCAGAAAAAAAAAAAAAAAGAAAGAAAAAAAATTGTTGAAAAAGACAGAGAGAGGGTGGCAGCAGTAGGATCAGGAACAAGGAGACGAGGCAGCCACAGCATGCCATCTCCACACAAGCGTCCTGGCAAATGCAAATCAGCATGTGCAGAAAGAGCAGCCGGACTCCAGCCTCAGCTGGAGGTCACCAAACGAATATTCACATATCAAAGCAAAGGGGGCTTCCCTGACGACAGGGGCTACTGATCACTCTCAAATTAGGCCCAAGCGAGGGAAAGGTGAAACTTAGTGAGTGTAAAACGCAAATGTTCCACAGTGATTGATTTATTGTCAGTGTGCTCGACAAGCTGGGTGGGCCTTGTAAAATTTCCAGCTTGGGGCGTGTAAGTCACTGAAACAGCGACAGGACGGAATATATATCACCCCGACCTTTCACTGCAGAAGCTGAAATGAGAGCCAGAAACATGACTTGTTGCACTGCAGGACTACTACCAGGCAGAAGGATGACGCTCTGATCGGTGACAGCGCGAGGGGAAACATCAATAATTTAAAAGTGCCTTCTCTGTCAGGAAAGAAATGCCATAATGTGCTGAATTTTCTTGTTTTTGTTTGCCTGATTCAAGGGTAAAGTGCACAAAAAAACTTTTGATTAGGAGCTACAGAGCCTTGCAACTTTATTCCTCAAACTTTTCCGCATTTTGTCACATTGCAACCACAAACTTTAATCTGTGTTGTGGGGATTCTGTGTGACAGCCCAACACAATGAGTGCTTAATTGAGCGTGTGCATTCATATTTCTTTACTCCAGTATAGTGATGAGTAGGAATGAAACATTTATCGGTTTTAATTATTGCCATCATAAAATTCCCAGCTGTTAGGATTTCCTTTCAAAAGGAAACTTCCATTTTAAAATGTAATTTTTTATCATCTGTTGATCTTGCCTTTGGCTGCACGGTGGAACTGTGATTGGCGCCACTGCCTTGTGTAGGTTTTCTCCTGGTACTCCACAGTCCAAAAATAGGCATGTTAGGTAAATTGAGTGTGTGTATTACTCATCCTGTGTGTTGCCATGCGGTGGAAGGATGAGCTAGTTAGGGCGTACCCTACTTCTCACCTAAAGCCTGCTAGAGATAGCTAGTCTCAAGCGGGCCTAGACAAAGGATAGATGGAAAGATGGAGGAACGATTGCAGCATCTCAGTCACTCAGTAAACCTGACATATGTAGCAGAGGAAACTAAGCATGTTGTAATTGTGTTTTTGATGTGATGACAGAAGGTTTCCCAGAGATTGTTTGACCTTTGTGACACAAATTATCATCAGGGTAATTTTTCGGCAGATATTTGTAATCTTCAGAATTGTCTGTTTAGTCTGTGCAACGTTTTTACTAGCTTTTCTTATTTGTTGATTACCAGCATTGCAGTCGAGGGTCTGCTTTTATGCATGATAGTTTAAAAAATTAAGAGCATTTGTGGTTTGATGAGCACCTTGGTGAAAACCTTGATGCAACAGAAGATCAAGTATTTTTTGCTAACCACGCGCCCGCGTGCGCGCACTGCATATTTCTACAGTCACTAAGCTTCAGATATTTTTCGATGAATGGGCAAAACAAGTTGTAATAGATGAGTAAAGCACACCCCAAAGAACTTGAAAGGAGGAGATTTTGAAGGTAGTTGTAACACTGGATTTTATTTATGTGTATCAGAGTAAAGGGGAGTGATTACATATGCAGGTCACACCTTATATTGGTGAAAATATTTGAAATCCATTCATCATTTTCACTCAACTTCACAGTTATGTTGCATTTTATGCTACTCTCTCACAAAACCAAAACACGCAGACGTTTGTGGTTGAAAATTTGACAAAAACGTAAAGCACTTTTTAAAATTTTTACCAAATATATTACTGGAAACTCAATTCATATTTAGTCACTTCCACATACACTCCACTACAATAGGTTGCAGCAAGAGCGCACATAAAACGATGCAGCCAAATTCTCTTGCATCTCCTCAAGTGGTTTAACAAGACATTTTTGTCCAGTGATAAATGTGCACAAATTATTCGATATCCCACAAAAACACTAATCTGTCCATTAAATTAAAAAAAAGGAACCGCCAGCCTTGCAGACATGCAGAGCCGCTGAAGATCACTGGCAGCCATTTAGGAGCCGTGAGAAAGCCAGTTCAGAATCTCAGCTCCTCGCTGGGTGGTTTGTTACATGTGGTTGACACATTTGCATCTTCAAAGATGCACGCAGACAAACTCAATATGTGAGATAGTCTGGGCGGCATGTGGAAAACCCCCGTCCTTTCTCTGAAGAGGTTTCCTCCGCTCCCTACCTCCCCCCCCCCCAAAAAAAAACGTTTGCGCGACGTTTTGAGGCCCCCTTTATCTGTCAAGTGGTTGCTTCAGCAGTGAGTTGAAAACAAGCGGTTTGGACTGGATGCACAGAAAAATGTCGTTGTATACAGCATGGTGCATCGCCGTCTACTCTGCAACAAACCGAAAGAAGAAAAAAAAAAAAAAAATAGAAGGCGCTGCAGGAAACTGCAAATCAAGAACCATTACGCAGCAACAAATATGACAGGAACAGTGCTGCACATTATTTGAGCTCCAACAATCACTCACTCGGTGTCTCTTCCAATGAGCGTGAACAATGCGAGCCGAGTGTGCATTGTGCTGCAGAGCAGGAGACTGTTCCTTTGAATTGGGGGTAAATTACAAAAGAGGCCTTTGCAAATTAGACATGATGGCTTCATAATATGTCTGAAGTGTCAGCTTCTTCAGAAACCTATCCCCAGGCTACACTCTGCAGATCGAAGCTTTGAACTTCCAATTATTCCTGCCAAACCGAAGCAATCACCGTTTGGTAAGACACTTGCTCCAACATTGCGAAACACACACGATCAATGCTGACTAAGTTGTTGGCAGCAACGGGTTACCGGCTTAATTTATGCCTTCATTACACGATTTATACAAGGAACACAGAGACCCTACTTAATTGCTGAAAAGGGTTTAAGTCTCTCCTTGTCCTTTTTAAATTGCTGCTTTTTAATCTAACTGCTGGAAGAAGATTAATATCTCCAAGGTGTCTGTTGTGGTTTCAATCCCGAGAAAGTGTTTTGTTACAGAAAAAGGAAAACGCTGTCATGTCTCCTGATATCTGCTTAAGTGAGGAAAACAGATTCAAGTGCTATCATACTTTTATAAGTCTACAGCACAGAGAGGACTCAGAAAAAAGAAAAAAAAAAATCCCAGCAGGATCTGGCATGTGTGCAACTGCTAAGCAATTTGATATTACAATATAACCTCTTACTCATGTCTAATTCTGCTCCCAAAGAAACAAATTACCTTTGCAGTTTGGGACACCTCCAGAGGTGCTGCTGGGTGCCATTTGTCTGAGGCGTGTTGTGAGATTGCGAGCGGGCAAATGAAAAGGAACGCTAACACCCACGAGGAGCTACCAGGTCGGGCACCTCAGCTGAACCGGGAAAAAAAAGTGACCGGAACGGCTGAATTGCATGAGACGGTAAAAGAAGAATAAATAAATAAATCAGAGCCCAAGGGAGAGGCAGATGGAAAGAATAAGCTTCCTGTGAGTTATTTACTCAAAGGGACAAACAAAGTATCATCTCAACGCTGATTAACTCTTCAATATATACCCTAAAGTCGAGTACAGCGAGTTATATATACATAAGATGTCTGGTTGGGATGCATCAATATTGTCTGCTCAACTGTGCCTGCTACATAATTAATACACACACTGACATGACATGGATATGATATGACAAGAGTATCAGAGGCGAGGAGTTAGAAAGAGAGCTGGAGCGAATGCATTTTTCATGAGCTGCAGGGCTCTCCATGCCAAAGTTCTAGACATGATGTTTCACTTTCCGAGACCAAGAGGAGGCCGAGAGAGCCAAAGATACGAGGCTGCAGGAAAACAAATCTGGGTTTTCATATGCAGTCTGGGAGCGCAGATATGAACACATCTTTGATCCCGCATCCAGGGGTGAACGCGCTCTGATCAGGCTGTTACTGACTGGTACTGGTTTCTGCTTTTCTTTGAGGTCTGGACTGATGGTTCCAAATTTAAATTTTGGTTTGTTTTTATTTAAAAAATAAATAGAAAATCACGCCACTGCTTCTGTTAAACCCTGCGTAGAATTACGTATGTAATGAGAAGAGCCACATTAATATGTCTCTAGCCTCGGTTTTTTTTAATTAAAAATATATATTTTAAATATATTAATTTTATTTTACTAAATCCAAAACACTTCTAAGTATATTTTGTTGGTTCATATATTAATCAGTGCTGTGAATCAATTAAAAGCTTAATCAGAATAACTGCAATGTAGCATATTTAACTTTTTAAGTTTGAAATGTAAAAATGTCCGTTTTCAAACAAAATGTTTTAAGAAAATGTTCTATTTTCTCAAACTAAACATCTCAGTTTTCCAGGTTTGCATTTTCAGGAAGGTTTAAAAGAAGTCATTTTGTTTTAGACGTAATGTAGATGTGTTAACTATAGATTGGTTGTGCTTCGGTGGAAGGATAATTCATTATTGCACCAACCACATACTACCTCGATTTTATCTAAATGTCCATTGTGGTGTTTTTTAAAGCAAAATTGGTCGCTCAGCAAATTTTGCTTGACTGTCTCATCTTTAAGACTCGGCATTGTTGACCGCAGTACAAGATGATGTGCCGCGATGCTTTAGACAAACTTTACGCATAAGAGAAGCTTTTATGTCAAAACAGGTAATGCAATTAATCTGCATTGTGTAATATGAACGCATTAAGGCTTTGGCAGCCTTAATATTAATACAAAGAAATAATAGGAAACAGGTCTCTAACCTACCAATCATTTATACGACTGATTAAAGGAGAACTCAGACTTCCCAGTTACCATTGCAGTTTGGATGCAGGTCAAAAAGTTCAACTATGAAGTCATCTGACCTGCCTGGTTTCTATCAGCTGCAAGCTCAGCTTCTTACAGCAATCTTCCATGAAGAGCAGATTTGTGGATTGATCTAAAAATGAATTCTCCCACCTATGTGTATCTCTGCAGCTCCTCCAGAACTAAAATGGACCTGTGATGCCATTCCAGTCTCTGGTTTGACTCAATAGTAATGCACCAATTATTAACCAAACGGTAAATGTTCCTTCTTCTAATGCTCTAAAATCTGAGATCATCTAATGAAACAAAGGTTGTAAGAGTTTCTGATTTTTAAAATCACAGATTAGTGAAGCTGCTTGGGAAAACAGCTGGGCTTTAGGCGATGGGAGGGTGGGAGCCAAACAGAGGCCATTGCTCCTCATTCAGAGGCATTACCACCCCACTGTCACTGCCAGTCTGTCCCCTCACCCATCACGAGAGCCCATAGCGGGTTCCAAACCTCCCAACCAAATCACATTCAAAGCACAAACGGCCTGCGCCGTGCAGCCTCTGCTGTATCTAATCTAATCTGGCCATCTCCTGTGTCTCCACACATGCACATCAACACACACGACGCCACGCAAACTTCTGGAAAGGCAGGCAAACATCCCAGAGCCCTCAATCATGCACATTTCCGCTGTGTGTGGTAAAACGAGAGTCAGTAATGCAAATCAGAATCCGGGATTTGCCTCGATAATTGGGGCTTTATCAGCTCATTAAGAAGCAGGGAGGCAGCGCTGAAATGAGAATGCAATGTACCCATTAAAACCACCAAAGGAGACCGCACTTAAAACAAATCAACATGAGTCCTTGGAAGGGAGGAGAAAACAGCTTTGATTGATAAGGTTAGTGTCCTGTCACTTAAAGGAGAATATCATAGATTTATATAACACCAAGGAGGAGGCAGCAATTTTAGCAGAAAGAACAGAACCAATGCTCTCAGGTGGAGCTGATGGTCACTTGTCTGCCTCTCAGTGTTATAATGCTCACACTAAATGGCACATTGTATTAAAAACTTGACAGATTTATTATTACAGTTGTTTAACCTTTTTATAATCAAATCGTGTTAGGGGTTCAAGGAGACTCCGTCTCTCCCTCTCTCTCTCTGTCTGTCTGTCTGAATCACAATCATTTTAGCTTTAAACCATGCACCTGGTTGCTGTTACATTTTCTGTTAAAACCAGCTTCATTCTGAACTCAGAACACAAGGGGGATTAAAAAAAATAGCAATCATGGAGTTGTTTTGCAGTTAAAGTCTTCTGTAAAAAATAAAAAAAAAGAAGCATAATGTGTTTTTTTTTCCCAATCTATTGTGTCAAAAGGAAATGACAGGGTACAGAGTTGGACTTCCACCCTCCTTTGGTGCACAAGAACAGCTTTAGTGGCACAAGCTGTACTTCTAAAACTCTCACGGTTGAATGGCAGGATATGAAATTATTTGTATTAATGTGGGCGGGCGAAGCTGCATTAACCCCCTCGCTCTGCGTTTGAAAGACAAGAGGGTTAACATCCTGGTCTGTTCTGCTTGCTGGACAATACGGTACCATGCAAAAGTTTTCAACTCAGTAAAAGAAGAAAAACCTTTTCCACATTTTGTCAAATTACAACCACAAAGCAGTGCATATTTGTAAAGTACAAGAATGTGATGCATGGTTTATAGCATTTATTTACAAATTAAAATGCGTGGATTGCATTTTTGTTCAAGAATTTTTGGAACTACTTTCTGCTGCAGTTGCAGAATAAAGTTTTTTGGGATCCATCTCTATCAGTTTTACACATATAGAAGCTGAAAGTTTTGCCTTTTAGTGTTAGCTAAACAGCTCAAGCTCAGTGAGACTGAACAGAGAGTCTGTGAACATCAATTCTCACGTTTGTTAGTTGGATTTAGGTCTTGCCATTAAATGTAACACACCAACATGTGATTATGTTTTGATTTAAAACATTTCACTGTAGCTCTAGTTGTGTGTTTATTCCCATTTTCCTGCTGGAAGCCGAACATTCGCTCCAGTCTTAAGCCTTTTTGCATTTTTTCTTCTGGGATTGTCTTGTATTTTGCTCCATCCATCATCCAACCAACTCTGAAGTAGAAAGTAGAAAGTAATTTTTTGATGTTTTCTTTTACTGTCCAACCCTGCTTTGAATTTTTCAAAGACTTTATCTCTGACCTATTTTTGACAAGTTCCAAGGACTTTTTGCTGTAGTTAAAATTGTCATGGTTTAAGCTGATTACCTTGACATTATCTTTTACTTGGTGTCTTAAACTGTCTCCTTTTGTTATTCTAGATTTCTTTATGATTGCCTTTAAATGTGCTCAAAAAAGGAATGAAACTAAATTATCAGTTGTGTTCATTGGTCTTCATGATGCTTTTTATTCTCTACTGACCTCTGAGACCTTCACAGAACAGCTGGATTTTACAATGGAGTAGAATGACACACAGATTAACTTATTTACAAGTGAGGTGAATTTTGAATGCTGATATTTGGCCTGGAATTTACTTAGGTAATCACAGTAAAAATGCACACCTTTTTTGTTTTGTTTTGTTTTGTTAAGACCATTTCAAATGAGAAACAATCTATGATTTGCCTCACGGGCTGCTTCGTGTTGGTCCGCAACATAAAATGCTAATGCAACACAGTAAATTTTATGGTTGTAAGATGAGAAAAATGTGGAAAAGTCCAATGGGCGTGAAAACTTTTAGAAAGCGCTGGGATTGCTGCCACCCAAAGAGCTGTGAGGTGACGCCACTGCATGCTGTATAATGATGAACGAAGCGTGTCATTGGACCCACCGGGAGAGTACCGCCATTATCTACAGGACGCTGATGATTGAGTAACACCCCTCACACCACTGCACAGAAAAAACAAGCGAAAGCCTTCAGCACAATCAATATGGTTTGAGCTGTTGGAATGCAAATAGCGACTGTTCTGCCTGCATGACATGGGATGATACACCATTACTTATTCTGGCTCCATTCAATGTCATCATTAGCCTCTGCAGTGTCAGATCCGCTCAATAAAGAGCATTATTTCCAAAAGGATAAGAGCTGCATTAATCCTTTTATGCTGCTTTCAGCAGGACAGACTCTCCCATAGCTAATATTAATGTGTGAGGTGTCAAGAGTGAGATGGCTAATCCTGATAACTCGGGATGTTCAGTCAACTTTCTGCAGATGGCTATCTGCCCTATTCCTGCTCTCCTAATAGGCACGGGAACAGGATGTGCTCTTAATGCCGCACTTCCTAAACTGTCGCCTTCAAAGCAAAGCGATCATTTTCAACGGGGCTTTCTGAACCGAGGAGATAAGCCAAAGAACGGGGGAGGACAAAATAAAAATGATGCTTGCCTCAGAGAGGGAAAAATAGCTTCCTGATATAGTCCTAGCTCCCTCTTTAAAGCTGACACCTAGAACATACAGTTTATCAATTATACATGAAGCCAGAATTTATCTTTCTGTTGACAGCTTATTTGGATCTGGCCCGAGCCCTCTGAGTGGTGAAATGTGTCTCTGAGCCCCCATCCCTCCTGTTGACTTTTTTTTTTTATTCCCTCCTCCCTACTTGCAAGCCTGTCCTTAAATCAATCCCTGTTTAGGCCTGAATTTATTTCTCCTGTAACAAATCTGTCTTGGCAAATGATGTCACATAAGCGGCGAGAATGACAGCCTGATGTCTGCGTGGGGAACATCAACCTTGCCACGGCAGCCTCCTCCCAAGGTGAGTAATCACGCTGAGGAGCGGTGCAGAGAGTGGATGCCAGCCAGAGTCCAAACAAACCCAGAGTCTGTTGCTCAAGATAAACAAACCAATTAGGGGGAAGGCATGTTATTCCTCAGCTGGTGGGATATTTGCGAGATGGAAAATAATCAATGCATTCTTATTTCCACTGAGCAAAGCTGAAAAGTCCTGAGCAGAATACAATCTGGGCAAAGCAAGTGAGCAAAACTATTTATAAGATGGAGAAGAAGAAAAAAATAATGGGACTAAACCGGCTACTAGTCATGTAATTAATCCAAGCAAGCTCACTGGAGAGCAGCAAGCACAGAGGGGAGGATTCATCATAGCATTTTGCCCCTCGCTCCCAGGGATACATGCCCTTCTTGTGTGGATGAGTCAGCTTACATCCTCTGACAACTGTGAGCCAAGGGCTTTGTCAAAAGGAACCACAGTTATTGTTTTGATTGGTCCCCCCCACTCCCCCTCCACCATTCTTGTTATGTTCAGAGCGCAAAACGCTTTCAAATGTGATTGCGCCACAGCATCTGAAAATAAAGCACGCACATAAAGAACATCAAAAAGGAAAGATGTCTGCTTTTTATTTACAGAGGAGGACGATCGTTTGGCACTTTAGCGCTCTCTCTGGCCTCGCCTCCGAACTGGAACAAGCGGCCGTAGCTGTAATTGCAGGGAACGGTCCCCATTGGCCAGCCAGAGGCGTTAGACGACTGGGCTCGCGGTACATGACATTCAAGCTGGCCAATAATGATGGACGTGCTAATCAAAGCGTCTCTGGGAGGCCAGAGACGGCGCATCTGGAGGACTTTGCCCAGCCGGGGTGATGTGCAGCTGCTCAGGCTACATTTCCACCGTGCCCGCTCCCCCTCAGGGGCTGGGCACCAGGCTAACCGCTGGCACAAGACTTTAGAGGCTCAAGAAATAAAAGAGAGGAGGAAAAAATAGTGGAGTCTAGCAATGCCACACATGAAAAATAAATCACAGCCAGCTTGTTAGCATGGCAGGAAGGGAGAGAGACAGAAAGAGACAGAGAGAGGGGGAGAAAAGAGGGACACTGAGAAGAAAGGGAGGGGAGAGGAAGAACTGGGTTAAGAGATTTAATGTGCAGCTGAAAATCTGACACTTGCCAGAGGTCCAAATGTTCCACCAGAGAAACGGCAGCCCTGTCGGCTAAGTCTTTATAAAGCCTCCAAAGCTGCTTACAATATACACTTGAGAAACAATAGATAAGGTCAAAGTGGTAGAGCATGTTTAACTGGGACCATGCATGGAAAAACAAAGACCACTCCACTCCATGTGCTCACTACAGACATGCTTAATAAAAACAAACCAGTACTTTGTTCAATGCTGTAGCTCATAAAGAGTTTAAAAAGTACTTGAAGAAAATTTAGCACATAGCCGTAAAAACCAAGACCAAATCCATTCAAATGGATAAATGGTTTGCCCAGGCACAAGACCTTATTACAAGTCTCTGGAGTCACAACCATTTGACATTTTGGGAGTTTGACTGCATTTTGAAATTAAGGGGTATATAATTACAGCTGCAAGTCTTTTGGATTACAGCTATTAAAGGGGCAGTAATATGTAAAATCAACCTTTTTGAGTTTTATATTGTGCTATAATGTTATTTCATCATCAAAAACATGCCTGGAGTGTTGCTTTGATTTTTTTCATGCATCTTTGAAGAATTCTTGAACCAAGGGTGCCTAAATGCTTGCCCCCTTTTCCCGCAGCTGCTCCTTGTAGCTGTTGTCTACAGCCGAACTTCCGCCTCACAAAGTATCTCTCCATCAGACCTCCCACACTCAGCTCCTTCAGACTAGCGACAGCAGCAACTAGCAAACCCCTGGTGGAACTGTACATCTGCTGAGCTCATCATACAAACTACTTCTCAGTCCAGCGCCCCTAAGAATGGTTGTAAATGGCATAAAGGAAGAGAAGGGCCGCAAAGAGAAGGAGTTTCTTAAAGAGGCAGAGGCCAATTTCAAGATGTCAATTTATGACATCTTGAAATTGGTGTCATAAATTTATGACGCTGTATTTATCAAAGTCATGTTTGATAAATACAGCATTTTTATAACAACGGAAGGTAACATAGTTTCTTAATTGTGCTTCAAAATGGCTCAATGTGCCTAGAAAATACATATCACCATCCCTTTAATGCAGAGAGGAAGGTTTTGCCCATTTATCTTTTTACAGTAGTTCAAGCTGGCTTAATAGCATGTGGGAGCATCAGTTTTGAAGCAATGCAACTAAATTCTAATTGACTTTGACTAGGCCTTTCACACAAATATAATAATAATCCTCCATTGTAGTTATGGTTGTACATCTGAGGTTGCTGTCCAGCTGGAAGGTGAAGCTCCATTCTTCACAGGTATTTTCCAGTCTTTAATAGGTTTTCCTTCAGGATTGCCCAGTATGGAGCTCCATTCAAGTTTCCACTGATTAGCCAGCTTCACCTTCCCTCTTTAAGAAAAAAAAATCAAAAACATTCCCACAGTATGATACAGCTACCATGATTCACACTGTGAATTCAGGTTAATGGGTAATATTAGCTGTCCTATGCATAGCATTGAGAATTTAAGTGAAAAGGTTCAATTTGGCCTCACCTGACCAGAGCACCTTCTTCCACAAGTTTGCTTGGAATGATGTTTTATAACCTAACCGCACTATAAATTATATTCCTGACCTCTCTGCTGTGTTCCTTGGTTTTCATGGTGTTGTTTGTTCACTTATTAAAGGTCAAGTCTCAGGGGCAACAGCTCCGGCAGGGAAAACACAACACTCCATCCCTTTATGATGCCCTGAAACTCCTTCTGGGGAAACTTTCTGTCATTCTCAGACCAAGAGGAGCAAACAGTCCCTCCAGCGAATTCTGGGTCTGCCTTTTGGTAAATCAAGGCTCAGCTTTTTCTTCACCGCAACAGATTGAAGCAACGACGCATTACTGCCGACAAGCAATGCATTTCCTGCTTCATCCTACCATCATCCTACCATCACGCGATAACAAGAAATAAAGCTCTTTAAGTTGCTCTGCTTGAGGCAGAGACTGACCCAGAGTAGGAAAAAGCGATCCACCTTCTTCTAGTGGAGAACTACAGCCTTGCAAGAGCTGACTCTGAACTTGGCCTCAGTATGTGAATCTAAAGAATCTCAGGTGAGTACAAAATATTAATATGACTGGTTAAATGTAACTCATGAAAAGCTTTAAATTGTGTTGCAAGAATTTAAATATTCAGAAGTCTATTTGTATAAATGACAGCAACAACCTTTCAAAAATGTCAGGACAATAAATAGAACTTTTTCCAATGAACAGTGTCTAATGGTGTACCTCGCAAAAGTATCTATACCCCTTCAACTTTCTCACATTAGAACAGACTTCAGTCAGTTTTATTGGGATTCTGTGACAGACCAGCAATAACTTGTGCGATGCATGGTTACGTCAACAGAAAACAAAAAAAAGGTAGCATTTATTTCAACTGTCTTTACTCTTACACCTGGAAATAAAATAAAAGGTAACCACATACCTTCATAGGTCCCTAATCTGTAAATAATGTGAATCCAGCTGTTCTGCAAAGGCCTAAGAGGTTTGTTAGAGAACATTAGTGAACAATCAGCTTCATAAAGATGCGAGAAGACAGCAAAAAAGTTGAGGAAAAGCTACAGAAAAGTTAGGTTATAAATCATTATGCAAAACTTCGAACATCAAAACACAACTTCAAACCCACCAGGACACGGCCCTCCAGCATGGAGAAAGGTCTGGACAGAGAATGAAATACTAATTAGAGAAGGAATTTGGCGATTTGAATACAAATGTATGTCACCTCTTTTCAGGATTTTTAAAATTTATTTTATTCTAGATCTCATTTTCAAGAGGGACCTGGGCAGAAGTGTGCAATACACAGCAACCTGGTTACAAAATAAAACTAATTAATACATATGCTTGAGTGTAAAACAATAGACAACAATTTAAAAGTAGTGACACTGTTTAATAGAATCTCGTTGCCTGTTTTTAAGAACCACTTGAAATAGATCAATTCTGACATCTTGAGTTCAGACTGGAGCTGATTCCAGGAGGAGCCATCGCACTGAATGCTTGCTTGAATTTACATGGTAAGCATTTTAAAAACTATGCCTCTATTTTAAAAATTATTGAAGTTTGTGGTTGCAATGTGACGGAAGCAGAAAATATTCAAGAGGTATGAAAACGTCTGTCTGCCATTGCATCTTCTATTGAGTAGCTAGTCTTTGCCGGACACCTTGGAAATCTGGTTAACATGACCCGAGAGGTACAGATCATTTATGACAAGAATATTCCAGCAGTATTTATGAAGCCATGGCTTCATGCTTCAGTGTGATAATGTAACACTGTCTGACACTTAACTCTGCTCACCATCTTTGCCCAGGAGATATGCTATCCTAAAGCGTCTGCGGTTCCATCATGTGAATCTTAATCAGATACTTAGCCAGTCGAGCAGGTTTTTCCTCTCCCTGGTGAGAGTATCAACACATGGCTATCAGGCACAATTCACAGCTGCAAAGTGGCTATTTATTTTCTGCTCGGCATTACTTGACAAATAATTACTCAGGCTATTCAATTAAGCTGTGGAACTCACACAAATGGCCACAAACTCCCACTGTAGCACTGAAACATTATTCAGTGTTTTACAACTTGGTCTCATGAATAACGAGGCCCACATATGCCGCGGGGCTTTGAAGCAGAGGGAGAGAGGCGACAAGGTGATGGCAAGCAGAAATATCATTAAGTCAGAACTATTTCATCCAGCAGAAAACAGAGCTGTTGTTGCTGGTGGTGCAGACGCACATAGTAATCTGGGGGTGAAAGAACATGGTGTTTTTTCCACCTCGCCGCAGAAGAAAAACGTTTTTTACAAGGTAAATGTGGGTGTGGAAGGAAAAGTCTGTGAATGCTGCTTAAGCAATATGGGCCTGGGAACCCTCCGTGGTCCAAAAACGTTCCAATAATTAATTGTAAATAAAGCTTTCCAAAACAATTTCAGCGCAAGCCCTGCCAACTTTGTATTTAAATAAACAACTCCGGCAAAAAGCAAACGATGTCAAACAATTATGGACCAAAATAGATCTTGTTTAGTACGATGAGAAGTTATTCTCTAGAATAACCAAATGAGACGAACTTTGACTTTCTTTTTGTAAACAATCCCAAACTTACATGTTCTTCTAAAATTCACAATGTTTATGCTGATCTTGAGCAAATAAATTGCCTTCATAAGGCAGCGCTGATGCAGATCAAGCTCTTATTCGAGGCATACGAATCTTTTCTGAAAATATCTCACGCTGCATGATGGTATATGTAAGGTTTTGACACCTCCAACTGCGATTTCCTGCACCAACTGCAATAAAAACAAACTCAACTGTTGCCACTGCACACCAGAAATGAAGTCAAAGTAACTCATTCACGTATTCACAATAAGAGGATTCAGTTTGGCCCCGTCAGGAGTTTACATTGGCACTCCTGTATCCTTTCTCAACCGGCAGCTACTCACGCTAGGCCGGTAATACGCACCCATTGTACGGTAAATTTTTGACCGTGGCTGCGCACTTCCTGTACAACAAATGTACTTTGGTTGCAAAAAACCCCGCCACTGCCAACAAAAGCAATCATCCGAGGCCAAAGTGAAACAGTATAACAGTCATTCAACGTGAATTAGCCTCATGAGTTTGGGTTGTTTCAGGTGGCAAACATTTGCTCTTCTCATGGCTGAGTTTTGAGAGGCTGTTGGCAAGCTCGTCAGTTCCCCTTTAGCTGAGAGTTTCAGCTTGATGATTAAGAGAAGCTACATTAAGGCATTTGTAATGTAAAATATAACCTGCTGGAACTGAGGCTTTTCATGACAAAAATATGAGCTAACCAAAAATGACATTGATCTCTACATGCTATTAATTGCTGAGCCATCTGTATAAGCATCAATAGTTTTGTGTCTCCGTTTCAATGGTTATGGAAGGATAAATTTTTAAGAGCATTCTGGTCTACATGGCTGTTTTTCCTGAGATCCAAACCAAAACAGGTTGATCAGGCCGTCACACTAGCTGCCTAAAACCAGCTGAAAAAATGCTAGAAGAGCCAAAAACCTCTCTCCCATTCAGATCTTTGAGGTTGGACATCCTCTTTGCCATCTCTTTAATCTTCATTTCCCCCTAATAAATTCAGACCTGACTGGGCCAGAGTCAAATATTATTCTGTGTTAGCCAGTTCTTCAATGCTTCAGTTCCAACAGGATTACTGCCTTCTTGTCAGCATCAATGCTAGCACGATTTTTCCACTGTAATCTTCAAGTATTTACAATACATCACCATATTTACAGCATATTTCATAGCATTACTGCAAACATCGAACCAATCTTCCTATCAATCTCCCACTCCATTGTTTTCTCATCCCTGAACAAGACTCATAGATACTAAAACTTCCCCACTTATTTATGTTCTGTTTTTATTTATCTCTGGGGAAAAAAGTAATTTGTTCACAGGTAAACATCAAAAATCAACATTGCTGTACTTCTTCAATAAAACATATCCAAAGAAAACCCTTCCTCTTTAAAAGCCAGTGGCATCCCCAAAGTATTTAAGTGAAATAAAGATCTAGGCTTTGACTTGACCATGTAGGATGTTCCATTTCTTACACCTGAACCAGACTTTGGTGGATTTACTAGTATGTTTTTTAGGTCACTATCATGTTGGAGGGTCCGGCTCAGTTTCAGCTTTAATTTTTTATTTTTTTTTACCCGCTTCTCGCCGAAATAATTGCTAGAAACAGGGTTTGATTCCCTGTCCCCCCCCCCCCCCCCATATTTAATCAACTTCTTTTTGGTCTTTTTCAAACAGAGATTTGTTGATCCATTGTTTTTCTTTTTCAGAATTTGAAATGCCTCCCTGCATTGTGTGTGCCTTAACAGAAGTAGGATTTTATTGATCAGTGTCCATGGAGACCAGCCACGTGCAGAGCCGGCTGCTTCGATATGTTGGTGCCAGAATAGTAAAAAACAAAAAAAAACAAAAAACATTTTCGCAATTATGTTGATTACCTTGATTGCAGATCCTGGCTTTGCCACAGTTAAAGAGAAAATTGCCTTTTGTGTAAAAAAAAAAAAAAAAGAGATAAGAAGAAATAGCTTGTTTTTTACATATACATTATGTAAAACACGCACACACACAAAAAAAACGATTACACAACTCTGACAAGAAGAAGTGAGACTAAATCTGGAGAAAGGATAATCATAAACAGCCTAAATAAATCCCACGGTTGAGCGAGATGTCTTCACAGCCGGCGACACTGGCCTCTCCACCCTAACTCACCACTCTCCGCCCACTCAGGCCTGCCGGGCCATAAAGCTGGCTGGTTCTCCAGCAGGGCCGGGCCAACCTATACATCCCCACTGGCACGGGACTCCCTACCAGCAGCCAATCACCGAGCCCACACTCCTGACAGCTCATTACCACTCAATTAGGCAGGTGCACCTCCAAGCACAGCCTTCTGACAAATGCATCCCTCCCAGATGCATGTTTAACATTGGAGAGAATTATATAGTGACAGCAAACACTAAACACCTCCCCCTTATCACTTGATTGCCTCAAGATTGAAATCCTATAATTGGCCCAGGCCATTGGGAGGAGGGAGGGAAAAATAAATAAGCCGACGAATATGATCCAGTCGACTTGTAATTGAACAATAATGAATTCATATTCGTAAGATGTTTGTTGGCAATTACAAAACCCCATCTGATTAGGCGCAATTTGAAATGACATTGTTCCATGCAAAAGAGTATGTGGTGTCGGCCTAATAAGACGAAGGCACATCAGAGCAGTAGCCCGGCCGCCGACATGACCTCTGGAGATGAGAGACATGCTGACACAGTGGGCTTGGCCGGTGACAGACGGGATTTGGCTCCCGTTGCTCTTTGTCCCCTTAAAACCTACTGCTTACACTCACCGGAGGGAGAAAATGAAGTGAGGCTTGACTTTTACATTTTTAGCACCGGTAGAGATAGACGTAACAAAAAGACAAGCAAATGAAAACAACAACAAGAAAAAAAAAAAGTTGATCCCACGAGAACAGATTCTAATCAAGATGAAATGATTTACAAATCTATTTAATAAGACTTGCCAGAAGTCAAACTTGGCATGTAAATGCGGTGGGGATTAAATTTCATCGGCAACCAAGACTGTAACTGATCGCCTGCAGACAAAGAGGAAGCCTGCCAGTTTTTTTTCCCGCCCTTCTTCTTCTCTAACCCTTCCACTTCTCCATCCTCCCTCCCTTTCTTCCTCTCCCATGTCTGCATTTTGCCTCGTGATCTCTCCCTGGCTGTGTGGAAGGACAGGGGCAGCGCAGAGTGGTGCAGTACAGAGAGGAAAAGAAAGAAAGAAAGAACGAAAGAAAGGAAAATGAGGAATGGAGACAGGGAAGAGGGGGATAGAGATATAAAGAACAGTGGAAGGATGGAGAGCAGAAGGACAGTGGAAGACGGTCTGAAGGTCAGCGGGAGGACAGTGTGGTCCTCATAGTTGGACACAAACGCAGCCGCAGTCACCTCTGTGTTGATCAGCCCTTCGGCTGGCTGATGAGGTGTCAGATGTGTGTGTGGAAAACCTTTCTTTGCTTTTTTGGCTGCAAACTGAAGGAGACTAGTGAGGTGGACTAACAGTGTGTACGTGCGTGTGTGTGAGTGTGTGTGCCACTCTGGGGTGTAAGCAGGCTGACGTGCAGCTTGTGGTGCCAGAGCTGCGCTTTTCTTTCCTGCCTTTGCCTTCATTTTTTTTTCTCTCTCTCTCTCTTGCATATTATGCTTCAGTGACTGAAGCTGAACTCAGCTTTCCCCTGCAGTGAGGGCAGGAATACAACCAGCAATTAATGCTGTATACAGTGTACCAGTGTTAACAGGGTGAGGCATTCTGGTTCAACTAGCATTGGTGCCTTGAAAAACAAACATAAAAAAAAAAGCTCCTTTTTTTTAGTAGGGTTGTAGCAATAAACCCAGCCCATGAGACAATTCACGAGATTTAGTCATGAGGCTAAACTCTTTTGGGGTCTGCCTCTACCAGCTCTGCACATTTCTGACTAAAACTTGTCTCCATTTCTCTTCGTAAAAGAGAAATTAAGTTAAGTCTGATTGGACAGATGGCATCTCTCAACTGGATTTAGGTTTGGAAAATGTTTGGCATAATTGTGCTGCTTGAAGTCTCTAGTCTTTTGCAGCCACATTTTCTTTTTTTTGTTTGTTTTTAGCCAGTCTTCATATCAACTCTGACCAGTTATCCTGATGACTAATGCTTTGGTCTCCTTTCTGATGCAAATATCTTAGCATGCTTGAGAGAAGACAAAACTAACTGACAAGTAACTTTTCAGAAAGACATAGCAGCATGTTTAAAGACAATAATTTCTTAATAATGATGATCAAGTATTAGTTATAAGTGAAACAATCTTCCAAAAACTTTACCTACATTAATTTGAGAAATGTCTTGTTCCACAAGTTATAATAGAACACGTAATTGGTGGGTAAATACATTAATGTCACATTTTCATGTTTTTATTTGTGATAAATTTTGAAAACCATGTCACTACTTTCTTTCCACATAACAATTCTTGTTGCTGTATCACAAATCTCAATAAAATGGTGTACAATTGCATTTGTGCTCGTAACATGACAATTTAGAAGATTTGGAGCAGCTGTGTACTGCTGTGTACTGCTTGCAGACCCCGCTAGGGTCTGCAAGCCCCTAAAGGAAACTACCTTTGAGAGCTTTGGGTGAGCGAAAGTCTCTATTAACACCACAAAAAAGACAGTTACTTTTCTGCTTGTTGCTTTCTTGAAAAAGAGCCACTCAAACGGTCTGGACACTATGCAGGAAGCAGTATCCGGAGTTCAGAATCTACTTCCTTATATTCTTCAAAATAGGAGTCACAAACAGGATGTCAAGCGTAATATCCTCGACTTCACATCCTGGGTGCGTAATAGCCACGCTAATTGCAGCTGGATAGAGCTTAGTGATCCAGACGGGAAATGTTTTGGTATTTTAATATTGGGATATCTTGTGCCACAAGACCTCATTATGCTCTTTTTTTATTTTATTTTTTTATTTTTAGGCGTGGCTAACGAGGACTGAGCTTGTAGGATAGATTGGAAAGGAGCAGCTGTGATCAGATCTGTGACCTAACAGCTCTGCAGCTTGTGCCTCATTGGTTGAATTTGGTGTACCAGGCCAGTTGGCAGGGGCGAGCGTCTCCTGCGTCTATCCTTGGGTTATTTTCTGGCCATCTGTGCCCAGTCATTAACAGGCCTTTTCACAGTCAATTGTCTTGTTTCTCTGCTCTCTTTCTGTTAGTTACATTGTACACGGCCATGAGACAGAGGGCCTCTTCTTTTTTTTTGTTGAAATTAATCTGAGTAAGTTAGAAGAGGCCATTTTATTAGCAGGGGGCCAAGGAGAGCTGGTGCAGACATAGGTTAATTCAAAGTGGCATCATGGAGGATGCATCAAGCAGTGGAGATCAAATTACAGGGCAATGTGCTCAGTAGTAAGAAAAACAAGCCAGTGGTATGCTGCAGAATGTGTGCGTGCATGCTGGGAGTGTTTAACAGCAAAATGTATGTGTGTCTGGGAGACTAGAGGAGAGAGGAAGAGGGCGCAAAGGGAGAGGAGGAGGAGGGGGTGGGGAAGGTGTCCACAGAAGGCCAACGAGGGGAGGAGGGGGAGAGACTAACTGGGGCAGCATGCACAAATCACCTAGACCAATTAGAGTCACTCATCTTCCCTTTTTACGATTTCTGATGCTTACAGTCGTCATGGTAGGAAATAACTGTACACATCACTGCGAAGGGCGATGGCATTCAAAGAAAAAAAAAAACAAAACAAAAAGGTTTGCCTGAAATGCGTTTAGCCATTCCTTCTACTCGCCTTTGTTATTGGTCTTTGTGCAATGATTTGCCTAAGGACCCAGATTTCCTAGCAACAGCCTGCCACAAAAACATTTGGCAGGAGTTCAACATTCTCTCTCCCTCTCTTCCTCTCTCTCTCTCTCTTTCTCTCTGTGTGTCTCTTTGTGAGAAATGGCAGTGCTGCCTCCCTGCTCTGCGTCTGCCACCAGCCCTGCTGCTGCTGCTGAAGCTGCTGCTGGATGATGAGCCAGTCTGGCTGCAAGAGAGAGAGCCCTCTAATAATTCTGTTTTCATCCAATCACACCACATCGTAGCAGGCACCTTGAAAGAGCCTCTGCCAGGAATCATCAATCACCTTCTTAACACGCATGCCCCGACAGACGCAGACACATGTGCAAGCAAATAAACGTGGTAGCACACGCGCGCGCGCGCGCACGCACACACAGACACGTTTGTGCCTTTTTTGGGGGGTAATTAAATTTACGGATCAAAGAATACATGGCCGCAAAAACCACCCTGCAGCAGTTTAATGCGAACAAAAATCAACAAGGCACATTAATACAGTGAAAAGGTTAGCGCAGAGAGAGGGAAAAATTTACAATCCAGCTGTAAATTAGGTAAATACATCTAAGTGCTCTCGACAAGGTTAATGGAGAGAGAAGGCCTCGGTGTATGCTAGTCTAGACACGCCACACAGTATTAAGTGGGAATAGCTGTGGCAGTGTATCTAGATAAGTACTTTACAAGTGCCAATGGGACTCTAATAAAGTGAATGATCCCCCCTCCCTGTTTTGACAAAGAGGCCCAAGAGGGACGCTACAAACCGCATTTTAGATTCCAAGCACTGACAAACACCCATTTGTGGCCCGTCGATCCTCCCCCCCCCCCCCACCCCACCCCTTAAAATCCCACGGAAGCTTTTCCCTGTGCACAAGACTGTCGGATGTGGGCAAAAACCAACTGCCAATTTGCAGAGGATGTGCCATGTTTGCTAATGTGAAGCAGAGGCTAAAAAGATGAGACCACACAAACTCGGGAGGATGGACAGGCCGAGCATAAGCAACGATTTATTTTATCTTCATTTTCTTGGCTTTTGTTTCACTAAGCACTAAATTATGGGATCATAACAGCTTCTATAGCAGAGTTTGCAATGTGCCGTAAGTGGAGGGCCAGCTAGTTTCCTTTATACCAAGGATTGTGTTAATGGCTTAGCTGTAATCACTGGTGCATCATGCAGTATATGTACATATTTAGATACTTTTTGTAACTAAATTTAAGAACAAGATTTAAAATATTTTTATTTAATGGAGTTAATATTTTAAAATGTCTTTAGTATCTTCTATTACTGACTCAGTGGATTGCTGTAGTTGCTATTGCAACAGCCTGTTAATTTCCTAAAAATCGAGATTTTCTATAAAGATGCCAACATTTCCCAATGAAGCATGTTCAAAAAGATAAAACGGATCAAATTTTATCTGTGTTATCTTCCACAGTCTTGCTCTCTCTCATTCTTTCAAAGTCGGAATGATTGATTTTGAACTCAAATTTTCCAGATTCCTTAAAAAGACACCCGTCTAGTCAGACACCAATGTTCATGTCACGTGACTGTTTTACGAAACACACATCTGGAGTGCAAATGGCAGACATTTTGTTTGCTTGTGTCACTCGCTGATGGGAGGGCTCCCTGGGCAGCGAGCCATATCCTGCCATATCACAAACCACCACTGGCTGTGACGCTGATTCATGCCAATAATGAAGTGCTTAAAGACATGGAATGCGGTGCGATTTCAGGGTTATCGTCTTGACCTGAGATGAGAGAAAACGTTGATCTGCAGGAATTAAATATAATCCCAAACAGTGAAACATGAGAACGACAGGGCATCTTGCTCCACAAGCTCCAAGTGAAGACATTACCTCAGTGGAAGCATACATCTGTCCCCCTCAATCTGTGTGTGTATGTGTGTGTTTGAGTGGAAGATTGTGTAGGCGGTTGGGGTGGGCGAGGGGGGGTAAAGCCCAATGAACTTGCATAATCAATTTTCACACTTTGGCAGCACCTGTTGGCTTGTCTTCATGTTAAAAGAAATGAATGAATACATTACATCTAGAACAATTTCACACTGCGCTGCAGCTTGGTGCACAAAGACGGGGGAGAAAAGAGGGAAAATGGAGCTGTATTGTCTCAATAGGTAACATAGCTCATTTTCCCCAACAAAGGATGAATGGATGTATTGACAATGCCGAGGGCGTGCTGAGGCATTTCCTGAATAAAGCCTCTTAACATTTTGTCCTCCTCTGGCTAACAGAGTTGGGGAACAGTCACTCTGAATATAGAGGGGTCTCACTTACCGCAATATAATAGACCTTGGCTTTCTCCACCAGCTCCCAGTTGCTGTCCAAGTCCAGGTGTTTTTCCTTTTTGTAGCAGTTTGCCGCTGCCAGGTTAGCAACAAGGGACCTGCCGAGACAGACCCCATAAATCTTCTGCCTCGCTTATCATCCATCTTAATTTTGTCTCAAAAACATCCTTAAAAAAAACCCCAGAAAGGCTGCAGACATTTCTTTGTTCTTTCACCACATAAAAAGAATGATAATAGCTTCCCAGAGGGTTTGAACCAAGGTGAAATAAAGTCATGTAGATGTTTCTATTTTGCCGCTTGTTTGTTTTGTTTTTTGTTTTTTTTTCCAAAAGCAGGCTATTTTAAATCATCAGACATTAAAGTAGGAACAATAGGCCACCTCCAAATAATTCATACTCTCACATCATCAGGAGAAATGGCTCGCACTTAATGAAGGTGAAGAAACAACAAAAACGCATTACTAAATGAGCACTTTAGCTGAGTAGAGGGAGATGGGACATGAAGCAGGTGGCCTTATCTTAACATAGCTCATTAGCCCGTCCTCATGTTCTTCTTCTTTATGAGCGACCATCAAAATGAGAGCAGCCATCACAGCTACTTAAGGGAAAACTGTTAGGCGACCATATGACAGGAGAGCACTGCTACAGGAAGGGGGTCCGCTCTCACATGGCACGAAGAAGCTGCTCGCCGCGGTTAGTGTCACAGAGACGAGTAGCGGCGCAGTAAGTTGATCAGAGTGCGATGACGAAGGCCGCGATGTGACAGCGGGACTGTGTTTGACCCGGGCTGCGGTAATGGACTGGAAGGCTGGGGCCACGCAAGACAGGAAAATGAGTGTCATTACTGGGGCCGTTCAAAAGAACTGAATAAATGAAAGAACGAATGAGGTTTGGTGGGATACTTCTATAAAAGTGCAACTACAGCGTTCAGAGAGAAGTGCTCCAGTCCTCAGCTCACAGCTGTTCTTAAATGACCTGGATGGGTGCACTTAAATCCCTCCACTTAACTGCAACTACTGCAACTGTGATTTTTACAGCCATGCTTGCAAAACTATTGAAGGACGTGGACAGTATTTTGTTGAGCTAACAGAGCAGGCATTCCCCTTTAAAAGAGAGATTGAATTGGCTGCTGCATATTCTACTTTTTGCTGTCATCTGTGCTCAAACAACTGTTGATGTGTGGGGCAGAAACTGAAACACAACTCCTAAATGTTTACTAAGTTTGGGAGCAACTTTTTCAACTTTTGTTCACACAGAAATATGCGCCAAACTTAAATCATTAAGAAGTTATATCAAAACAGTTTATAAATAATCTTAGCCTAACACCTCAGCAAACTGCTCCGTATTGAAGCATTGAGAGTAAGAGCAAAACATGGGTTTGTTAAAAACTGTAGCCGGATGGAAACCCAAGTCACATTTAAGTAAATAAAATGAAATAAAATAAGTAGTTATGAACTCTGACAACTCAAGACTCAACTTGGATTGTAGCCCTGAGACTGAAGTTTTGTAAACAATCTTTATGTCATGCAGTCAGAGTTGAGTAGATGTTGTTATTCCCTCTAAGCATCTTACCGTAATGTTTACAACTCACTCGTCGTCATGGGAACATTATGAACAGTATGGCTTTTCTTTGATGTTTTTGAAGCTTTACTGTAAGTGCCAGTAATGGAGTTTGTCTTTTTTATTTAATGCTAGCATCTACCAAGCTTTAACACTAACTAAACCACAGGCAGCAGCTTTAAAAGTGATATGCACATTTTCCAATTGCAACGTCAATGCAGAAATTGCAAAAAGTTTTTTCAAAATAAAAGCATTTCCTGTTTGATTCATTGAGAGACTTATTTCTGCTTTTTTCTTTTAATATCGAGGATGTTTATGTTGCTTTAAAGCCTTTAAGTTTTCAGGCATATAGAGGCCATAAAATAGGCATCTTGCACATGCACAAAACATCAAATTAATCTGCTCATTGTTTTTTAGTTTTAAGCTGCAAAATTCTCATTTCCAAACCATATTAAACAAAAAATGTGCTAATAGGAGCTGATTTAATCAGATTAAATACATATATTGATATTAAACAGGAAGAAACAGCAAAATTGCTGCACTAAAAGGTACCTATTGTGACTGTTACACAATTATGTTCCTTGGCAATTATACTTAATGCTAATTAAGTAAATGTTATTCGCTATATTTTACCACTTAAAACTGCAAGTGAAAAATTATGCATCACTCAACATAATGAACTGTAAGTATGGAAGATTACTTAATTTTGAAAGCTAGTTATTGTCAGTTAAAAATTAGCCAACAATCAGGAATTTTTAATCACTCCATCCTTGTGTACTATGATTGTTTAAATTTGTTACAGTTATTAAGATTACTAGATAAACATTTTTTTATTTTAGAAAATGGATCCAAAATGTTTAGCTGGCATCATGCAAACTCAGAGATTTGTGATTTGCTGATTAAACCTCTGATTGCACATCGAAAAGTCTAATAAACTTGTTTCTTAATGTCTAAAATTGGGCTGTTCTTCGTGAAACATATTCACAGACTGGAAGTTCAATTCTGAAATCTGAGAAAGACTGGAAAAAGGCAGATTTTTTTTTCTTAGTTTGAAGCCGTTCACTAATCAAAACTTGAGAGGTTGTGACATGTTAGCTCCCAGTCCTTCAAAGCCATCACTTTTTCAATCCGGCCCAGTGATCGACCTTTCTTCTGGGTTCTTGAGCTCTCTGTTAAACACCTGTAAGAAATATTACAGAGTTCGCCTCCTCGAGCACGGCACCTGACCTTTTCAGGTGTCAGAGCCCACATCAAACAAGCCCACTAAGACCATTCACCAGAGCTGGCTCCCGGGATGGGCAGGGTCCGGCTGCTGACTGACTGACAAGTGTGGTATCCGTCAGGATGAAGGGCTGCCGAGGGGGAAGAGTGTTTAGAGATGAGGGCTATTGATCGCAGCCAGGCCTATCATGAACTGCAGCCCTTAATGTTAGTGATATTTGTGTGTATGAACGTGAAAGTTTGACCTCTGCTGTCTCAGATGTGCTGATGATGATGCAAGTGGCAGAGTCGCCAGAGACGCTAAAGCCCCTTTTTACAGGCTGACAGGTGAGAGCTGGGATAGCCCAGGAATCTCTAACACGTTGCTACTGTCAGGCTATAGATGGATGACAACCCGCTGGAGTGGCAGAGACTGAGTGGGGCCCAAGAAAAATAAGCTCAAGCTGTTCATTTTTACCCCTCTGATGTAGGGAGCTAAGACCTGAAGAAGAAGAGGCTCTGTGAAATCACAGACAAAGGGCAGTTTCCAGGTCAAAGTTCCCAAACAGGAGGCTAACCTATTGTCTCCAGTGATGCAAGCTGCACAGGTACCAGTCGGCTCCTCGGTCTGCTCGTAGTAATGGGCATCGACATGAGCTTCCTCCGCCTTCTTCTTCAGGATCTTGCCGAAGTCATCCTTCCCGATGCACCCAAAGAAGGTAGCCACCTTATGCGGTTTCTGGAGCATCCACTAGGAAAAAAAAGGAAAAAAAAAACAGTAAAAAGAAGAGCTCAGTTTACAAATACAAGTCTGTTTGGAGGGTCAAGTTCAGCTAAGGCAGATGGCACGCAAACTGTAGCTTCACAGCAAACATACTGTCTGTGATATATGAGAGCCGCGAGCTGTCGTAAACAACCCAAAAGCAATCCTGCTGCACACAGAGAGACTATTCTCATCCAAGCACTCCTCCTTCCACCCGGTGTGCTAAAAACAGTCTCATCTCCTTATTTACACAAACCCAATAATTTAAGGCTTCATCCTTCTTCTACAAACACAGACTGTGTGTGAGGCTGTACTCGCTGAACTGCTGTTTTTTTTTTTTCTGGTTCCGATCGTGTTGATGTACTCGGTGACTTTTACCTGACTGGGCTGCTCGGATTCTACAGAGCTCAGGTTTAACCTCCAAAGATTTATTGACGTGCAGTACGTGCTGCTGTTTGCGTATTTTATTGCAGCCTCCTGCTTTGTTGCTGACTGAGGGCCCCTTGTGAATGAGATGTTGCTGCTTTTGGAGATGACCTGTATATGTGTGAAATTAATCATTTCATGCCACCAAACCTGCATCTTAGGTTGTGGTGGGAGAAAGCTGCGTTTTCATCTTTCGTCCTGATGTCCTTTTGTTATTTTACACATCCACCCACCTGCCCTGAGGGGAAATAATTAAAATTTTTAAAAGAATGTATGGGGGGGGAAAAAGCTAAACTATCCTGGAGAGTATATATTAATGTTATTTTAAGAGTTTGGGAGTTTATACATATCATATTTTACAATTTTACTCCATTAAAAATTTGGTTCATAACATTTTTGAGCAGGTGTTTTATGTGTTAAGTAATTTTATTCTTAAAATTGAAAGACAAGTGGTGTTTTTCATATATTTTAGAAGTATGTTTCATCTTCAATGAAAGTTGTTAAAATATGTTAATTTGTTATAATTTTGATTTTTCTAATACCTTAGAAAAATCATATTTGTTTATAAATTTGGTTAGCAAACTCTGATGTACAGATCTTTACTTGCATGTCTTACACCACTATATTTAGCTATTACTTAGTTCAATTCTTAGTTGCTAAGCAAGTTGTTTCATGCATGTTAATTTTGTTACTGTATTTCATAATTTTATTTTTAAAGTTACTATGCAGATATGTTTTATTTTTATATTGTAATGTTTTTTCTTTATTAAATTTGTAAACCAAGTATTGTTTTACATGTTTTGTATTGTTTTGCTTTTTCATTTAATTTCCTCTGAAATTCATTCAATTATACTGTTTTACTTTTCAAATTGCTGCAAGTAAAACAAATACATAATAATATTCTTAAATGATATTTTTAATAACTGCAATATAAGAGACAACGAACAAAAAATGCAGAGAAAACATAAATACGTAAAATAGGAAATTATATTTTTTCAGAAAACTATCTCCTCCTATAAAAAACAACAATACGGTATCATGTTTTGCCCCAGTGTTGCCTTAGTAATTGTTTTAAAAGCACAATGCAGATGCTTGGAAACTAATAAATCTAAGTGCTGTAGTTTTAAAGATGAAATGTTTACCATTTCAAACTGATTGGATATCAGCATATTAAAATGACAGATATTCTTTTGCCATTTTTTTCTATTCCTAATGGATTAAATTTTCCCAACAAGGGAAAGGTCTGAGTAGTGGGCAAGCAACCGTCTTAACAGTAGCAATGTATACACTACTGTTTTAAATGGGTAACTAATCATAAGTAATGGAAGTGTTCCATAGTGCTGTGGGAGTAAGTGTTTTTGAGCAAAGGGGGTTGATAACAACTGCCTGGCACACTTTATTATGGAAACTTTGAAAAGTAAATATCATTTTTCTTTCCTGTCACAATTATGAGCTAAGTTGTGAAATCTAAAATATACTGTGGTTTGTGGTTTTTAAGGGTGGTGAAAAACTTTGCAAAGAAATACTTTGCCGGCCAAAAGCTTGCACAAATGTTAATAAATTCCCAGCAATCACAAATTTTAAATTCTGCTCTGATGGCAGGGTGGATTATCGCTCTCCTTTTTATGCTCAAGGACACAGCATTCATGACTTGTTATAAAAAAAATATAAAAAAATCCAAGTCTTAATGAGGGAGGCAGTGATTCGCAATTTTGTTCATACTTTTTATGTTTTAGAAAATTATTTTAACTTGAGCTGCGGACCTAGGCCAATGCAGGTTCCCAGCTCTTTATTCTGCAGGGTGTTCAATGAATTTTCATAATTTTTCAGCTTCTGTCTCAGTCACTCCACTGTACAGTGCTTTGTGAAAGTCTTCATACCCTTCTGGCGTCTCCACATTGCCATGTTACGACCACCAACCTCGGTGTAATTTAAAAGGAGTTAATGAGACGGACCAAAACAAAGCAGCACATAATCGTGAAGTGGAAACACATTGTTTTCAAACTTTTATTTCCAAATAAATATCTGAAAACACTTTAATATCACTAAATAAAATGTAGTGCACAAATTAGCTTAAAAAGTCATCTAAAGAAAAGATTGAGTCCACGTGTGTGTTATTTAATCCCAGTATAAATCCAGCTGTTGTGTGAAGGCCTCAGAGGTTTGTTGGAGAGCATTAGAGAGCAAACAGCATCATTAAAAAAACAAGAAACACAGCAGACAGGTCAGGGAGAAAGTTGTGGAGAAGTTTAAAGCAGGGTTAAATTGCAGAACAATATACCCCAAATACTCAGTTTATTGCAATAAAAGCAGTAAACAATGGTTCTGCATACTATTGTGGGACTGAATACCAATGCATGCCACACTTGTTAGACTTTTCTATATAAAAACAAAAAATAAAATGCATGTAAAATTTACTTGTCATTACTTTGCATTGATCTATTACATAAAATCCTAACAAAACATTAGAATTTGTAGCTGTAGCGTGACAAAATGTGGACAATTAAAAGGTATGGGTACTTTTGCAAAGTACCGAAGTAGTTTTTTTTTCTTTTCTTTTGTTAATTGAAGCATGCTACTTTTATGTGGTAATGGCTCAAGACCCTCTTCTGTTTTACAACACAGAATGGAGTCCAGCTTACGTTGACAATAAAATCCCCAAATTATTTGCAGCTTAACACCAGGAGTTGTTATTCCTTTAACACAGAAGTATTTGACCACACACAGTCATTCACAGATTAATCATCCTCTCACTATATTTACTTCGTAAACTCCCACTGCATGCACTTTCAAAGCCCAGTCCTGTCACTGCCCTGCTGCCAAGCGGTCTAATTAACCAAGAAATGCAATGGGAAATTTTTTGGATCATGCTGCAAGCATAAATATATATATATATATATATAATGTTTGTATTATATAAAAACATTGAAAGTTTTGTCATATTTTATGATATTGTATTTTAACTTATTTAATTTATTTGTTGGTTCCCAACTTCCTTCCATAGCAAAGCTGCAGATGTGTACCTATGTATGAAAGAGTTTGCACAACAACTGTAAAAATACGCCTTTGCTAATTTAATTGTTTACAGACTTAAATGGAAAGTTCAGATTTTATCAAATTAGCTTCTGCAGAGTAATAGCTATGAGTAATAGTATCTATAATAGACAGATGTCAAAAGTCAAGCGTTTGTAGAAAATGTTAAAACAAATGTTCAGACATCTTTAACATGCCGTGCTGTGTTCCCAACTGTCTAAAAACCTCCACAATAGTAACAGTACTCAAACAAACTGCTATAAAGAGCCACAATGACTCCAGGCATTACCAATTGTCATCACGAAGAAACTAGTGCTGAAACACATCAAGGCTGCATTCCCACCCACACTGGACCCTCACCCACAGATCAGCAGAGGATGCCATCTCACCACCATCCACACCGTTCCATAACGGCAGATTGTTTCATGAGATTTCACAAGATGTCTGACCTCGGCCTCCACTATAATATCTGCCTTCGGATGCAGCACTTTTCAACAAACCGAATGCAGTCTGTCACGACCCCGCCACTCCTGCTCCCTGTTTCTCAGCACAGGAGCCCCACAGGGCTGCGTCCTGAGTCTCTGTTTTTGTACTCCCTCGCGAGGCAGGAATGTATGTCCACCCACAATACCACCGGCTTCATTAAATCAACAAATAACACAAGTATGGTCAGCCTACGGAGATGAGTCAGTGTACAGAGCGGTCTGTACAACCAGACCACCGGCTGATTGTACAGATATTACTTTAAACACTGAGAAAACAAAGGAAATCATCAATGACTCAGGGAAGAAAAAGGTGGCTCAACAATAACTGGAAAAAGACACAGAGAGGGTGTCACAGCACAACTTCAGAGAAATTCCCTGGAAGGCACAGCAACGGCTACACTTCCTGAAAGCCCTCAGTGTGATCAACCAGCCATAACGTCCTCCTACCACTTATCCATTGACAGAGTCCTGATCAGCCTCATCCTGATGTGATTCAGCAGCAGCTCTACAGCTGACAGAAATGCCCTGCAGAGAGCGATCAAAACCGCACAACCGCACATAATAAAAACCTGCCTGACTTGAACAATATCTTCACCTCCTGAAAGCAACAAACATCTTGAAGGACTCAAACCACCATCTCTGTGAGTTTCCTCCTTCTGGCATTGGAACCCACTGTGTCCTTGAACATTATTTACAGAAGGCTGCTAGGATGTCACTCAAACAAAAATATTTGCACATTTTTGCTTTTATTTCCAAATCTTTTTTTACTTCAACATAAAAGTGATTCTACTTTATGTCATGTTCCATTTACTTTTATGTTAAACTGTAGAATTGGGTGTGTGTGATATTTATGACAATTGAAAAGAATCTGAATCTTGAGGCTGGTGAGAGGCTAAAAACTAGTCAGACAGCGGTTTATGTTTCACTAATTTTTGGAGTTTGAAACAATTCAAAGGATAAATGTTTAGATCAGTGGAATATACCTGCATAATAGTGGAGACTGAATGTCTATCATTTCAAAAGACTTGGGTTTATTGTTGTTTTCTAAGCTGAACAACGGCCATGTCAACCAATCAAGCCATCAAACTTTGCATGGTAACAGATGTTGTTCCGTTGAGAAAATAGTTACAAACTAAAGAGTCTCTAGAAAGGAAACATTTTCACCTTGTTTTTGAGAGATATGTCTATGTATATAAGGTTTTTATGGCACCAATGGTCTCTATTCAACAGCAACTGAACAGAAAGAACGACAGAGAGAGAGAGAGGGAAGGGAGAAGAGATGCAACAAAGGGCCAGGAATCAAATTGGTGACAACTACATAACAGAACAGGTTCATCCCTCAAAAAATCCCATCTGTTTATAAGGTCCTTTCAGATTATGTTGCAAATGAAACACCCAAATGAAACCACTCATCATCAGTTTTTATCAGAATTGTTACTAACCATTGGACACTGAAACTTTTACTTTAACTACTGATGTACTTAGGATACTAAATCTGAGTGCATGTCTGCAAGGAAAACAGCTTTAATCAAATTGTGTCTGATCCAAGTAAGGTAATGTCACACCAAGACAAACAGGTCAAGGATAAGCTTTTAGAGAAGTTGGAAGCAGGGGTAGGTTGTAACACAATAGCCCAAGCTTCAAATCTGGCCTTCAAAGAACAATAGTACGAAGAAAGCCACAAGCCAGGCAGCAGATAGAGCAAAAATCTGGGAAAAATGACTCTGCTTAGAAGAAAATGAAATTGAACTTTGTGGCCAACATGCAAAATATAAGCAGTATTATGCTGTAGGGATCCTTTTCTTCAAAAGGCCCCAACTGGTCAGAGTTGATGGGCAGATAAACAGGCAGAAAACCTGTTAGGAACTGAAAATGAGTTGAGAGTAAGGTAAAAGTTCACATTCCAGCAGAACAGCAATAGTTTAAAGCATACTCAAGAATTCAAATGGTCCAGTCAAAGTCCAAACTTGAATGTAATAAAGAATACGATTTGAAAACTGATGTTCCATGATGCCCTCTACTTGATTTGATTGACTCTGAGTAATTCTGCAAGGAGGAATAGGGAAAGTTTTCAGCCTCTATATTACAGCTTTTGATGTAATTGCACCAAAACACGGCTCTACTATTGACTCAGGGGGATGAATATATTAGGCACAACACTTTTTAGACTTTCATTTATAAAACCTTTCAAAAAGCAAGTATCATTTTCCTTCCACTTCCTAATTATGCACCACTTTGTGTTAGTCTAGCACATAAAGTCCCAATACTGAGATTTGTGGTTGTAACGTGACAAGATGTGGAAAAGGTTCAAATGGTGTGAATAACTTTGCAAGGTGCTATAGGTGTGAAAACGGAGTTTATTTATAGGTTGGCTATTGCTCACTAACTTCACTCCAGCAATAATAAGCTGTGGTTTTAATAGCCTGGCTGTGATGTTATTTTCCCCTCCGATGTTCCTTTTTGTATCGTTGTCTCTGAGCAGCCTGAACCACGTGGCATTTTGAGTCATGATTCAGTCATTCGACCATGTCTCCAACTCTCCACCTGGTTGTAGCACACAAACACACAAACACGTACACACGTGTGCAAATCCAAGCTTGACTCCCCCTAACCTCTTGCTGCAGGCACCTCACACTTATCAAGGTCACTGGCTCGGGTACACGTCAAGTCCAATCTGATTTTCCCTTCGCAGTGATGAGCTCCGAATCCAAGGTTAGGAGCTGCAGGCTGTAAATAATGACAGCGCGGCCCCTCCATTTGCAGGCCTCTCAGGTGGGAATAGAGAGGGCCACTGAGGGCCCTCGGTCCCTCTGTGATGACAACATGGTGAATCACACCAACCACCGACCTCACAGCCGCCACCCCACCCCTCCTCTCCACATCTGAACTCTCATACCTCCTCCACCTTCTCTCTCTTACTGACAAGCGGCTGTACTCTCCCTGCCAGCTCTGCTTGTCATTTTACAGGGTCATTAGCAGACACACACACACACGCACACACGCACGCAAACATGTGAATACACAGTGCACCCACGCAGGAAAGTGACTGACACACACACATGCAGAGAAATCCTCTCTTGCATCAAATCTCTCTGCCTTCACATGAAAAAAAAAAAAGACAAGCCACCCCTGCTTTTCGCCAGAAGCTGCTCTTCTACTCCAATAAACACAAAGCGGCAATAGATAAGAAGAAAATGTCTTCATTACAAGCGTGTAAAGAAAAAAAAAAAAAAAAGTATCTCACACTTATTTCAGCTCCCCCTCTGCGGCGAACAGGACTGGGGGGAGGCATGAATTCATTTCCATTCCCCGGCACCCTGCAGACAGTCCCCCTCTTCCCACTCCCAGATCATGTGAGATAATACCTCCATTATGACAAAAGCACTATCCGTGGGGTCGTGGAGAGGTCAACCAACCCTGCGCTGGGTATTCATGCTTAGTCACATCCCAATTATATTGCGGTGGCAGAGGCAGAAATTGGCAAATGTACATCAAGGCGCTTCATTACTGAGGGGCCGCTCCAGTGAAATTAAGCAGCAGATGAGACAGAGTGAGATTTGCCCCCAGGCGACGTGTTCGAGAGAACGAGAGGAGGACAGGAAGAAAGAGGAGAAGCTGAGGGAACAAGGTTTTTTTTTTCTTTTTTTTCTGAAGGTGCTTCCAGCTTCTATCCTGCACTAGCAGCTCATGTATATTTACTTAACAAGGAAGAACGCCGCTCCCCGGAGATTAATAAACTCCCACGGTACACCACAGCGATACATCTCTAGGTACATTTAGATATAGAGAGGAAACTTAATACAAACAAGAGCAAAAATAATCCCTGAAAAGCAGAAGGTAGGATGCAGCACACGCTTGCTGCAGGCAAAGTGAAGATAAGTATACATTAAAGGCGTAGTTCAGGATTTTTCTGAAGTGAGTTTTTGATCAAACTAGAGTGGAATGAGATGTTTAAACACCGCAATATTTTTCATTTACATGAAATTTCACCAAGCGCAGCGCTATCTAGTTTCTGGCATTATGTCGCTTTGTCTGTTGGAATACATGTCAGCTTTCAGTTTGAGGGTAAATGCTTCAAGTTTGACACTTTGGGAAGTAAATCTTGAGTTGGCTAATTCATTAGCAGAGTGTGCTAACATTAAGTAGTTGGACAGTAATCTAGGTCCACTGAAGGAAAAAGAAACACTGATGGACAACATTGCAGTTTGTAAATACTGCAAAAATACAGAAACTGGCTAAATGTTAGCCGCTAACACCAATAACATGTACCATCTCATTATGAGCTGGATGCATCATTACACCTCCAGTTAAAAGATCATATGCAGTTAATATCTCACCTGCCTCTCTCGAGGCCTTCATTTAATATAAATCCAGATTAGCTGGACCCACAGGCTGAAGCTAACGACTTGTGCTAACATGGTTTTATAAACCATTAAAATGTTATGTTTTTATTGGATGATTAATTAAATTGAAGGTGGTGTAATTTTTTATGATTATTTCTGTTTACACATAAGGAGCGATACAGTGACTTTACTAAACATTCATGTCTCGGATGTCTTACCCTTTTCATGCTTTTATAAATCTATCATGATCGACAAAATGTGATTTTCTGACTTAAATAAAACAGAAAATATTTAATAATAAAATAAGAACTGATTTCTACTCAATTAAATAAACACGCAAGATGAAATAAGTCGATGTCTAGATGCACCTTTGTCTGCAGTCACAGCACAGAGTCTGTGTGACTAGGTCAGAATCAGGGTTGCACTTATAAACACAAAACTGTTACTGATACATAATAAGAACCAGAATTTGTCTGACAACCAGTTTTAGTCAGGCTCTCCCTGTCCATCATTTCCCAGATTATTTGTCCTGCTGTGTCTTTGTTAATGTCAAGGTAATATATGAATGACGTTTAGCGTTGCTCAATGAGTCATCTCAGTTTAAACTCCTCGATGCTTTATATCTTAAGTTATTTATGGTTCAAATGCAAAAAATATAAACAAACACAATCAAGATAGATCCTTCACACATTTTAAATTTGAAAGAAATGAAGATTACGGCTGTGAAGGTTATGTTTCCAAGACAAACAAAATACAGTCTTTAATCATTTAAAATCTTAAATTGTTTTCAACTTCTAGTGACCTTCGGGTGACTTGAATTCTGTTTCTGAATGTAGCTGCTCAGCAAAATCGCCAATTATGTTTCTAGAACATCCAGCCTGATTCATTAGCTTCTTTTAGGAGTCAGTAAAAGAAAACAAAAATACCTTTAAAGTTTGCTACAGTATTAATTCAGATCTTGACATATAAACTTATTATAACCTGATCCGTCATGTTTGGTGGACTGCACATTTGCCGTTACATTTTGCTAGCCTTAGAATTGCCTAAATGCCGCCAACTCTCAAATTCTCCACAAAAAGCTTGCCTGCAGGCCAACAGATAGCTATTAATTATGACATCTCATGGTTGCAAGGGGCCCCTCTTGGGGACCTGACCCAGACCTGCACTTCAACATCCAGCAGCTGCCACTCTTCACTTGCAGAGGCAACCGCTTCACGTGGCGGCTTCCAGGAGGGCAATTACACAGCCCAGATGAGATGAGGCAGCTGAATGTTTGGGACTTGAGTGCTCAGACTGCCATTAGCACTATAAGCTATTACATTCCCTCCTCTCCTTTTCTACTCCTCTCCCTGCTCACTAGCTTCTGTATATTGATGATGTGGTAATGGGACCTCTAGTTAGATATTCCCCCTGTAAAAACAATGTCTTGTTTCTAGTCTCTCCCTGAGGGGTCAATGAATTCTCCCCGAGTCGCTGGGAATCATTTCTGCTCTATTAATGATGCAATCGCAATGCAATTCAGATCTACTGAAGACACAGCCACAGTGGGCTCCTTGCAGGGTAGCTGACAGATGATGCCTGGTGTTATCCTGCAGCTCGAAAAACAAAGCAGCACATCTGCACATCACAGAGAAGCTGGCTGGCCGTCACTCTTTATCAACTCTTCACAAGGCTCAGTTCATCCACACATACAGGTACATCTCCAAAAATATGAATACTGTGAAAAAGTTCAGTGTTTTTTGTCACTCAATCCAGAAAGTGAAACTCTTATTTCACATCTCCAACATGCACTGAGTGAAGCTTTTATTTCTTTTTATTTCGATTATTATTATTCCTTATATTTGTGAAAGGGGTAAAAGATAAATACTGAAAACTTTTGGTGTCACATCTTTATCAGCTAAAACACCTGAAAATTATTTTAATACTAGATGAGAACAAGAAAACGGGATCATTTAAACTGAAATACAGTATTAGGGTTCTGAAAAGTATTTTCCTTTCCATGCAAACAACACAAGTATTGTTAGTATTAGGCGTCCTTTTGCATTAATTATTGCAGTATTTTCTGCAGTATTTATTGGTCTGGTTGTTTACCCCCTGATCTTATAAAGGTCCATCATCTTAGGTTCCTTCATCAAATAAATCCAAACTTCCATTTATTTGTTCATCCTGGGTATAAACGGAGGAACTATTAATGATGAGTGAGGAGAAATCCATTCTCCCTTTACGTGCTCACAGTATCCTTGTTTCTGTGTCAAATAAATTTCTTCTTGTAATGACAGGAGACAAGACAGCATCATCGCGGACCTCATCCTCCATATATGTTGTCTTCCTGGCTCAAAAGACTTTCTGCTTGGGAAAAGTGTGTTTAAAATTACTCATCTGATTTGAAAAAGATGAAAAATAGTCAATTGTGAATTATTTATTTCATACTTTCAGGATTTTTAGGTCTCTGGCTCTAATATATGATGTCATGTGCACTTTACATTTCTATTCTTCCCAGCTTGCACTTCTTCAGCTGGTTTCCCCCAGACAATGGCTATTTCTAATGACGGTCACATTAATTATAGGCTTATCAACCTTCACTAAAATTGAAGAAGGCTATTAATGGCTCCAAGGAGAGAGGGTAAGGGTGCTTTATGTTGAGTTCGGCTGCTCTTTTAGACTCAGTTGTTAGTAGCTGAAATGAGTGTTTCTCTTGACTGTGCAGTTAAAACAACCAGCAAACATCTGCCCATCAGGGCCTGTCATCGCAGGCACTTTTATATAAAACACTGCTGGAGCACTGCGAGTGCTGACATTGATGAGATCTGGCAGCTTCCATTAAATCACTCTTTCCTGTAAAGTGGCTTCCATCAAACCAACCGGCTGAGATTTTTCACTCAATCAGGTACCACACAAGCTACCACCTCCCCTCACCCACACCTCAACTCCTCCATGTCCTCTCAGGAGCTGGAGTCTTCTGGTCAATAACTCCAATCAGTTCAATTTCATGCACAGTTAGTCATGTTAGGGTTCTAGGGCACCACTCGCATCATGGTTGCTGATGTTGTTGTTGCTTGTATTTAGGTTTTTTGTTGTTTTTTTTCCCGCTATCCCCAGAGAGATGATAAGTGGGACGAGATCCTGCACTATGTAAAAATGGAGACTAGCCAAGGCTAGCATGGTTGTTTTAACTCTGCCTCAACACAGCAGGCTCTTTGCCAAACCATTAAAAGTCGCAGTGCTCTGCTCCGGTGACACAGCTGAAAGAATAGAAAGTGGGTGAGAGGGAGAGCTGTAAATGATCAACAAGATAATGAGCTGATTATCAGTCAAAGGCATGGATAAGCTCTCTCTCTCTTCAGTAATTTCCCCTTTCAGATCAGTCAACTAGACCCTTAGGTCTGCAATCAACACTCAAAGAGAGAACGTGATGGAAGACCAGCCCAATTTCAGCTTCAAACATCCAGATCCTGGTGGTCTTCTGTTGAGAGCCTTTGCTCCGTCCCTTTCTTACACACCAGAATGGTGGGGAGGCTTGTGTACCACTGCTCAGTTCTTTGGTAATGGGTGTTTCACAGTTGTCATACGGCTTCAAGCTCTGGCTGCGAGACAACTTAAAGCTGACTGATAGTCAACTGATGCAATCTGTGCAAGAATTTCCATTTCCACACTCGCACATTTCCTATTATTTTGGCACTACTGGTGCGGCATCAGAAGTATAAGAGGAGAGACTGAGCACACAAAAAAAATCTAATTAATTAGGAGAATCTTTTTTTTTAAAATGGTAATTCAATATGAGCTACGGGAGTAACAAGATCTTGTATTAAAATTTGACTTTTAAATCATCTGTGTGGCAGAATTTTTAGTGCTTGATAAAAAAAATTAATAAAAAAAAAAACAGAAAGACCAGAATTACAAAATATTAATGATTTGGGAACATTGTGAGAATACTTAACCGATAGTACCTAGCAACACTTTGAATGGCATTTGTTTTTGAGATTCCTGACAGTAATGAAGGTCTATTTCACAGTTTATTAATGAGTCTGGACTGCATTTAATTGATTGAGTGACAGACGAGATAAAAATGGTTTGTAAGCACTGTAAAATTGCGGGACCTGGTTTCCAGCCGTCAGTCAGTTCTGTGTCACGGACAAACAAGCGTATTACCTGAAAATCATGACAATTACTTTAAACTGACAAAGTCAGTTGTTCATTAAAGGTCCTGCATACAAATAGTTGAAAGGAGTTCATCCATAAGGCGGCCAAGTTTAGCAGTAGAGCGGCTGTATGCTCCTTCTGCTCTGGGAAACAGGCCTGTCGTGATACACAATAAATCAATTAATCGCATGATAAATTAAAACAAGCTTGATAAATTTAAATTTGGTTGATAATTGCTTGCCTATTTCCTGGGTGATAAAAAGCTTCATTCTGGTGTATCGAGTTATTTCTTCCCTTAGTAATGGGTTCGACACGCAGGGACCGATAAACAGCAGAGGAAAACATCAGTTTAGCAACGTCAGCAACAAAAGCTGAACAATTTTCAACTTTCTTGTGTCACGTCACAAGCGCACGTCTGCACGTCTACGTGTATAACCTTGAAATTTCAAATGCACAAATGTCACCGGTTGTTTAGCTGGAAGAGGAAATTACCTCCTCATGGTTTCCTACCACAGAGCGTAGCATCAAAGTCCTGTATAGAGGAGCAAACCAGAGAAACGCTGGTTTAAAAGTTGAATGTGAAAGCTACAGTCTGGAAGTGCTTTGAATTCAAACCGAATGGCCGTAGTGACACACCTCTGCACACCCGTATGTAAAGCGGAAGCAACTAAACACGGGAATACAACAACCATGTATCTGCACCTAAAACTTAATCATCAAATGTAGTTTTCAAAATGCAAAATGGCACAGTGACCTTTTTGCCTAATCGTGGAGGAGAAGCTGCCCTTTAATCTAATTGAAAAGTCATAATTTCAAGAAATGTTGCAAACATTTCACATCCAGTACGGAGTTTACACTTTGTTTTTCTCACAAAAGTCCGAACTTGCAGGGTTACCTGTTTTCCCTGTCTAATGATTAATATATTTTGAAGGGCAAGTTTGTTTACAGAGACTTCATAATCCATTTTATTTGTTTTTGGCTTGCTTAATTATTTGGATATTTTAAATGTCTTACTGATCTTTGAGAATGTGTACTTGCATTAACATGCCATTTTTAACTATTAGTCTTTACTGGTCTCAAAATGACAATGTTCTTGTTTATCACAATAATTTATGGGACAATTTATCGCCCAGCAAAACTTGTTACTGTGACAAATCTACTGGGATCACAGTGGGATTCCCCCAGACTGAGATGGAGAGTGTTACTGAGAGAAGAGGAATGTCTGTGGTTGTATCTTCAACCTGCTGGCTCTTCGACCCAAGCGTGGTCAAGGCTCAGCTATTAAAAGACCTTTGTACTCATCACTCCTTTCAAGGCCATGCTATTATAAAACAAACCTTGGCAACAAGCTGCAAAGTGTAATGTCTGTTGGTAAAATAAACAACTTGCTGAGGCAGATAACCTGGTCCATTAACCTCTACCACCAGTGTATCAGACACCCAACTTTATATAATAACACAAAATAACTAATATTTTGCACAATCAGCATATTTGCTTTAGCATTACTATGAAATGTAGCTGGTGTTTTTATAGTTCAGACTGTACACTCACCAGTATTCCCTGACTCTGATCTGTGCACCAAAATAAAATAAAAAAGTATAAATTACTAGACCGCATCGTTATTGTTGCAATATTCATCAATAACGACATGCAAATCTTATTTTTGCAAAACATTATTGCACAATTTGAATCTTAGCGTATGTTTCACTTTTAACCCCAGGATTTCTAGTGGGAACCTTCCTAAATAAACAAAAGGAGCACAAAGTAGAGCCTTTTTCTCTTTCTGGGAGTGACTCAAGCACACTTTTAAGATTCCCTCAGAGCATCATCAAGTGCAGGTTTCGCTTTTGTGCATAGAAAAAAACGAGCGCCATTTTCAACCAGCCTTTCGCTTATTGTGACTGTGAAGTCAGAAGGTGACAACAGGGATCATGTTCACTCCTACATGTTTTCCCAATAGAGCTGTCACTTATAAACACAATATATGACACACGACAACAATAAATGAACGGCAAAAAAAGTCCAGTGAAGGTGTACCAATCAAACCAATAAAAAGAGGCTCTGAGTAAGTTTAAATACTGCTGAGATAAGAAAAGGATAAAGACTTTGGAAGAGAAAGGTCAAGGCATTTCTGCTTAAAAACCTTGCACCTGAAAAGATGCAAAAGGTACTTTGGTAATCAAAGTAATCATGCGCTTATATTGCCAGGATCAGTCATTGTTGCTGCTGATTTCAAACAGAAACGTGAGAGGATTTGCTAATTTACTTCACTCAGTTTGACCCAATGCAGCAACTGGTTTCTATAGGAACAAAAACACAGTGAGTAAATATTTATCCATCTTAATAAAACCATTACAGTCTGTAATGACAGACTTATGACAGTCTATTTAGACTGTCATAAGTCACGGCGATGCTTCCTTATTGCATTCTTTAAACTGTAATTCTGTGCAAATGAAAATCAATTAACATGAGCTACCAAGATGTACATATCCAAGAGGCCAAAACAAGATTACATAATTAATCCGAACAGTGGAACATCAATGCTAATGCCCACCCACGAAAGAATCCAACTCATTTAAAACTTTGCAAAAAGTCAAAGGATAACTGATCTACTTTTAGCTTTTATTTTCTTCTTTTGGAAAAAGATGTAGCGGTTTTGTTCAAAGTGGAGGCAGTAATTAGGAATTTGGAATAAAGAATCTGCTCGTTTTTCATCTCTTTACTTAATTGATCCCTCTGTATCACTAAAAAGTGTTTATTTTTGGTAATTCAGGAAGATTTCAAATGTGATTGTTCTCCAAAACCTTTGTGCATTGTTTCTGCAAGTTTGAGCCATTAAAAATAGGTACTTATAAGCATTTTCAGAGGAGGTCCTAAGAATTCGCAGCCTGCTGAGGTTCCTAACCCCCACGAAAACTGAGGACCTACTGTACTACATTCTCCCTCCCTAAAATACAAATCCATATTCAACTGTTCAAACTCACTGTGGAAATTAAAGCAGCACAACGCACTTGCCATGACCCGGAGGTATGCTAAGCAGCCAATTACATACTAGTTACTTGAGTAGATTAACAATTAACAAGCTATTATCAGTTGTTGTACAAAGAGCAGAACGGCAAAAAAAGTACAATACTTAATCCGAAACAAAAGCCAGTTAGAGCTACTACTAAATTTAGTGTTTTATTCTATTTTCTTGCTCTATATTGAAGTAGAAAAACTGTACTGATTCAATCGTTCTTTATTGTAAACTGTTTAACAGCATCAATTACTGTGGATAACAGTTACAGTTTACCATTTAATGCAACATACTTCTGTTTTCACAGCTATACAGTGAAAATGTGATATTAGTCCATGCCTACAATACACCAAAGCAACATATGTGACCAAAAGCTTCACTTTCTAATAAAGTTGTTGGCTAACCAGGTGGTGGAGAGTTAACAGGTTTGGAGAACAAACTTAACCAAAATTACTAATGACCAGAAATGTTTTGGTTGTGATGTTAAATGTGACAAGAATGTCCCTTAAAGTATGTGCCTTGCTGGAAGAGTGACTGAAGGCCTCAAATATTATATGAACCTTTTAACACTTCTACACTACACACCCACACATACACACACAAACACCTTTAACACATTTTGATCCAGCATCTTCGCACTGCATAGGAATCAGGGATGTGTCGCTGTCTCCAGGCACCAGGTTTATCTAAAAAGGAAACACCTGATTTTTTTTTTTTTTTTTTTTTTTTTCTGTCTGGCTCCTCTCATTCCTCGACTCTCTTGTTAAACATGCAACCTTGATTTTGTTTCTGTAGCCCGGAAGGGGTGAATTATTTGCACGATAAACAAGGTGATGTTGTTTCAGAGTCAGTGAGAGCCAAAATCCCCCCCTCGTCCCCCAATGCAGCAACAGAGAGGCAGATGGGTTTACCTGGCAGGCTTTAGGGGCTGAGCTTGGATGCAAAAGCCAAGCAACAGCAGCATCACAATGGCAACCTGCATGGTGATATTTATCTGAATTGGAAGGGGTGTGGAGGAATAATATCCCTCCACAACAGATTCATGGGCTGGGAGTCCCAAACTGCCGGGTTGCCCTCTTTATCTGCAGAGACAATTGTGGCTATAAAAGCACAGGAGCTGATTTGTAGGGAGTGAGCATGCATAAAAGTGGGGATGGAGGTGTTATTAAGTGATCAGAAAATGGTATTTATGTTTGCAGGGGATGGCTGCCAGACAAGGTTCTGGCAGAGGAAGATGATGAGGAGACCTGTGCAGCTAAAGCCTCTAATCCTTTCTGTGGTCAGTGGGCTCCAGCTGTTTGGATTGCAGCTGCGCTTGGCCTCTGCACAGGTGAATCTGTTCTGGACCCCCCACCACTTCCACAAACTCCCCTGTACACAGTATGGTGGATTTGCACGGTGCTTTGATCTCATAGAGGTGGCAGCAAGCGAGTGTGATCCATGTTTCAGAGTTTTTGTTTTTTTTTAAACATACGCTAAATGGCAGCCCCCGTCAAGGGCTTAGCACAGGTCAGGCCTGGCTAAATATGATGTGGCAGTGCAGAAAATTCACTTCAGAGCTGCACTGCCAAAGGAAAGTGGGTTTTAGTGAGTGCTGCAATTGTGTTTTGGAACAGAATTTATTTGCAAGCTGATGAGAAAGATATCTGTACAAAAACAATGTAACTCAGAGATAACCAGTCACCAACACCCAATAGATTAATTGTAGAATCCAACACAAAACATTCTTCGGTTTAGCATTTGAACTTTTATTGCTCTGTCCTCATTCTTTCCAAGTTCAAGTCAAGCAACTTGACTTGAACTTACTTAAAAGTCTTTGAAGAACTAAGGAAAAGTTAAGTTTTTCACTCAAGTGAAAGTCAAGTGTTGGATATTTGAATTCAAAATCCAAGTCAAACATTTTTATCAAGTCCCACTCAAATACCTCCAAGTTCAATCTCCTGTTTTTGAAGGATAAGCCCAAGTAAAAACTCGAGACTTTTAGGAGCTGGTCAAAGTTATCTGTCTAAATCTTCACCCCAACTTGAAGTTTGAAGTCTTTGAAGGCCAGGTTTCAGAAATTAATCTCAAATTCAAGTTTATTCTCAAGCCGTTAAGGGATAAGTCATCTCTCAAGTCTCTCACCCTGAGTTTGTAGAACATTGTTTACATTTTTTTCCTGTTTTTGTAAAGTTGCAAATTTACCAAAATAAATCAAATCAAATCAAACCCTTTCCTAAGTCTTAGCTGTGTCTAAAGTCTTCTACTTCAAACGAACCCAAGGCTTCAGACTTTTACATCAAATTCAAGTCAATTCTCAGGTTTTTGAGGACAAAGACTTAGCCAAGTACTTCACCCTAAGTCCCAAACCTTTGAGATGAAAGTTTTAGCCATGTCAATATTGTTTCATCCCAAACCAAAATCAAATTTCAGGTCTTTGAAAGAAAAGGTCAAGCTTCAATCCTTTCACTCCAAATCAAAGAAAGGTTTCATGTATGGCAAATGTAAGTCAAGTCTCAAACTTTTGAGCAACAAGTCCGAGTCAAGTCTCAAGCCATTTCATCCAATTTTAACCTTAATATCTCTGAAGGCAAAGTCCAAGACAATTTTTTCAGGGGAGCATGCCCAGGTAAAATCTTAAGCCAACTTGCAGCAAGTCTCAAAGTTTTCACCACTTGTTTCCAGTTTCAAGAAATTGAGTAAGTCCAAGTTACATATCAACTCTTTCCAAGTTAATCCTCAATGTTTACAGAGTTAAAATAGGCCAGGGTATTTTAGTACCTATTCCATGGCCATATTCTGTGTTCAGAGATTCGAGTAATGGCACCACAAAGCTCCCTTGATTCTTGGAAATGATTCCCCAAATTGAAAATGTGCCTACAGTCTAGTTTCGTGAAGTGGGTTTAAATATATGAGAAGCCCAAATAGTCACAACTTCACCTCTTGGTGATCCTGGTACATCACTTAGAGAAGACACTGGTGTTTTTAAGGAAATCAGGCTTGAAATTAAGCTGACACAATGCATTCATCAGAAGTGACCAGACTAAACATCTGTCCTGTCAGCCTGACCTTTGCGCCAATGTGCACATCTCAAGCAAAGTGTTTCGCATTTAACACACCACTTTCCTTTGACAGGGACACAATGAGCGGATGTGAATCGTCCTTTGACACAAATACAAAAAATAAAAAAATAAAAAATACATCATGTACTGTAGTGAGATCCCTCTTATCATATTACTCATGCCTTTGTGTTCTTTTCTGCAGACTCAGGGGTTTCTCTTCATGTTTCCAGCTGGAAATATCCGTGATGAGCTTCTCCGCTTACTAAGCTCGCTGGTGCAGAGGCAGTTTGTGTGCAGATTCTGTGGCCGGCTGGCTGCACAGGTAAGCAGAAAATAGCTCTTAGCTTGGGCCTGACCTTGACAAGGATGCCATTCAATCAGTGAGCTCGCCTCAGCAACGACCATATCATTGCACTAAAAGACTGGATCTTCCTCTCTGCCTAGATCATAGGAAAAAATCATGGATGGCTTCCTCCTGCTTGACAAGTTAAAGGGGCAATTTATTCAATAAATTAAACAAGGAAAATAAGCCATGATGGAAGAAATACTAGCGCTGCTGCTGCTGCTGGGTGGGTATAGATTAAACCCAAGTAACAGTCTGCACAACTAATTTAATTTCCACTTTATAGACATACAGAAATGGATGATGGCAATCGAAAAAACAGTTAAAAGGCAAGACTGAATATCGGAGACGAGGTGTGTGCGCTGCGCGTTCCAATCTCACAGCTGAAGGCAGACACAGTATCAAGGACTGGAGTTTAAAAACAGCTACCTACTTTGAACTTGAAGATTGTGCGATCAAACTCCACATTATCAATTCATACTTTAAACAAGTCATGTTATTTTGGTGAAGGCTTACACAGGGAGGGAGAGAACAAGCTGGAGGCATCATAACTACTGGCTGAAGCACTGCTTCGTGACAAACAACAGAGAAAAACTTGGGATTTATTGCTCTGATAACCTTCCAGATCCCTCCGACTGGTGCTGCACGCCAGACAACTCCAACAGAATTATGCATCATTAATCCTCATGAACGCTGCCAGAGATAAATAACGCTCTGTGTCCCTAGGAAAAATAAGGCAGTTATTACCAAACCATAAAGAAGATATTTGTATCATCGCTGCCAGCAGATAATAATGCAAAGATACGAGTTTTCAGCAACTCAGAAGTGCAGTAAAAGTGCCAGAAAACAGAGCATTTGTGCTATTGTCAATGTGCTATTGGGGAGAAAGCTCGAGAAAGCACTCAAGCTGTGCAGTTGAAACATTTTCATGTGTTTGCTCTACTGCTTGCAATACTTAGAAGACAGTATAAGGTAAATAACAACAAAGTCAATAATGGCTTAGCTTCTTATGAAACGTGCTTTGGTAAATAAGAGATAATAAATAAGATTAGAACAAAAAGTGCATCTAAAATCCTTTTTATAAAACAGCTGTGGCAAGAAAGGTTAGAAAAACAGTTGAAAACGCCATGTCTGTATTTTATCAAGTACCACAAAGACTCAATATCTAATGAGAGAATGAGAAGTTTTCAAAGCTCAGGTGCCATTGATAAATAAATTCACTGACCTGCTGCCATGCGATTGGTTGTCTCCCTATCACTGTTAATCATTGATCATATATGCCTTATAAGGTGATTGTTGAGTCCTAATATATTATTACCACCCAATCCTTCTCTAGAAGCCTACAGAGAGAGCACAAAAGACACTGTCTTAAGTTTCAATAGATCAGGGGTGTCAAACTCCAGTCCTCAAAGGCCGCAGTCTTGCAGGTTTTAGATGTGTCACAGCTACAAAACACTGAACAAAATGGCTTAATTACCTCTTCCTTGTGTCGATAAGTTATCCAGAGCCTTGCTAATGACCTAATTATTCTATTCAGGTGTGGTGCAGCAGAGGCGCATCTAAAAGTTGCAGGGCAGTGGCCCTCCAGGACTGGAGTTTGACGCCTGTGCTAGAGATGAACCAAACTTTTATGGACAGTCAAACTGAAATGTCCTCCTCAGCTTCTCTACTGTGGTAAAGATCGGTTCCAATGTTCCCTGGACTCCTGCAACGCGGCAGTCTACAGACGGAAAGCTCGCAGCCTGGTGACACGGAGGTGACTGTTGTGTAAAGCAGACGTCGGCTTAAAAGAAACAAAACTTGGAAGATTCTGTTTCATGGAGGATCTGGAAATATAAACACGGCTTTCAAGTTTCAAATGGGAACTCTTCAACCCTTTTGTTAAGAGTCCTGACCTACTTATTTATTAGCCCGATCACATTGTTCCACAATGGGATTTCAGTGAAGAAACAAAAAAAAAACAACAAAAAACCCCCAGAAATCGTTAAAGTGCCTTAAACTGTGTGCAGTAATGTCTAGGCCAGCGCTGTCCAAATGTTCTGGCATGGAGGCCAAAGATATCAAGTTTAAAGTACTCCGGGGGCCGCAGAATGTTTTGTATTTTCTTCTTTTTTATTATAATTGGAAAAAATATTTTATTTTCACCTTCTCAACTAAAAACTAAGCTCAATTTTTTAATAAAATGAGCAATTTATATAGACAAGGGGTCTGTAAATCATTTAAACCTTAAAAAGGGTCTTGCAGGTTTTCCACATAAAAAAATCCCAATAAATTAAATTCAAAGAAAGAATCTGGATAAATGCTTGTGTGGCATCTTATGTTTTCAATGGTAAAATGCTAATTTTGGTAGACTGGGCATCAATGAAATTTTCACCCTAACACACTGCAAAAACACAAAATCTTACCAAGTATTTTTGGTCTAGTTTCAAGTGCAAATATCTTAGAATGCTTGACATGAGAAAAAAAACAACTTAGAAGTAACTTTTAGCAAGATGTCCGAGCTTCTTTGAAGTAATAAAATCCTGAATATATTGATGAGAAAGTACTAGTTTCATTTGCAGATTTTACTTATAAGACATTTTCGCCATAAGTTATTTTTTCTGCCAATGAAACTAGCACTTTTCCATCAATATTAAGGATTATTTACTTCAAATCTATTTCTTGCTTAAAAAGTTATTGTAAGTTAGTTTGTCTATTTTGCAGCAGAAACTGGACTAAATTGTTTTTAAATGTGTATCTACATCAAACTGCGTGACCTGGCAAACCAAATTTAAGCCGTTCTTGAATTGTGATCTAATTCTGAGGGCGAGAAAGTGCCTGTGGGCCACACTTTGGACACCGTTGGCTTACTGTGTGGTTCGTCTAACCGCACAGTAATACAAAGTGCTTTGGTTCGCTAAAGTATTGCTTAACAGTCTCAATAAAACGATACTGTTAAGCAAAGTGTTAAACTGTTAAAAGTCTCTAACTCAACTGGGGAGACTTTTAAGGCTATCTTTTGTAACCTTAGTAGTAGCTATGTGCTCCTAGCCAGCACAAAGCTGAGCATGTTTCCAGTGCAGGTTGCTCCTTGTCATTGATCCTGTTTGTTGTGTTCATGCTTAAATGTGCTTAAATTAGATCTCAAGGTCTAATCAGTGGAAGGTGTCGGATTTGAAAAGCTGCTGTTTTCTCCATATGAGATAGTTCTGTTGGCGTGTTCAAGCCAGGACCTTCAGGGTGTACTGGAGCAGGTCAGAACTGAGTGACGTAGCAACTGTGATAATAATCAGCTCCCATAAATCTCAGAACAAGGCTCCATCCAGGTTGGGGATGAGTCTGTGCCTGAAGTGAAGGAGCTGAACTGACTTGGTAAATGAATGCATGCTTGATGACACGAACATGATGAAACGTGACACATCGACAATTTGGTTTTCATTGCTTCTCAAAATTGTTTTCAGATACTTCGTTCGTACAGGATTTTTACTGCTCACCATTATTTACTAGTACAGAAAGCATCTAGTGGCTTCAGGAGGTGACAAGTCTGGACTGAAAAGACCCGCTTAGTAAACAGGTTGTTTTGAAACGGACTCATGCTGCTGTAATACATACCATCAGATCTGGAGCGTTGAATATGTTTTAACACGCGTTAGTTAAATAACAACACAAACTGATTTTCAGAGGTGTTCCCGAAAACAGGCTGCATTTCCGTTACAGTCGTTCACACCCAGTCAAATTCGATTTTAGCCTTATTACCTTATTTTTAAACGATCATACGATTCTGAATAATGTAGAAGACAAAGACGCAACTGAAAAATTAAAATTACACTTTTCAGTTACTTTTAGGGGGAAAAAAACTATGGACACATCCTGCTTGAGCTTCTAAAGGACTTAATATGTCACTAAACAATGTAATTAGACAGTAACATCTTAGTCATCTTTTGATATCTATTATTCATTCTATCAACTTCTGTAAATGTTGATTACAAATTCTACATAAGACTGTTCTCATTAAAAGAAGAACTTGGTTTTGCTTTATGCTGGAGCTTGGACTCAAATCTATGGCTGAAATCACCCAGTGAGTTCCAGTCGCAAAATGAAAGGCAGAGGGATTTCTCATGAGGTATGCTCAGAGATTAGACCAAGTATAGTTAGAAAATAAGTCAATAATAATATATTTCTCTTTCTTTTATGATATGTCCACTAACAGAGAGAGTGCCATGCTTTGATTGTGTGTCACTTAATGGGATAAAAAATATTAAAAGTGCAAAGAAAGGTTTTTCTTACTGGAAAATTAATTCTCAGAAATGTTTTTGCACATTTTTCAATCTCCAGATTTTGCAAAGATTTGATCTACCAGTGGTTATTTCGGCAGACTCAGATTGTTCTTTAAGTACTATAATTCTCAACATTCAGGATCTTTGTGTTTAGTCTTTCCACAGGAAAAATGAGAGCCTTGACAGACCAGACAAGTCACTGAGACGCATAAGAGAGAGAAAAACTGCATGCAGCTCATTTAGCTGCATTTTAGCCACTCCTGCCACAGTCAATACCCTCCCCACATTACAAATGATTCTGATTGCACTGCTTTTGAGCATGCTGCTTATGTGTATTAAAATATTTAAATAGAAAAGAGGCTTTCTTTACACCTATGTGTTTTGGCATCTTTGTGTATTTTGACTTTGTTTTCCTTATTTTCAATCAAACATGGAATTAGGTGTACATGAATATAACTCCTCACTTTTTATATCTTTGGCTTTTCCCACATTGAGTGGTTCATTTCCCCCAGTCTGCTAATTTCTCAACGCTCAGACTTGAATCCAGTCCAATGAACACAGTAATACTATATCCCCTACAGGTGTAAATTCTTGGTGGTTAAGCACTGCAAAGAGAAACTGGAAGGAACTGTTTGATACAGAGATGTTTCTAGCACCAGATGCTGTGGGGCCCTCTCTTGTGAGAATTCGGGCGAAGATTACTTACTTTCCTATCGAGAGCTGGAACATAAATTCAAACCCTGCTATAAATCAAATATAAATTTTCAGCTCCCCTCACTTTCCTGAGAACGGCTGCAATAACAATGTCATCCGACACTGCCTGGTTACCATTAATGCTCTGGATTCTATCCATGCTAATAATTTGGCTCCATATTCTGAGCGTTTTACAAAGCCGCAGCAAAAGAGGGGAAATATTACTGACCTATTTAATGCCTTGCAGACCGAGCGAAGAAACACAGCTCTGTAACAGATGCTCTTTACATATACAGTACTTCTAAACTCTCAAAATGGATTATCTGTACCAGAAATAACACCCTGCACCCCAATAACTTTAACAGAACAAAACTTAGACAGTTCAAAAGCAAAGTTTCTGAGCCAGAAAGAAGGATAATTAATTTAACCCAAATCTAACCTGAGTGAAAAATGGTGCACCGTTTTATTTAGATATTGATCTATCTGCCAACCAGGGTAAGCTTCTGCCAAAAGCTGAATTTGATCTGATTCGCTCTATTTTCTTCTTAAAAATCACAGTCCCATAATAATCTAAACCAAGTGTTGAGCCAAGACTGACTCACATAAGTCCAATCCCATAAAACATATTTACTGGAAAACCCACATATCACAGAGAGGGCAGGTTTTCTAACCCAAATAAATAGTTCCACTATGGAAATCCAATTCATACATTAGTTACACACAGTTTATACTGATTTTTTTATTTTTTTATTCCAGTAAAGCCATAACCCTGAGAAGAAACCCCGAAAGAAAGTTGATCTACGGAGAGCACCCATTATGGCTAAAGCAGACTTCTCCTTTTAAGCTAACTGTAAACCAGTTACAGTGCAGTTTCTGCAACCTTTTTCAAGTTACCTTTGGTGAAGGAAACTCGGATAGTTAAAATGCAGAACTGTGTGCCTACAAATGCTCATTTAAATAAAACCCACGGAGGAAGAACGTGTTTTTTTAGGATAAAAAGGATCAAGGTTGAAGCAAAACAAATAAAAGAAAAGGCAAAAGGACTCGAAGTTTATTACTATGCCGTGCAAACCCCTGGAACTTTTTCGCATTTTATCAGGTTACAACCACAAACCTCACGATGTTTTATTAAGGTTTTATGTGATAGACCAACACAAAGTTGTGCATAATTGCAATCTGGAAGGAAAATTATTCATGGTTTACATAGAGTTCTGCCATCAGCCTTTTGGCTTCTTCTCAGTTTAGGTGGACAGCCATGTCTTGATAAGTTTGCACATTACTCTATTTCTGGATGATGAATTAACCAGTTCTTCATTAGATGTTCCAAGCTTGGGGTATTGTTTTATGACCCTGCTTTAAGCCTCACCACAACTTTCTCTCTGACAAGTCTACTGTGTCCCTTGGACTCCATGATGCTGTTAGTGTTCTCCACCAAACCTCTGAGGCCTTCACGGACAGCTGCACATTGAGGTTAAACTAGACACATATGGACTCTATTTAATAGCTAAATCACTTCTTAAGGTGATGGGTTGCACTTCATTTCATTCAGGGGATAAGAGTTAAGGGATTAATAGAAAAGTACACAACGTTTTTCAGACTTTTCCTGGAAAAGCTTATAACTCTCTTTACAACACTGCGCTGCTTTGTGGTGTACCATTTTAAGACTTCCAATGAAAAACATTTGTTTGTTGTTGACAAATTCTGAAAGATTTCATAGAGTATGAATACTTTTTATAACCACGGCGAACATCTCATAAATTCTGAGCAAAACTTGAATTTAAAATATCCAAACCATCCCTTAAAATTCAAGATTTCTGTTTCTTAAAGTGGGTAAAAAGGAATTGTTGGGGAGGTTTTTCACCCCCCGAAAGTCATAGTCAAACAGTAATATAAATGGCATTTGTGTATTGAATTTTTACAACGGCAGGATGATTTTAGACTGACTCCAAATTAAACAACCGAGGCTCTACTGAGTGGTGCAGTGAGTCACTGAAGGGTTTATGAGACAACAAAGAAGTCAAAACACAGGCGCAAGGGAAAAAGTTTCGCAAGACATGCAATACTTTCTCAGATTAAAAAAAAAAAAGGCAGGCACTAACCAGCTGTGAACAAAACAATCGGTCATATCAAACCAACACAACATATTATTTGTCTATAAAACAATGGATTTCAGCATGACACAAGGATGACAGCCGGGAGGCAAAAAGTAAATCCCCCCAAGATCAAACAGTAGTCCCAGTTTATCTGCTAATCCGGGTTGGATCCGATGACAGTTGGTAAAACTTCTAAACATAACACGGTCAGTGCGGAGTCGGGCGTTGGCAGAGACTCGGCTTTCCATTTCACAACACGAAATCTATGCACCAGACATATCTCCAGTAATTCTGGTTCTCTGAGTGCTGTCTAACATCTGCAGGGTCAAGTTCTAATAAAAATTCACCTCTTCTGCTTTCTTTTGCCATTTCCTAAGAGGTTTGATTTTTTTTTGTTTTAATCATTAAAATTTCTGACTTTATGTTACATGGAATAAGCAACCAAAGATTGTTGTTTTCTCCAATAAATTGCTGCCCAGAGATTAAACGTTGCACATTGGCCGTTTATGAGTCATGCATAGTGCAGAAAACTATGTGAAGAAACATTTACTCAGGGCTCAGACCATTGACATAAACTAGTTCTGTCATAACTAATAGTTATGTCATAACATACATAGCATACATAATGACATAAACTAGTTACATAACCAACACAAAGTTGTGCATAATTGCAATCTGGAATTAACTAGTTTATGTCAATCAAGCTGTGGTGGAGACTTATTACAGTACATGAGTGCAATATGTCAGCGGATTTCTTTATTTTTGCGTGGTATATAAAAGTAAAAATAAAACATAAAAAAAACCTTTTAGGTTCTAAACAAGAAACCTTTATAGAAGCATGTGATTTCTCAGAAGCATGGCTGTTGTACAGTAGGATTCTGGAGTGCCTGATTTATCGCTGACTGTTCACACAGAACATTAAACCCAACACAGTTGGCAGTTTGAGATGTATAATTTCACACAGGATGCAAACATTTCCTGGATCATACAGTTGATTTTTAAATGCAAAGTGATCATTATATAGTTTTTCTCTTGTGGAGCATATTCTTATGCACCTTTCTCCAAAATCTAAAACGACCTTAAAAGAGGGGAACCTGGTGTTTCAAATCCATAAGAGTGCAGGCATTATCAACATTATGGTTTTTTAACAGGAAATCTGGGAAGTGACCATTTAGCATCTACAGACTAAATGTGCTACATTGAACTCCTAAAGCAGAAATACATCGTGCACTCCTGCACAATTTTGTGCTGAACAAATGAACTACATTTGGTGCTCTGCAGCATAATGAACTACAGTCAGACAGTGTCAAGACTTCTTTCTTCACTTCAAATGTATGACTGCATCATACTCATATCGGTCAGATCTGCAATTAGCAGAACAAAGTCACTTTAAAAACTACAGAATCTTTAGCTCATTTGTGTCACTAAATCTTTGGATAAAACCGGGGCGTAGTCTCTACTTTGGATTCCTTGCAGCTGCCAGATTTATCAACACCAGAACGTTCTCACACTGGGAATGTCCAGAATACACAAAGTTTCATAAATTAGACATGCAACTTGTCCTCCAATTATTCCTGTGCCCAAATCCACACCAGTGTTGGATAAATGAGCCTCAAAGCATTTATGTAGCAGACGCTAAATGCATATATCAACATAGATCTATTGCCATAAAAACAAACCAAAACTTAACCTTAAAGTCTGCATGACCTAGAGCTAAGTTTTTTTTCTTTTGTATGTTAATAGCTATTAATGATGGGAAAGCCCCAAGGAGCTTCTTTTAAAGGTTGTCAGAGCAAAAACCAACATCTGCCAACCACAGGAATCCAGAAACTCCAAACCAGCACTTTGTGACTGGCATAAGGAAGTTACACCCACTTTGTAATAACATGTTTGTGTTTGGTGAGGTGCCAGATGGGCAGCTGCCAATGCAGAAATGACAGGCTCATTAGATCATTCTGTGAGAAAACACCAGGCCAAGCAAAACTGCAATTATTTGTCTGGGGTTGGTGGTCAGGTCGCTTTACAACTCATAAATCCAAATGAAATATAACTAACAGAACAAATCTCATAATGTGTTTCAACTCAAAAAGTAATTTTGATGAATCTGATTAATGATAGCAATTAGACTTTACAATTATTTTCAAATATGCTTCCATTTCTTATAAATCTTACAACAAGGTAATAGTGACATGTACTTACAGAGCTACCATGCAATTCTAAGATACTTATTTCTTTTAAATCACCAATGTAATATTCAGGACATTAAGGTGGCACAACACAGCTGCTGTTTGTACAGTAACTGTAGTTTGAATCAAATAAATCAAGCAAAAGACAGTGAGAATATTTCAAGAAAAATTAGCTTCAGTCACAGCAGCAGTGCATCTTCCTGGGCTCCACCACACCTGCTCAGGTCCATCTGTAATAATCTGCTGTCTCGACTCTGCAGGTGCACACTAGGTATTATACCAAGACCCACTTACCACAACCACATGCAACAGCCTGCTCCTATAGGTTGATTTCTACTTCTGTCACAGCCTAATACTGTCGATACAGAGCTCTCATGGAAAAAATGTGAAATTAAATTTGGGTTTGAAATTTTTTTTCTTTTTGTCAAAATTTACTTACTTTCTTTTTTTTTTTTGGACGGACAGATGGGTTCTTAAATTATTCAGAGAAATGGCAATAAAATGAAAGGCTCTTAAAAAAGAAAGGAACTGACTCTGGTGTCCGTTTTGTTCTAACACAAACAAAAATAAAGCATAAATGAGAGAAAACAGTTCAAGTTGACCAATTATGTTTTAATTGGTTTCAGTTTTAAGAACAAATATTCTCATTCTTATTTAGAAGCAATAAAATATGATCAAACTTGTCATCAATTGCACTTCATCTGATTTTATTTTTAAGCATCTCAGTAAAACTTACAACAGCACACTTAAACTCTTCTTCCTGCAGTTAGAACTTCCACACCAAAGAGAGTTGTTATGTATGGTGTGTTCAGTGATTGGCAAAAATACATTTTTCAGCTTGCAACCAAGTGGTCACTGGTTGGCCAATTTCAAACCTGCGCAATGCATAAGCAACACTATTGTGACAAATAGTGTCACAATAGTGAGTCCCGCAGCAGTGACGTCCCCAACGAAATGCATTTAACTCTCGTCTTAAAGTGGTTTTGCAAACTCTGAGGGCCATAATGCGAAGTCTAGCAGGCAAGATGGGGAAACCGATGCTAAAGCACAGGCTATTACCAAGCCTCCATATATCAAATCAAGAGTCAAAAATCAAATGAAGCAGTCATGCAAAAAAAGGAAAAAACTTTGACAGCTTCATAAAACAACCTGCCTTGAAAAACAAACAGAATAATGGGGGAAATCAGCTCTTGGATGTTGTTTGAAATTCCTGCACAACCAGGTGACAAACAGCTGAAGTAACTGAGAGACCCTTGAGACTTTCCCCGTTACTCGACATTCCTCAGATTGTCCCACTTCTATTTTAACAGCACCTTTGAAGAGCACAGATAAAATTTCTTTATATGTTTACCTTTCCTTCATCCCTGCCGCCTCTCTCCTCTCCCCTCCCCTGCAGCACTTCACATTTTGTCTTCCCTCCCAAAAGACAAAGCAGGCAGACAGCTCTAATAAACAGTGGCATGAAGCCTTACAGTGAAGGCGTATGCCGAGGCAGCCCGATGTGATCAATTATCGAGTGGCCGATTCTCTTTAATTAGAGGCTTTAAGTATTGAGCTGAGCCTGGGTGGGAAGCTGAGAAGCAGCATGTAAACCAACCTCATTACACTGCAGTGATTCACCTCCCAGGAGCTGTGATCCACGCAGTGTTTACACCATACATTTGTTTCTGTGGTAACATATCGAGTAGAGGAATGGCTTGGTGACAGACCCAGTTTTTTTTATGCACCCCCTTCCTCCTCTCTCTCCTCTCCTCTGCTCCACTCTCCATTTTCTTTCTTTCACTCTCCCTCCCACTCACTGTTGAAGAGGCTGTCACACTGGTTTGCCTTTTGTTGTGGAGAGTCTGGAGAGGTAGCACAATGTGTCCTAGTTAAAGCAGTGCCCCATCTGCCTGGCATAATTAGACAATTATGCTGGAAGGATCCATCATTAATTCCTTTGTGGAGCCCAATTTCGCGCCACAAAGAGGTCTCAGGTTTAGTTTTTCTTTGCAAATCTGTGTTCATTTACTCCAGCTCGGATTATCATGATCAAGTATCGATACCGTGGCAACTCAGGGCAGGAAAATATTCTGCTAATATTGACTGGTTTGTGCTGTTGTCGAGGAAAGGCCATGGGGGAATACTGGCTGCTGTGTTGCACTGAATAAAAACAAGCAGCTAGGAAACAGTGGTGTGATTACACTGCCAGACAATCGACAAACGACCACACTTAGTATTCTGGCTTGAGGTAAACTGATGAAATATATAACTTAGAATAATCTTAAAGCAATGTAATTAGGTTTGCAGACTAATCGTTTTAAATTGTCAGCTTAACAAGAAAGCTCAGTCAATCTATTGCTACTTAATACTAGGAAGAAATGCAGTTGCTTTACTATTATTGATTTCTGTTGCTGTTTACCCACATTTCCTTATTTGTTTCTTTCTTCCCTTCATCAAAACATTATTGCTACTATCTAAGGGCTTTAACATCACAATCAATGGAATCTATATAAGGTGTGGGTATCAAGGACAAGGAATCTCCATCCAACTGGCTAAACATATTATTGGCATGCAGAGTGTGAATGCATGGTGCTTAAAATATAATCAGCTGCCAAACATTGCAGCCAAACAATCATTTGAAATACCGCATGCATTGAAATTGTGAGAACAGCTGAAATTTGATGTAATGTACAACTTTAGCTGAATTATACCCATGTTATGACGGAAACCTCAAGTGAACTGCTTACATTTTTGTAAACATCTAACCGCAGTGTGAGATGAAACCTGTCCTTCTATAACTGCAATTAAACCACAGTAATACTCAAACTGAAACATGTATTTTAATCACACTTTATTTTCAAATCAAATAAAACAAATGTATTGTTAATTTAATTTATTAAATAGCACATACAAAAAAACAACACAATAGCTTTTTTCTTTGATCTACACCATGTTATTTTAAAATTAGCTAATTATAAGATCTTGGGCTAAGCATGAGGACCTTCCACTAACTTTCCGGTTCCCCTCACTATCTTTTGCGCAGCCATCTTCTCTGCTACAAAATGTTAAAAACAGTTGTAGGGTTTGGCAGACGCTGTTGGTTCCTTTCACAATCTCAGTAGTTTTTCAATGTGGTGAGGTCAACAGACAAGGTTTTAAATGCCATTTAAAATCTGTTTCTGCAGGTATTTACTTTTAATGCACTGCAATACTAATTATAGTAACATGATGTGCATTATAATTTTAGTCAGTAGCAGGTTGTGACATGGCTCTTCACCCAGGGTGTTACTGATTCAGGGATAGCTGTGAAACATTTAGCTAAAAATGATGATTGAAGTGTTAGTTGTTATTAAAATGATTCTAAGCTGAATTTTATTATCCACATCTTATTTATCCTGCACAATTTGATATCCATCAAAGCATAACTATCTTTGTGAAAACATTAAAAAGCCTTTTCATCAGCAAGATAACCTTATACAGAGTCAGGCATGAAAACAAAATCAAAGTCAAGTCAAACCTGGAATGAATTATTCTACCCTGATCACAAATTCCACAAAACATCATCATGGTTTGAAACCTTCGGCGAAACATTGGGGGTTTTTTTTGTTGTTTTTGTTGATTTTAAAGTCTAATAACTCAATCTGGTCACATTCTCAGGTGCGGAAGGAGGGGGTTCATTCCTGCAAGGAGCTCCATTGCTTCCAATATTGTAAATAAGAATATGTGAGCAGTTCTGACCATTAGGGATTTGTTTTGGAATACAAAAACTGCAGAAAGTTTTTAAACTCTCTGTCATGTTTTTCCAACCACTTTTACTACACAAGGCATATGTCTTAACTCAAGAGGCCAATGGCATCTGTACATTCTGCTGCATGTGGAGGTATGTGCAGTTTGATTTGTGGCTCTGAAATGTGGCAGCTGGCCAAGCAAAATCCACCCAAATACCAGGAACCGAGCTTTCCCATAGATTACGATTTAAAACAGTTCAAAACCACCCACATCCAACAGTCCGTTCAGTTCATTTGTTCCTTAACATGATAACTCAGGATTTTTGCAGTGAGGTATCTTGCCTGTAGTACATAACTTTCTATATGTGTTTATTTATTATAAATAGTGTATAACCAAAATTAGCTGAGAGGCTAAAGGTAACAGATAGTCTTGAGAGGAACCAAGATCAAACCAATTTCAGGCTCATAAAAGTGCCAGTGGTGTATGCGAGTTATATTTTATGAACTTTTGAACAGACATCAAGTGCATCAAATGGTTATTGGAGGCAGTGCAGCACCAATGATCTTCCCACGTGGAAGACAAATCGGGGAAAGAAATTGTAAACCTGTTTCAGTGTCACAGCGAAATTAGGCAGTGAGAATGATCAAGAAAGTAACTTAAACCACAATAATAAGTATATTTTCTTTGTTTTTTTACACCGCTTTATAGTGTCACCAACTTTATAGGCATTCTGCTTGGCATCAAAACTTCAGCACAGGAGTAAAAGATGGAGCAATTCAGACACAGTGAAAGGAACTCTATGGAAAGCGAGTCACTTTTTAGAGGTAATTGCATGCAGTTTTCTATCTGTTGTTCATGACTGACCTGCTTCCAGTCAAAATCTTAAAGTGTGAACTCACATAACCGTTAACTGCTCATCATTCAGACCGAGAAACTCAGCTAGAGAGACATGTGGGAAGATATTTCACAATGTAGCTCAAATCTGATTAGAGCAGCAATCTAATCAGCCATGAATTCATCTGTGAAGACAAGCAAGCAAAGAGAAAATCACCGCAGAGAATTCGGTGTAATTATCAAAAAATCTCACAGTGGTACATTAAAATTCTAATTACGACATATTATCTTAATTGCTAAGGAGATGCAAATCAAAACAAGGTTAGCGCTGCTCCCTTAACATACAGGAGAACATGTGGTGGGAAACCTCTTCAGCATTCACAGAATCAGCTTGACTTGTTCGACATGAGAGGCTGTCATTTTGTAACGCTTCTCCCTCTTTGGGGGAGATAATCCTCCCCCAAAGAGGAGGTGCGTGCTGAGAGCACGCACGCAGGCGCAATCGTGCAACAATAACAAAGAACAAACATCTAATTGCCTCACAAATCATTTCCTTTTATTGTATTAAACAAAATGTAAGTAAAAGATGCTCAAAAAGGCCCTAATTTTGTTGTCCAGAGAACTAGGAAGGCTTCCAAAATGAAACTTTTTCACATTTTCATGCTTGGCCAGCAATGCTGCTGTAAATGTATTCATGTACAGAATAAATCAAATACAGGAAAGGAGGAAAAAGTTCTCAAGAAACTGCAACTCCCTGGCTACACAACAAATTGTATGCCATAAATTGTATCTGACAGGTGCACACTGTAACTCTGCCGACATAAGACAGGCGGATGACAGCAGGCACAAGGGGTAATGGTGACAGGAGAGAACATGCCATTCTACAGATTTATGAGCGGGCCAGACCAAGGCTATCTATCAGTGGAGTCAATTGGCATCTAACATGGATAAGAAATGTTCAAATGAGGCTTTGGAGGGTTACAAAGTTGACAATCTAAACTAAAATGTTGAAGTTTGCTGAGATATACAATCTCATGCCAGCATCAAAAGGGGATCTCATTGTGCCTTGCGAAAGTATCCATAAACCTTGTAGCCTTCCTCTCTTTATCACATTACAACCAAAGTCTTGAATGTATTTTATTGGGGTTTCGTGTGAGAGATCAACACAAAAAAGTAGATTGAAAAGAGGAGGCAAAGTGATACATGTTTTTAAAAATACGTTACAAATAAAAATCTGAAAAGTGTGGTAACCAAACGCACTGAGAAGCCATCTTATTAGTAGATTCGTTCTGTGTGTAATTTAATCTCAGTACAAATGCAGCTGTTCGGCGAAGATTTGTTAGTGAACAACTGCATCATGCAGACCAAAGAGCGCAGCAAGACAGGGATGAAGCTGTGAAAACGTTTAAAGCAGAGTTAGGTTATAAAACAATATCCAAGGTGTTGACCATTTTATGGAGCAGTGTTCTCTCCAAAAATGGAAACAACTGTAAACACATTTGGTTAGCCATGGCCACCTACCTAAGCTAAACGGAAATGCACATGTGGGTCAAATTCCTTGGGAAGATTAAGTTTAATCTGGACAATCCTGAAAAAAAACATTTGGACATCTACCTTAATGTCACAAAATGACTTCCAAAATAAGTGCTAAGCTGAGTAGCATTATTTCAGACTTTTGACCAAATCAAAAGTTTTGTCACGTCACACCACTGTTCGCTACTTGCTCTCTCACATAGGGCTTGAAATCTACAAGCACCAACATAAATCAGAGAACTTTTACATCCACATGATCTCAGCAGATCCCTCAGGTCATCTGACCAAGACCTGCTGGTTGTGACTCAGGACATGGAAAACTAAAGGTGACAGAACCTCAGCTGTAATCCAATGCCTCTGAAATAGTTTGAGGTCGGTGGACACCGTTGAGCTTTTTAAAAACTATAAACAAATCTTTTTAAAATTGTGTTTGATCAACTATTTGATTTACTTTTATATATGGTTTTAATGTTATTTTGTGTACAACACTTTGTAATCTAGATGCATGGAAAGGTACTATATAAATAAAGCTAAATTTACTAATTAAATTTTGGCTACAAAATTTGCAGCCAATTTTGTAGCCTACAAAATTGGTTACAAAATTGTAGCCAATTTTGTCTGGCTACAATTTTGTTTTAGCCAGAGCTACTACAAAATTGATTCAAATTAAAGTTGTCTAGTCAAAGTACAGCCACAGAACCAATTAGAAGATTTGTGGCAAGACTTGAAAATTTATGCTCACAGATAGTCTTGCAATATTCCAATGTGAACTATTTTGAGCTCTCGCTGTTTAAATTTCATTGTCTAGATGTGTTAGAGAGCTGCAGCTGTAAATGCAGTGAATGGTGGTTCAAAAAGTACTGCAGTTCTTAATACAATTTGTTTAATTTCATTTAGGGGTAACAGAGCAAAGAGCTGAATACAAATGCATGCTGTAAACTTTTTTTTTTTTTTTTTAAAAAGGTAATTTTCCTCTGCTTACCATTTACGCATTGATGTCACATAAGTTACATCAATGCGTAACTTGTGTGTTACGCATAAGTAGCACATTCGTAACAAACATATAAGTAACAATCTTTTTAATTACAAACATTAAAAAGTTTGTAATTTTAATGTGGCAAAACAAGAAAAAATACAACTGGTAAAAATATTTCAGAAAGTAGCTGTGAGCATGGTGCTTTCTTTTAATTTGAGTGGCTTTGCTTTGACTTCTTTAGAAGTTTTCACTCTATAATAATTACAGTAATCAAGAGCTTTAACTAGCTGTAGTTATTTCTGAGTGCTCAAATTCCTGACAGAAAATAGAGAGGGGGTAAAGCGTGCTTTTGCTGAAATATATTGGAGTTTCTCTTCCTTTTGGCTTTGGGGATGGCGGTTACCCCTTCTGTAAATTGAGTTTCTTGTTCTCACTTTCTCCTCGCACCCAGTACAAACACTTTCACAGACGCACACAGCCCTGCCCTCGCTGGACAGGAATGAATGGAGACCCCAGGAGTTCCCTTTGGCCCCGGCCCTGGGAGTGTATAGCAGAACCGACAGCTCTGATCGCTCCTGAGAAAGCAAAAGCTGCTCGGGGATCGCTTTACAATTCTCAGGGGATCGAATAACCTGATCTTGAACTGATCCTGAGCTCTGATCCTTTTTGGTATTGGGTTAGGAACGTGTGAAGGGGCCTGTTGAATGAGCTCGCTGGATATCAACATCCTCGCTCCGTGTTGCTCTGTTGCGGCAGATTGTTTGACTTGATTAGTCTCTGCCCAAGTGTTAGACTACCCAACACCGGGCCCTCCAGACACCAGTATCAGTGTGTCCGAGAGGAAAAGTGCTTTACCAAGTCTCGAGGTGGAGCCCATTACCCTGAGTGAGAGCACTGTAAGTTAATAGGATTTGCTCGCGATCAAGAGACTGAGCTATTTCCTGAGGCTGTTACAGGCCAAAGCACAAAAATAAATGTTCCTTTATTCAACCCTATTAAGCTTCTACCTCCCCAAAAAATACTCCCTACCATTAACCACCCTAACCCCACCCCTACTTTTTCTCCTTCTTGGGGTATCTGTTTTTTTGGGGAGGTTTTTTGTTGTTGTTGCATGACGTTGTCCCTTCTCTCTCCTCTCTCTCTTTCTTTTCTAACAAGCAGCGAGCAAAAGCGAAAGGTTGGCACTTTTTCTCTAAAGGAGCCATTTGTTCAGGTGAAAATGAAACTTGCATGGTAAGCAGAGTGAGGCTTGCTTTTGGACAGGGGCAGAGGGGATTCCAGATTAATCACAGGACTATACACCATGCAGATATTCATTGAGGAGGAGTAATTGCTAAGGGGCTTTATGTAATGTATTCTCCCCATGAGGTAAAGCCTTGTAGGAGTGAGGAAGGATAATAGAGTAAGAGGATCATATAAAAATGTTTGCTGCTCCAACCTTTTGCTCCGAGCTTAACCCTGACCTCGGATAGTAATTACAGAGTTACAGAGTTAATTGCCGACTGATCTGAGGAAGAAGATCCATCCTGTTCTACTGCGATGTCAACTGGGCTTAACCACCTCCTCTAGAGAGGTAATTTTTCACTACTTCATCAGAGTTTCTGAATTCTTTGAATTTTCCTGTTTAAATAAAGAATATGACTTATAATTACTTTTTTACACAAGTCCTTCAAACAATTTAAGCTAGTTTAACAAATGAGACAAAAAGCTGGGGACTGGTTTTTTACGTATTGAGGTAGTTAAACCCAAAATTATTTGTGCTCCACACTTTAAATCAAGTCTATATGTATAGCACAATTCAGCGGCAAAGCCGTTCAAAGTGTTTTACTAAATAAAAACATAACACAACAAACAAACAAAAAAGAAACATTACATTAGAGTGGCAAAATAAAGACAAGTAATAACAAGTTGCAATCCAGAATAGAATTAATCAATGTTCAGGTTGTTAAGAACCAAAAGCATCTCTAAACTAATGGGTTTTTCAGCCTTGATTTTAAAGGAACTCAGTGTTTCAGCAGTAATGTAGTTTTCTGGAAGTTTGTTCCAGATTAGTGGGGAATTTAAATTGCTGCTTCTCCATGTTTGGCTCTGACTCTGGGGAAGCAAGTTGATTTGAACCTGAAGACCTGACTGGTCTGGAAGGTTGATAGATCAAGAAGAGGTCTTTAACGTACTTTGGTTCTAAGTCATTCAGTGATTTATAAAGTAATAAAAGTATTTTAAAGTCTATACTCTACACAACAGGGAAGCAGCGTTCAGGATCAGCTGTCTAACATTTTAAGCAGACCTGTGAAGACACTGCAACAGGTCTTAAACCTGCTTTTATTAAACTAAGACATTTCTTTTGGGATATGAGAACAGTTTCTGTAAAGGTATTAAAAACAATATATCAACAGTTTAAAAAAAAGGCAAACCAAAAGTTATGGACACCCTTCTTTGAAGTGAATGGATAAATCTTTATTGGTATTAGAGCAATTAAACTTGCTTTTTGTGTGAATATCCTTCAAGGACAAACAGGTACACACCATCGATGGATGGATTTTATGTTATGAACAGAGGTTATAGGTAAATTTCAGACTATTAAAATGTATCTCTGAAAGAAAGTATGGCTCAACAAATCTGTAACTAGCTGGTCCAAATTATAACTTCAGCTCCTGCTGACGTTGACACAGACCTGCATCCTTTGGTGAGCATGATAGGCTGTAACCCCAGACAGAAAAAGCACATTACACTACATAATAAGGCTCTATTTCCTCTGGATTTGTTTAAACCCTAAAGAAAGAATGAAACTGGTGTATTTCACAGTAGATCTAAGTGCCGCTCACTCAGGAAACCTGAATGTCTTCAGTGAGTCAAATAGTTAAGTTGAGCTGGAGCTGCCATAAACCCGGTGGGAGAGCTTGGAATAATCTAGGCGATGTTAATGATGCAATTTATATGTGAGGGGACCGGTGTTTGGCAGGCTGTTTCCGTCTGAACGGGCTGCACAACCCAGCGAGCTCCCAGCACCCCCCGCTAGATGGTGGGGGTGGAGTAGGAGGAGGATGTCAGAGCCCATGTGAAAAGAGAGAGCGAGCGAAGCACTGATAAGAGCCATTACTATTAGTGTCTGTCTGTCACCTGCTGTGCGTCATCCAGCCTGCTCTCTCTCCACATGCGCCCCATCCCTGTCGCTCCATCCCCGATCCGTTTTCCTGAGGCACATCACTTCAAATTTGCACTCACCTACACATTTTTCCATCCTGTCAAGGATATACTCGGTTGGCTCGACAACTGAGCCGGGCTGAACTTTGAAAACTCCTGCGAGCTCTATTTCAAAACAGTTGTGAATTAGCGAAGGTGCAGACATCTGCCAGCATTTATTCAATAAACACAACAGAATTAGATGCAAACGAATTGGCAGAAGAGGAAAAAATACTCGACTCACAGAGAGTTTTTCATGTTTTTCCAGGCCAACACAAAGCCTAATTTGGTATTTCATTTATTGCTTGGCACAACTCTACAGCTCCTTAAACTTATGAACTCGGGAGAAATGAACAGTAATTGCAGGCTGTTCTTTATTTTCTTTAAACCTTTTTAAGCAAAATATTTAAAGCTGTTTTTCCTCAGTTGCTATGCAACACTTCAACCGCAAGAGTGGGAGCATGCTGAGAATGTGCCAAATAAATACTACTGCCACAGGCATTCTGCGGGGAAATATGAGAGAGGGGCATTATTCACTACTTTTATGAAAATGTAGGGCGGTCGTGTAAAATGCACAATCATTCGCTCATTCAGCTGTTACTTGACCTGTGTGAGCAGATAATCCCAGTGGTGGTTTGTTTAATGAAACATTGTTTACAGTGTCAGACCAATCACCAGTAATCTGTGCACATAATTTACACATTTCTGAAGTTCCTGTCTTTAAAGGGAATAGTAAGACTTGTCGGTAAAATCAAACTTATGTGGATACATTATGCCACCTATAGAACATTTCATGCTCAGTTTTCTGTGTACTTTTCTTATTTTTCTATTTAATCAAAATAAAATTAGTTATTACTTTAAATGTATTTGCATTTTTCCCTTTTTTCCCCATTTATTAGAAAGTTTTTGCTTAAATTTATCCTTTAAATGTGCATGCTTGTATTCAGTAGGTGGAGCAAATACCTCACGGAGTACAACTTTCATCCCAAGATGATCAATTGATTCTTAAATTTGGAAAAGATTAAAATAAGGCTGACCCACAAAGTGCTACCACTTACCGGCAATGTCCATGTACCTGCAGCAGAGCAGTCAACATTAAAAGGCTGAATGTTGGCGCCACAGTATCACATTTTCTTGATTGACTTTTGTCTCAGTTATTTCTTCATAGTTTAGAGTTAATTGGAGACAAACAGGTTGAGCACCTCATAACTGAAATATATCCAGTCCTTCCAAATTTACATTAAGATGTCAAGAGAAGTGTTTGTCATTTCACCCTTTCGCCATTTGATATTTTTGCAGTTTTGGACGTTAAATTCACTTTTGTGTGTGTGTGTGTGTATGAAATTTAGCTGTAGAACAGCTGAAAACAATTGGACGGACGGACGGACGGATTGTAAATTGACAAATGGCGTAAATTGCCTCAAACCCATTAAAATTTGATTATCAGGGCATAATGATTACTAAATCCAGCTGATCAGACCAGGTGTTCTGCCTTTTGTGATGTCATCAGCCCAAGTCCTCACAAAGCAGAATTGGTGCTGTATTTCTTCTGTATTAAAATCCTACTGTTGTAGTCCATACTTTATTACTCAGCTATATTTATACATTTAAAGGGAAAACATAAACACCACTAGATAGCATCTTTAAATACAGAATATTTAAGAGTACATACATCATTCTACATGTCCTGCTTTAAACATCTTTCAGTAATTTGACTAGTGAATGCTGCCAGATTTGTAGGTTTCCCTTTTAACAAGTCCTGTCAGATTGCTCTCAAAGCTTGGACTGGAGCCTGAGCAGCATTACAAAAGCCACGCACAAAGCAGGAAACTCTGCAATACAGCCTTCCTTCCCGAGCCGGGAACCAAGGACTCAAAGCAAGGACGTGTTACACGAGATATCACATTCAATTCCAGTGCCAGCCTGTGAGGCAAGATGATACAAGTTAGTGTGTCTGTCTCCCGAGCCCTCAATGTTAATCAACACCCTTTTCCAATGCATACTTATGAGTTACAATCTACTCCCCATGTCTTCCCCTTTGGCAGCTTAAATTAAGTCGCAAATTTGATGGCAAATTAACTTCAACAGGGATGTTGATATGTCACCTATACGGCAAACTGTGTGGATTCTTGCTGGGGCAACAAAAATATCCTGCATCTGACAAGAAAATTAAATCAAGGTAATTATTTTCTGCAAAGAAACAAGGGTGGGGGTGCTGTAGGTCATGCCTGTCGGATGTTAATGACAAAACCTTGCGTAATCGCTCAGTCAACCTTTATCGTCGGGATCACAGAGCTTGAGATTAAATGAGTGCTAGTATTAGCTGTGACATACAGTCACAATACAGTTGAGGTGGGGGGAACACATGCTCCGGCAGGGTGTGTGAGTATGTGAGTGTGTAAAAGGGGAGGTGAATGTGGAGCCAACTGAGATCTCCTCACTTCATCATTGAGTAAATGGCACCGCAGACATGAGCTGCGACTTCACAGCTGCCTCATGGCGGGTGACATTGAAGCCCACGCATGAACACACCGCTCATCAAAGCGAATGAGGCGTTCTTCGCTTCTGCTGCTTATGCCGAGGAAAAACAATGGCAACTACCCCCCCTCGAGTGCATACTTGTGCACCTGGAATGTTTAGAGTGAGTGGAGATGAAAGGGACAAAAAAATCCATTTGGATTCATGCATCTCTCATGACGAGCTCAGCAGACCGTGACCTTTTCACTGCTTTTTAATGGGAGGGACACAACAAGACACCGTTGCCATAAAACAGCTCAGACTGGATGCCGACGGTGCTTCTGCAATTAGCCCGTCTTAAAACAAAACAAAAAAAAGATTGTGATCTCAATGGGCAAAGCTGGGTAAATATTGGAAAATATTTGAAAGGATGAATAAAAAAGGACAGAGACAAAACCAAGATAGCAAACAAAATGGTGCAATTACAAATATCAAGGGGAAATGGTGGCACTGGACTTTATGTAAAAGAACTGGGGCAAATCAGTTTTTATATGAGGACATTTATAAACAACTCATCCTTTTCCATTCAATTCTCAGTTACCATGGTGTGAAAAAGTGTTTGGCTCCTTCATGATTTCCCTTTGCATTGCATGTGTATCAAACTTATGTACAATTAAATAACTCTGTTAACTTATATAACCATCAAAGAATTGACAGTTATAAAAATGCTGTACGTATATAAATGAACTTGAATGAAACTTCACTTTGCAAATTGACACCTTGAAATTGGCCGCTTTAATTAAAGAGGCCGTCTTTCAGACACTCCACCCTCAGGATGTTGGTTGGTCAAGTAGATGACCTTAACTAGAGCCACCTACTTGAATTTAACATCAGACAAATACTTCACAGGGTTTATGTCTGTGGCATGAAACTTTGACGCCCTCTAGGATCCAGGTCTTAATCAGTTATTAGTGCGCTCATTTCCACGCAACTGCGCTACAATTTCTGCTTGGACAAACATTCTTAATTTGATTTAAAAAAAAAAAAAAAACAGAAACTTGAGAATGAGCCAGCATCAAATTACTCAAACGTCCCCCAGGTCACTTCTAGACAAAGAAGATTTGTTCTAACGCAGATCATTAAGTGTGAGAGAAGAAAGTAAAAACAGAAAGTGACAGAAAAAATATAAATGCCTCCTTTTAGCGTATATAAGCACATCCCTCTTGAACGACGAGTCACAGTGCGAACACAAAAGCTCCACTCTTTCTCCTTAACTGTCCTCTTTTTCTTTAAATGGTACCAGACGTAGGCATTTCTTCATTCAGCTCATTCAAACTGAGGCAACTTGCCATTCTTTATTTATTTAACAAAACGAGCGGTAAAAGCCAAACATTAGGTCATGGAACATTTTCACCCCGAGAAATAAGTCACCGCCTTCAATGAGACATCAAAACCAGTTGGAGTATTTTCCTGCAAGAAAATATGAGCTGGTGAAGAACTTTCTCAAAGTCAAGTGGTGCTGTGGGACTTTTTCCTGTTATTTGAATACGACTTTCAACAGTGTGGTGCACATGCGTTTCCAATTAGGAGCTCAGAGCCAACGACCAGAGCTGGGCCCCACTCAGCCGTTCCACGACTGACCAAGTCTCAGGAAATGTTAAACAGGCATCATAACCGTGACAGAGACAGCAGATTTTTCAAAAGCCTTTGCTCTCTAAACAATAATTAAGACATCACAGTGGACTGATTATGTAGACTGCAAAAAATGCACAAACCTAAATAGAGGAGAGAGCACATAATTAATCATATGTTTCTGTGACACATTTATAGCTGGGGCGCTTACACAAAGCTATTTGTCTGTTTGGTAAATGCGTATGAAGCATGCTTGGAGTCAAAAGAAACAATATGTCAATGGTGTTGATTTGTGGGGACCCTAATGAGAGCGCATGGTTTACATGAGGCAGTCAGAGCAGGATCCACTTCACTCACAGCAGCAATAACTCCCTGTGAGCCTGTCTCTGCTCAGACTTCAATCTCCAGGCCCTTAGGAGCTGTTGGAGGACTTTGATGTTCTGTCTAAATGAATCGACTGTGCTTCTTGATACAGCCCTCCAGTCAACTGACTCCCCCCCACCAATTCTGTCACCTGTGATAAACACCACGAGTGCTCAGAAGTACCAAAATTTGGATCACATGCTCAGAAAAGCCACATTTTCTTCTCCTCCCTCCAGCTTTGTAAATAACTGGGAAAAAAAAAATATGATTGTTGTTTTCCACTGCGCTCTATCTGAGCCCAGACCTTTTGATGTGTGTGGCTGCATTTGAGCAGGCAACACCAGGCTGGTTTTTGTTACCTTACAGCCCTGCAACATTCAGTAAGTAAGCCTTTATGTAGGATGGCCCCACAGGGCATAGTGTTTGTTAGAGCCAGGGCAAAGGCAACAACCTCCGATCCCCCCTCCCCACCTTCTATCATACTGGAACACTTTCTTACAAAGAATCAGAGTCAGACAGCTCTACGTGCATGTGGGTTCACTGACTTGATCCAAACAAGATCTAAGGCTTATTCAGGAGCACTTGTGTGCAGCAAGAAATGTGGACATGTAATAATTAAGCTACTTTGAGAGAGCCCTACAATGTCACAGATGCTAACTTGAACATGCATAAGTGCATGAATAGCAAAATTTTTTATAATTCTAGCCTTAATGGAGGAGGACAAAACTAAAGTTATTGTTGAAGTTTTTGAAAGGATTGAAAATGAAAGGTGTTTGGTAAGAGACCAAAACATGAAAAAAAATGTTATGTCTGGCTACACTGAACACACTATCCCCATGATGAAACATGGTGGAGGTAGCATCATGCTTAATTTTAGATATTTCTAGTTGTTTTGAGAACAAAATATCTATATATCTTATCTGTAGGTCCTGCTAATCATAATCATGATATGGACACCTATTATTTTTTAATTTGTGGAACAGGCCTACAGCTTTTTTGGCACCTGAATTAATTCAATTCCACCAATTGCAAAATCTGTAACTTCTAAACTTTAATTTAATTTTAGGTATAGTTTTTTAACTTGGATACTTTTTCAATATTTTGATTGTAAAATTTCAGTTCAATCTGAAACTTAAACCTTAAAAAAAAAAAAAAAAAATCAGAAAATTGACTCTGTTTTTTGTTAAAGTGAGTGCACTCAGTTCTCAAGTGAAAAAACAAAATATTGATAGGTAAAATAACAAAATGCAAAATGCAGATGTAAATGGAAAATATAATGTTAAGCATGTAATATATGTATGAATCCATGACAAAAACAATTGTATTTGCCAAGCAATATTACATTTTTGTTCTTTCAAAAAGGTAAGGAAGATCAAAGATTTTCCCCTCTTAATTTTCTATTTTCTCAACATATCCAAACATTTTAATAAATTTGATTAATTCGGTCAATTTTCAAATTGAGGGTCTGTGAAAAGAATTGAAAATAGCTGTTTTGAGGCTTTTCAAAGAAGAACAGAAACTAATTCTTTCTTTCAAAAAGTTTTGATTGCACCAAAGTCTCAGTGTTCTACCCAGTAAAACACACTGAAGCTCAGGTTACAATGTGACAACATGTGAAAAAGTTCAAAGGCTATGAACACTTCTGTAAGGACCTGTATCCCTTTTAAGCTTCTTCCTGGTCAATGTTCATTTACCCAAATCCAATCAGCATCGATTCTGCATTTTCCTCAAGCTGAGGTAAAGGTTTTCCTTGAAATCTTAACTTGGATGAAACAGCAGTATTTAACCTATCACAGCCTCGGATGAGCTGGCTGGGTTTTTGAAGGGAAGTATGAGTTCTACAGGCGAAGGCATTGATCCTCCCACACCTTGGGTTTTTCCCAGCGTGTACAACGATTCCTGTGCAAAGCCTCTGAACACTTCTCTCCCTCCTCCAGCGGTCGATGGTGAGCAAACCTGCCCCTGGATCGAGCATCTCATTTAGTCGCCGGGCCCCTTTGATGTGGATTCAGTGCTGCGGTGCATATCATTTGTGTTTGAAGGTTCAGCTTTCACAATACAGCGAGGGTTTGAAGTTTCACAAATCCAGGTGCTACAATGTGATAATCCGGGAGCTGGTTATGCATTATACATTTTTTTTTCATAAAAGAACACTATAAACTCAAAGTGAAATGTGGAAAAAGTCAGCGCTTGAAGGTATATATTGACAGAAACAGCTTCTGAGACTTCAGGGTGCGGGACGAAAACACTCTTGTTATCTCGAGCTTTTCAGAATCAGCTCTACATCTTCACACAGAAGGGGGTAAATATCCAAATAAACAGAGTAGAATAACATTTGACTAGGGCCTGCTATGCCGTTATGAGACCAATTTAGTTCACTGAGCACTTCTCTCGGGGCACAGAGAGGAGAAGGGCCATGACGGGTCCTTCTTCGTCTGCAAGGGCCGGCAATAAAAATCTCTTTTGCTATCTAATTTCACATGGGACTTGATCTGCAGCTCTGGGGCAATTCCTGCAGTGTGCACTTAAATAAAAGATGAAACAATCATTGTCAACATCGATGTCTTAACAGGAAAAGATCACACTGCATATAATATATATGTCTTTTCAGTTGCCAGACAAATAGGAGAAGAAAATGGCTTCCTGCAGGAAAATTTAGCGATTATATCTCAAGAAGTTTAAAAAAAAAAAAAAAAAGCTCAGCCTTGCATCAAGCAGGCAGAGGATTTAAAATGGGGGGAGTCGTTGCCCAGAGAATAAAATCTCGTTGACATTTAACGTCTGTAAGAGACAGAGTTTTAAGCAAAGGCTTATGATCTTGATAATTAAAGAGTGTTTGTATGGAGGTGCACAGCTAGGCGTCTCTTTTTAAAAGATGTTTACTGTCTCTAAAGCGAAGAGATGGTGGCAGCCTGAGGGCCTGCCTACTCTCTTTTCCCCAGCTCTGTCTCTATCTTTTGATAAATACACACAAACACACACATGGGTATATATGCAAACTCTGCACGCCGAACAAACACGCTCGGAAAAAATAAAATAAAAAAAAACACATGCACACATACACACACAGACAAGAAAGACTTGCTGCTTTTCACAGGCATCAGCCTCTCAATTAGCTTCTGAACTCATTTCTCCCTCCTTGGAAGGGAATTATTTTTCAGCTGGATGCCTTTTCTTTGTTTACTGTGAGCAGACCCGAGCCTTATCAGCAGCTAATCACTGCATGTCAAATTCAAAGACTTGCTGCAGTCACTTCAGAGAAAAAAAGGAATTAGTGAATAATCTTTTAAAGTTCAGATTGTCATTTTAGATTTGAACAATCACCAATTTCTTTTAGATGCACAAATCTGTCTAACAGCCAGGGAGAAGATCAGGGTTTGTTGGATATAATTTGTTGTGACACGTTAATTGCATCTACTTGTAATTCTCTCTAATTGATGCTTGATATGTCTCAGGAAATTAGGCCAACTAGATAACACTGTAAATATTATTAATCCTCCCCGCCTTTCCCTTTTCCATGGCAGGTCTGATGAATTCACAACAGCCAGAGCTGTAATGTGTCAATGTGCCATGCAGCTATGCTGTGTATTCCCAGGGCTGCCAGGCTGACAAATCTAAGGTTACAGCCATACCACTGTATATTCAAAACACATTCAGGCACACTGCAGAGAGCCAAAGATGACTAACCTGAGCGATTTTCACTGAGTTCTGGGTAGAGCCACCAGCGTGGTATTCAACTTTGTTTTTCTTGACAATTTCTTCAAACCTGAAATAAGAACAGATCTGTCAGTCAATGTGAGGTTTAGGCTTATTTGTCCAAAATCCCGATTTCATTAATATGCAGGATAATGAAAATATACAGCTGTATCTGTCATAGGATGCTCCCTTGACCCAGTACAGGTGGGAGGCAGAAGGACTCTAACTCAAATACCATCACTGATGGACAATGTCTCCCCCTGAATGAAAAAATCTGGAGAACTCCTTCAGTGACAGACTGCTGCATCCTAAGTGCACAAAGGAGCGTTACCGCAGACCATTCTGCCAAGCAGCTGTAATACCGTATATCTATCACTGCTCCCAACAGCTTCCTGTTGGCATTTACTCATCTCTGTAGCTTTTATTTACACTTCTGGTAAAAACACTATGAAAACACAAAAAATACTTAACAAGTATTTGTGACTTAGTACACTTAAAATAAAACAAAACTAACATACAAGAAACTTTTTGGCACAATATAGGAGCTTGTTTTATGTCAATAATTTCTTAATATTGATGAAAAAGTGCTAGTTACAAGTGAAGAGACATTCTTTTCATTCTTAAAAATGCCTTGTTCCACTGGCAGATTATGTCACTTATAACTAGGACTTTTTTCATCAATATTACGAAATTATTGACATAAATCAAGTTAATACTTCTTGCTGAAAAGTTAGTTTTGCCTTATTTCAAGTGTACCAAGATATTTGCACTGGAACTAGACCAAAATACTTGAGATTGGATTTTTGCAGTATAGTGTGTTATTTTTTTATGCACAAATACACATGCACATTTAGTTTAGTTTTTTTAATTGTCCCACTGGGTTGCACCTTTACCTGGAACGAAGCATGTTAACTGCACAAATTTTGTACTTTTGACCTTGCTGTACAGCATTTTATTCTCAATCCTGGTTTTTTATTTGTCTTTATCTTTGTGTGAATGTACATGCTTCGATTGCACGTCACTTTCCTGCTGCTACATCTAAAATTTCTCACAAAGGGACAAAAAACGAATAGTTCTATTTCTTTCTGTTCTATTAAGCAAAAGATTTCAACCCCACTCAATGTTTTTACATTTCATTCATGATACAAACACCAGCTTGAATATATTTATTGAGATCTGTGGTAGACAAACCAATGTTGAGAATAATTGTGCAGTGGAAGGATTTATTTTTAACAGTTTTTTTTATAACACATTTTATTCTGATACCCCTTACTAAACTCTAGAGCACAATTTCTAAAGTGGGGTAAACAATAAACCAAGCTTTGAAGACCTCAAAGGTCGCTGGAAAATATAGTTAGCCACAAATGCTAAACTACAAGAACATTAGCTAAACTAATCAACTGGACAAAGACAGTGATGACCAGAAAATCAACCAGGAAGCTAATGGTAACTGTGGAAGAGCTGCAAAAATCAACAGTTCAGCTATAACTAATGCACTCCACAAAGCTGGTATTTATGGAAGAGTGGCAGGAAGAAGGCCAAAAAACCCAACTTGAACCATTTGACTTTATACAAAATGCTATGTATTGCAGAAACCACATGCCTCTAGGCCACCTATAACTTTAAAAACCTCTGTGCTGTGATTATAAAACAGCTTTCTCAATAATTATCACATTACAAGATGCGTAGGTGTGACTTGATAAGAGCTACTAATTAGTCACCTAAAATTTACTGGAAAAGGCTTAAAAACCTATAAAGAGCAACTGCAGTCTGTGAAAACTTTGTCAAGTTCATTTGTCTACACTAGCTGTGCACATGACAATTCAAAGAACCTCTGAGAATTACAAGAAATTATATTAAAATTAACATTATAGAAAAGATGGATAGATAGCATTTGACAGATAAAAAGAGTACTTCTAATAGTAGTGTTAAAAAAAAGGGCAACTGGGGTCAAAATGTCAGCCCGAATAAAGCAAAAGAAGAATCGTTCACACATGGTTATAGTTAGCCATTTTGTATTAAATCAGGCTGAGCAGTAAAAGTTCAATGTTAGAAACATGATCTGCTTTCTTCAAAACAATACAACATGTAAAAGCAGCTATTAATCTTTAATAAGGCACAATGTGCTGCTGTTTCATAGGCTTTTGCTTTCAGGTCTGTTAAATAAATAGCTTTTATAGTTTCCTTGTGTACATAACTAGGGAAAGTATTTAGGGAGAGTCCACCTCTGACTAAATATTTTATGTCTAAACCATGCCAAAAAAAAGTTTAAAAGTGACAGTAAAAGACTAAACAAACCAACAACGAAAAAAGAAAACAGGTTCCATTACCCTGAGGAATGGGCAGAAAACAACCATGGAAGTATCCAACACAAGGCACAGGAACACACTCTGGCCTACAGAGAAACACTAACAGAGTTTCCGTATATTTCGTTTCATCGCTTCGTAATGCCATTTCAGACATCAATAGCGACCATGCTTCTGCGTAATGTGATGCAAAGCTTGGCTCTGCTGCAAGATAGATGCTTATTATCTATGAAGCCGGAATGTGTATTTTCCACATTGTTCACACAAACAGGCTCCCAGAGGGCAAACTACATAAACGAGTCCACCCCACTAAAGTAATTGACCGAGCTACAGTCAAGATGCTATGCCATGTTAGGTGTCTGGCTTTTTTTCCCCACTCAACTTTGAATCGAAGTGTGTCTACACCAGGGGAAAATAATGAAATGACATTAAAGTGAATAACCCCATCTCCACTGGTGGGTGTGTAATTTCACTTTAAATAATTAGACTAAAAAATTATAAAAAAAAAAAACCTATTCCCAGAACAGTTAGGTTGTATTCCCAGGCATTTTAAGATTTAAAGATATTTTTAGGGATGCAGGTTGTGAAGTGGAGCGCCTACATTTTATTCAGTGAAACATGCATCTGTTGTAAATATAGTTCAAAGACAAGTGTAATCTGCATGCAAAGTGTATCGTGGCTTACCAACATGTAGGAGTCAGTGAAGTTCAATACTCCTAGTTCAACCTGGTTTAACTAAGCATGGCTGAATTTTGAGCTGGTGTGAAAGTAACCTTTACTGGTTCAAAGAAAGTCTACAGATCATGTCTCAAGGCTACGAGTCTACCCAGGGCAGAGTGCTCTGAATAATATAAAATAAAAAAAAATTTTTTAAACTTTCCTTACAAGTGGAAAATATGCTAACCGGGGGGAAAAAATTGTTCCTGAGACACCTGTTTTGACTCCTTGACAAAAGAAGAATTTAAGCACTGTGGGTGTTTATAACATGAAGGGAGCCGAGGGACTCCAGACCCATTTCAAATAGACACACAGCTTCAGAGGATTTGAGGGTCTTTTTTTTTCCCACTAGAACTATTTGCTCCACCTTTCAGTGCAGACAGCATGGGGCCCTGCTCTTGGAAGCCTCGAAAAATCCCATCCAAAAAGGAGCAGCTGCCTCGAGACCTTTACACCCTCAAACATCATGTGATCCCACAGTAGTGACACCGTAAACGGCCCCCATGGCCATTTAGGGGTAGAAAATCCCTTTCCATCTACTGCAGCCTGAGCCGACTAAGCGATGGGAGGGACCAGAGAGAAAGAAATTGTTTTGAACAAAATGTCCTTAGCTACTAACCTCAGCTTTTAAAAGCTGCTGGTGTCGTTCAATGGTGGAGCAATTCCAACTATGCCACACATTCCACTAATGTATGGTTAGTTTGTGATATAAAACTAGGTCAGTCCAGCATACTGCCAGTTAAAAATGCGCCTAATGCAGAATGTACATTTTGTTTCTCATATCTTCCAACGTGAAATTAATTAAATTAAAATACAGTATATTGTAATATTCAGATAACATTATTCTGAGGGTTTTTCAGAATCAACAAAACCCCTCAACCCAACAAACAGTTTCTATGATGTAATAGACATTTTTTTGTGTATTTGTGTAATTCAATTTAGCTCAACTGCAAAATAAATCGAAGTAAATCGAAGCAAATTTCATATGCCAATATTGCAGCCCTCCATGCCAAAGCAGTATGTAAATAGTATGTGGCCAACATGATAAAGCTCACAATGAATGGTGTGGAGACTGCGATGAAGGAAATAAAAGGACAGAATCAGAACATTTAAGTTAAAAATAATGATTAACATCATTGCAATACTGAGCAATAGAACTGCGATTAAAAGTTTTGGTGTTTTGCTCCCACAGCAGAAACCATCAGAAAAAAACTATTCTCCTAAAATCATCCCCAAGGCAAGTGTGAACTGATTCATGGTTAAAAAGACACAACTTGTGGAAGGTCTTTGTATACTTAAAGGGTCAGAATAACCAGAACCGGTGAGAATATATGACTACAAGAAAATAGCTAGTTGTCTGAACTTGCTCAGAGATAGAGGGGATTAAATAAGACAAAATTTTCCCAGAATGGGTATGTACTGATGTCTAATCCATTAAAAAAAAAAACATTGTACAGAAGATATATCCTTCAGTACCATCTCCAGCCATTGTAAAAAATACCATATGTAGGACCTGCCACAAGTTAAAAGCTACTATATGTGTACATATTTACAGCAATAAAAAACACCTCAAATTAACTGGAACTGGTAAAATAAGGCCTGATTAAAACACAATTTGCCATTGTGTGCAATGAAGAGAATAGCAAAATGGGCTCATAAAATCTCAGAAAAATCACAGTATGAAAACTGCAGCCAATGTTTTGGTGAGATTACGCAACTCAAAGAATGAATTCATTTATTTTAATGCGTTTTTGACATCTTTACCAGGTGGGCCAATACATGTGGAGGGTGCTGCAGGCTAAATCAGAATCATATTCCAATTAGAGTAATAAGACTGCATAAAATGTTTTTATGCAGAGGATTTTGCAGTGTAGTACTACAATTCTTCCTGAGCTTAAGACATCTGTAACTGTGGGGCAGATCAAACAAGTCAGGATCATTGTGTTGTTTACATTCCTGGGGACGGAGCCCCCAAAGTTGTTTCCCATCAAGGGAAATATGAGAGCTTCCGAAGTACTTTGAGTGTTCTCTGCTTTGAGTCACTCATGAGTTCCTTTTAACCCCCCTTAAAAAAGAAGAACAAGAAAAAACAAGCCAAGTATATTATTTACATGAGGCAATAATTCAAGATTTGCTCCTCAAAGCTCTTACATGGAGGGCAAAGTGAGCCCATTTACCGATTCCCTCTTCATTCACCTTTGATGTTAGCCTATCTCGATAAGACCACATGAGTGCCCTAAAATCCCAGTCGAGTGATTTCGCAGGAAGAACAAGTCTCGGTTAATCAATGGTAAGATTGGATCTGGATTCTCCGGAGTGGTCTGCCTGAAAGTCCTCCCGAGTGTTTGAGTGCACACCAGGGTAATTCGCTCTTAATGATCACCGCGGCACCCACTCTCCTACGCGCCGTTCGTTCCCCATTTAATTGCCTCGTTCGCGTTTAAACAGCTTACAAATCACAAGGACAGGCAGGAAAACATGATCAAACGCCAACTATCGCTAATCAGGGGAGGACAAGAGGAAAGGTTAGAGGGAAATGGGGGGTTTTGGAGCTCTCTTTGGGGTATTAGGAAGGAGGTGGGTCATACAGGAGCACTAAATTATCTCTGCTTCAACTATAGCTGGCAGGTGCCTTTAAACAGGCAGATCCATCTTCTCTATATCTGACAGAGGCAGCTAAAAGACTTTGGTAATCCCAGTTTCAACACAGGCATCTGGAGCGGAGACAAGTTCCACCATTGATTAGATTCCCCAATCAGTGCATACATCCTCCATGAGCCTCGCTTGGTAGTCTGGAGGCAGAACAAGGCCTGATGTGCAGTAATTGTTTCCATAGGTCAGGCGGAGGGGAGAAAAAAACAGCTCAGGGCCGTGATGAAAGGGAGATGGAAAGGGTGAGGAATATTGTTGTTTTTTCCCTCCAATTAAATTGTTTGTCAAACCCTTCACAAAGGGTTACGCAGTTTATCTGTTTAAAATCAATACGCTCGTCTCAGTGTGAAAGCTTGTCCCGACACAAGACAGGCCCATTAATTATTCTGTTCTGTGTGCTATCGCTGAGCTGCTCAAGGTTGAGCCTTATCTTTTCTTATTTCAAATCAATAATTATCTTCTATCATGCTCATGCTGCCTCTTAGAAATAGATGTGCTTTTTATTCAATGCCTGTAGTCTCTCTCTCTCTCTCTCTCTCCTTCTGTGTTTTTTTTTTTTCCTTTCTCTCTCTGTAGCAACCGATGAGGAACGCAGAATGAATAGGGCATTCTTATCACTGGAACATTAGGGCATGATGGGAGTAGACTGCGAAGACTGAGGCGCATAAAAGCGCTGAACACAAATGAGTCACGATTCAAACATTGACTGAGGCCTTGTTCCTCATTTTCTGACATCTTCTAATAAAGTGAAGTGAATGTTGATTTGCACAAAAGCTCTACGATGTTGACATGATTAAGGTACCGGGGCCTGCAATGCAGCTCATTCAATTACAAAAATTGGAAAAGTGTATTTCTGTACTTGAATGCAGAAAGCGAAACTCACACATCACAAAGAGTTGCTGCAGTTTTGATAATTATGGCTCAATAGTAATGAAAGCACAAAACTTTAGATTCTCAGACAATAAGAATATTACAAAAAAGTAATAAAGCAAGACTATGAATACGGAAATGTTATCCTATGGCAGTAGTCGTCCATCAGTCAACCAATGAAAGCCTCCACAATTAGGGTAAGTCACAAAATGTAAGAGCTATAAAAGTGTGTGCTTAAAGTCTACTATAGAAGCATATTTACGGAAAGTTAAATGGAAGGAAAAAATGTTCAGAAGAAGCATGTTCAGCTACAGGTTTAGCAGGTTAGTAAAGTTCACTGAAAAGGTTACGGCAAATTCACAAGTTTCACAAGGTGTGACCCTACAGTTTCGGTAAAGTTGTCAAATGCAGAATTGAGGAATATTAAGTTGAGAGGAAGGAAAAACTGGGTTAGAGTAAACAAACACCTACATAGGGATAAATGTCGCATTAATTTAAGTTTATTTGACAGGTACAGACACACATCGACATTGACAAACTGAACAGAACAGTAGTCCAATGTTTGCATCATAGTGCTTATAGCAAAAGGTAATGCACAGCACCTGTCCGTAGATGGGACTAAAAACTAGTAGAAAGTAAAATAGCAAGGTTTGTGAAGCAAAGTCTACTTTGGAGTTTTGGAAGAAACACAAGGTGTTTAAGTCACTTCTGAATGACAGGAAATATCAGGAGCGTCTTAGATTTGAGCAACTGGACAGTTGCTCAAAGGCCCAAAGTCTTCCTTTTAGATTAAAGAAAATTTCAAATTTCATCTGGAAATCAAGAGTCCACAGGAATCGTGGAGAGACAAAGAAGCCAAGCTGCGTGAGATCCAGCGTGAAGTTTCCACCGGCAGTGATGATTCAGGGAGGCATGTCAAATTCTGATGTTGATTAACTTGGGTTTGATCAAGTCAAAGGTTACTCAAACCATCTACCAGAAAATTTTAAAAGCACTTCCCGCTTCCCTGTCCTGAAAAACTTTTATGGAGAAGCTGATTTCATTTTCCAGCTGGACTTGGCGCCTCTCCACATTGCCAAAACTACCAATGCCTGCTTTAATGATCATGGTGTTCCTGTGTTTGATTAGCCACCAAACCAGCCTGACCAAAATCCCCCTGGAGAATCTCTGTAGTGCTGTCAGGAGGAAGATGTGGGACACTAGAGCAAACAATGCAGATGAGCTAAAGGCTGAAATTAAAGCAATCTGTGCCACAGTCTGACTGTTCTCAATGACTAGTAATTCATGCAAAAGGAGCCCAGACCAAGTGCTGAGTCAATGAACTGTGCAGTTCAAGATCATACTTTTTTGGCATTTCTGCATTAAAAAAAAAATCCTTTTTCATTGGTGATATGTAGCATTTTAATTGCCCGACAAGCAAACATTGAGAGTCCCTTAGCTGTTAGTCATAACAAAAAACTTGAAATATATCCCTCTGTGTGTAATGAATTAGCTCCACTTGGAATTAAATTACAAAAACAAAATAGCTTTTCAGTGATGTAATTTATTGAGATGCACCTGCATTTAGGAACATTGAGCCGAAAAAAAGTCCTGCCGCAACAAAAGGGGGAAAAAATGAATAATGAAAAAATAACAGAGACTGGATGCACAATTAATGGCTGCACAATTACATGGTCATAATCGGTGAGTAATTGCGTTAGAATGCAGAAACAACAAATGTGCATCCCTTTAATAATCGGCCGATCCGGCAGCAGCAACAGCCCATTTGTTGGCATTAGCCGAGAACTGCTGTTTGTACTTAATTAGGCTGCGCTCAAGGATTTAGATGGTGGGGGTGAAATCTGCTCACGGAGAACGAGTTCATATTATTTCCTCTAAAATGTCACAGGTTTTTGGCTTCACGCTGCAGAGTGGCGTTGTTTGTCACACTCTGCCGTGTGGATGTAGTGCATGCGTGTGTGTGTGTGTGTGAGATAGAGATAGAGGATATGAAAGAGAGAAAGAGGGACACACTGGGGGGAGAGGAGTGGGAAGAGGGAGCGTGTGTAAGGAAGGATGGGGGCTTCTGGCGTTCTCTCGAGGATTGAGATTTGAAGCCGGAGCACAAAGCCTTTGAGACGTTCCCCCTTATCTTGGTGGTTGATACCAGGATCTGGGTGATTCAGAGCGCTCCGTGTGAATAATTCCACCAACACCCCCTGCTGTGGGGACCATATGGCCCTGTGTGAACTTTAAACACACTGGGAGTGTTGCTGCTCACCAGTCAGGCCTCCCAATCTCTACCCCCGCACAGGCAAGGTGTAAAGAAATGATCAGCACAGATGATATAAGAACTACTTCACATGTATGAAAGCTGCTGCCATTAATGTGGCGGCTAGGGGGGGAATCAAAGATGACTAAAAATAGCCCTAAGCATGCTTTTCTGAAGCGAACGCTCCGTATATTCAGCGGCTGAGACGGCCCCACGTTTTAATTATAAAACGCTTTTTAAAAGGTGGGGAGTTGAGGAGGTGATGGATGAGAAGGAAGATGTAGATTACATTTGTTACATCCCCCTTTTGACTAGTGATGTTTCCTTCTGGCACCACCTGCTGGCAGCTGCCAGCCACCAAACAGAGGCATCTGCAGCTCCGGCGACGACGAGCTTTAATTATGATTGCATCAGCCATCCCCCTTGTGATGCAGCGTGCAACCTTTAAATGCAGAAGAAAGAAAAAGAAGAAGAAGAAAAAAAAAAAAATCAACCAGCCCCACAACATGTTCATGGAGATTTACCTCATTTTCCTGAAAATTTCTTAAGACGACTTGTTTATAATTTGCAAGGATGCAGATTTCTTCCAGCTTGGATTTATGCCCTAAATCGTCAGATTCGCGCTTATCAATAAAACATTAAGAGCGGCACGTCTGGCAGCTGAACATGGTTTTGATGTCTCAATTACCAGTCGAGTGCAATTAATTTCTGCTTTCTCTTTGGTAAGGAGGCGGGCTGATGGATGCAGGCTAGTGACCTTTGGCCTGCACCACACAAGAAGAGGTTTGTATCAGCACTCTGTAAAACAACAAGAGATCTGGAAAATAAGAGGTGGTGGTGGTTGTGGTAGTGTGGCATTATAGCGTGTCCACACACTGAGTCAAGCATCAGTGCATCCAGTGAAGTAGCACATGCAGCCTCTGCATGCAATCTTGCATGTCTGCACATAAGCACACACACACCCACGCACCCACTAGGTGGAGAGTTTTATCTCATGACAAGCCGGGATAGCTCCACTGGGGGTTCCCGGTACTCTCAATTCACTTCGTTATTTATTAAAAATGCAAGAAATAAAGAAAGAGTCAGTGGAGTCAAGTGTGTTTACAGACCAGAATCCATCACACACACACACGCATACAAACGCAAGAGTGTTTAGCATGTACTCAGTGAGAGAGGGCCTTTGTTGTTTCCTTGCCAGTAAGCAGATTGAGCTGCAGCAGCAGCAGCAGGGGTGTGTAAGATGTACACAGACAGCGGGGTGTTTGAGTGGAGAGGCACCTCCACTGATCTCCTGTGTCGTGTGATGATGTGTGTGTGTGATGTGTGTCTCAATCCAGTGCTGATCCCCCTGAGTCAGCCCCCGTCAGTGATACGAGCGCCCCCCGCCCTCTCTCTCCCTCCTGCTCCCCCCCCAAAACCACCCCCCTTCTCTCTTTGCTTCGCCATCCGGAATGCTAATAACAGCCAGCCACTAACGCTGCGGCGCTGAATTATTCATGCAGCAGAGGGTCACACGGCATAATGAGGAGTTTACTCTCATTCTGGATGTGATTGTGACGCTGCTAATCTGCATTTAGCACAGAGAAACAGAGAAAAGGATGGAGGGTGGAGGTGGAGGGAGGGGGGATTACAGAGAGGGGAGGAGGAGAGAGGATGAGCACTGATGAACTTAATTGCTGTGAGCAAACAACCTCTGAAAAGAGTCACGCCATCATCCCGAGATGAGAAAGTAAACAATTAATTATCATTGGACAAAGGGAGTCATAAAGCAAATGTTTGAGAAGCACCAATATTCAGAAACTTCCCCACACACACTCTCTCTCTGCGAGGTGAAAATACAATCACTATAACAATGACTCACTAATTTGACACACTAATAATTATTAGCTCTAATAAGACATGGCTAACAATCCCAGGAGGGCTTGGATCCATGCTACATTATGAAATACTGCTGGTTCAGAATTACTTATGATAAATAGTCATCCTGAAATAAAAAATTTATTTACCTGCACTACGATTTAGAGCAGAAACAGGAATGTTTTCATTATGCAGCTCCCTGTGGAGAGCTAGTTGGAGGTAGAAACAGCAGGCAGCTGATGCCACCTGCTGGAGACACAATATGCATACAATAAGTATGCAAGTGGAAGGTTGAAAATGGTTAGCAGCGCCACAGGAGACATATGTTTACATTAAATAAAAAGCGAAAACAATGACAGTTTCACATAAAATCTAAACTTTGTCAGGAAATTTCCTTTCCTAAAATATATTAACAGATGCTTGTCATTTTGCCTGTTTACCTTTTCATATTTGCACAATTTGCACAGTAGCCTTTTTGCTACTGCTTTAACAAATAAGGTACATTTTATACTCTTCTCTGCTAACTAATGCAATACTTTGCATTGTGCAAGAGTAATCAAACAAAACCTGAAGTTGAGGAGGGATTTAATATGACAAACCAACACAAAGTAGTGTATACTTCAATGCTTTGTAAAAGCTGCTGATCTGGCTGCATCTCAAGTATTGTGCAGCCTCCAACAATTCTGCCACTATAGGACAGAAAAGGGCAATCAGTTCATCTTCCTATCAAGTCTGACCAGTTTTTCCACCTCTGAAGCCTTCGCGCAAAAGTCTCTAATAGTTATTTTTTGCTTGATCAATATTTATAATCCCGCAATTCATGAAAACTGTCAGCACCTTAAAATCTTTGGAAAATTGTATGCAAAAATAAAACTGAATGAGATACTTGAGAATTTTCTGATTAGCTAGCTCCACAATTAAAACATAATAATTAACTACAGATTGAAACATGCTGATAAACAATTAAGTCAAGGATGGTGACTAGTACGCGTGAAATATGTCAACCCAAAACAAGTTACAGTACTGCATCTGGCAATACCACCATCTGAAAAAGCAGGGTTCTCACAAGCGGAGGAAGTCACACGCAGCACTTTGGTTGAGCTGGTTTCCGACCTTGAGCTCAAAACCTACTTTGAAAAACCAGCATCTGCTGAAAAGCATCTGCCCTTAAAGGGCAGCTTGGAAACCACACTGGAGATACTGTCGAGAGAAAAGAGAAGACGGAGCACGGCCGACGCAGCTACTAAAACAAGATAATGTAAATAATGTAAGCAGTGTGGCATAAGAGGCAGACAGAGTTGCTTCTGCATCAAAATGAATAGAATATTATATGCATTTATTACACACAGATGATTTCAAGTGTTTGGGTCTGAAAAGCTCATGAAAAACCCAAATTCTGTTTTTCTGAAAATTTGAATATTACATAAAACCAAAAAAAAGTAAATTAATTAAACAGCGAAATGTCATTGTGCTGCACAGTGTATTAACTCAACACTTGATCAGGGCATGCATGAATTACTGCATCAATGGAGTGTTGCATGGAGGCAATCAGTCTGCTGAGGTATTAAGCTTTATGCAATCCATATAATAGCATAAAGCTATTTATTTTCATTCATCAATAGAAAACTCAAAATTATATATATATATATATATATATACACACTTGTGATCGCTGAGAAAGTAAAAGCAGCACTTTTTGCAGACGATTAATCAGCTATCAAAACACAAAAGCCTACACAGCTGCCGGGGCTTACTCTGAACACAAACACAAGAAACGGAAGAAGAAGAAAAAAAATAAAGCACCAACTCCCCAGCCAGTACTAACAGGGACATAGATGCTTTCTACTGTATAGCAGGCAATTTCTCAGCCACAACAGGATTATATGGGCTCTGCTGCGACTAGATAATTGAATTCAGGAACGGCCACAGTGCACTGCATCCAATGATCTCTCCCACCAGGGTGATGGGAAGAAAGAGAGGAGGAGGGGAGGGGGAAGCTTGTGAATCGTGTTACACTAGATTCAGTTGTGCAACAATAGTGTTAGTTGAGAGAAGTTGTAAGCCTATTGAGAGCTTTTTTTTGTAATTAACCCATTTGTCAGGATAACGGTTATAGTTCATCTTTCTGAGATGAGCTACTTTGTAGATTACATAATGTAACACCAAGTCTCATTTATTAAGCCGCCAAAGAGTGAACGCTCTGGGTTTTATCCAAGAATCGAAAAATGAAAAGGAATAAACACTGCATGTTTCCAGTGAGGTAACCTGATAGAGATGAGAGTGCACGCTCCTGTGTGTCGAATTGGTGAGGATATGCACTGAAATGTATTGTGACAGGAATTAACCACCAAAGCTGCTTGTTAATCCTGCCCTGACCTTGTGCAGAATGTACAGAGAACAGTGTCTGTGGGGCTAAAGATAACACCGCAGCCTTTGTGCTGAAGGAGAACAACACTGCTGATGATGCTGCTGCTTTGTGCTGCCTCTGCTGCCCAAGGTCACGTGTGTCCTTTTGTGGAGTAACAAGACCTGACAAGGTAGCCTTTTGTAGCTCTGATGTACTGATATGGACTGCATACAGGGTCTTGCAAAAGTATTTAATTGCCTTTTTTCACATTTTGTCACATTGCAACCACTGTCTTTGTCAGGATGCGGAGCAAGAACGGTTAAAAACTTTCCTGTTTTAGAACACAACGTCCCCATGTGGCCACAAAATTAATCTGGCACTCCTCAACTCCGGTTACTATGAAAATAAAAAGCAGTTCACTAGACAAAAGGGAACAGATGGAAGAAGATGCTCTGGTCAAATCCAAAACTGAAATGTTTGGGCTAAATGAAACACACCATGCAACCCAAAACACTGCAGGTCATCCTGAAGACACTGTCTCCTTGAAACGTGGTGATAGTAGGATGATGCGTGATTGCTTTTTTCCAGCAAGGACCAAGAAGCTGGTCATAATTGACCAAAAGATGGATAGAGGTAAATAAAGAGAAATAAAGAGTAGAGAAAAAAGATGGGAGACTGAGGTGTAGGTTAATTTTCCAGGAGAACAACCCTAAATATACAGCCAGAGATAACTAGTTTCTTTGGGAAGGTGTGACTGTGCAACCTACTGGTGGGGATAAGAGAAGTAGACTCTTGTCTGCCTAAAAACATAGGTCTCGGTCCGCTTCAAGTGTATCAAATATAGGAAATGGGGCGCACTGCAGGGCATTGTAGGTAAATATGACCAAAGCAAATGTGCTTATTGCAAAATTGCCAAGAGAAATGGTTCACCATCACTTGTGGATAGGAGGACAAGTTTAAAGCTCTGCTATAAATATGTTCAGACAAAAGTATACCACAACTGCTGGTACACAAGCAGGATGAAGTTTTCAATTACTTAGTACAAAAGTCGAGGCTATTGGGGCTAAGAAAAAGTGGCAGTTCAGGAGGCGAAATGGACAAGTGTCCTTAGTATTACAACCTGATGCCAACTGGTACAAATCAGTTGTAACTTAGCAGTCTAAAAGTTGACATGGTGACCTCCTTTATTTAGCTCTCTAAAAAGAGACCTTTAAAGTTTTGGGAGTTTTTTTGTATCATTGTTTCAGGCTGTTTTGACTTTCCAATTGTTGCTTAGATGAGAAGACATGGTGAATTTCCCTATTATCATATAGGGTTCCAAGCAGTGTAATATTTATACTTATACCCCAGGAAAACAAAATGTTACAGTCCAAAAAAAAATCAGACACTGTGACCAACCTAAAAATTAAGAAATGCTTCAGTTACATTTATTTTTTGTTAGAACTTTTTTCTATTTTCCCAAATCAAAGAAAAGACAGATTTTTACATATTCTTAATTATTATGAAGGGTGCTGAGGTTTGTGTGCTATTGTTAATGCTACATATGCGTTGTCATAAAGACTGGGGTTCTCACATTTAACTGATATACAAATGTGAAGTTGTGGGGTAGGAATGTACTCACAAGGGACATTTGACACTTACTCAGTGAAAGAAAAAGATTCATCTGTTGCACACTAGTAAGTGTGCCGGAGGCACATTTTATACTGGCAGTTTTACTTTACAAGTCGAGTAAAACGTGATAAATAAAGCTTCAAAAAAAGATACAAATCAAACATTTGAGAAACACCACCAGAAAGTAAATACAGAACACATTCACTTCTTCTTCTCCTAAAATGTATTTCTAATTAGGCATGTAGTTTGCACTAGACAACAACTCAAGCAATCTTAACAGACAAATAAAATAAAAAACACTTTATAATGTGTAATTTGAATAGCGCAGTAAAATAGATTGATACACAATATAAATATTGAACAAAAGCAATAGCAGTCCAAGAAACAGAGTCGTTTCAAAGTAATCCTGCTTCCTCTCAGTGCAAAAGGTGAACCACAATAAAACGATTTCTCATTACCAAGGTAATGCATAAAGCAAAACGTCGTCAAAGGTAAACCTTAACAGATTCCTCAAGACTTTTTCAACCTTTTATTTGCAAACATACTGATGGAAATGGTTACATAGGTACCAACTATGTACCCATAGTTACATAGTAATTTGTTAACTAAATATCCCAGTTAACAACCCAAGAGTGGAAAGAAAATCAATTGTTGTTTAACCCTCTCAGGCTCAATCAACCATAATATTTTCTACAGAAGCGAAACAAAAACAAAAACCTGGAGTTACACTTTTTTCATGAAAACAACAATGCATTCAAGCACACTCACCCCTTTTCCAGGGCAGTAGATAAAACCCAACCTTAAGTCAGGTTGAAGCTTGTTTAACCCTCTCAGGCTCAAATTAAGTTGTAGTTGAAAGAAAAATCTGATATTTTCTGCAACATCTGCCTGGAGAGGGTTAAAGTCTGTTGAAGAACTTTGAACATGGCAATGTAAACTGTTACAATACAAACAGTTGAGACGAGACAAAAATTAAACATCACACACACCATGTTTGGAGGGTGAGTGGAACTCCGTATTGGCAAAAAAAACACTACACCAACAGCATGTGGCTGTAAAGGTGGGAGTATCATTATATGGGGTTGCTGTTCAGTATTCAGTTCTGGCAGACTATAATTGAAAGAAGGATCAATGAATTAAAGCATCGCCACACTGTTGATAGGAATCTGAAAATGAAATGCGGGTGGGTGTTCCACTGAAACGACGATTGCAAACAAGCAGACAAGAAAAATATCAGCTAGTTTCAGGCATTAAGCAAATAAAACTGATAGTTCGGCTAAAGCTAGCAGAACCTTTGAGACTTCAGAAAGGAAAAAATCCCACCAGAGCATTCATTGTTCCTAATTTCTCCACAGAAGAGATGTCTTCAAGTTGTTATTTCGTAATGGGCTCTTCTACTAAATATTTAATATATTTCAGCTGGACTGTTCATATAAATAAATAAATTAATTAATTAATTAATATGCTTTATAAATCCCAGAGGGAAATTCACAAGGACACACATTCTTATTCCCTATCCTTACATGTCATGGTTACCTAGTTTAAATGTATTTTTACAGTATAACGTAAGCTCCATAATTACTTACATAAGCTTTTAGACAATTATTTGAAATCAGTATTTTCAACCCCAACTACATTATTGAAGACTCGTTAAGCCAATGCATTGTGGGGTTTGCAGTTTTATCACAGAGTAAGAACGTTGTTTTTCCTTTAATGTTTATGGAAGAAGTAAAGACTGACTTGGCACGTAATATGAAACCTCATATGCAAAAATTAGGTGCATTTAAAACCCAAAGTTAAGATTAGTAAAATAAGGCCTTTTGAAAACTTTAAACGACGTTATAAAAATCCAGTTATCAATGTTACAACAATAATGTAATTTCTCCAAAACTTCAAAGACGGACCATATTCCTACTTACAGATGGTACTCTTTGTTTTGAAGATTTTGAAGGAAAATGTATCTTTTAAAGAAAAAGAAATCACCTGTACTCCTTCAAACAGAAGACAAAGGTTGACATAAGGTCAGCTGAAAATCAGATGTCTGAGTTTGTTTACCCTCCATTTCAAAAAGTGTGACGAACTGCACTCAGGAAAATGCGGGCATAGTTTTGAGAAAGCTTATGAAGTTACTCTACATCTGCCTGGAATGTTAAAAATGCAGGTCAGGAAGGGGAACAGACGTGCTTTGGAAAACCGTTTCCATTAATTAAGCATGAAACAAAACATACACATTAAAATCCAAACTATGTATAATCCTACAATTTATACTGAGGTGGTTGTAGTATCAGACTTCAAAATATTAGGTAGTGCCAAGCCTTCAAGCTCAGTTGCACCACGGTGAATTTATAACCATGCTATTTTGAGCACAGCAAACAGTGAGAAGATGTTAGTGGGGTATGAATGACGAGTGTAACCCTTATTTGGTTTGCCATAATTTTAGCAAGATATGTTACGCTATAGAAGACCATGTGGTTCCCCCGGTGTGTGTGACTCACAAGACTTTGTGTTTGTCTTCAGCCAAGATCTGGTCGTTTGGTTTCAGTCCAAACCTTTCACAAAGATAAAGGGAGAAGAGATGGTCAATTGTGTTAGTGAGTTATAGGTAATGTATAAGTAAAATCAAAACAGCTACTGACACTCACTTGTCAAGGAAATCTTTGTCCACCACAGCTGAGATGTCCAACAAGGGATTTCCCATCCCAAACAGCGTGTTTTCACTGTGAAAGAGGGAACAAAAACATATTGTATTCTGCAGACTCCCACATAGTGGAGAGAGTGGAGGAAACGAGCAATCTGTGCAACGCTGTGAAACAGGAAATCATCTGGTTGGGATTTGTTGTCTTAAATAACAGAAATTTCAGTCAGGGGCGCACCCCTGTTTTACTGCTTTACTGAGATTGCATCTGCCATCATTATGTCAGCAACATGTGTGAATTTGTAGCTACCAAAACATGCACATATATGTTATGTATTTTAGTTTGTGAATTTTTGCTTGCACAACAATTTTATCTACAGATTCACAGCAATAAGATATAGTGGGCAAAGTCTGCTATCAATAGGATAAAATATTAACTAACTCACTTTAAATAAGCAACATAATAATAGCAGACTTACAAGGGTTAATAATTATACTTTCTGAAGCAGTTTATCTTGGTGAACAAATACAATATCTCTCCAAACAGTATTTTTCAATTAAACTAAGCAAAACACAGGTGGTAGAGTAAAAGCATTCCGTTAAAACATCAATCTTAACAGCTCAACTGCCCTTTGCAGAGTATTTCCTGGTTTGGATCTCACCTTGGAGTTGGCATGATGTCACAAAATTCCTCCAGAATATTAAATGATCAACAGCTTTCACCCTCTCTGACAAAGCCAACGTGCTTTCTGAGTCCAGGAACTAGAGCTCCACTTTGGACCAACCCTAATGTTGGTGAACAGAGTGGGCTGGTCTTCGGTGACCTTCTTGGCATGTGATTGGCTACACATGGGGCATATATTGTAGGGCTTTCAGTACTACATTTGAGGTCAATGAAGAAAACGAGAACTTGTAATGTAACATGGTCTACCCTGTTACATAAGCCAATATAATTGTAAGATATATGACATAGTATATGCAGAGCCATTAGCTCATCATATGTCAATTAATAAAGCATTTAAGAGATATAAATCTAGAGATGTTAATTCATAGTTTCACCACTTTTGGTTCATAAATGCACAAGCTTCATCAGAATCAGATGGCTTGGGGCATACATGTGATGCATAAATTGGGATGTTCATTTCCTGTTGAATTTCTAACCCACAACTTCGTCAAAGAATAAACATTTATTTTCTTGTATATGCATTATTGGTCAAAATCCATATCTGCAAATTAGACCTTAAAAAGGTCTAATCTTAAAAAGAAAAATCAGAAACAGTTATCAGCCAGAAAAAACCTGATCTGTGCATCTCCACCTAAAACTTGTTAGCTCCCATTAAGAGGTTATACCACAAAATTACAAAACACAGTACCTGATAATAATAATAATAATAATAATAATAACTATTATCATTTTATTATATAATTTCTAAAACAATGTCTCTTTACACTATTTTCACATACTTACTGACTTACACTCACCAGTGTTTAATGGAAACCTTAGAGAAGAGTTTGCGGCTGATAACTTGCTTTCCCAGGTCAATTGAACGCCGCATGGTTCACTTCATTGATTTGTTTCATTTGTAAACAAATCAACCACCTCATCGTTTGTTTACATCCATGTATTATTGATTTAATGCTGACAGTTAAATACTCATCCCGAATAATTATTGTTCTGCCGTTAAATATAAACGCTACTGGTTATTTGTTCATTAACAAAATGCGATTCAAACACTGCCTTAACTTCTTAGTAATCCAATAAGTTTATTTCTGGCTTGTTTAACACTGTCCACCATTTATCTTTGTCAAAATAACATACTTCGCTCTTCCTGATTCGTTCTCATTAAAAACTCTTCTTTAAAGGACAGTTAGAGGTTGGATGTATGCAGCGACATTTTTTTTTTTTCTTTCGTGTTCCAGTCATGTGAAACCATGAAATCACGGCAGTCTGCTAGCTGTGGTTTGTTTCGTCATCACCCAGTAAAACGGTGTGTATAAAGAGACTAAATGAGAGCTGGGTACAGAGGAGGAAAATGTAGGATTGAAGCGCCTTCTTTCTCCCCGCAGCTCCAGCTGTCAGTTAACACAACACCAGAGACGCTAGCTGCAATCAACGGCTAGCAGCGGCAGCAGCTAGCAGCTCGTCGCATCACTTCGCTTCACAAAAAACAACCCCGTTTCTTTTCTTCTTCTTTTTTTTTTTTTTTTTTTTTTTACCTCAACGCCGTCTTCATCTTCCAAGTCGACGTGGCTGTTTCTTCCTCAGACATCTCTCTTCACGTGTTCAACGCGTCCGTTGTTGATGGTGAATCTCTACAGCCTCTTTCTTTTCCTCTCTGGCAGGGAAGAGTAGCAGGAAGCTACCGCTTCCTCCCCATCAAACGATAAAGAACAAATTGTCCGACCGCATGAAAAATAAACGGGGGAAAAATAAGAGTTTATATGTGGTTGGGAATCATTGCGCTTACTCGCTTTACGGAGAGTCAAAGTTGTTGAATTACATCGGGTTCCCCTGCCAAGGTTGCCCATTCCAAGCTGATGATGAAACATTTTAACATTTAACGGTGCTGAGAGTATGGATTCACAAGCAAAACTTCTGCATGCATGGTGTTTCTTTCTTTGAACTTAAAAAAAAAAAAAAAAAGGCTGCACATAATCACTATTGAAGTTGCTGCAAAACCTCAGGGAATGTTTCAAGAATATTCAAACTTAAATTTTTTAACAGGAAAAATGTTCCCTTGTAGTGCTACAGTCACACTGTCAATGTTCCTCATCCTTTGCAAAATCAATCAATCAAATTTTATTTGTATAGTTGCTGTACAAATAAATATGCTATACTATAGCATATTTCAACAGCAAGGCACTTCAAAGTGGTTTACATCATAACAAAAACACAAAAGTCATGCAACATGAATTAATTAAAACATGACATTAAGTCAAGTTCCATCATTAAATTTATAATTGATTACGTTTCAAATACAACTCTAAACAGTTGGGTTTTGAGTCGAGATTTAAAGGAAGTCAGTGTTTCAGCTGTTTTACAGTTTTCTGGACGTTTGTTCCAAATTTGTGGCGCATTGATGCTGAAAGCTGCTTCTCCTCGTTTGGTTCTGGTTCTGGGGACGCAGAGCAGACCAGAACCAGAAGACCTGAGAGGTTTGGAAGGTTGCTACAACAGCAGCAGATCTTTAATGTATTGTGGTGCTAAACCGTTCAGTGATTTGTAAACCAGCAACAGTATTTTAAAGTCTATTCTTTGAGCTACAGGGAGCCAGTGGAGGGACTTTAAAACTGGTGTTATTTGCTCTATCTTCCTGGTCTTAGTGAGACCAGCACCAACAAAAAATGTCCCCTGAAGGTTGCAACGTGAAGCTAGAGAAAGATTTCTTTGATGGTTATGTGGTGAAACCTTTAGTTTCCTTTAGGAAACCATGACAGAACATTTCCTGGAGATCACACAGTCAATACTGAAAATAGTCTGAGAACGATTCCTTTTAGACCTTAGAAGGTTGCACCATCAATGTTTATATAGGGAGTAGTGGTGGCTAACCTTAGGAACTAAGAATAACATTCTTTAATGATCCCCTGCAGTTACCACTATCAAATGGTAAATTACCTACACTAGTATAGCATTTTTTATCAAGTCTAGAGACTAGAAAGCTCTTTATACGACAGTAATTCACTCACTTAACCACACAATTGATGGAGGTAAGCAACATTGCAGCCTCTAGGGCAGATTGAAAACAAGGCTGCTATCCAATCGGCGCTACTGGGCCCTCTGGCCACTGCTGCTTTGAGAAAGAACATGAGAAATATTTAGAGGTTTATTTATAGTTCAACAGTTACATTGTGAATGTTAAAACTAACAGACAACCTTTAGGAATGGTTTCCTGAAGGTTACATTGTGAAAGTTGTGGTTAACCATATGGAAACCTTTGCTCGTCGGTGGTTCCCTCTATGTTGGAACTAAAAGTTTCAGAAGCCTTTCATAAATGCATCTTTGATTATCTGATGCTTAGAACTTGCCTTTATCTACAAGCTTAATGTTTGTTGGGTAAGTCTTCACTACCTCTATTCTTATTGAATTATTGCGTTTTCTGAGCCGACTGTCTCAGTCTTAAAACTCAGCCATGCAATAATTATGTCTCCCAGGGAACAGACAATCACAGAGGTGGGTTGTAAATCAGGAAGAAACTGTTTGCACTCCTGCTTTGGTTGACTGACTAGATAGCATCAGTTGACTGACTTGATGGCATCAGAGCAAAGAGACTTCATTTTTTTCTACTGATGCAAAAAAAAACAACAAAAAAACTGAGTGTTAAAAAAATGCTTTATTACAAAATTGTGAACAATGCTAAAGCAAAATTATCTTTCAGACCCATTATATCCCAACCAAGTTGCATAATTTTTTTGTTGAGGGGAAACATGGTTTGCATAAAGTATTTTGTGAGAACTTGAAAAAGGCTTTAAAGAAGAATCCTGTACAGTAAGTGTTCCGAACAAATTAACACCGACAGCTTGTACAAACAATACAAAACATCTGAAAATGAAATTAATCACAAAACAAGGCACATAAGTTTGTTAGACGCCCAAAATAACCTTCCACAAAAAAAAAAGAAAAAAAGTTTCAGGCATTTTAAAGTATTTAATACAGAATTACCACAAAAGGTGATCAGTTCTGTTTAGTGTATCAAGACAACTTAGATTAACAGCTGCAGTTATTGTGCTTTATGATGAAGTGTTGCTCATTTTTTGCTATATAAATTTAGTTTTTTTTTTTTTTTTTTTTTTTTTTTTTCAAGAATTGTGCACACACACAAAAAAAATAAAAATAAAAAAAATGTGAACATGTGTGCCAAAAACAAAAGCAGGAGGTTTTACAAACTCTCAGCATGCTAGAAATGGCAAACAAATAACTTTTAGGCTATGTTAAGTAGCACAAGGCTGTTTAATAGATTAATACATTCTAGATTGTATTAATGCAATCTAGAATGCCTTGAATGAGTCAAATCAGAAACTTGTTCCCTAAATTTCAACTTAAATATGCATTATGGATTAAACAGAGTGTGGATGAAATATCTTTGGCAGAACTCTAGACTGCTTCAACACAAAATGAAACAAATACCAGCATTTCTCTTTCGCTTCACTTATATTCCATCTGCACTGAGCAAATATCTCTGCTGTACTTGTAACAACTCCTTAAGTTTATGTGCTTATCCAAGCAAAGCAGAATTGTGATAAAATATTCAGTATAAAGATATAAAAATGTTTTTAATTCAATTTAACTTAATGTGGTCTAGATCTAGAAAAGCCCATACATAATTATACCCTCACATGATATGAAATCTAACCCTGATCAATATATAAATATGCATATTTCAAGAATTTTCTTTATCATAACCCCTAAAATATATTTCAGAACAGCAACCGCTACAGACAGGACATATGAAGGAGAAACTTTGCCCATATATAGGCGTGGGGCAGTGTAATCGTTGCTTTGATGAAGCATACGTCTGTCCATTCATCGTCCCCGCGAACAGCAGAGCAGAACCAGCACCAACCAGAGGACTGATGGCTCCTCTTTTACTGGTACCAGGGGGTCTTTCTGACCCAGTGGAGGGTGAAACCTGCATCTGTCCGGATCTTAATGGAGGCCGCCTCCGCCTCTCTGACAGTCTCCTTCACAGACTGCATCAGGTTCTGGGCGTTGTGGACCAACATTTCAGTCGCCTGAATCACAAAGAATAAAAAGAGATTCAATGATGGAGGTTTTAAGTGATGACTTTGCAAAAGATTCAAACATTTTTCCAGTTGATGCCACACCTAAATTTCCAGACATTGGTCCATCTGCATGTGGACCAATATTAGTTATGGTCCACATGCAGTCTAGAAAAGTGTGGAGTTTGTTTCTCATATCTAGATCCATATGGAAAGCAAAAATGTTTATTCTTTTATCCTTCTTCGTCCATCTCCTATTCCTATTGAATTCTCTGTTTTTTTCGGCTATACATCTTTCCCTTTTGTGTCCCTGTGTCCCTCCTGTCATCCATCTTTTTCTTAAATTGTCAATTTTTTTTTCTGTCCCGTCAATTTATTTGCAGTTCATCTTTTAATCCATTAGTTTATCCATCCATGTGGCCCATTTGTTTATCAGTATCTGTCAATTCATTCATTGGTCCACTCCTCTATCTGTATATCCATCCATATCTCCCTCCATTCATTCATTTCTCCATTTTCCTTAAATCTGTCACCCCTGTCCATTTTATCTTCTTTGTGCATTCATTCATTTTTCACCCTCCTGTCCATCATTCATCTTTATAATCTCTGCTGGTTACAGATGTACAACCTCTGAAAATCTGAAGCATGTCCATCGTGATAATTAAAAACTATATTAAGTTAATATTAGGAAGTCAATAAATATTCTCACCTGCTCAGACTCCTCTTCACTGATGTTGGTACGGCCCAACATGGTGGCCTTGACGGTGGACAGGATTTTGAGCTGAGTGCTAATGGTGGGAATGCGCTCACACACCTGAAATGAGGTCAAAGTGTCAAAATATATACATTTTAAAAAATTAAAACATGATCAGTTTGTAACTTAATGGTTTCTTTTACAGACCTGGAGCAGGTTGGTCCGGATTCGTTTGTCGGTACACTGCTTGGCCACTTCCTTCGCCAGCCGTGTGACTTCGTCAGAGGCTTTGGCGATGTCCTTTGCGCACTGGATCAGGGCGCGTTTGTTTCCACTGCCTCCACGCACCAAACGGGACATCTCTGCCATGAGCAGAGCCATTCGCTTGGCAGCGCCGATGATGTCGTTTCCCTGTGAGGATCAACAGAAACAGCAAGTGCTTGAAAGCGTATTTGTTCTGTCTACCCCAGAAAACTGATATGATAGAGAGATCCATTGATGGTTGCTAAACAATTCTTATTGGTTGAATATTCCAAAATCTATGAATGTTACAAGCTTTCTCTAACTTTATAGTGATTTGAATTCTTTATTTTCACAACCAGAGGTTCTTTTATTTTTCAGAGAATCAGTAGCTGAACACAATGTCCTTCTCTATGAACTTCATTTAGAAATCAACACTTACAGATGTCTATGCAATTTGGAAAGGCTTTACTTACATTCTAGACTGTAACCACAATGGAGCAATCTTAGGCTAATACATTAGGTTTTTCGAATCTCCCCCTCTAATGCTTTAGAAAGAGATTCCTTTGACCCAGTACAATGAAGGTGTAGCAATGACAATGAGTTTTCCTGCTGCGCAAATGGTAGTTGGCAGATTAACAGACTACAGATGACTTGCATTTCACCTTCTAGTGTTATGTTTTAAATGCATTAACACTCATGAGGTAGAAGCCATTATAACAGTTAAAAAAAAAAAAAAAAAAACTTGTTTGCATTCTTGGACAAGAGACTGAGCTGATGCATGTCGTTTCCTCCAGGTACTAACAAGTCTAATTTGGTGCAACTTTCAATTGAACATACATAAAAAAATGTTGATAATGGCCCAGTTGCACATTGACCTGTGCTGTAAACTTTGTTTTAGTGAGCCCTTACTTTGCTGGACCATTTGCGGGCTTCGTCGTGAAGCTGCCTAGCAGCCACCATCATGGGCTCATTGACTTTCTCTCCAGCTTTGTGCTCTGGGAACTCCTCGTCTTTTTCCTCAGGAGGAGGAGGTCTGGGTGGAGGAACTTCTCCCTCTGGAAGAGGAGGCTTGGGAGGTGCTGCTTCATCATTGAGCTGTACAGGTAAAGTAATTTGACAGGTAAAGCATACGAGCACTTGGACTCTTTGGTTGACTTATGTTATTTCTAAGTCATTTATGTTCTTACGCTGAGCTGATCCAGCTCCGGAGGTGGTGGTGGGAAGTCTGGCTCTTGAGGCTGGAAGGCCTCCCTAACCTTTGCTACAGCTCCAAGAATCTTATAACCTGAATCCAAAAATCCTTTCTGAAGATCTGTAAAATAAAAAAAAAACAAACAAAAAAAAAAACATAGTTTTAGTCATCAAAGGGTTCCAAACACAACCCAAAAAGAAATCCTTCTCATTAGCAACCGTGACTTACTTGGATCCTGGATGTTTCCAGCCACAGCCTTTGCATTCATCACCATGGGAGAAATCGTCTGGCTCAGTTCATCTGATGCAGCCTTCACCATTTCTCTGAATTTTGGATCTTCTGAGTTCTCCACCTCTCGTTTTGCCACCAGGAGGACGCGGTTGGCTCTTCGGGCGATACTGGTAGCGCCAGCCACCAGCATCTGAGGCTGGTGATTGGTCATGGCAACGCGGCATTTATCCAAGTCCTTCTTTATGGCGTCCTCGGAGGCGTCCAGCAGAGATTTGGTATCAATAGCCTCATCGACCAAAACTGGTAAAGCACAGAAGACTGATCAGAAACTTGAAGGTTTATTTAGTGGAAAACTATAAATACCACTAAAACTTTTGCACATTTCCAGCAACCACAAATTACACCTCTTGGAGATTTTGTGTGATAAATACCACAGGGTAGCACACAATTGTGAAGTGGAAGGAAAATGCTACACCGTTTTCAAATAATAATAATAAAAAAATTTAAAAAAACAACCTGAAAAGTTTGGCATACAGTTTTATAAAGCCCTTTTCTTTACTTTGACTCCCCTAAATAAAATCCAGTGTAAAAGTTTCCCAGAAGTCACCAAATTCACCAATAGTAAAAAGTAAAAGTGTTCTATGAAAGCTCCAAAGGTTTGAGAACCTTAACGGTTAGGAGGCCTATTGTAACTCTGGAGGACTTGCAGAACTCCACAACTCAGGTGGGAGAATCTATTAAGACAAAAGTCAGACAATCTAATAATCCGGACTTTCTGAAAGCGTGGCAAGAAAAATGCCACTGTTGAAAGAAAACACCATTAAAAATACAGTTGGCGCAACAGTGGAGTGTTTTACACCAAAGAAGATTCAATTTCACTCGATGTGCAAAGCTGGTAGAGATAAACTTAAACACCTGGAGCTTTAATTGCAGTCAAATGAGGTCCAACAAAGAACTCGGAGCAGCTGAGTACACCACACCTTTCAGCTTTTTATTTACATAGCCATGTATTGTTTTCCCTTTCTTCCACCATAATGTGTTTCTCTATCAAAGAGAGTTCCAATAAAACTCAGGAAAGCTTCTAGTTGTAATGTGACAAAATGTGGGAAAAGTCCAGGGGTGTGAATACTTTTGCAGCTTACCAGTCATCTTTTCCACATTGTCAATCCATTGATTCTTCATGGTCTCAAAATGCTCATATGCTGCTTGGTTGCCAGGATTTCTCAGCAGAATGCGAGCAGCAGACACCACCTAAAAAAAAAAAAAAAAAAAAAAAAAAAAAACATGAACTAGTTATAACAGAAGTGAGAAACTCTTGAACCGTTTCTGTGGCTTTTGTTTCAGGGAGGAGGTCAAACTGGAACAGAAAACCACTCAACCTTGACCTACTTGTGGCGTTAGATCTCTGGTTGACTTGACGGCAGCCTGGATTCCCTCCACTGTACTCTTGTTCGCAGTGCCGACTGCGGCCGCCTTCTCGGCTGTGGCGCCAAGCCTGTTGGCGTGGTTCTCAAAGTTGGCGGCTCTGTCCTCAAAGACCTACACATTCAAAGTAAAGTTGGGACCCAAAAGTACTGACAGAAAGATTACAGCACTCTGCAGATTAATATCCCAGTGACCTCATCTCTGTTGGGAGCATCGAGGGGCGCTGTAGCGGCCACTGCCAGCAACTTGATGGGGGTGGTGGTGTCACTGAAGATGTCAGATACTTCCTGAGTCATTGCCTCCTGCATCTTTCCTTTCAGGTCCTGAGAGAAGGATGAACACATATTACAGCAAACAAGCAAACAATTGAAATCTTTGTTGATTTTATAACAGGCTATTTCTTAATTTTTATGAATATAAAGAATATTTAAGTATAACCCAGTATGCAAAAATTGGTTGTAAAGGAACACTGCAGTGAGGCTGAAATGAACATCCTTAAGACTTTTTTTTTTTCAGATATTATGAAGAAATAGTTGGACATTTTTCTTAAAAATTAGAATTTTAGCATTAAGCATTAGGCTGACTTGTTCTTCTTGTTACCTTGAAGCAGTGTTTCTCAATTCCGGTCCTCACGCCCCCCTGCCCTACATGTTTTAGGTGTTTCCCTTATGCCACACACCTGGATTGAATATGTGGGTGATTAACAGGTTTCTGTAGTGCTTCATGGTCATGCAATCATTTGAATCAGCTGTTCTGGAATAGAGGTACATCTAAAACATGCAAAGCAGGGGGGCCTGAGGACTGGAATTGAGAAGCGCTGCCTTAAAGTAACAAGAATAGAAAAGTGACATGAAACATGTACATATCCAGAGCAAGTATGAGAAAGCACTAGTTTTTACTTTATAAACCAAAAAATATCAAAATATATTTTATCATCTATGCCACTGAAATTATAGTATTTTGTAAGATCCAATTAAAATTTCTAAAAACACAACAATACATTTCAAGCCTGAAATTTCCTAGAAATCCAAAATAACCACCTTTTATTTCTTCTACCACAAACAACCAGCAGAGGGAGCCATTTCATCACATATGAATCCTAAGCTCTCCCTGCAGAGCTTGGAGCTTTCATTAAGGGCTGCTGGTGGAGTGTGAGTAGCAGTCTTACTTTCAAGGCCTCCTGGAGCTGCTGAGCCACAGCGCGTGCCTGCGGGGAGTCCCCTTCGCCACGGGCGGCCAAGTCAGCCAGCTGGCCCATGAGCTGCTCCACCTGCTCGCATTTTCCCATCAGCTCCTGCCTGTACGGGCCCTGCAGAGCGTTGGCCAGCCGGCGGCCCTCGGCCACCAGCCCACGGATGGCTGCCTGGCCTGAAAGCACAGAACACAGGAAACATTTTACAGGCTTGAATGCAGATGATTATTTTTGAAACAGAACTGATGAAAAGCAAACAGAAGTTCTTTGTTTTCTTCCGTGTCACCAAAACAGCAAATTTCTGCATTGTAACACTTGTTTCCTTTGTAGCTTACTTCCTGTAGGCTAATGCATAACTGCAATACATCTCTATTGTTTTGACTTCAGTTCCACATAAAATTCTAGAAAATGTAAAAACAATGCCAAAAGCATTGCAGACTTTTTTGCATTAAGTAACAGATTACAAAATAGTTGAAAGGATACATGATTTTTACTTACAAATCATCCATCCATCCATCCATCCATTTTCTGTTCACCCATGTCCCTTTATTTGTTTAAAAATAATTTGCAAAACTTTCTATTTGTATCAATTTCCTCTTATCCCCAGAAATAAAACTCAATGCAACCAACTTTCTTCAGTTGTCACCTAGTTGGTAAGTAGTGTCCACCCTAGTATAACTTATTCTGAGTATACATACTGAGCTCTAAAAGCTAAATGTCACAATATTGACCAATACTATTCAATGTTAAAAATGTTTAATATTGTGCAGCCTTAATCAAAATACACAATTCTGGAAGAACATGCAACAGAAGCTTCGAAAGACTCAAAGGAGGGTCATCTTTCAGCAGGACAATGACTGTAAACATACAGCTGCAGCAACAATGAGTGGTTTACATCAAACCACTCATTGTGGTTTGATTATACCACTAAGATGGCATAATCAAAGTCCAGATCTAAAGCTAACTGAGAATCTGAGGCAAGACTTGCAGATGATTGCCATCCAATCTGACTAACCTATTTTGATAATAAAAGGACAAATATATCTTTGCAAAGCAGGTGGCATACTCAAAAAGAACCTGCAGCAGCAATTTCAGCTAAAGGTGATTTTAGAAGGTTTTGAAGAAGGGGAGATGGAAGCAAATGAAAACTGAAAACTGTCTTTAGCAGTAAAAAAATACATGCATGGTTTTTCTTCAACTTTGTGTTGATTCTATTACATAAAATCCCATTCAAATTAACGGTTATTGTTGTAACATGATCAAGTAAAAAAAATATAACAATAATAAGAGGTGTGGATATTTATGCACCCGAATCACTAATATTTTACATTATTTGTCACCTGTAAACATCTTGAGGCAAGAGATGAGCTCTTTATTTGAACTATGAGAGAAAAGATAAAGCTCAAAAAACCAATTTGTTTTACAAATAGTCCAATTTAAAGTACAAAGCAAAAAGGAAATGTGGAGCAACTCGAGTGTGACAAGTTACATTTTCTCTGCTGTCAGACAGAAGCATGAAAATAAGATACAAATTAGGTAGAGCTATGAAAATGTTTCAATGTGTTCAAAAGCCTAAAAGCAAATAGAGCAAAAGTCATCAAATGACCAAATCCCTTTTATTGCAACTGTCTATAATCAAATGATCGTGTGTGCGCCAAGTACACGCTCAATAACATTTATTTAGTTTAGCTTTATTAATTGCCAAATTCACAATTATTAAATGAAAGTCAAATTTGAATAAATGTAAAGGTAGAAATTCAATGACTGGACAAAAAATATTGACAATTTTGGTACACTTATTTCTAAAGTAGCTTCCACTATATCATGTTTTTTTCCACCTCAGGCTCCTGCTGCTTTTGTAAATACATAAAAATGTTGTCCACATTTTTGTGGAGCCCTGCCCGAACCAAAGGACAACACAGCAGGGATGGGAGGACATGTTCTGCATGAGGTCACCAGAGGAGTGGAAGGAATGTGCTCGAGTGTGAAAGAGGTTTAGGGGGATGGACGCCAGACTCACCCACACCGCTGTCGTCCACGGTGGGGTTGTCGATCCAGCGCTGCGCCTGCTCCGTCTTCCCCTCCAGGTGAACAGCGGCCTTCGCAGGCCGGCTGTTGGCCACAGCCTTGTTGGTCTTCGACTGCAGGTTCTGCAGGGCTGTTGCTATCTGCTTGGCCAAAGCTCGGGCCTCAGGAGTGTCACCTTTACCCCTATAAAGAGACATATTTATTATAAAGATATGGCTGAAACAAAATCTATGTAATAGGCAACATTTTCCAATATGAATGTAAAGATTCCTTATCAACTTATGGCAGATATCACTATGATAGACTGTTATATAAATTTCACTGTTGTGTCTTTGCGCAATGAAAATACAATAAGTCCAAATCTATATGAAATGTGCAAACAGACACCAACAAACAAGGAATGAAGAAAGGAAAGATGGGAAAGGAATGAAAAAGGACAAGAAAGAAGAGCATGGACAGAAAAATGAGGAAGGAAAGGAAAAAACACTAGAAAAGAAGGCAATCAAAGGACAGAATGAAGGATAGTAGGAAATACAAATAAGGAATGAAAGAACATCACAAGGAGGACCCATAAGGAGGGAAGGACAAGAAAAAAAGGGAGATTGGAAAGTCAAACAAAAAAAGGATAAAAAGACCAAAGAACGGGAGGACATAAAGAGGGACAAGAAAAAGAGGAACGATAACAGAAAAATGACAAAGCAAAATGACAGAGGAAGGACACAAGTGCTTAAGGAAGTAAAGACAAGGAACAAAGTGAAAATCGAAGGACACCAGGATAAAAAGTACAAATAAGAAATTAAAAAAGAAAGTGTGCAATGAAGTCCACTTTATTTAAAAAAAAAAAACATCTAATTTTCCCAAAGTCCTGCACACATAAGACAGATAAAAGAGATGACTGAAAGAATAAGGAAGAACACAAGACAAAAGAAGAAAACAAGGAAGGAAAAACACAAGGAAGGAAGAGATGACAAAAGAGAGGACAGTAAATATTTAAGTAATGATACAGAAAATTAGTTCTGTAAATTATAATCCAATTTTATTTTCTGTGCTTAACCAGAGCTGGAAACACTGATATCAAGTTCCTAACTTTTCCAGACAGTGTAGAAAGCCTGTCTACAAATACAGGAATGATTTAACCTCTGGAAGAAAGCATGTGAGGAGCTGTAACTGTGTATGAAAATAGACCAACTGGGTTTACTGAGACAGATATAAGCCCAGAGTAACTCACTGTCTTCTGAGTTCAGACAGCTTGGCAGTCATGGCAGCCAGCTCTCCAGCAGAGCGCAAAATCTCCTCTCTTTCTTTGGGATCCTCACACATGTCTGCAATCTTTCTGGCCTCATTGAGCAGGGCCTTGACATTCTCCTCTCCCTCTGGGCTGCCATGAGGGTCTGCAAGCCAGCTCTGTGCAAAGACACCAAACCATTAGAACACAATGAAGAGACTGTCTGAATCTCTGTTTTGTGGACTCAGATCTGCTGACTCACTTGTGCAGCGTCGATCCTTTTGGCGATGGCCTGCTTGGAGTTGGTCATGGCCTCCAGTTTGTGAGCAGCATTGCCAACCTTGCCGGCCAGAACGTCGAGCCCCTGGGAAACCTGCTGTGCCTTCTGCATGGCAGCCGGGGATGCTCCTTGACCTCTGGTGGGGGCAAAAAGTGCAACATCACTGAGCTTTTACACTACCAATGTTTAAGCCTCAGTCTGGTTTTAGAATAGAACACAGATCCTTTCAAAAACAAAACCAGGTGGCGAACCAAAATTTTTTTACTTAAGTGTAGCCCTAATTCAACATATTTTTACTCATATAAAAGTAAACAATACTCATTTAGAGATCAATGAATGACAATAATGTATAAAAATAATTATAAAACATTAACAAAAACTCTAGGTGCCTGTGTCTGGTGAACTTTTCATTAAAACAAGCCTGTTTTTCATTCAGTGAAGTTACTCACAGTGGATTGAGTATTCAGATATTTTACTCAACTAAGAGTAAAATATTCAAAAAAGTTCTTTGTAACTAGTTACCACCCAATTCTGAACTTAGCCCACTATTATTCAGTCTTATAATGGGATCTTGTAAGAAAGATCAGCACAGGAAGATAATCCTGTCGATTATTAGTTTTTTTTACGGATTAAAAATTGGCAAAATACTTAGTTTTTTTCACTATTCCAATTATTAATTGTGCATAACTTTGTGTTTGAGTGAAACTACGAATTATTCCTGTGTCTACCTTGCCCTCATTTCCGACACCTGGTCAGTCATTTGACCCAGAGTCTTGGCCGTTCCCAGGATGTCCCTGCGCTCCTTCCCAGCACAGAGCTCACCGACTTTCCCGGCTTCATCCAGGATCTGACGGACAGCCTGCTCACCAGCGTCCCCTGTAAGAGCAACAAATCAGAGTAAGATCCACCAATAATCTTCCTAGACGAGTCACAGGAACAACGGGATGCGTTTTCTGTCTACCTGGTGGAGCGTTTGGATCCCTCAGCCAGTTTTTAGCCTGACCCATCTTTGACTCAATCAGTCCCAGAGCCCTCTTCATGGCCTCAGTGTCCTTTAGATGGGAAAGAACAGAATTTATCTGCATTTCCAGATCACACCTAATATTTTTATTTTTCTGTCCTTGAATCATAATATGCTAATTGATCATCAAGAAATCTCTTTTTCAATCACAGGCTTTTTATTTTGAGTCTGCTAATTGATCAGTGTAAGTTCTTTATTGGTTAAACTGCTATTTTGTTTTTAGCAAAATAAACTTTTGTTAAAATCCATACAACAAGCATTATTACCACCCATCAGGCAAAACAATTCAAACCATGCAGCTTGTTTCATGATCAGCAGTCTGAACAGAGTATCATATTTAAAAAAAGCTAAATGTTGTTCCATCTCTCTCAAAGTGGATGGAAATATAGTCCTTCCAACAGCCACAGATTCAACAATGAGACTTGTCATTGTTGAAGTCCAAACAAAGCAGAGTCCTGTTGGCAGTAAAAAAAAAATTAAAAAAAGGCTCTCTTTCTTTTCTTGAGGAACAACAGAAATTAGGAAAACATAATTTCATTATTTAATCTCAGATGTAAATCAAAATTCTAACTGAGCAATTAAAAGGGTTAATATCAACGCTTCCTAATTTGCACACACAGATTTCCAGAAATTATAGTTGTATTTCAAGGAATAATTACAGAAGTAACAATTTTATGGAATTCTTTTATACTGTTGGTGTAAAAGAACCTTCGTAAACTCTTGTTTACTAAGGTTTCATATCTGGATTTTCAGACGACAGAAAAAAGGGCAGATGGACAAACAAATGGAAGGATGTGGACAAATGAATGGAAAAAGGATGGATGGAATGATGATGAATGAATGGACAGATTGCAGATGAGCAAATGGATGGCTGAACTGATCTAGGGGCCAAAGGGACATCGGACCTTACAAAACCAAATAAAATATATATATATTTCTAAGTGGGCTACATATGTTGATTTTTCACATCATGGGCTCACCCAGGTGGCCTCATTCTACAACAAAGTTTATTTTCTATTTTTAAAATATAGATGATTCATCTTGTTCTAAACTCTGAAAATAGCAATTTTTTTGAAAGGTTAATTTCCTTAGATTTCAAAATAAAACGAAACTTGTATCTGTTTTATTTTGCTGACTCCTGAACCAGACAGATTGATAAACGAATTGACTGTCAGGCAGAGAGACAGACGCTTGGATGGATTGGTTAACAGATGGACGCAGGATGGACAGTCTGATGAATGGACAGACAAGAATGATAATGAACATACAAATGAATGATGCATAAACAGATGAATGGATAAAATGATATATATAGACAAACAGATGGGAAAATTGATGTGTGTAATTAAAGAAACAAGAGTGATAGACATATAGATGGGTGGTAAGATGAGTGGATTAATATATGGATTAAATAATGAAATAAGAAAATAAAAGTCTGAAAAATAAAAATTGTTTTTCATACTCTATTCTCTCTTCATATAATTTTTCCAGACCAAGCAGGAACCTGAATTTTAAAATAAAACTGCCCAAATTTAGCATGTTTTTATCAGCATCCTGTTTAGTGCACAGCGTGAGGTAAAGGCAGGGTAAAAAGAAAAAAAAGAAAAAAAACAGGAAGTACAAAGTTGTGAAGTGACAACAGAGTGTGGGTGTATTACTTTACTGCTCAAACATTCAGTTCACAAAGCTGCTTCACTGATGTAACCTCTAAGGAGGGTGCCAGTTTGGAAAAAGCCACTTAAAAAGCTGACAGGATTTTTTCTGCAATGCTCTGATTACATGTCAAATTATACTCAAGTTGCATGATTTGTCACATATGTGAGTGGTAGATAGAGTAAATGATAAGAAATGTGCATGTTTCGTGTTCATTTCCAAGGTAACTCGGCAAATATTTGTTGGATTCAAATAGAAAGCTTTCTGTGTGCATCCAAGAGAAACCTGATATCCATGATAAGAAGATGTAAACCCTCGGAGAACTCTCCTTAATGACACCAAAATCAATACTGCATGACTCAGGTCAATCAATAAGGATGAGGCAGTGTTTAAGGGTCTCACATGTTGATACAAACTTGATACAGACCAAAAGAAACACTCCATATATCAACAAGTCAGAAATTCAACCCTTAAACATTAAAACTAATGCCTCTTAGTCTCATAGCGGTCTAACAACTGAAGCACACAGAGCACAAAGCAGCTCACTCATCTGTCAGACATGCTGCTGCACAACCAGGGTGTGACAGAGGTGGGGGAAGGGCTTACCTTCTACAGGGGGTGAAGTGAGATCAAACAGTGAACAGAAAGGAAGAACAACATAAATGCAAGCATTTAACTAAACATACCAAAGAGGAGCAAGGGAAAAAAAATAAGAAGTGTCAACAAAGATGGAAGAGTTTCAGGAAAAACATTTCACAAAACTTTAAGACAAAAGCAGTGGGAAGCGCAATGATTATACAAGGGAAGTACTCTTGAATCACCACCTGCAGAGATAACACATTTTAGACTTTCCTGCTTCATTATCAATTATTAGTACAGCTCAATAAGTTAGAATGTAATTGAAAAATATACTTTTGAGTTATATAATACAGAAAACCCCTACAATGCAAATATTCACTACATACAATGTATTTCAAGCGTTGATGTTAATGATTCTGGAAAACCCAAAATCCAGCAACACTTTTAATAAAAGACTAATAAAAAAAAAAGAGATTTTTAACAAAGAAATAGTGTGAGGAAAGGCTGCTGACTGCACAGCTGTTCAGCAGACAGTCACTGAGACTCTCCGCAATGAGGACAAGCTACGTGTTTTCTGTAAAACTGCCAGAGTTTTCCAGACTCTGGCTTCCAGACTTCTCGGTCCTTCCAAAATTCACTTTTAATTTAAGGCAAATATTTCGACAGTGAACAGCCATTAATACAGAATCTGGGGGAAAACAGACAGGAAGATAAGAAGAACAGACACAAAGGAGGAAAGTAAGAATTTGAGGAAGAAAAAAAACAAGGAAGGAACAGTGGAAGCCAGGAAAGCAAAAGGGAAGAAGGGACACATTTCTAAAAATGTATAAAACTAGAAAAGCACACTTATTTATGTATAGTCTTTCCTTTGTGTGTGTTTCTGAGAATGGGAATCATAGTGAACTAATGTATTCAACAAAGTGACCTAAATTAAACCTTTCACAGTTAAGCTGTAAGCTCAGACTTGTTTCACCCACCTTATTGGCCCAGGCGTCTTCATCCCAGGATGTGAGCTGCAGCACTCTGATGATCTCATTTATCTCAGCGCTCATCTTCTCATAAGTGAAGTTTCGGTTCTTCAGGGCTTCCTCCACACCCTGGCTGCCAAATGTCTTGGTCGTCACAAAGATTTTTATACCTAACAGAGTAAAAAAAATAAATAAAAAATCTCATCAACAAGAAACACAGGGCACAGAAGAAACTTATGTCAAGACAATAAAAGTCGGTGTGGTTACCTGAGATGAGGATGGGCAGCAGCTCTTTGACTGTATTCATGGAATTGACCAGCATCACACGATGCTCCTGATGTGTGAGCTCCTGCTGGCGCTCATCAATCATCTTTGCCATTTTTGTCATACCTGTAAAGTGGACAATTTGCAGACTTTCTAGTGCCTCTTTGATTTTCTTTTTAATTAATCAAATAGAACTCTGAAATGTTAAAAACTTGGGATGTCGATTTATAACATAACCCTATATCTCGGGCGGTTTGTCTCTGTTCCCCGGTTTTCATGATGCTGCAGACTGACCTGGCCCCAGATTCTTTGTGTATGTGATCAGGTCCTCCATTGACTCCACCACCTCTGCCACGCTCAGATATTCCAAGATGCCTTTGCACACACGGATTATTTTGCGGACCTGCGACAGTGAAGCGACAGCAAAGGCTGACTGAGACACAATTCTGAGAAAGTACTGATTATGTAAACATGACTGGTCCCTTTTCCCTGAACAGATTCCCTCTAATTATACTCTGACAAAGCTTCCTACTGACATTGTAACCACTTTGTCTGGAATCATTTCAGTTTCACAGACTGCTGGAGTCACTGCTTTATTATCTAGCTGCATTGCAAAAACATGATGGCATCGCTGACTGATGACTCCTGCTGACTCTTGCAGACGTGTCAGAGTATTTGATATGTGATTCTAGAGCGCTGATCAGCAACTTCTCCTGGTCTGTCTGGTCTCCTGCGCTGAAATGAAGGATGGGGCTGATAGATGTCCCCCTTGTTTGATTCAGGGGTTTTCAGACAGAAATATGGAGAGGTCCTCAGACTTGTTTACTTACTTTTCAAGGGCTTTTTGATGCGTACTCACTCAATTTAAAAGGCAAAACCAGTAAAGCTCTAATTTAAACTCAGCTCTTCAGAGAAGGGATTTATGATCATAAAATTTCCAGGATAGATGAATCAGAAATCATCAGATCATTAGATCTGTAATCTTTGCAATCCAAAGAGTATTTTTTTTACCGTAAGTGCATCTAAATAAAACTCATTGAGAGTCACAAATGTTGCCTGGCCTTTTGAAACCAGACAACTTTTCATTTTTGATAAACATCTGCAGCAGGAAATCTGTCATTTTTAAACTGCCATTATATTTAGATTTTTAGATTTCACAATAACACTAAAATTTTGTTCATTTTGTTCAATGAGATGTTGGCATTTTTGGAAAATTATGTAATGAGAGGAAAGATAGATCTAAAAACACCAACACTGGTATATTTAGTCTTGTTCTGTTGTAGAAATTCAATGCAACTAATAGAAAAAAACAGAAAACTGCTGAAATCTTAAGCTCTGATATAGCCATTATAATGTAGCTACATTTAAAAGCATCATGTAAACATGACTGGTCCTACAAGTAGACAAACATGGAAAGGGCGTGGGCTTATACCTACTTGTGCAACCAAAGTAAAACACTAGACTTAAAGAGCTCATCCCTGATTTTACTGAGCGAAGTGAGCCAGACAGTTGGAAGTATAAAATAAAAAAAAAAGAACAAACAAATGAATCAATACCTCTGCCTCATCAAAAGTGAGGAGCAGGTCAGATGTGCCAGACAGAATGCCTCGAGATCCATCGATGAGGTAATCCCGAGCAGGAACAGAGTATGGGTCGGCTTTCAGCATGGAGGCAGCTTGAACCAGCTTTGTGCAGGCATTCTCCACTCTGGGAAGCAGAACGTAATTGATATGATCACCAGTTGAAGAAAAGAAAAATGTTTAGGAAGAGGCTTAGCGCAGATGGCAGCTCTCCAGAAACCTGATGAGTATCATCATCTGTCTGAGGAAACTTTGGTCCAAAATTGACAATTTTATTGTCTTTTCTTGCATTGTTTTAATCTCATTCATGAAAATACAAAAATAAAAATGTAAGGCTCAGGAGTCATTATCTAATCATCCTCTCTAAAAGTGCTAAAAACACACACAAAAAATCTACATAAATCTGAACTTAAAAGAAAATGCACAGACCTCTTGTCTTTGTATTGCAGGAATAAAAAAGTACTTTCTCTAGTTTTGTTTCCTCAGTTAACAATTGTGAATATGACTTTGGATGGATAAAAACAGTGTAGTTGTTATTGAAGCCATCTTAATTGCATTCTTTCTATCTTACAAAGTTGTTACAATGCCAGGTACTCTTACAAGAAAAGTTGTTTCGCACCATTCACATCTATTCCTCAAATTAGATAGAGATGGCAGGTGTCATCATTGCAATATGAATATTGCAAAGAAGCAACTGGAATCCAATATATTTTGCACAACAGTGAGATGTTCCATATAATATTTCTGAAATCATTTAAAAGCTCTGATGAAGTCTTTAAGAGACGTCATGGTTTTAGATGATGGGAGGAGTTTTGTTTGGCCTTCTATACTTTGGGACACACACACACACCCCCACACACACACACTCCCAAAAGAGTAAACTAAAAATTCTATGATTTTAAAAAAAGTGTCCGAAAAAATAAAAACAGTGACACCAAAGACAAAGATGATTCTTGATTACAAGAAATTACAAAAATCTCTTCACTTTGATTTTAAGTATTTTAAGAGCAGGCTTATAAAAACAAAACAAAACTCAAGGTGGATATTCTGAATTAGTCTGTTCCAGTTTAACATCAGCCTACAGTTATCATGAGCTGTTTACCAGTGTCTAAGTATACATTGATTTTATTTAAAAAGAGCAGTTTTGAACTGTAGCAACCATATCCTTCTTTGGCTGTATGGAGCAGAGTAACAGTGTTGACACTCCCCACATGCTACAGTGCACTGCTGGTCAGCTGGCTGAAAGAAGACTAATACACCTTTCCCTCACTTGCAAAGACAGGACAAATTCAGACATTTTTTCAGGTCACAAAAAACTACAGTTGGCAATAGATAACTATGTAACCAAGACTCAATAGGGGATTTTATTTCAGCAATATTGGCAATATGTTTGATGTCTTCTATTTTAAATGAAAGCAAGTAAATCATGCATACAGTTTATGTTAGATATTTGTATAAATACACTGTAACTCTGCCACTTAGCTGAAGGTTATCATGCCATTAGAATCTCATAGCTGCCTATGCAGCTTGCAGAGGAATATAAATTATTCAAATAGTTCCCTCCTGGGTGCGATGTACCCAGTGATCCCCAGAGCAGCAAAATCTGCCAGCTCAGCTGAGTGATTCACTGTCATGCATGCCACCTGCATTGTACAAGCAGCATGTCTGTGCATGGAAACAGGCAACAAGCCAAGGACCTGCATGTGTTCAAGTTCCCACACTTCCTACTTCTGCCTAGAGCAAACCATAGGAAAACATAAACTTTATGAGGGTTTTCCACATTTCGAAGCCAAACAGAAAGGGCTTTACTTGTTTTTGTCTCTTCTGGCTTTTATATATAGAGCAATGATGACTTTGAGACTGATGGGAATATCTGGAGTGTGAGCAAGAAGTCTTTCTGAGTGCACCACATTAAAAAAAAAAATAAAAGCCATGCAATCCAGGCTCCGTCTAGCACTATATTTAGTAGGGAGAAGGGCTTGCATTCCAGCACATGTGCTGATGGATGACGACAGGGTGACGAAGTGACTTTGAGGCGCCAAATGTGTTAAACCTGACGACCTGTGCATGCCAATGAGTCTCATCCCTGACCTTGGGCAGGGGGGCTCTTAGAACCCCCCACTTTACAGCTTTTTCCTCATGTAAAACAAAAATAGTGACTTTTATTTAAACGTACAAAAGAATATAAAAGCAGCATCAGAAGCTAATGACCAATATGGCCTTCCTCCTGTAAGGTATAGCAACTCCTCACTTATAACAGTATTTCAGTAACACCAGAGCAGGACTCTGAGGCACTTAACATGCCACGTCTGACCTTTGTCTGGGCACAGCCAACCATTTCTGCAACAGATAAAGAAAGAAAGGTAGCCAAAGAGAGGCTAGGATACCACACCAGAGAGAAGAGACTTAAGCATTATTTTATATTTCTGTGCCAATATGCTGCTTACTTGATAAAGGCTGGTGGCATATCCCTTTTCATGATCTGGTCCTCTGTTGTTTGCACGGTATCCTTTCCAACCTGTAAGACATAGATGCATTGTGAATTAACCTGCTGCAAATATTTTAAGTTTGATCAATAGCCCTTCAATACTGCCACATTTTGGCAATCACAGTTTTTCCTAATCAAAGAAAGGTAAGAATAATTAAAAATCAAACTAAAAACATCTGTCTTGTCATTCGTTGCTTATTTCTAGCATGGACTTTTATTCTGAAAATTGTGAGGCAAACGCAATCCAGTTGTGTAAACACCCAGAATGAAAATTAAAAACAAAGCCAACTAAAATTGTTTCATATTGTGAGCGTTAGTCTAAGGAAGTTGTTTGAAGACATTTAGCAGTTTGTAGATATTCCAGATAACAGATTCAACACTCTCCTGTAAGATAGTCAGCTGTCTGTTATGTTTCTCTAACAAACAACTGAGACCTTCACAGCTGGATTTGAAGCTGAACAGAAAGGGTTTAGATAAAAATGAAACATGTGAACTACTACTTTCTAAATTGGTAACATCTGTAGACAAAAAGGTTGCACTGGATTTTCTTTCCTTCCACTTCACAATTACATTCTAATTTGTGCTGGTCTATCGCATAAAAACCCAACAAAATACACAAACACTAAATGTTAAGTATTAGGGGTTTAAGTATTTTTACAGTATCTGTAGAATCTGAGAACAAACTGCTCTTCCACCAAGGAACGATAAAGGGACAGAGTTATAATGTAAAGAGCAGCTGAGCACATGTTCTGCTCCTCAAGGCCAAACTGTTTTATGATCTCACATCTGTGGAGACAACTCATCCAAGTTAACGGTTCATGGTAGAGCTAACATGAGTCATACTATAAAGATGATTGTGTTGGTATTTAAGCAAATGAGTTCATTCTCACTAAAGACTAACTTGTTTCCATTTGTAATAATAAGACCAATATCTCTCATCATGTTAAACTTTAAAATTTTGGTGACCTGCTTGAACATTAGTGTGACATGTGTGTTTTAAGACATCAGTTTTGAAGCAATAAGTAGTCTGTATCAAAGTTGACCAAATCGCTCCTCAGCAGCAGGAAATAAACCATTTCCTGCTGATCATTCAGGACGTCGTCTCTCTACTATTCTGAGAGTTGCCTGTTAATAAACAAGCCTCCAGCAGTAGCAGAGTCATCCCAGTTGTTTAACATGAAGACAGTGCTGAAGCAGAGCAAGCATGCATTTCTCACCCTGTTTTCACCGCGCTTCAGGGACCCTGAGGAACCAGTGGGTCATAAATTAGGGCTAAAGCTTGTGCCAAACTGGAGCTCAACAGAAGAAGCCATCCCACTGAGCCACCATGATATTCCACTAATGAGTGCTTCTAACCTAAAGTCAGAAACCACGACAACAACCTAAGTTGTTTTGGCAGATTTAACTGCTTAACTCCCAGTTTGGGTGAGTATTTTATTTTAGGAATGTTTTCCTAAAGAAACCATTTCTACATTGAGTTATAGAGTAGATTTGCCAGAGAACATCTGATATTAATTGTCAAGAGTTCCTCAAATTAAAAACAACTTACTCAAATGACGGAGGGCTGTTACAAAGAATGTATGCAAAACAAATCAAAGTGTAAAACTTGAATGCAACAAAAATTGACCTTGAAGTTTTGCTTATTTTGTCACATGATTACCTCAAGCTTCAATGGATCTTATTGGGATTTTAAGACAGACCAACACAAATTAGTGGTTAATTGTGAAGGTAAAGAAAATGGATCTTCCCCTGTTTACTCTGACCAACTTCACTGTCCCCATTGAAGAAGAGCATACCCAAAGCATGATGCAGCCACCACCATGTTTCACCCTGTTTTCTGGCTTATTTGTAATAAAAGTTTCATCTTAATCATATCTAATCAAAGCACCTTCTTGCACAAGTGCTGTGACTCCTACTCAGCTTGTGACAGCCAAGAAAGACCGATGGCTTTTTGCTTCTCCCTCCACCATAAAGGTCAGTTTTGTGGTGTGCGTCACCAATAGTTTCCCTGTTGACAGACTCTCCCACCTAAGAAGATCTACATGTTAGCGTTTTTTCACTACAGTTTTCTCTAACAAACCTCTGAAGCCTTACTGACCACTGGCCAAAATTGACTTTACAAGTTAGATATTTTTTAAAGGCTATCAGTTCCCCGTGGTTTTATTTAGGGGTATTAAAATGCCCACTAGAATTAAGACCATTTTAAAATGTTATAAATCATGCCTCTTGTTCTTTTCACAACCCCAATTTTGCATTATTTAAGTTGCTGTTTTACAAAAGTCGCAAATATATTGAAGTGTACGATTGTTGCATTACAAAACGTAAAAATTCAAGATGACTGAATAGCTTTACAAAGCACTTTGGAGATAATGACAAGATAAAGCAACATCTTGAGACAAACTGGCAATGCAAGAGTCAAACCACACTAACATGCTTTTTGACCTCAAAGAAGTAGTGACAAACTCGACTAAGATGCTTGCATTTTCTTATTTTCAGAACTGAGCTAAGATAGCACTATTTCCAGTCAAGTTCAGACATGATCTAAACTGCATACTGGAGAAAAAAAAGATTAATAGAGAACAAAACAGAAGGCTGAATGCAAGCTACGTTAATGAGTCATGTTTTCCCAAAAGTATCATACAGGAACCTTTGAAACTGAGCAAATCTGAGGCTCAGTGTGTTTTCAACAGGTCATCATCGTCTTCCTTTTCCTCTTTCCTTCACAGCCGCTTCCTGTTGTCTGCAGAGCTAAAACAGTCAGCAGCTGCGGCCCATTAGGATTTTAATTTTTAGCTGTTGTTGTCAAGCAGCATCTGAAGCTTTTTACTATTCTGAGCCTCTGTCATGATTCCGGACCATGTACTCTAAATACTAAAAGCAGGTGACTTTGTATTTATTAATAGTTTGAAACATCCAAGAGGATATTTTTAAACTATAAGAGATGTTGGGAGAAAAAAATTAAACTCTGATTAAAAGAAGCAGAAATAACTAGTGAAGATGGGAAACTTTAAAGGGAGAGAAAGACCTGATGTAAGACGCCACCCCAACCACACCAAAATACCATCTTCCCTGAATAGCTTCAAGAAAAGGCAGCTGTTCACTTCCACCTTCTTAAAACCTTTCACAGTCTCATCCTCTTGTTCCACGCTGCCACACAATATCAATGGCTGTCAGTGTCATTTAGCATTTGTGCCTGGATTGGAAACACTGGCAGTCCTTTTACCACCCAAGTGTGCGAATGCAGAAACCCTGTGTTGTTGTGAAGTAGCTTGATAGAGTGGCTGCTCTTCTGGAACAGACTTGGCTTTGTTAACAGTGACCCATCCTTCTAAGTAGAGAATAAAGGCCACAGTGACAACCTCAAGGCTGCAAGGAGGACACAGACTGCCTTTTTACATGTTGGGAAGCTTTGACACAATGCTCTAATAGTCATGGTGACCACAACGATATATGGTGGCAAGCATTGTTACTAACAGCGAAAAGGATTGATTTTGCGTTTCTGGCTGCTGGTAAGATTTATGTCTTCAAAAGTGAGGCAGTGATTTAAGGCTAACGCAATTTTTCGGCTTAATTGTGATTAATCAATTATAAATTGTCATCAAATTTAATAACCGATTAATTGATAACTAGTTATATGCATATTAAAAAGAATCTCTGAATACATTTGCTGAAAGAATCTATCAGAGCAATAATTAAGCCAAAACAGTACAGAATATATATACATTTTGGATTTCAGATGACACTTTTGTAAATATGTTTTACCCAAAACTCCTCAAGTGGCATAGTTTTAACTTCAAATTCGCTAAAGGAATGCTACTACATTTTGGCACCAAGAATTTATTTTTTATTATTATTTATTAATTTGCATCTTAATGTATTTCTTATATTTTATTTTAAAAAAGGCTTAAGTGGTTAAATAAAAAATCTGTAAAATGTACCAAATTTTTTTTTATCCAATTAATCGCCAGAATAATTGATTCCTAAAATAATCATTAGTTGCAGCCCTACACTGATTGTTACACTGCATCTTTTTATGTACCTTTAATCAACTTAGAGCCACTTGGTTTTTCATTTATTAAAATATCAATTGACCAGTAAGGAGTAAGATGACTGAGAGGCTGAACTGAAGGTGAACGCCTTTATCACGAGTCTATCAAACCCTGTCAGACGTTATTTATTAATTTGGTTCTGGAAGCAGTAGCTCCACGCGGTGTGTCCAAGGTGATGAAAGGCACAAATCAAGCTGCCTCCTTGGCCATGGCAAAAACAGCTCCTGCAGCCAGGGAGAGTAAGTCACGAGTATCTCATGTTGCAGGAGCTTAACAGCTCATCAAGAGTTGGGGAATCCTGATATCAGAAAGTACAGTCAGAGAAAATGTATCCAAGATGTGGATTTTCCCCGAAACAAACACGGCTGACAGGCAAGGGCGGCTGACGATTTTTGTTTTACATTTGCTTATTGAGATAGGACTGGTAATTTCAAATATAGGATATATTAAAAGTATATTTCGATGATTGTGTATTATTTATTCAATCAAATTTGATAAGGAAGGGAAGGAGCTGGTAACATATACAGTTTGTGGAGAACTTTTGGTCTATTTAATTTAGGCTCATCAACCATGGATGCAAATAGACCAAATTTGATATTACAGCAATAACTCAAACTTTTAGTCTCACTGAATAACTTGAACGTAAGTAGTGAAAAGGATGAAGTCAGATGATGTTAAAAAGTAATCAGTCAAACCCTTTGCAGATAGTGCAGATAAGGATAAGGACGATGCTTTGAATACGTTCATTGGTCACCAATACATAATGACAGAAAATATTTCTGACAAACGTCTGTTGGTTCGTTTTTGATAAGGCATTGTGCCGAAATGTACATTGGAAATGAAAGTGTCCTGTTTCAGATTCTAAACTAAAAATGTCATGTTGCAGACAGAAAAAGAATAGAAAAATATCTGAAAAAGGAAGCAGGTTTGTGCAGCTGGCTGCTGAATCTAATGATAACAGCATACTGATGTTTAAATATATGTCCAATGACATGTTGGAGTTCTTCAGGTCCAAAAGCAAGAACTAGTTCTCAGCTTTTCTTCCAATATTTCACATTAACTTTGGAAATTGATGTCTTCCTGTCAATAAATGGAGTTCAACCCAGGTGCATTTTACTCTGTGTCAAGATTAGTCGCCACAGAGGCTATACATAATCAAAGCAATGGGTTTTTCCTAGAGCTGGCTCACTATCAAGTCCCAAGTGGAAGAGACAGCTGACTGGCCTTCCTGAGTTGGCTTCCTGAGTTTCCTTTTCAACACACTCCTCCAAGTCACTGCATCCTGACAAATCATCTTCCTGAAGAGAATCAAAATGACCACAGGTGCAGCATGAACCCTTTAGGAATTTATGCCTTCAGTCAGAAAGTATGATCTCATTTCAATGGAATCACCCAACTTGGACTGGACTGTTTCCAAGATGACATAATCAAGTGGCAAGCAGTATCAATAGTCAAATTGCATGGTGTGTGTTTGTATGCTTTTGCAGCCCAAGTCACTTAATGAATTTGCTTACTGCATTGAAAAGGTCTCTGGAAAAAAAGGCACTTAAATTACTACAACCATTATTATACGTATATTTACTCAGAAACCGCAAAATCTTACAAAATACTTCCTTATTTTGAATCATCTCAATTTCCTTTAATATTCCTGACTTTCAAGAAGTTGTGACGTGCTGCCTGTGTTACAACAACATTGCATTGTGCCGACTGAATTCTCTATCCACGCCTCCGTTCTGTTAGTTACTGCATATTTTTAGTCTTGCATAAAACACCGCAATATTTTGCAATCTCTGAGATGTTGCAGCAGAGCCAGTAAATATACTACACATAGAAGAATCCAAAAGTCATGTCATGACAAAGCTTTGCCTCAAACATCCCCTGCATTTTCTATATTACCCTTAAAAAAACAATCAGCCCGCAAAGGTAATGAAGTAAAACGGGCCTCTAAAGTCAAGTAGAAGATTGTTGAGCAAGACAAAAATGTGCTTCCATACACTCAACCAGGAAACTATTTTAAAGAACTGTTTAATTCATTATATATATATATATATATATATATATAAGATGTGCCGAGCAACTGACTTCTTGTTAATTCACTTTCAAGAAGTGAAAGTGAATTAACACTTTCACTAATAAATACTTGCAAAAGTATTCAATAACCTTCAACAGTTTTTCATTTCAACACCTTGTCTTGGGCTGTTAGCATGACTGTCCTACAGCAACAGTCTTCATACTTGAAGACTGTTGCAAGACTGACTGCTACCAGAGAGCCTTCCTGTCCAAAGTGGCTTTTTGGAGATGCTTGAATGACAGAATCAATGACAACATTTATTTCCCCTTTGGGATAAAGAAAGTATTTTTGAATAGCTCCATCTTCCTATAAGCAGCTTTCTCGTCCCTGAAGTACCACAAGCATGTTTCACGAAGTAGGGTTGCAAAGATTCAATATTTTTCTCTAGAAGTATTCCTTAAGGTCACACAGTTCTATTAGAATATTTCTTATACTAGGTTTCTGCCGCAACAAATATTTGTGTCATAAACACAAGGTCATTGCACAAGTGCTAGTCACACTGTACACCAATCAGGGAATTTTCCCACAGCAGGCAGTCAAAGAAATGTGGGTGACCTGCTTCCTTTAACCCAAACAAAGTTTTTTCAGCGTAGGCTTCTTGTTCTTTAAATCCACTTGTTAAAAAAAGTGATTCAAAGACTCCGCTTTACCCCCCGTCTCTGAGTGGGGGGCTACGTCCTGGCTTGTTGGAATTTCTTCACATTCCTTACATTCATTTCTAATTGAGGTCTCTCTCAGGGCCCCCGACAATAAATCATGCTGAGCACAACTGGTCAGTCACTGGTTAAACAGACAACCAGTTTGTGGCCATGTCACACTTTCAGTTCCTGGTTCATCGCTGACGTTTTACATCTGTACATCCAAGCTCTAAAAAAAGTGCATCTTATCATCTTAGACAGGTTTATGTCCTTCAATACCACACCATGAAACTTCATTTTTTTTAAAACTATACATCTATAATCTTTGGTAACAATGTTGAACATAGTTTTTGACAAGGATTACAATGTATTTAACTTCGTGTAGACTTTAACTTAACTAAAATATTCCACAAATGTAATTAAGCGGTTAGACCTCTTCTTCCAAAGGTAATGCCTGTCAGAACAACCGTTATAAAGTCAAGCAAATAAAATCATGGAAAAAGTCACAGATAAAAGCCACACAGTATGTTTTTCCTCTTAAGCTTAGTTGTTTATGTCTCAGGAGACTGAAGCCAAAAGCAATTACATCTCCAAACCAACTTCAATGATCTCATAACACTATCCATGTTGTAATGTTGCTACAGCAACTGGAAATAATTACAGACTCGTGCACTGATTCAGGCCACTGTTAGAAACATCTGACTATAATTGAAGAACGTCCAGAGAGTCTGGTGTGTTTCATCTTCACAGGGGGATGTTTTCATGTGTCAGGATACGATGCCCAGAGCTCAGTACAGGTTCTATATTTAAAGCTGCAGTGACTCTCTTGCTTAATCAGCTATTGCAGAACCGCAAAATCCAAACATTATTAATTCAAGTAGAGTCCCACAGACAAAAACATGTTGTCTTTATTTTGAGTCATATTTTCTCTCATTTAGATCTGGCCCAAACTTAACTAAATTACATACTTTCTATACGATCTGAGGACTTGCAACCTAAACAGAATAACTTAGCAAGCTAATGGACATTTAAATAGTTCCTAATATCAGTGACAATTCGTTAAATTTATGCTAAAAGCAAAAAAGTACCATCTTCTTTGAGGAACTCCGTGCATGCTTAACATAAATAGCACTTTGTAAACAGTGAAACTGCAGTTTTTCCCTGCAAGTTTCCAAAACCCTAGGGGTGTAATTACCACATAACTACAAGAATAAATGATTAAGACATGGTCCTAGCAGGAAAAATACATTTTTAAAGAGTCCTAGTAGTAGTTGCTATACCTTTTGACCCCTCTTTATACCCCAAAGAGGAAGGAAGTCAGGTTGGGTGTAGACATAAATAATGGATAATGAGGGGTCAAGACCAAAGGTTTTGGAGATTTGAGAAAAACAAAGAAATGAAGCAAAACAGTTTGAAACGTGATGCCTAAATAATCATTTATTATATCATTAAAGTACGTTTATTTAAGCAGTCACATTCAACAATTATAACTCAGAATTATTTCAAATTAAGGAATATATTTTGAGTTTTTACTTTGCTTTTTTAAATTGTGCCCCTAGGAAGCTAAATCAAATAGCAGTTTAAAGTCTACCTGCTCTACCACTAAGTCATAATGCAACCCTACTTCTGTCAGTTTGAATGATTACATTATACAGCTAATGAGTGCTGAAAATTGTTTCTCAAAAAGCTATAAAACTACATAAAATCACAGAAAAAATGATTTTTATCTAGAAATGTTTTGGCTTACACAATCATGGGAAAACTGCTGACTTGACGATTGTTCCGCAGACAGTGATTAACATTCTCCACAATGACAGTAAGTCATAAAAGATCACTGCCAAAGAAACCGTTGCTCATAGAGGATTGTATTAAGGCATGATGATTGGAAGTCCAGTGGAAGGAAAAAGTGTCTTAGAAGAAGATACACGAGCACTTAAGTTCTGGATTGTTCCTGCAAACTCTTTAGCTTTTCAGATAAAAATACATTTTGTAGGAGTGGAGAGGCACACAAAAAAAACTGCTTAAAGTCCACAGGTTGTGATTTGTTTGGAACATTTGGGATCCATGTCATATGCTGATGTTGGTTCATTTGGTTTATAAATGGCTTTTGCTAGAGTGATCCTTAAAATGTGTCATCCTCTGACAGTGCCAGTCTGCCTTAACAAGACTGACAGGGGTTGAGCAACACGTTTAGTTTGTCTCTTATGATCGACAAATAAAAAAGGAAATAGCATTATTTCCTTACATGGCTTCAGTGATGGCATGTGAAAACACCACTGTGGGCAGATCACAACTAATTCTAAAAATACCCAAAACTATAGCTGTTCTGCGGGAAGGGGGTGTGTTTCATTTCATGTTTAAAAAACTGTTACTGTCTGAAAATACATAATTACTAAGAAATTACATATTATTATTCCACTGAGGGCAAAACTGCAATATTTCAGTATGTCTTAAAGAACTTAAAGTTTTACATCTTTACCTCAATTAGGAAACACTTCAATAGCAAAGGGAAAGTACATTAAAAACTAAGTTATTACACAGTTAAAAAGATTTCTAAGAACAATTCAGAGTTCATTCAACATTTTTATGAAAACTAGAAATTTCCTATGCCTTCTAGGCAATAGGATCATGTCAGATTGAGAAAATCTCAAATCAGGGGTCAACCGATTGCAGTTTTCTGGCCAATCACCAAACTTTAAAAACCCTGATTTGCCAATTCCTATAGCAATTTTTTTTTGTCTGAAAAGTTAAGTTGGGGTAAGTACTAACAGCGTCAATTAAAACTTATTTCATTCCACCACTTTCTTAAAGTTTTTCATACAACTTTTTTTTATTGTTGTTTTTAGCAAACTCGTTAAAATCAGATCAATGTCGTTTAGTTCTGTTTCTGATCAGTTTAGTTCTTTTTATTGGCAGGTGTGTTTGGTTGTTTATGTGGTCTAGTTTTTGCCCATACCACTCAGGCGCTGAACTGGTGCCTACGTATAACTATGGCAGTCAGCTCCTCAGGAGGGCAGGGCAAGCTTTGAAGGGGAAAAAGGGCGTCACTGCCCTTTTGCCCCGACTCTATTCACTTCAGAAAAAGTTTAATACCCCGCATACACGCATCTCCTCTGTGGTTACGTGCAAGAAAATTGCGGATTTCCATTCGAATTCTGGCTGATAAAGGCGTCACGTTTTAACGTTTAATTCAATTCGAGAGTGAAAAGCGTGGGACAAAGCGACAGGTAGGCAGGGCTACGACAACCTCAGCCGAGCCTGGAGAGTTTCCTACACAGGAGCAGAGGAGGAGAAAAGTTACTCACCCGAACCAGGTTGCTAACGGCCGCCTGCACCGCAGCCACCGGCGCGGACAGATCCGGGATCGCCTTCCCGTCAACTTCACCTTCCTCGTGCATTATCACCAGATGGGATATTTGCTGAGCCACCGGCTCCAGGATACTTTCTATCGTCTTCGTGTGGAAAACCGGCATTTTGACAGTTTTGAATCTCTGTCCGATAAGAATGTCCAACAACTTAGGGTAGTTTCCCTCCGCAACGAAAAGTCCTGCGAGAAAAAGCAGCTAAAACCGCAGCCGACTGCCTTTCTTTCAGCCGGAGAACAACGTGAAGACTTCAACTACTCCTGTAAACCCATCAACGCAAAGAAGAAAAAAAACTCCCGAATTTGGCGTCATCCTACCATCCGACCAATCAGAGAGCGAGTAGAAAGGGCATTTCGTGTCCGATTGGTCAACTGTAGTGTCGCTTAATATTACGACCTCCCACTTCCACACCGTCGAGTTTGCTAGCTTCAGTTCCAAGTGCTCCCTAAATTACGTAATAGATCCGTATGTCCAAAAAGGGAAATATGTGCCTCCTGAAGCATTCCTGCCCCTGTGCACTGAATAATCAGGAAAGTTTAAGTTTGGTACTGCCACCGCAGAAGTACAAGCTATGACTCACAGGAAATTACGTCTCAATAAGGGAGATGAGATCACATTAATCACAAATTTATGATCACGATGACCTAATAATGAAACGCATTTGGATTTCTCATATGCAGGATGATTTAGTTATTGTTGCTACTCTTGTTGGTATTTTCAAGATCTGCACTTCATTGCAGAATTATTCACAACTCTTGACATTTTTAACATTTAATCACATTACAACTACAAACTTTACTTAAATTTACTTGGATTTTATATGCTAGACCACCAGATTGTATTGATATGTTATAGAGGAAACCCTTTACAAATAAAAATCGGAAAGTTGTGGCGTGCTTAATTCATCCATCCATCCATGAGAGAATGCAAATTCCATGTACAAAGACATCAGATCAGGATTTATACCCATGACCTTATTACTGCAAGGCAGCAGTGCTATGCATAATTTAATTCAGCACAGTGCAGTTCACTTCAGTTCAAAATTACTTTAATCATCCCAAAGGTAAATTAAATGTTATCATAGCTTGAAATCCAGTGCAATCCACAGATTTCACTACTCACCCAATTAGTAAAAAAATAGTCAACCTGTATTTAATTTAATCTCAGTAGTTGTGGAGGCTGGATTTCTGTGGGGTCTCCTGGACTAATCAGGTCTGTGGTATACGAACAAAGTGAAATATGGCGCAGGGTTTCCCCCGGGGCACTGGGGCAGCAATCCAGCCAGTCGCCATGTTTTTTAGTTAAAAAATGTTTAAAGTTGACAGCAAATTTGAAAATACCACCTGATATTTATGTATTATTGGAAGACTGGGAGATTAATACTTAAACAACTAGAAAGCCTTAAAAAAGGCAATAAATAAATAAACAAAAATAAATAATGCCACGCCTGGTGGGGGCACAAGTAAAGCCTGGTCGCCCACCAGGCTTATAATACAGTGTGGGGAAACCCAGGGGTGATGGTAGCATTATGATGTTGCCAGAGTTGATGGCAAGATAGAGGAAACTTTATGCAGAGCAATCCTGGAAGAAATCCTGTGAAAGGCTCAGACTGCTGCTTCCAGTCAAATAACAACCTTTAAATGTGCAGCCAGATCTACAACAGTTTGAATAAACAATAAACACATTCATGTGTTAGAATGACCCAGTAAAAACACAAACCTAAATCTAATTTTGAATCCATGGCAAAACTTGAAAGTTCATGTTTACGAATGCTCTATATCAAACGCAAATGAGCCTCAGCTGTTCTACAAAGAAGAATTTACAAAACTTTAACCCTCTGTATTTATATTTCTAAAGAAACATGTGTTGTTTTTAAATGTTGCATTTAGGAGTCAGATTGCATTGGACTGTCACATACAATTAAATGCAACACCTACAAGTCTAAAGTTGTAATGCTACAAAATTTGAGGAAAATAGGGGAAAAAAAACATGTGTGTCAACAATTTTGCAAAGCATTCCAAATGCCTATACAACAAAGACAGTAGCACTCAAAATTTCTTAAAACCATCTCTGCCAGTGGCCCAACATGCTATATTATCTTCTCAATTCCTTTTCTGTCCCAACCTCCTGAAGCAAAACACATTTCAAGGTTGAAAACCAGCTGCCAAGCAAACCAGCTAAGGAATTCCCACAGAATCCCAGGAGGGCCTGCAAGGCAGCAGCCCATTGCCTAAAAAGGAAGAGTCCAAAAAGAAAGAATCAAGGAAGTCACTCCGCTTGAACCCTGTGTAAACACAAAGGAAGCTGATATGATTTCCTTTTACACAGGAGGTTATTCAAAATATCAAAGAAGAGCTCCAAAATTCTCCCGCACTCTGTAAACAACAATACTTTTTCTATCTTTATTGTACCCTGATAAAATTACATTGAACACAAAAAATACACAAGTCTCTTCAGTGAAATGCTCTGTCTGGCAGAGTCCGTCCTGAATATAGACATCAATGGTGTCCTGCTGTTTCCTCAGCTCTCCGGTTCCTGACCAGGCCACCTCTTGAGTCCATATTGGAATGTGCAGGGATGGTCAAGATGGGTGGTCTGCAACCTACCATGCTGTCCCTTAATGTCCTGCTGAGAAGACAATGTGACCGGCTTCTGTCAGAACTATGCCCGTGTAAGGTGATTTTTTTTTATTATTACTATTTTTTTTAAATCAGAAGAGGTGAAACTGTTTTGAAGGGTTTTTGAAAACTTTAAAGCATCATTTTAAAAACATATAACCCATATAATGGTTATTACATATAAAAGAAAAGTTAACTTCCAAGTACTGTGTTTTATGATGTGGTGTTGTGTGCGGTTCTAGTGAGTTGTTTGTTTGTTCACTCCTACGAGCCGTTTGCGCCATCTTGTGGTTTAAAAAGGTAAATGCAGGCCGTCAAAAAAAGTGTGTTGAATCTTAAACTCTGAAGAGACTATTTTACTTCCTTTTCACAATGTTCTAAAAAAAAGCAAGCAAAAGATAAATATATGCAATAAACATTAATGCCAATGGAGATAACGCAGGTTTTAAACACACCATAAAATACCGTACTGTGTCACTATATTATATTTTCTTTACCAGTAGCGCCCTCTACATTTGCTGGTACTAATTTAGTCATGTTATGTTCATTTTCTGGCAAAAGCAAACATATTTGTTCATTGAAATTGTCCTGGTAGTTTAAAATGTCCACAATGTCATGCAGTCTGACAAGAAGCAGGGGATCTTTTGAAGGAAAACTGGCCCACAGCATGACAAATCCTCCACCATACTTCACAGCAAGCATGAAGAGCTTTTCCACTTATTAATCTGTTGTTTCATGTTGAAGTATTTTTATTTTCCTGACAGACTCAAGCTTAGTCATTTCTGATCAAATCAAATTGTTCCAGTTAATATTCCAGTAGAGTGTAACTAACTCTACATGTGTACTTTATATTAGTAGAACATAAAGGTTATTCTAAATAAACATAGGTTAATTAATTTTCCATTTTATCTGAGTTTACATATGTTTAAACATATATATCCAAAAATCCATACCCACACACACTCATAAGAGTTAGCCTCAATTTACATATACACATTAGTACTATCTCTCACCCATATTTCTATATTTTGTGAAAATGAGCTCCTTATATATTATATTATATATTATACATCTAAAAGTTGCAGGGCTGTGCCAATAAGGGACCAGAGTTGGAGTTGGAGTTTCCCCCCAACAGAACAAGAATAAACCCAGAGACAATGAAAGCCAAAGTCAATACGAATCATGACAAAGTGGAGATCTTTTTCAAACAATACTCAATGTTGATGAGCAAATACTTTAGGGAAAGAATTTTTCCTGGCCCACTTGTTTGTATTTCATCACTGAAGACAATGAGCATTTCAGTAACGCCAACGGGTTTTCCATTTGTGCAGTCTGATCTGCCCCTGACCACAACCTCAGCTTTCTAAATACAGATGAATTGCAATGTGAGAAGAAGCCACATGTGATTACATTGTGCACAAATAAGGTCTCAGAGAATGAAATAGCTACTTTTTTAAGAGAGTCTTAATGGCTAAAACTAAAGGACCAGTCTACATATATTTCTGATTTTTAATTTAGATTGGAGACATATCAGTCATTATATTCACAAAATGTTCAATTTAATTGGTACAGAAAGGGAAGAACTTTGCTTAAACGGACATGTAAACGTGAAGTAAAAAGCAGAAATTAGAGACTAAATAAACACAGTAGCTAACCAATAAACTAAACACAACTACAAAAAGAAGGATGCAAAGAAAAATGAACTCTGGAAGGAACACACACAGAGTAGGTATGGCCATTTTAATCTGCTTTCTTTTCAACGCCCTCCCGCACATGGAGGAAGTTGAATGTGATGTCGTAAAAAAATAATTAAAATGTAAATTCATTTTTGGGAAACAGTCTAACATTATGAAATAGCTTTACAAAACTGGTGCCATAATTACGCAGACATTTCTATAAAATAAAGATAGCTAAATTTATTTATGGTACTATTCCTTTACTCTTCTAGGTTGATGAGGGCGTCCAGGAACATAATCCTGTTTATTTGGCTGCACAGTGCAGCAGTTTTTAAACCCTGTTGCCTCAGAGAAAGAAGGCAGTCGGTTCAAGTTGCAGGAGGGACTTTCTGTAAGAAATTTGCACATTCTCCTCGTGAATGCGTGGCCTCTCTCTGGGTACTCCGGCTTTCACCCTTTATCAACCTCACAAGAGTGTACCTCACCCTCTAATCCGTTATCTGCTGGAGACCAGATAGAAACATGAGAAGAGCACCTTCTTCATGTTTCCTGTGTGAATGGGATGAAAAATACACATGTTTTTCTTAGCCATTGTACAAAAAGGGAAAGACAAGAAAGCATGGCATTCAATGAGAAAACAACCTGCCTCTTTTGGTTTTAAGAAGAAAATAGCTTCACACTGAAGTATTCCTGTATTTGCAGTTTCAACAACAACAAATGCTTAAACTAACTGGCAGAGGATGTTTTATTATTATTATTATTAGTAGTAGTAATAGTAGTATTGCCTGAACACACACAGTCAGGAAGAAAGGTAAAGAAAAAGCAAAATAAACAAAAACTCCAATATCACCAACTGTCCAAAATATGTATTCTAATCTTTCTCTCCCACTTCTTATACTACACTTTTTAATATTGTTGAATACAAATGCCGGGCTGCACAGTGTTCTCCCTGTGCATGCATGGGTTCTCAACGGGTTCTCCGGCCACAGTCCAAAAACATGACTGTTAGGCTAATTGGTCTTTCCAAATTCTCCCTAGGTGTGTGTGTGTGCATGGTTGTTTGTCCTGTCTGATTCTGTGTTGCACTGCGACAGACTGGCGACCTGTGCAGGATGAACCCTGCCTCACGCCCAGAACGCAGCTGGAGATCGGCACCAGCAACTCCTGACCCCACTAGGGACAAGGGTGAACAGAAAATAGATGGATGGATGGAATACAAACGCCCTTTTTCAGTCATGAATATGCAAGCTACAAATTTGTATGAGAATGACACCATAATCTGGGATTTTTCTCAAATGTTGTCATTAATAGGTTGTCATTTTGAGTGTGTTGTTTTGCTTTACATTACCTTCTGTTTTCATTGCTCATGAGCAAATATGTGCACATGAACATCCCAAAGTACAAAGATCATTATTCCCTGCTGAGAGGCAGCCTGCTAGCGTTGCTTCTGTGAACATGTAGGCGGATGGTTGCACGTTGTTCCACTGAAAACCAGTAGCGTTCATCTGTGGTGCTCGGAGAAGCAGTAAACCATTTGTTCAAAGACCACACGAGGGCAGTAACGTATGCAAATAGAGGGATTTCTGGAGCTTCTTAAAAGATAAATTCATTTAAAAAAAAAAAAGTAAACTAAGGAAACATGTAATTCTCTAGTATGGGTTGAAATGATTTTTGTTGCTGTAGGAGGTTTGTGTTGACACACACGGTATAAAGACATTTGCTGTTCCTAACAGGTTATCTTCCAGGATTGGCCTCCATTTACTTCCATCCATGGCTCAGCTTCAATCATTTGCAGAAGAAAAGCATCCCACCTTGATCTTCACTAGGAAAATAGCACATTCAGAAAATGCAGGTACTTTCCCACAACAGGTTCCATTTTAAATGTAGACCAAAAATGTAAATTTCTCTTCTTCCACATTTTTACGGTGCCCTCTACATGATTTGAGGTAGTAAACTAGACTTGATATGGCTTACTTTCTTTTTGCCAAACTTTTATACAGGGCAGATCTGTGGCGAAAAGAAATACTAGTTGTTCTGGCAAGGGACCTTCCAACCTAAGCTGTGGATCTCTGCAGCTCATCCAGGTGCTACCATGGGCCTCTTGACTGAATAAAACCCATCAGACCAAGTATTTAATTTAAATCTCTATAAATCTCCTGTCCCTGACATATGTGACTGACTGGATCAGAATGACTAATTAGCTAGGATATACATCTTTTCTCACTTTTACAGACACTTTTAAAGCATCCAATGTTCTTCTAGCTAATGTAAATATGCATTTGAAAAAAACAAGAATCACTGTCTCCCAAATTTCTACTCTAAATGTGTTCGATAAGCAAAGTTGGAAGGCTAAATGGACTAACTCCCATAAAGTTATGCAGCCGTTTATATCCTTTCTAATTGAATCCACATATAGATTAAATATTCATTGCTCTCTTAACACTGTTAAAAAGGATCCAGTCTTGAGGGACATCCTGTACCTTTGAAATGCTCCAGAATCTTCATCAGCATCATGGTGACTTTATCTGCTTGCCACTCGCCACTGGACTCATCGTCATGATGAAAATATTTTTAGCAAAGCTTTCAGTGACCGGATAGGCCATGACAGTGAGAACAGATTCATAAAGGGAAGCTCCTGGAACTGAATTCAGCTGCTATAAATATCCTTCGTCAAACTAATTTATCCTGTAATGGCGCCAAACTGACAGATGCAAAAAGTTCTGATTGAAGTGTCACTGCCAGCAAGTTAAAAGCAAAGAGTCTAACAAAGAAACATAAATGTAACGTAAAGCAGTGCCTCCAGATGGCTTTGTCATGCTTCTAATTAATTTGGCTGTTAAATCCACTGCAGGGACTCTTGTTGGGATGCAACACCCGATTATATAAGATCCTTCACTCTTCTCTCTTTCCAGAAACTGTTTTAAAGGAAAACACAGCACAAGAACACCAATTATAGTCATATTTTGTCAACTGTTATGCAATAAGACAGCATGAGCTTTTTTAACATTTCAGTGCTAGTGAAAATTTCTAAAACTCAATATTGCCGTTTGTGCCTTTTTTGACCTAGAATTTAACTCTGATTGTGCTGAAAAACCTTAAAGAGTAGATCATTTCTAAAGAAAAGTTTTGTTTTCTTTATGGGCCAACATTATTTCATATTTCAACAGAAATGACTTCTTGGTCATTTAATGTACAATGGCTGCTGGAGTTTCATATAAAATGCCCTGGCAAGATGGGCTCACTTGCTCAGTATTTCAAAGTTATGCATTTAAATGTCACATTATGTTGTAGAAATGTACATTTTAAAATAACAATGTTAATTTTAAAACCCAATCAAGTCTCTAGAAAATTTTAGATTTTGGACGTCTCCACAACATTTTGTATTTATATTTCTTATAAATGGTTTTGTAAAACTAAGTAAAGTTTTCAATATTGTTTAAGTTGTGTGTTTGGTGCTTTTGGGGTGTCAAGCAATTCAAGCAGGATTTCTAGCAGAATGGAAATGTTAGACAAATAAATAAGTTTAATGTATGGACTGGCAGACCAAGGAATGTCTTTAATATGTTCTCCGAAACATATTAAATGTAATATTAAAGTTAAGCCTAGATCTAACTGAGAATCTGCAGCAATATGTTCTCTATCAAAAATGACTGTTTTTGTAACATGACAAGAGTGTGAATACTTTACTAAAGCTCTGTGTCACTGCAATGTGGTTCTGTTATGAATTCAGGACACTAAGTGGACAATCTGCAGTGTGAAAATGTCACAGTCTGATGACATTTGGTGCATTATGAAAATATAAACCACTTTTTGTCTTTAATTCTGGAACAGCCTCTGGACGTGAAAAATTAAGCAAATGGCAATTTTTCACGACTAATTGAATTATGAGGCCAGCCGAGCATGGATCAGACTTTTAATTGCTTCCTCTTTTTGAAGTTTTGACAGTGTGGTAAGGTTCAGAGCTTAGTGTGACCACACACTGTTTGCCTGTGTTCAGTAATCGTGCTTCTCATTCCTCATTCTTATAATACATTTAATATAAAATGCCTTGCAAAGTGAGTGAATGAAATAATTCCTAGTTCTCTTTTACAAAATAGCTCAGGTTCAGTCAGACTGGATTCTTTTAGCAGTGTTTGTCCAGGGTTGTTGTCTTGCTGGGAAGCAAACCTCCACCTATGCAGATTCAAGTCTTGAGCAACTTCTTCTATGTTTTTATTTTTACAAAATTGCCCCGATTTTAGTTTCATCCATTTTTACGATCAATGATGACCAACTTCCCTTTCCATGTTGAAGAGAACAATCCCCACAGCATGATGCTGCCACCACATTTCACAATGGGAGATGGTATCTTTAAGGTGAAATGTTAGTTTTCTTCCACACACTGCATGCCACATGCTGTCAAAAACACTTAAATCCTGATGCTTTATTTTGTTGTGTTACCTAAATGACTTGTGGCAGGATGCAGACATGCATATGGATTTATTCTTGCACTCTTCCAAATTTAATTTGAGTGCCTGACGAATAATTGTCTTGTCAACAGACCATGAGTTGAGTAGAGTTTACATGGGGTGGACTTGGTCTACTTCCTAAAATACCAATAAAATAGATTGAAGTTTGTGACTGTAGCATGACAAAATGTGAAAAAGTTTTAGCCAGAGAAAAACCGACTCAGAAAAAAATGCCATGGACCAGTTTCTGCTACTATTTACTCAAGCAAACATGTCCTTCATTTTATCGTTCTTTCTTGCATTCAGTGAGGTTAATTTATTTAATTATGTTCTTCTCCTTCGTATCGTTCATAGTTTTGCACAACTGCATGTAGAAAACTGCCCCCTCTGTGTTTATTGTTAACTCCTTCCTCTCCTCCCTACTTCTTTTTCCCCTCTGTCTCTCTTTCTCTCTCCTCCTCCACTACTCTCAGTTTCTTTCTTTCCTTTTGCTCACTCTGGTCCCTTCCTCCTCTTGCTCTCTCTCTCCCTCCACTCCTGCACATCTCTGTCACACAATTGCAGACTCGCAGCGGCTCTCCCCCCTGAGCATCATCTCCACCATCGGAGATCCTCCTCGTGTCTGTGTTCTGCTGGGTGGACGCACGCCCCACAGTCACCATTTCTGCCCCGGAGAGCTCCAGGCTGGCAGCGCAGCCCCTTCCCAGGCTGAGCATCGGGCGGAAGACCCTGGTGGCAGCTGCAGTGGGGGTCATGCTGGTCCTGGTCCTTGTGGTCCTCATCCCTGTGCTCGTCAGCTCTGTGGGTGCTGGTGGCACAGATGACAGCGCGAGCCACTATGAGATGTTGGGTACCTGCCGGATGGTGTGTGACCCCTTCCCCAGCACGGGCACCACAGGAACGGGGATCCACACGGACACATCAACCAGTGGCTTCATGGTGGACAATGAGGAAGACCTAAGCGATCACAGCATCGGCCCTTCACTGCCTACGTACAGCACAAACGGCCCACAGGGAAAACCAGGACGTCCGGGCAAACCTGGACCACCGGGACCTCCTGGAGAACCGGGTCCACCAGGCCCAAGAGGGCCGCCGGGGGACAGCGGAGACATAGTTCGGACGGGGATCCTGGGAGCGGTTAGCACAACCACCTACAACACCACTCCTCGAGTGGCGTTTTACGCAGGACTACGAAACCCCCAAGAAGGTTATGACATTTTGCGATTCGATGATGTGGTAACTAACATCGGGGGGAACTATGAGGGCGCGACGGGCAAGTTCAACTGTAAGATTCCAGGGACCTACTTTTTCATCTACAACGTGTTGATGAGAGGAGGAGACGGCACCAGTATGTGGGCTGACCTGATCAAAAACAATCAGGTGGGTGATGCTTTTGACACACGTTCTGTGAAATGGCAAAGGTGTAGCTTCTTTATAACCATAAGGATCCATTTTTACCACATAGTTAATTAATCATCGTCTATTGGCAGCAAATAAATAAATAAATAAATAAATATTTCTTGTTTTTTTCATGCTCCGAAACATGCATGTCACAAATTCAACATTTAATTTCCCTTTTGTGATCAATAAAGTATTTCTGAAATGAATTGACTTGAATAACAGATAAAATTGTAACATTTGCCTCATATTTTAACATTTGCTTGTCCAATTTACTTAAAATAACTGTTCTGGATATCTTAATCTCTTTTATGGATATATATTTCCTCTTTCGCCTTTTCTTATCTTAACAAATCTCTTCTTCCCTCTGTTGAATTGTAATTAGAGCAATAAAAGAAATCGTTAAATTCCTCAGCATCTTTATATTTTGGAATATCTTTAATTATCTAAAATATCCCAATCTTTCTATTTTTAGTGACATTTATGGATCCTCTAATCAACATTATACCATTTAGATTTTAGGTCCATGACTTCACCTGTAGATCTTTATGTTGTGGACTTATAAGTGTGGCCACTGTAACTATTAGTTTAACTAATCTGCAAAAAGAATTGTGTATTTTCTGTTGCTTATTTGCAGGTCTGGTAAAGGAGGGTTGTTCACCACCCTCTGGATGAAATTGATATTTCATCCATAGATTCCTCAGCAGCACTAAGGAATCTAGATTATATTTGAAGTTCTCTAGCAAAATGTAAGATAGCTTGAGTTTTCTGACTTGACCTGAATGTTCTGTGCTGAAGAGAAGGAATCTAAGACAAAGTCTGAGATTTAAGAAATATTTATTTTTTACTTTGTTAAAACAAAACAATGCAGAATGGGCCAAATCTGGCCAAAAGCAGCTGAAATCTGTGAATACTTGAAAGCTCCTTTAAAAATGCTTACCTGCCTATTTTAATAGCTTAAACACTAAGTATATCTAAATGTGGATTAATACAGACAATGGAAACCGTTTTGGCATTATCAAAAAGCTAACATCTGCAGTCTGCCTTATTTCCACTCGTGGGGTAACAGCCAATCACTGCCAAGGAAAATGAATGGTGCTCCCAGATTGGCTGCTTTGCAAAGGCCAGCCAGCAGCATGTCAAGTAGCATCGTGCCAAGTTGTTCAAACTTCTCAAACTGCATTTTCTTCAGCTATTTCGGATGGTTTACAAACAATTTGCAAAAAGGCAGATTTTCTGCAAGTAACTTGAAGTCATGATCCACAAATACTGGATCCATTTTACACTATCACATTTATATAACATAATGTCTTTTGAATAGCTGCCACTCTGCAGTGATCAGCATGCAGGGAAGGGTTAAATCATGCAACCACAGTGTGATGGCCTCGCTTAGAGAAAGATGCAAACAGTTTCCAGGCAGTCTTAATTGGGTATTCATGTGTGCAATGATTTTAGACTTGTCTGGTGTTAAAGTCTGGTGTAATGACAATCCACACTGGCATGCTGCCAGATTGAATTTCTATGGATTTTTGCACATCATGTGATGATGTACACGTTGACATGAGTGGAGGGAGTGCTGCGCTATCTCTGCTGAGCACACATCAGAAAACAGCCCGGGGTTGTGGCTAGTTCAAAGCGGTTGCCCTTTAAAATACAACAAGCTTTATGGAGTCTTGGTGTGCCAGCACGCGTTATCAGGGCGGCTGTCGGGCCAAAACGTTTGATTATCGATTCATGATATTTGCTAAATTCACGGGTGATTTTGTAATGTCCTAAATGGCTGCGGGCGATGACACCAACCAAACAACATACTCATCTGAGCCTCGGCACTTGTAAACATCTCATCCAGGCTCCAACAGACTGAACAGGGAGAGGACACAATAACATTCCAGATATTCTTAAAGTGTCTTATTTATAAAAGTCATATTTTTTGAAGAACTTCTTAGTCATTCTACAACATAGCTTTGCAGTTGGTGCTGCTAAATAGAAATGATGAAGATAGAGCGCACTGAAAAAGCCTTCTGCTGTCAAATGAGATCACATCAGTTTCAAGGTGTTCATGTTTTTCTCCTTAAGGAGGCGGATATTCTAAGACATGAAACAAAAGCAGCTCCTAATAAATAACTCTTTCTCCACGCTGACAGACGTGTCACAAATACTGTTGTATGGTTGTCACGTTGGTTTATTTTCACTGTGTTCTTTTACTGTAGGCTTGATTGCATTAAAATTGTTTTGGGAGATAATCTCAGTAGAATGAAAGCAGTCCTTGTGAGAGCAAACTCAACCATATGAGTGCCCACCAGGAGATATATTAATTACTTGTCTGATCTAAACATATCATTTTGTTGTTTTGACCTAGAAAAGACAACTTCCTGTAATATTTAATCACAATGAAACAAAAGAGGTGACTCTCCATCAGAGCACTGTATGATTTAAATAAGAAATATCACATCCTCACGTCTCTGTGGTGAGACTGAGCATAGAAAACTGAGTGTAGCACATGAACCATTTTTCAAATACTTTTATCTTGGTATTTGCACATTTTTTCAAGTTAACGTTTTATTTCTAAAAATGCTTACCCAAATAAGCCTTTAAATAAGAGTATGACTACTCTTGCTTTTGTGGAGAAAAGCACATATGGAAATAAAAAAAATATTCAATATATCAAAAAAAAGAATATATCTTATTCCTCTCAAGGCAGTTGTAGAGTCCAGTTTGCAATTTGCCACAATCTTGATTTGGCAAATCACGATTGCCAAATCAGTCATATATTTCCTGCTTAAATACATGACAACTGAAAATGTGACAAGGGTTTAAAGTTTCATAGCTTTTGCTTGAGTCACTAAGACTTTTTTTGAGAGTGGAGTTGTTCAAGGAGTTTAAAAGAAACAACAAAATTATTGTTGGTCCCTATTGAACTAGCCACAAGTTTTAGCCTACAGGACACACTAATATATATATGTTGAATCAACATGCTAAGAAAATTATCCACTGAAGGTAAGATATTGACTGAGCATAACCTTTTAACAAACATTAATTCAGTAATCTTAAACTATTCCGTTTTAGGGTTAGGGTCTTTGCATTCACTCTGAGTGACTTAGGCAGGTAATGTTATACATATTAACTCACTGTAGCATGTGTAATTGTTGGCCATCTGTCACTATTTCTTTAGATTTTACTCCAGTAAATCAGTTTCATAAATTTTGTTCCACTGTTATTTTTAACAAGATAGTATAATTTTTATGAATATAAATACAAGCTTTGTCCCATCCAGAGTTTCTGCTGGCTCTCCAGGGAAGAGTCACTGAGCCAAACTTTCTCCTATTATTCAAAATTCAGTGGCATCTAGTTTCTCAGGGGATCTGCGTCCTGGTTCAGCATACCTGAATCAAATGACTGGGTCATTACCAGCCCTCTGCAGAACTTGGTACCACACTGAGGCTGTAACTGAGACATTTGAGTTGACTGTGCAGGACGAGAGACTCATCTAAAACTTGGACTTCATGAACTACAGAGGGTTGTAAAATTTTACAACCATAAACTTGAATGTATTTAGTGGGACTTTATGTGACAGATTTATACAAAACAGTGCAATACTTTAATGGAAGGGATGTGACACATGGTTTTCAACATGTTTTACATCTATTGCCAATTTTCAACGGGTATAAATACTATTGCAAGCCAATCTATATATTGAGAGATTACAGCAACAGAAGCAAGAGCAGCAAAAACAATTTTGACAACATGTTTATACTGTAATAAATAAGTGGCACACAGAGTAGAAAACCTAAAGCATATCAACATTTTTATTCAATATCTCCGTGTCAGTGGTAGATATTGTGGAACACAGCAGAAGCAGCTTAGGACGTCTAAAAATTCATCATCATGCCGTCATCTGTCCTGTAGCTTTCCATCTCAAATTGTGCACGTCTCTTCACAACTCCATTAGAGGATAATGTTTTTATTTTTGGTTCAGCTAACCTGTCGTCACAATCTTTGTCGGCACACGGATTAAACTTTTATGGATGGCACAGTAAAGCTGGAGTAAAGCCTCCGAGGGGATCTGTCTTCCAGCAGCTGCATGCTAAGGAACTTACCCCGAGACAGGCGAGCAGATTTGGGGATGATGCTCCCAAGCCAACACCCTCCGTAATTACCCTGTGTTGACAAAATGACACTTATGTGTGGCAAAACGTGGCAATTTCCAGCGTTTCACCCTACAAACTGAGGACATGAGAGTGGGAGATGAAGGGAAGGGATAGTATGTACTGACTTTGTTCCTCATAGGCAGACTGACTCAAGCTTGACCCGTTTGGCTGAGTCATAATATAAAAAACAAGATATTCACCAGAGGGGACGCACTCACACAAAGTCAAACTTCTTAATTCAGGCTTTACTTTCTACAAGTTTTCTTGTAATGACATTAAACCTTATCACTTCAAGGATAAACTGTAAAAAAAAAAAAAAAAAGATTGATTCTTAGTTTCCCTTTAGTTCTATTTACTGGCAGCAATTTTTCTATTTCTTCCCACATTTCTTCTGCTTTTGCATTTTCTCCAGACATATGTCCTTTAGATCATCAAGCAAATATAATTAATATCAGACAAAGGTAAACTGAGGAAATACAGAGAAGCAGTTTTCAAATGATTTCATCATTTATCAAAGGAAAATAGCTACCAAAACCAACAAGAACCAACATGTGAAAGAATAATTGCCCCCTGAGCCTAATAACCAGCCTTGTGCCATCAAGCGTTTGAAATAGTTGGCAATGAAACTACAGCCCACGTTTCTTTTTAGAAAATGTCGTAATTCAGTCACATTAAAGGGGTTTAGGAGGATAAACGGCCTGTTTAAGGTCACAGCATCTCATCTGGATTTGAAAAAGTATGTAACTTTTGTACAAATATGTTTTTCGTTTCTTGAACGTTTCTTACAAAAACTTAATCTTGTAAGGAGTTTCTGGGAAATTTGAGGCAGGCCTTTTGTTTCTTTTTATCACCTTTGTCCAGTCTTTTTGTCATTGTTAAATCAACTTAGCTAAGGCAAGTTGGGGCTGCAGTTTTTTGCTCTGGCTTCTTCTATGGCCTCCTGAATAAATTTTTGATGCATTCTGGGAGAAATGTTGATAGGCTGGCCTCTCTTGGAAGGTTCACCTCTGTTCCAGGTTTTCTCTTTTTGTGGATAATGGCTCTGACTTTTTGAGATTCTGCCTACTTTATGTTGCCAGACAAGTTCTATTGAGGTGATTTCTTTCTGGTATGAATCAGACCCAAATGTTCAAAAGATTTGTTCAGTCATTAATAAATGATAGTTTAACAGGAGGAGTAATTTTTCATAAAAGGTCAGGTTGGCTTGGATTTATTCCCCCGTCCAATAAATGAAATAATTATTTCAAAACTCACATTTTTATCGATTGATTATTTAAAACATGCAAAAACAAAAACAGGAGAAATCCATGGGAGGAGAAATGCTTTACTTTTTGACAGCACCTTTTTTTTATTACACCTTTTTTTTTTTGCTGATCAGCAAAAAGGGAATGTTTTCGGATCTTCAGTGACTAATTCTCTTCTCTAACCTCCTATTGCATTTCTCTGTGTTTAATATTCCAGGTCAGAGCCAGTGCTATTGCCCAAGACCAAGACCAGAGTTATGACTATGCCAGCAACAGTGTCATACTTCATCTGGACGCGGGTGATGAGGTTTTCATCAAACTGGATGGGGGCAAAGCTCATGGGGGCAACAGCAACAAATACAGCACCTTCTCTGGGTTCATCCTCTATGCCGACTGACGACCGGGTGGAACAGGAGGCTTGGAGGTGAAAGGTCCCAGCCGCAGACATGTACTTCCTGGCTTCCACTTGGCATTCTTGCAGTGAGGTTAACGTCACAGTCACCGCTCCACAGTCTTTAAAGTAATGTAATGATGATGCACGCTGCAGTTTTGTAGTTTTCGCTAATCTCTTAATCTGTTTCAATACAACATGAATACATACTGGGTGCCTATGCTGCTAACATTATGGACATGTGTCATGCGGTAGCAACTGTGACAGCGCAGAGAGGCCATGCCATCATTCCTCAGCTGTCATGTCAAATTCAAGTCTGAAAATCCCACAGTGGTGGAGGCCTCAGTGTTAGTAAATGTGCTCTCTGGGTTTATGTTATGGTTATGTCTTTGCTTTCACATGCTGTCTGTGTGATAAGATGTTTTCCATCAGTAGAGGAGGAGTCCTGCCTCAAGAAATTTGTCAAAAAATTTGGACGTAAGAATGAGATTATGATGTCTGAATCCCAGAGCGTAAGAAAATGCTTCAATGTGATGATTTTAAAAGGCGTGTCATATATTAGACCTACATTACATCACCTACAGCACATATCAGCACCTCTGATGAAGATGTAGAAAAAGCCTTGAAATAAATCTTCAGTAGCAAACGTTTCACAAAAAACTGCTGAAGGTTTTCTTTACTTACTTTATGTATTTATTGCAACTGTAGATACTGTAAAAGATTTTTTTTTTGCCTTAGTTCAGTGTTCATGTTCTCTTGTCTTTTCCATTCTGAAGAGGGCCTTCATGTCATATATTTTTACCCCATGAAAACTGGAAGTCATGGACCAAAAATTTAAAACTATAACTGAAAGCAAGGAGTTATAGTCAAGCCTGCTTTAGCAAGTCTGGTCCTGTCCATATCCTTGTGGCCCAACGTCTTGGCAAAAACTGTGTCTCACTCAGGTTAAAATATTGGTCACTGTCCAAGAAAAAAACCCTAAAAGTCTCTTAAACCACATATATATGCCAAACGATTTGATCCTTTCCAACATCCTAATGTAAGATTTTCCAATATAAGACAAGTTTATTTTAAGGCTATTGACACATCTTTACCAGGAGAGCCAATAAAAGTGGAGGGTGCTGTATGGTATATTTGGCATATTGTATAAAATGTAAATTCAATATTGACTCTGTATCTCAATACAGACAAAGCATTATCAACCTTGTATATTTTATTGTGTTTCTAAAAAAAAAAACACCATGTATTGAATGATGACTGTGTGATTTTATTATTTCATGTGCAGGCTTAATTATTTGATCAATGCATGCAAAGTCAAAATGTTTTGTTTCCATAAAATGATCAATGATGATTTAAAACTGTTTTAAAAAGCTAGACGTGGCCATTATTTGCTGCCTTTACTCACAAACTTAAATTAAACGAACAACTCTTTTAGCATTTGCCAACATTATACACAGTTAGTGTCACTCTTCTCATCAGGTTCACTGATCAGCCACTCTGATCTCCTCATTAAACTGTGAAACAAGCCTTTAGTCCTTCAAATGTTACACAAAAAAAGAATATCAGCAGCACAGCAAGAGGCAATCAACATGGAGGACATCACAGCTATGTTAAATACCAAATGAAGCGGGAGATTATTGTGATTTACAATCAAAGATGATACGTTGGTTTTGGTCTTTTAATGGGTGTGGATGTGGCGAGATACGGCAGGAGCAAGTTAGGAGACGGGTGTTCGGACAGATCACAACAAAGCTTAGATCTGAGCTGCAAAGTGATGGAGGGTGTGATTAGGCTCTGCTGTGACTGCAACACAACTGTCAGATACCAGAAAGTAGCTCTAGGGCATAAACTGTTGAAACTGTCCGTTTTATCAAGAGCTTCTTTGACAATATGAAATTTTTTGGACACGATTCACCTTTGACATGGGCCACCAAACTGTCCCTTATCCAGTTTGAAGCACAAACTTAAAAGTTCAAAAGTAAAACGTTAGCGATTTTCTTAGACATGGAAGCAAAGGATTAATTCTGTGGAAGATCGCCACAATGACTTTTACTGTCTTGCCTGTTATCTTTTTAACTGCTGTGTGCATTAAAAGCCAGAACACCCTCTGGTCTAAACTGAAGCCCGTCTTAAGACAGCAAAAAATTCCTCCAGACACAATTAAGGCTGAAGTTTTGTGCATAGACAGAGGTCAACAGAACCACACGGCCGTACAGAATGCCAGGCCAGCACAGGCTGTTTTCTCCTTGCAGGGTGTATGAGCACATCGTCACATTAGAGATGTCACGACGTCAAAGGCAAATGCCCCCGGTGGTGGGAGAAGCCGAGCTCTCTCTGCAGAGACCCCAGGATGCAGCAGATTTTCTTGAAGTTTTTGAGTGACATGAGTGACAGTGTATCAACAGCCTGCAAATATTAAACATTTCAAGCAATTTTTGTCTGAAAAATCATCAGCAAAACACAGGTTCTGTCTTCTTTCTGATAGCAACCAAGAGGCTGCTTCAGTTTGATAAATGAAAATATCTTTAGACTTGTTGCATGGATCAGAAACCAGACACAAAGATTTACAGAAGTGGTGTCCTTCCTGCATTTTTTCTGTTTTTGGATCACTTAAGATTTCCTTTATTAAAGGTAAATACGAAAAGAAAAATAGACAATGTGAAAAAGTGGTAGTAGACTTTAAGTACTTTTAATGAGAAGATATCTTTTACATTGCAATGGAGGGACTTTTTGGCCTCTCTTCTTTGCAGAATTGTTTTAATTCAGTTTTATTGTTGGGTTTTAAACATGAAAAACCCCTTAAGGTCAAGCCAAAGAATCTCAACTGGATTCAAATCCTAACTTTGACTAGACCAGTTCATTTAGGGTTTTTTTTTTTCAGTTTATTTAGAGGTGGGTTTGATGAAATCTATGAATCACTGACTGCTGCATAACCCAAGTACGTATCATGACTTTCTAAAAGAGCAAAATCCATGGTTCCATCATTTCTGACAAGTCATTCAGAACTTTGTGTATGATGTTCTGATAGCGTGACTGAAAAGCAAAAACAGAAGAAATCTGGAGAAGCTGGTCCCAAAGTCGCCTCTTGGGAGACCTTCAGGTAGGTTTGAAATCTCTGCTGCTGCCTCTACTGCATTCATCGCATCAAGACACAGATTTAAGCTTTCTTCTGGGAGGTGCAGTAAGCTTCTTTTTATTTACACTCTTTCACAGAGCTTTGCAGATATTTAAAGAATTTCATCTGGATCTATTTTCATAGCACGTAAGCCGAAGGATTTGCCATATTAAGTCTCGGCAGTGGACTTAACATAGGTAATCTTAGGTTTATGCAAAAGCCACAGGAAGAACATTCTGAGTTATTCATTTACACACACTGCCTTGCAAGGAAACAGAGACGGCTCCAGTCTGACATTTGCAGGGGCAAAGTTGTTGAGGCGTGAGCTTATCAGGCTACTGCAGAGCGCGCGTGGACCCTTGAAGAGAAGCGCGTGCGAGTGTGTGGGGTCAACGCTGTCCGTGTGCACTCCTTCATGTCTCCGTAGAGACGGAACTCGGCCTCCCATGAAATGTCTGAAGTGACGTTAATGAGCCCTTGCTGTTGTTATCTTGAGTATTCCTTCTTAACTCACCGGGGGAGATCCAAGTCAGAGATAGATGTTTTAACTGTCAGGCCAAATTGCCCTTCATGCCAATGCACGCTTCCTACGACGAAATGAGCGAGCCACCTTCCCACACTCTTCATTGGCTTTATTGGTGTGGGCATGCAATCGTGACATCTCTTTCTTACTATGGGTTTCGCACAATGACTTAAAACAATCTACATTTTCTCCTACTTATTCATTATGACACGGTGCTAAAGCTCAAAACAACACAACACAAACACTCTACACATGCCAGACTGAGTTAGCGGCTGTGCTTTGGATGCAACGAAAAAGCTGGTTATTTTACGGTCGCAGGTGGGTCATAAAAGGGCAAAACATGTCAATGAGAATCAAAGCTTTGGAACAAAGTCTCCACGTAGTGAGCCTATCCACCTGTGTGACAAAAAAAACCCAACCTTCTCAGCACCTTTTTGATGCCGATAGCGACTGACGTAGAACAGAATCTTCCCTGCTGTACCGCCGTCTCTTTCAGATGTGTCATCTCAAGGGTCACCACAAGCCCGAGTGTATCACCTTGGATCCTAAAAATAAACGGTAAGTGTTAACGTACACTGTAGCTGAACTCTTTCCTCAGGCAGCCGTAAGATCTGTGGAGCAGGAAGCCTCTTGCGCTTATGCAAGATGAAGTTTGCAAACATGTCAGCAACACTGTTTTTTAAGAGGGGACAAGAGTGACCAGAGGACCTACAGTGCTTTGCAAAAAACGTTCATGACCCGTGGACCTTTTCACATTTTGTCACGATTCAACCCCAAACTTTAGCATGAACGCAATAAATAAAGTTGAAGGGAGCGGATGCATGTTTCTAAAGCGGTAATAAAATCTGAAAATTGTGGCCTCATTTGTATTTAGATCCCCGTTACTCGAAGACCACTTAGTAAAATCCAATCTTTTGGATAAAGTGTTTAGTTCATCAAATAAAGAGCATGTCAAAATCAAAGGCAGAGCAGGTGATTCAGAAAAGATTAAACAGTTTTTATAATAATATTGAGAATGTGCGAGCAGAATGATGAGGCAATCAGAAGGTAACATTCAAACAAGAAGAAAAGATTTACCTGGGTCATTTCCCAAACTTTCTTCTTCCAGGACTTTGTTTCACTGGAATACTTGCCAGAGAGAAAGAGAGAAAAGTCTTTGTTTATTGGAAATGGTTTCAGCGGGTCTGTAGAGAGAAGAAGACTCTATACGATGGTAATTGAGAGTGGTGAAGCCATGGAGAGGAAAAACTCCAGTAGCCATGTAAGGTTGTTTACACTCAGCACTACAGTGGTCAGGTTTCACCGTGAAAAGGCAAATGATTACTCTCTCCGTAGTCCTTAAATCTGTAGCCAACTAAACAGGCTAAGTCAGCAACTGAGATGAGGGATGAGGCAGAACAAATTCAATATCACAATTCAGGAGTCTGATCAGATGAAACCAAATTTAAAAAAGAAAAAGTAATACTGAACATTACCCTGAACTTACCTGTCTCACTGTGAGGTGTATGCTGTCACCATCCAATGTGACTGAACTTCAATTATTAATAAAGATCTGCTGGTCAGGAAGAGATACAATCCCCCACATTTTAGGGATATGCGACTCTATAAAGTCACAAATTTTGAATAACATAAACCGATTTCCTTCAGTTTTACAACTACGCACCACTCCGTAACAGTTTATAACATCAGAGCTCAGTAAAACACTTTGGTGTTTGTGGCTAAAATGTGACAAAATGGGAGAAAGTTTCAAGGAAGCACAAAAGAAGGCTTAAAAAGAAGAAGAAGAAGGAGAAGCAAAAAGGTTTGTGATCAGCTCAGCATCAGTTACAGCTGTAATTACAGGGTATTCAACGAGTCATGGCAGCTCTAATCACAGCTGCTCACAGCAGCTCCAGCCTCGGTGCCCACTTCAAATGGTGCCTCAGGCAGCAAGATCTTTAAAGTGATGCTCTGAACATGTAATTCCACCCTGGTTCTGATTAAAGCTACAAACAAGCTCAGCTAATATTTTGAGAAGGTTGCCTTTACAATGAGGCCATAAACCATTTTTGAATGCTTCAAATCGTCAATCATTTTTAGTTTTAGTTTTAGTTTAGTTCTCTTCCAACCATGGATGTTGGAAGAGAACTTTGGATTATTTTGAACCTTTCAGTGGCATTGTGGTTTTCTGTTTTGTTATATTAACTCTAGTCTTCGGAGTGGAGTGGTCTTTATTCCCGAAAGCATTTCAAAACTATAATCTATTTTAGAACAATGGCTTCTTCCTTGCAAGGTAGTCATGTAGAAGACTCTTTGTACATTGACTCTTAGGAGATTCAGTCAGCATATAAACAAGACTTATTGTTTCCCTCTGAGGTTGATTCACACATCTCAAAGCAACCGTTCATCTTCGGACACCGAATACAGAGAATCTTATGATAGAATTGCTTGAAAAGACAGAATGGAAAAGATCTTCAAAAATCTGGAAATGCATCCCCAGGAACCAAACCTTAAGCCTCATTTTCAGTGAGATGTTAAACACAAGTCAGCGCTGTTCTGTGGGCTATTTCGTAGTCTGATATATTCAGGACGTTTTCACCTTGGACTCTCACTGGGCAGACAGAGTTAAACCCAGACACCTAATGCACTAGCATGCCTCATGCTTGTAGTAAGCAGTGATGTTTTTTTGTCATCCAGTCACTGGACGGTGTTGTGTGGCGCCAGTAGCTGCATCCTAACTGTATCATTGTTCTGTGGCTGTCCAGGAAGGAATGGTGTTACACGGGTCATTTACAGGCTGTTTGTATAACGGAAGCAGACCAAAACACGCCCGCTCCTGCCGTACAAGGCATTTTTAGAGGTCCATAATTATCTTCATGATTTCTTGCTTCAGTTCTGTAGGTTTTGTCAGAAGGGGTGCATTCAAATAAGATTCATGACATGTTTATAAAATTACAAAACAGATAAAAAGGCTGTCCAAGAAAGCATGGACTTAAGAGAGTGTAGTTTATTAAATCGAAGAACAGCGTATTTGATGGCTACAGGGGTAAATAACTTCAAATTGTGTTGTATCTTTTTAGGTTTTCCATTCTTTCATTTCATGTTTTTGCTTAGTAATTTGTATACAAGAAGTTATGTGTTTTAGGATTTGTATATATTGCAATGATTTATGAATAGTAGTTATGTTCAACATGATGTGTGCATGATACGTTTTCTTGTATCTTTTAAGTCAAGTAATTTAATTATTGTTTTTGAAATATGGATAGCAAGTTATCTGAATAATAAAAAAATCTATGAAATCTTTCTTATGATGGCGCACCAGACAGTACTGTACTGAAGGCGCTATGAAAATATTTTCTATTTTACACAGTTACATGAATTTGAAACCTTTTTTAAAATATTCTTTACATTTTTCTTTAACAAAGCATTTTGCTTTTTATTTCATAAAAAGAAATATCGCCATCTGGCTCAGTATGGGATCTGCTTTGGGACCCTGTGTGTTTAGAATAAACAGAGAACACAAACATTTGATGCTCCACAAAACTGATGTTACCTGATGCATGTGCAGCGCAAAAGGTGGAGATGCACTGAATTAATCACCTTGCATTATGGCAGAGGCACGGCTGCATGTGTGCACACATTACCCCGTGTCCCCTGTGCTCCTTGAGAGAACGTGACATCGTGCAGCGATCTCCCCTCCCTTTCCTGCCCGTGATAAGGGCCCTGTCCACTGTGTCAGTGACTCAATACCAACGGCCTTGTTCCCTCATGTTCCTGACTGAGCCGGGCTAACGCATGCGGACAGGTTGAGTCATGTTGCTGGAGATGCTCCGCTGGCGTGTTGCCTGTCTCTTCACCTCACCACGGCCTCATGGATGCAGCCTGACATTAGACTATGGAAGTGCTGCGAGTGTCCCTTTCCCCAGTATGACACTAGATGCCAGAGTTCAGGAGCACTGCAGTTGCTGTAGTTTCTCAGGCCGGTTTATTCTACTTGTTGGTGTCGAGCTGCATTTGGGGCTTTTGTGTGAAGGGGGTGGATGCACATGTTTCGTAATTTTTTCTTGTTTCTTACTGCTTTGGCAAACCAGTAAACTCCAGATAATTTAAAGAAAATTAAATTGCCTAAAAATACAATGATTCTGCAAGGAACTGAGACTTGAAGCTCAACTAATAAGATGCTTTCATTGTTATCACAGTGAAAGATGAAAACAGATGCAGCTTCTAAAAGGTTGTCTTCCAACATTGCTTTATTTAACTCAATCCATCATTTCTGACAAGTTTTCCTGCCCGTGCTTAAGAAAAGAATCCCTCAGCATAATGTGGCCTCTGCCATGTTTCCCCATGAGGTGGGGGAGTTTTGAAGTTGTGTCCATCATCTGAATATTGAACACTCCTTGTGAGATTTTCAAAACGTGGATACTGTTTTAGTACCTAATCTTGCTTCAAATTAATAAAATCAAATTAAGACACACTAATATCTATTGTTAGAAAGTAGAAAAACATGGAAACCACTGATGTGTGTTTTAAATATTTCACATTTGCCCATTTTTTGTATTGATGTTTGTGACTGATGTATTTCTGTCTTTTTCTTCCATTAACTTTTCTGATTTAAATTAAACTGTTTTAGTTTATTTCACCATTTTGACCAAAGCTCCCAGCAAGAAGAGATGATGTAACATTATAACCGAAGGCTTTTTTTGTTATACTCATTGCACCATCTGAACTTCCACAGCAGTGTTAGTTGGAAAATAATTTCAGTGGTACGGTGTATAATTACTAAAGAACTGTATTTTCCTCCTACAATAATTGGGAACAGTACAGTTGTAATTCTGATAAAAAGTTACATGAATTAAAGTGACAACCACTAGGTACTTGCTTCATATGTCTAAGAGAACAAGTCTCAGTGAAATAAATAAGTCTGATAATCCTTTCAGCAGCACTGGAGGTGAACAAGGTGCTCATGTCCAAAAACAACAATTACAGCTGTGCTTCATCTAAAATTGAATAATTACCGAATTTATGGCATCGACGTGATTGTAGATTAACTCAGTCAGTGATCCTCTACCCTGCTCCTCAATACGCAGCATCCTGCATATCTTAGATATGTCCCTGCTCCACCATTACTGATGCAAATGGTTGAATTTAATCCTCAGCACGCCACCAAGTGCTGCACAAGCCTGTTAATCACCCATTCTCCCAGTGCATCACACCACCACTCATGCAGGGCCGTGGGTATTTGACGGCAGAAGGTAATCTACCAGTACAATAGTGCCGTGACTAGAACAGAATTTTTAAAGTTTGATAAAACTGATCAGTGATAAAAAAAAAAAAAAAGCTTTTGTTTCTTTTAAAGGTCCTTTAAAATAGCAGGTTAGATTCCTTACATCTGAGACTTCCACCAATACAAATTTTAGTTATTTCTGCCTCTATTTACTCAGTAGTAAAACATAATATTTTCTAAAATAAGAGCTAAATCACTGGTGGTGTCACTATGATGGATTCTGAAAACATACAATCCTCTGGACAATTTAGTATTGTCTAAAAACTAACCTCCTCAATCAGGATCCAAACTCAAAGTACACCTTACAAACACTTCAGTTAGACCATGCTGTAGCAATTAGATAAAGCTACATTGCATTATTGTTTAGCAGTAATATTAGCATGAGAGATGATGAAAACCCACTCAGACAAGAGATTACAAAATGTCGACACCGCATGGTGCCATAGGCCAACTCCGAACGTGACGGTGACATTATGCAAGCATTTACCCCCTGCCATTCGTAAATTATTTGGTTTGTTCCTAGAAAAGACCCATTACAGACTCTAAATCAGCGGGGCATCCTTTACACTGTGATACAATGGATCTTTAAAGTTTTCTCCTCCTCTTAGCTTAACACCTTCAGAATTAAACCCACTTTGCATTCAGACCGAGGCATCACCGTCCGTCTTTCCCTAAAGCATTCACACTTGCTGGTGCATAAATATAGTCTGCTTTTGTCACTCTGTTTCTGGTCTTTGTCTGAGCAAGAGATGGATGAGCAGCTGTCTGCTTGCTAAACCAAGTAAATCACAAGGATCAGGATTTATTACTATATGCTGTTCTGTTCAAAATTACAGTAGTTTGTTTTAAAAATGTGGATGAAACTCAACATTCTTGTAATACCTTTGATCTCCATACCTCTAAAGAGAACATGATGAAAAATTGATCTGAAATGTTCTCGCTATGCCGAAAGGAAATCTACATTTTAACTCTAAAACACCAACATTTACTGAATAAACTGAACAGTTCTCAAAGATGTAACCTTTGTTTGAGTCATTCTACTAATATCTAGTCTTTAAACAGCTGCTTATTGGAACAGATTGACATCTGTGCTGTGATTCTTGAATACATTTTCTTTTATTATTTTTTGGTTAAAATTCTGAACCGGCATGTTTAATGTCCCCTCAGGAGTTCCCTATTGGATTAAAGTCTGGGCTGCCTACTCCATAAAGTTAATCTCTGTCTCACTGATATAAATACTATCTCGATGTCCCGACTACACTTAAACCATTTGTTTGGCAGTATTTTGGGTTTCCAGCTGGAACCATAAGTGCAACAGAGTGACAGGTAAGACACAAAAAATGCGAGTCCTCCAAGTTGTTTAGATGCAGGAACCACTGCTACAGCAACTGCTGGATGGATGTTTAAGGGTACACTAAGCTACACGCATAGTCAAAAACCTGTCTGTCATAAGGTTTGAAGAGATTAATCAGTTTGTTGAATATGTGGCAAAAATATATAAAAACGCAGAATAAAGGTCTGTTTGAAGCTTGATTTGGCCTTTTAAGTTTCCTTGAATGTAATATTAAAGTCTATTACTTTAATAGACTTTAATAGAATTTAGTTCTCAAAAGTTTGAGAACAAAATTCTCAAACTTTTGAGAATTTAGTTCTAGTTTTGGGGATTTTTAATTGGGGTTGTTTCAAGCTCTTAAGGAAAGCAGGGGACGTTAAATCCAAATGTGCCACATTCAGGGTTCCTATGGGGGAATCCCTTGTGTGTCACCGTGGCGACAGAGGACGGCAATGGTGATTGAAACCGTCGAGTGGAAAAAGCAAAGAAGCAAAGAAAGATTTATGTGTGACAAAAAAGCAAAACCATAATACATCAGATACAGGAGGGTGGGGGGGTTATGTCGTTTTCTTTTTTTTTTTAAAGCAGGTATATATGTGTGTATGTATGAATAAAAAAGCTCTTGTTTGTGGAATTGTGTGATTTATGCTGCCAGTCTTATTATGCATTCTTCCATGTGATTTTTGTCTTCTCTGTATGTGTCCAAGCTCAGATGACTGCCCCCGCATGCCTCAGCCCAAGTCAGCTTGCATTAACGCAGCAGCGTCTTGATTAAAAACAGCAAGCAGACCAAAGATGGCTTCAGACGGAGCCAAGTGAGCCACATAGACTGGTTGATCCTCTGTGCCAGAATGATGCAGCTGTACCTGCCTGTGGGCCTGAATTTTCATATCCAGGCTCTCAATGTGGACAACAGCAAGGACATCATTCGCATGTGTCCACTAAATTCAGCTGTGTGTTTTCCTGAAGAGCCGTCACTTACACATCCTAACGTTGGAAGCAATTACTGAAGAATGCCCCTGTCCTTAGAAGACAAAAAAAGTTGACTGAAGGTTGATGTGCTTTATGTTAAGAGAGATGAACTAATTTGTCAGCTGAGGTTCATAAAGCAAGGAATGTTGCAAATAAGAATAACAGGGATGGAGTGCAGTTTCACACAACAGGGAAAGAACAACCAATATCTGAGTAGAATTTTACATTTATGAATTATTTTGTTCACTTGTGTGTCTTCAAACTCACTAGTTTGTGCTATTTAGCATAGGTAAACATGTATTTTTCCCATCCCTAAATGATCAATACCAAAGAATAAATACTGACACTTCAAAATCTCTCACTCAAACACTTTCATCATCCTAGCTTGACTCTTCCAATCAAATATTAAAAATAATAATGTGCATAAAATTATAGTGCTTATTACATAAAAAAGAAATACTGGGGAAGTAAAATTTTAAATGGTCGTCATTTTGGTAAGCTTTTTTTCTTGCACATCTCAACCGCAAGAGCTAAAACCATTTGTGTACGTTTGACACTTTTTGTAGGCAGAACAACGCCGGCCACTAGGGGGAGCACCCCACGTTTTAGCTTCAACTTCCAACTTCTCTTTGGGTGTCCAGCATTAACACACAGATTTCTGTTTAAACACAAGAACAACCAAATGCACTGATACATTTTTACAGTGGTGTGGTCTGTTATATTTAAGTTACACATATGAGCTTACAAACATTTTAGTTACAAGTGTGCAAAAACAAAATAAAATGACAGATTTTTACTTCAACAGAGACCATATGAAGTGTAAGAAAATACAGTGATAAATGTGAAATCTGTTAATTCCTACTGTCCGTAGTGAGGAAAAGAACGGATTGTCAATTACATTCTGTCAAATATACCATCATTATACAATCACTACATGTTCTGTATGCATCACCTTGAAGTTTCTTTGCTCTTTAATATAATTTCCACTTTAAAATCTTACTTTTGGTGGGGGGCCAGCACCAACATTAAGCTAAAAATATAAAGGGAGTTAGTGCCAAATGAATGACAACTTAAAATCTGGCTTAAAATGTAGCAGCTACTAAAAGATACTTTTATTTTCAAATGAAAACATCATCTCCTGTCCAATTTGAATAATTAAACATGTTTTAAAAAGTGGGTAAACTTTTTGGTTGTTTTGCATTCATAGCAAAATTATTTTTATGCTAAGCTTAAGAAATTCTACTTCATCAACTTCACTGTTTAGTCTTGCTGAGAAAAGCCAGAACAAACTGCATTCTTTACACTAAGCCCTGTTTGTCAGAGTTTTTCTAGTCTGTGTTAACTGTCAACATGAAGCGCCACACTGCTGCGCTGTTAGTGGTAGGTGCTGTGAAACTAATTTCACAGAAAACCGCATCAGTACTTTCCACTTGCCTTTACTTGGCTCTAATCGCAGCTTCACATTTTAGACTTGTTCTTCTCATCCTCCTCCGTCTCCTGTGTTAGGACAACAGCAGCTTGGCCGCGTAGAGCAGCATTCCGCTCAGACCGGCGGTGGCAGCGACGGCGATCACCCTCACTAAGAGGAAGTCCATGGAGTCCTCCAGCTTCGTGTGGAGCCGCAGGACCTGCCTGTGGGTGTCCTCTCGGCTGCCTGAGTTTTCAATGACGTGGTTGGCCAACCCGCGCTTCTCGTTGAGCGGCATCTGCGCTGCCACGCGCTGCTCGGCCTGCTCCTGGGTCAGGTTGTCCCTCTGCATGAGACGCTGGAGTTGGGTCGCAGGGTCACTGTAGAGGGTTACAGATTTCCTCTTACAGATCGCTCGCACTTATGCTTTTGCCACAAAATGTTTAAGGTCAAACAAATAACCTGATATCCAATAAAGATAAGCTGATTAAATACAAAAAAGAATATTTTTTTTTAATTTTACACACTTGCATTTAAAACTGTAAACCTCTCTTGCTACGACTGCCATTAGCTGAGGTTCAATTACAAATGTGCGCAAAACTGTTGATATTTTGCTAATGTTGGGCGGGAAAAAACGCAATTGCGGTGTTTCCATTAAATAAGAAACGCAATTAAAATCACACGCAAATTAAGTTTCTTCATGCAATAAGTCATAATAAAACATACTACTTCTTACCACTTCCTGTGTTTTTTTTTGGTTCTACCAGCAGCAACATCAGGTTTTTGATCACGTGATTAGTGTGATGCGAAAAAATTTCAATACAGCATCATTCCAGCACATAAATCTTTTTAATCAAAGGAAGTTTTTTCCACATGGACATGCTTCCATTAATCAAGTCTATTTTCATTATTCCAATTTGTACACTTCTATGATCAATAGAAGTGCAGTTCTTGTTATAAGAACAAAAATCTCAGATTTGAAATGAAACAAATCTTTGGATAGGGGGTGCTGTGAAGAATAAACTAGACCAGGGAAATGAAAGGCCCGTTTTTGGATGTATTTTGAGGCTCTAGACATGTTCTTTTAATAAATAAATGAAAACTGCCTTTTATATTAAATCAAAAAGTTTGATGATCTGAAATATTTTGGTTTTAACAAAACAGCGAGCGAAAGCTTACGGCACAGGACCAGCACGGCTAACGACGGGTTTAATGTGATTCTTAAATTCAAACCTTAAAATATCTGAAGCTTTCAAATACGAAGCCGGTTTAGGAGTGATCTTACCAGTAAACTACGACGGTGTGGTTCAAAAACTTGGTGAGACGTCTGGTTTCAAACAGGAGGGGAACATCCAAGACCACATATCGGTAACCTGGGGAGTCATTATGGATCAGAAATTATTAATACAAACACATTTCCACTCTGAATGCAAACCAGAGCAAAGTACAGCAAGATACTAGTAAATCTGGATGATTCAAGTAAAAAAAAAAAAAAAAAAAGAAATTCCATTATTCTGTTCTTCTGAATATTTTTTTAGAGTAATAAAAACAACAAACCAATTTTTATTACATAAATGTTTTGTCTTGGTCTTCAAACCGACAATCACTGACACAGTAAACAATGAGGGTAAGCCATAAAATTAGCTGTTCACAGAGTGCTCTATAGAAGCTTTTTACTGGAAAGTTCAGTGGAAGAAAAAAAAGTGGTTGAGAAGAAACAAGCACCACAAGTAAAAAGGGCAGTGTGACTTTTTTTTTTTCCTCAGGTAAAAGTCAATTTTGCATTTCATGTGGAAATCAGGGCTCCAAATATAGACATTTTAAGGCAATTTACACATATAATTTATATAGATGCATCTGGACAGTCATTTATTTTTGTTTGTAAATTCCAAAATGAGACACAAGCCATCCTCACCTCTCAGGAAGTAGAATATGATCTCTTTGAGCATGGCTTTGTGAATCTCGGGGTGTGTGATGGAGTTTAGCAGCCTCCTCTTCTCTTCGTGGGCAAAGATCATTTGGCCGAGCTTCTGCCGGTCGATCTGCCCGTTCTCCAGCAGAATCTCGTGCCCAAAGTGGTAGACGATCCGGGAGTAGGCAGGAGTGTGTGGCTCCACAACTGATGTAAAGGACAAGGATGAAACTTTTGGTCATGCTGTCATAAGATTAATCGGGTAAAACAGCTCATTTATTACATACATGCTTAAACTGTGAAAGAAATAACCAGAGTGGTAAATAAACATGAGTGGTAGCAGAGTAAACACTACAGGGGTGGGATTTTATACAATTTTGCAACAGATTCATCACTTGCTTGCAATTATATAATTTGCATAATCCCTCGTTTTATTTCATACACACACCAACACACTCCTCTCCCACTTCTGTGACCTTTATAATCTTCTCTACATAACTCAGACATCATCCCTGGAGTCAGCGGAGACATCCTTCATGATTCATAACGCTCTCTCCCAGCATTTGTCTTAATGAATTCATTTTATTTGAGAGAAAGTTGCCTGAAGAAGACTTCCAGAGGATGACACGATCAGTTGATATTGAGCAAACAGAGCAAGAGACACCGACTCTACCTTTTCTGGCCACCACATCTGCATCTATAATGGGGCAGCCGAGCTCCCGCAGCATTGAGGAAACCGTGCTTTTCCCCGAGGCGATCCCCCCGGTCAGTCCCACCAGGAACATCCTGAGGGACACACACAGAAAGGTGCTTTCATGACTAACAACAATTTGCTAATTTTCTTTTGGCAATTTTGAAATTAAACCAATACTTCGATGGATTGCAGATTGGATCCAACTGTTCAGGAATAAAACAGAATTAAAAAAACCCAGAAACTATATCAGGGTAAAAATGTTGCACATTGCCCTGAACGCAGCCTCTCATTTGTGAAATACGGTGGTGGTAGCATCATGCTGTGGGAATGCTTTTATTCATCAGTGATAGTGAAGGAAACATGTAAATATTACCTTCAAAGCCTTTTAAAATGACCTAAAGAAATCAACATTTTGAAAATCTCGGCCCTCATAGACATCTTAATTCATGAAAAATTGAGAGGCTGGATGGGGAAATAATTACAAATACCAGATTTTTTTTTTTAATTTAACATGTTAATATGCATTGTACTGTAAAAACACAGGGCTTCAAGCAACTGTGACATTGAAAAAAGTCAAAGTCAAACTAAAGAAAACAGGAAGTACCTAAAAGGAATATCAGTACTTCAACAATTTTACTCAGATAAAAGTACAAGTATATCCATCCGAGAAATTATTGACATTCAAATTTTTTACTATATCAGGCAAAAAAATCCTCTGTCTATTTTCAGTGTCTATTCAACACGCCCCCTGATGGGAAAGAAGAGAACTACATATTAAGTACCATGTCGCTTCTCCATAACTGGCTAATTGGTTTCACTGGTCCAAACATTGTTATAAACCAGTGTTTCTCAATTCCGGTCCTCACGCCCCTCTGCCCTACATGTTTTAGGTGTTTCCCTTATGCCACACACCTGGATTGAATATGTGGGTGATTAACAGGTTTCTGTAGCGCTTCATGGTCATGCAATCATTTGAATCAGCTGTTCTGGAATAGAGGTACATCTAAAACATGCAGAGCAGGGGGGCCTGAGGACTGGAATTGAGAAGCGCTGTTATAAACCAACTTAATCTCGAGTGAACGCGAAGTTAAAACCGTGAAGAATCTGAACTGCTCACAGAGAGACTATAATTAATCGCTAACTGCTTACAGAGCCACTGATAATAAATTACAACCGTTAAGTCAGTCAACATGTCTCATTCTTTTCCACATTTACCTTTTTCAAAGTTTAGAGAATCGTCAAAATCAGTTGAGGTGCAGTAGAAATCCGGGGAGGGTCACGGTGCTGCAGCATTAAAAACAGCCAGGAATGCTAACAGGCTAGCGTTAGCAACAGTGTCTATCAGGTTAAAACGACCACAAACATCCGACCAAACGACACAGTCGTCATTTTTAAAAAATAATGCAGTCGGAGTTGAAGACGAACAAACAGGTAGGAGGTAGATCTATAGCGCGATACCCCTGGTTTTATATTCTAACTTGCACCCTACTTAGTGCTAGCAATGTAGCCTATTAGTTTTCCCAGGGTAACCTTAATATGACCCCGGGCTTTCTTTCTGTATCAATATTAGTTCCGCCTGCCCTAATATTGAGGCGCTTGTTCTTAAATAAATTAAAATAATATTTATAACTTAGCTTTTAGGCTAAATTAAAAATTTGTAGATTAAACGCAAAACTCTTATAAGATTAGCTTAACTATAAGGAATTAAGCAGTTTTAGAAAATAAAAAGGGGAGATTTTTATATATTTTCATGGCACAATATTTTACAGCACAATTAAATAACTGTTATCTTCAGCTGTTATAAAATAGCTGTACATACGAAACATGAACTATGGAAATTATCCTGTCTCTTTAAGAAGCTCCTACTGCCACGCCTACTTCATCACAATAATGCTGGACTGAGAAGTTGTGATAAAGTCTGTGGACTGCAGTTCCACCAGGTATTTGCTAACTGATGTCACATGAAATAAACTGACTAAATGCATAAATAACTATATATCCCCCAAGTGTGAAAAGCCAAAAATAAAATTTCTATTAGTTCTGGATTTAGTTCATTAATCAAAATTGTAAAAAGGCTTTTGACAGTATCATAAATGTAGGAACATACCTTGCCGTTTTGCTTAAAGTGGGGAAAAATAGATCATATATATTTTCCTGTCAAATTCTTGTGTTCATAGCCTCAAACTGTGGTATTTTTACTTAAGATGATCATACTGCAGGAATTTCATTGTCCAATGCCTCTTTTTGCCTCATAAACACATAAAAGTAAATTTCCCTGAACGCAATACTTTTATTGCGTGTTATTACACACGTAATACATAACAGTACTGTGTTACTACACAGTACTTTACAGATATTTTGCACTGCAAGTTGAATTTCTTTGAGGATTACTTTAAATCATTTTTAAATTATCTTCCCTAAAAGAGAAAAACTGAAAACAAGAATTCAGATATCTGAATGGTATGTTTAATTTGAAGCCAAGCCTTATGCTTGCACAAATAAAAACAACTGTAGGAAAAATTAAACCCATTTCCTGAAAAGAAAACAAAATTTTTTAAATTAACAAAATTAAATCCTTCAAGTCAAGTCATTGTCCCGGAAACCAGAAAGTTAATCCTCTTGTTTCTGCTCCACGGTTTGCTTTGGAATCTCTGAGGAACCAGACGGAGAAGACGCATTGTAGGAGTGTTTGGATTTTTTCCCTCTGTGGATCGTTTCATCTCCGTTCTCTCCTTCCTCTCGCTCCAGTCTTCCTCTCTTAACAAAGTGGTTTATTCGGGACTCCAGGCTCTCGCAGCATGGACGCTCCAGGAGCGGGCGGTAATTTTTCTGCCTGCTGCCTTCCACCAGCCAGCAGTGGTCGGAAGAAACACCACCTGTGGATTGAGAGCAGGAACCCAATTTGCACATGACTCAATATTGTTTCATTGGATTCATTTGGACTTTGTTAAAAAAAAAAAAAAAGACTGTGTTTTTTCTCTTTTCATTTTTAAAGCTGATTCTGTTGACAACAGTATTTTTGCACAAGTATTTTTGGCTGTTGAACCTTTTCATATTTTCATCATTTCACAATCAAAAAACAAAAAAACTCCATAATCAAGTTTTTTGTTGCCAAGTGTCTCCAAATGGTACACACCAAGAGACTTAAATTCTTGCCCCCCCACCAAAAAAAATGTTTTGCTCTAAATATCTTCCATGCTGAAGAAAAAACACATGATCCACAGAGGCAATTAGTTATAATGCATTTATCTAAGAGTATCAAAATAAAGGTACCTGACAACAAAAGCATGCAAAACTATTCAGAATTTCATTTGTACAACAAAAAACAACATCCTTCTTTCATTTTACAATAATGTGCTACTTTGAGTTGGTTCATCACACAAAATCTCAATAAAACACATTGAGGTTTGTAGTTATAATGTAAAAATGTAGAAGGTTCAAAGGGTGAAACACTTTATATCAGGCAATGTGTAGGGGAGGACACAGCAGGATTTCAGTTTCAAAACCCATTGATGGAAAAAATGACAATGTATTTGGGCTATTAATAACTCAGCTAAACTGGTAATATGTTCCTATGAAATGCTAAGTATTTTCTAATGTTTCAAGGGTCTAAAGAACAGTTTCTAATGTTCATAAATGTTTTGACAACACCTGCAAGCTTGCAACTGTCCAAACTTTGGGTGCATTGTTATCTTGTTTTTATTAAAATATTGACATGCATTCACACTGTCAGTGGGATTTCACTAGACCAGAATCTAGTAGTTTTTTTTTTATCTCCACGTTTGTTTGTTTAGCTGCATCAAAAAAGCTTCAACTTGTTGTTTTTTTTGTTGTTGTTTTTTTTAACACAGAACTCCTCACCTTTCTCCTCCAAACCCCGGATCATCCCGAGCAGAACGTGGGCTTTGACGGCGCTCTGTGTCCAGTGTCGCTGTAGTGACGACAGGACGTGGCCAACCTCCTCCCCCTCCTGCTGCCAGGTTAAACCATCGAAGTGGCAGTCGTACAGAACCAGAGGGTAGTCCACTGCCATGCTGCAAGCCAGAAGACCAAATCTATGCAAGTTATCTCCTGTTAAAAGATGCACCAAAACGCGCCTGCTGTCTTTATTTGATGCAGTGGAGTGAGTGGCTCCACAGCAAGCTCACTGGGTCACAAAGAAGAGGCTTGTGCTTCTACCAAGGTTCTCTTCAGGCCTGGCTTCAAAGGTTCATCTGTACATCTCTCCAGATGAAAAACATCATATTAAATGGGTTTTATTTATGCATTTCTGTTTTTCCTTACTATCCTAAGGCTATTATTTTATTCTAAAACATTGTTAGTTTGAAGAGCTCCTGAACTTTTTCTGATGATAAAAAAACTCAAGGTACTTCAATAACCTTAATTCTTCTTTGTACCAGCAAAAAGCAACCCAAGTGCCAACAGGTCCCTGCTTTGTCACCTGTATTGAGGCTTTCTGGGGTTTTTCTCAACATCCAGGAGTTGATCGATTATCTCCGGAGCTTCCAGCTGCTGTCCTATCAAAAGAAGCACCGCCATCATGCAACGTACCTGCAGCAGGACATATGGTTAGTTGCAAATTACCCCCTACTTAAAGGGATGCACCGGCTTCTCCTGAGTGTTAAGCTCTTATTACCTGGTGGTAAAGGAAGGCTAATCCTTTGATCTCAAACACAAACAGATCATATTGCTCTGTGCTGGAAACCTGCTGGGGCTGCAAAGGCCTGACGGAGGCCGACAAGATGGTCCTCTCAAACTGCAGGACCCCATTCCCCACGTCCATTTTGCACAGGTTGCGAAAGTCATGCGTTCCTTCGTATCTGTTGGACACCAAAATATCTTTATATTAGAAAAATAATGGGGTGAAATCAGCATTTATAGTTTTATACTCACCTTTTTGCAGCGTTTGCCATCAGCTGTACATCCAATGTACCTCGGGGGAAGTAGTAGCGGTACGTGCGGGACTGGCAGTCGAAGCGCGCACTGAAACCTTGCTCTGCGGCTGCCCAGTCCAAGATCCGAATATCCTGCGGCAAAACTCTGTTCAGCATCTTCACGTACGGAAGCTCAGAGGTGGACACTTTTGATTTGGTGCCGAGATCGAGATTTTCAGGGAGGGTGACGCCAGGTCCTCCACAAAACTGGGAGGAGCGCAGGTCAATGGTTATAACCTGGGATGTTGAGAGATCAATTATCACTTAGTATAGAAAACATACAGCTGCATTTCAAAAATTATATCTTGTCGGTTTACAAACACAAACTTTAAAGAAATTAACTTTTTACTGCTGATGCTTTTCAAAGATGTACGGTTGTATAATTGTGCTAATGCTTGCAACCATTTTCAGGTGTGAGTGTAAACGTTTCCAATTGCAAAACAATTAGAAAAACCATTTTGTGCTTGTCTGTCACATTAAATAAATTGAATAAACGATGCTTAAAATAAATGAGTCTGTATACCTTTAAGAAGGCATCTGGAGGACATTAAACTCACCTGAGAAAAAGCACTGACTCCTTTATCGGTTCGACCACAGCGGTGATAGTTGGAGCTCTGTCGGTCCTGAATCAGCCGTGTCTTCAGCAGGGCTTCAAACAGCCTGGCCTCCACCGTGTTGTCCGTGTTCTCCTGCACAGCGAAGCCCTGGTAGGACCAGCCCAGGTAAGCCAGCTTCAGAGCCACATGGCGCCGGGGGTGTGAGCTGAAGTCAAAGGGGCGCTGCTTCTTGCCTGACTCCCTCTTGCAGCTCCTGCTGCTCCCATCAGACATCATGAAGCCTGAGCTTTCACTGGGGGGTGAACAGGAAGTCATCCCCATGTCTCCTCCAGTAATTTCCTTCAGTTGGGACCTGAGTTTGTCCAGTTCATCTTCTAAGAGCTTTATCCTCTGAATTAAATGACCTGACATGCTGAATAGACAGACAGAGAGACAAAAAACTATTAGGCTTTCAAATATTACACAGATAACATGGGTTTAGCATGAAGAAAATATACTACTCACATTTAATGTCATTTACTGAATAAATAGAGTTGGTAGAAAAACCTACTTAAAAGTTCATTCGCAGTTCAGAACGGCTACAAGGCTGCTAGCTTAATATAAAAGGTATAGAAACAGGATTTAAAAATTGTAACAAAAGCTCTAACCTTTACCTCTATGAATTTACCTGTATGTTCCCGTTAAATCTCCACTTTCCAACAAGTCTTTGGCTTGCTGTAACGAGCACGCGACTCTCTGTGTTGCTGCTAACGTGGAGTCGGACAATTTTAGCAAGCGGACGTTCGGGCCGCAGAGGATTCTGGGAAGTGTAGTTCACAACGAAACCGCCCGAAAAAGGAGTAGGACAGGGAACTGTTTGATGAAACTGAGGTAGGAGATTAAGGTGAGATTTTTTTTTGTTGTTACAGATCTAAACTTTCATCCCTAAAACAATCACACATTTGTTACCATGGAGATTTATTCTTTGAAGTTAACCTGCTCTACGCTAGACGAGCTGTTGGCCTAAGTTAAACAGGCACTCAAAGCAGTGTGTTCTTCTTAATGTACAGTTCAGAAAAGAAATGCTTTTTACACATAGTCCATGTTTTTATCAAGAATTGAGTACTTTTTTACTTGTGCATTATTTTTGTGTGATAACAATATACCTTGTCCCAAAAAATCATTTTCATAAAGTATACCAGTTTTCAAATCTAAGGACATATTTAAATTTGGACTTTGATTGGACCGTTGTAGCACATACATATCCTTTGATCTACCAGGGGTCCCCAAAGTTGGTCCTCGAGGGCCGTCATCCTGCATGTTTTGTTTAACACACCTGAATAAAAGTGAATGCTCCTTAAAAGGCCTAAGAAGAACATTGACATGCTGAAAAGGTTGTTGGTACCTGCAGGGAGAGAACTAAACCGTGCAGGATGCAGGCCCTCGAGGACCGACTTTGGGGACCCCTAAGCCATTTCTTTGTAACTCTGGTTTTGTGTTTGTGGTTTTTGTCCTGCATGAGGGTGAATCTCCACAGTTCACACTACCTTTAAGTCTTGTGTTGCTTCTAACAAGTTTTCTTCCCATATTGTCTTTTATTTAGCTCCGACATCTGGGCCCAGCCTCCCTATATATTATATATTATATAATTATATATATTATATATATATATATATATATATATATATATATATATATATATATATATATATATATATATATATTATATATATTATATATATTATGATCAAACAAGTTTATTAGTTTGTTTGTTGATGTGTGAAGATGGTTGTGATGATGAATCAGTCGATATTCTCATAATTTTTGTGTTTAATGTCCAGGCAGAGGCACACTCCGACTACCACGCCAAACACCTGCAACGGGTAAAAGATGGATTTAGATGCTGGGAATAAAACAATGTGGCATACCTAAGGAGTTGCTTTAGCTTTTAAAATAACATATCTGACTTTGAATTTGCTTGAGTAAGAATGGAGTCTGATTTTTGCAGAACCCTATCAGGAAAAATTGACATTTGCTCCATAAATGCAGCAGCTAAACATGTTCTTCTTTCGCGTATTTTCCCAAGGGGAGACGTAAAGCCCGCCTTTGATTCACATTCTGGCTTTTAATGAATACATTTTTATATAATTTAAAGCTTCTGATGTCTTATTAAAACTTTTTAAGCAGTTTACCTCTGTGATTCCAAGAGCAATGCAAACACCGCCGACCCACACAAGATTCTTCAACAGAAAGAGCTTTATAGCTGCGATGCATCCCTGAGGGAGAAGACAGAGTTTAACTGTTTGTCCTCAGAAATGTGGTTAGACTCTTCAGCTGAAATATCTCAGCAGAGCAGACCTTTTTGTGAGCTTTATTCTTGTCATGTCCACAGCCTTCTCTCTTCTCCGGGCAGCAGGAATCTGGCACGGCGTCACGGTTTTCCCAGCCCACACTTCTGGCCCAGTCGGTGTAAGTGTCGGCGCCGCAGCAGCTGAACTGCAGCAAAAGTTACAGTAGAGAAAGGTTAGAAGTTTCATCCTAAATGCCTAAATTGCAAGAAAGGAACAGTCTACATGCACTCAATTGGTATGAATAACTTCATTACAATTATGGGGATTTAAAAATACATTTGAACAAAAAACGGTTTAAATTTATTCTAATCCTTTCAAAATTGTACACACCCACACGTCTGATATTTTGTTAAATATCCCTTGTCTACAGTTGAGAGGAAGCAGTTATAGCTCCTCAGGAAGGCCAGTTCTGTGCTAGGATGCCCTTTTGACCCCGTGAATGTGGATGGAGACAGAAGGAGTCTTGATAAGATAACATCACTGTTGGACAACGTCCCCCTCCCCATGCATAAAGCTGTTACTGAACTGAAGAGCACTTTCAGTTGCTGCGCTTCCATTAACCATTGAAATGCACAAATTTTGAAAAACAAACATCTTGTTTTTGATAAAAAAGTTTTTGCGCTGGGATGAGGTGCTTTTTCGACCGTACCTTAGTAACTGTATTTTGCAAAACTGCAATGGAAACACTTCTTCCATTTCTTCAACAGCCGAATTTTACCACCGGTGAGAACAACAAAGAAGGACGACAGAAAGTAGTAGGAGGATGAATCTGCATGCTTTTGTTTGTCTTCCTCTTTGCTGCTGGTCCCTCAGTGAGGGACAATAAAGGCCATTTCTATTCTGTTTCTCCCAGTGTTGTTGATCACCTTTTCCTGAATCCTGTTGATGGTGTGTCTGTCCTTTGGACTGTATTTGTAGACCGCGGCCCGAGCTTGGGTGTTGATCCCGCTGTTCATCTGTAGAAGGGCAGTCTGCAGAAAAAAAATCAGAGATCAACATAAGCCCATGATGGCACTATCATGTTTTTTAATATATTATTATATTAAAGATATCTTCAGATCCATCCTTCAGTTTTTTTTTAGTTTGATGTAAAAATAATTTAATTGATTAAAGTGCCTCACCCTGCTGCGAAATACATAAAAAGCAGCTCCTGTAAATATCTCCAACAGGATGATTATTATCAGAATGCAGATGAACTAATCCACAGAGAAACAGAGAAAAATTAATCATCTCTTCAGATAAACTTGAGTCACATTTAACGAAGAGAGCTTTAAAACTATTTTTGGAGTATTTGGTACATACACAAGACACCATGGAAGAATTATTCAGGAATGCCCCACAATGTCCCAAAAGGGACACGAGGGTGCTGGTGGCGCCCACTGCAATGAGGACGATGGCGATTTTGGACAAGCTGCTCCCTGCAAAAGTGCCAATCTGCGAGTAGGTCGAGTACTGGAGAGCTCCGATCGTGATGAGGGCCACCCCAGATGCCTGAAGGACAAAACGAAACACCTAAGAATACTCCTGTTGCAATATTAAGCTGAGCTAATGCTCACGATCTAGGAGTCAATTTCTTAATCAGATTTCAATCCAAAAAATTAATTATTTTACCCTTTTATTGAGTAATCTAAGAAAAACACTGAAGATTTCTGCATATTTTTTTAGGATGTATATTGTAGATCTAGAATCAACAATAATCTCAGGATTATTGGAGGAGAAAAGTAAGAAATAAAATTTATTGTCATTCTCACTAAGAACTGCTTTATTAATAAATTAGGCAAAAAATAAACGCAAAATTGTTCTTTTGTTCTTCTGAGAGATTTCATGGCTGCCTGATTAGCCAATCAGAAGTTATGTTAGGCAGCCAATAAAAACATGATTTTTTTTTTTAATTTAAAAAAATCTTTTTTTTGGACGGTAACATTTCCTAAAGCTCCTACAATGAAAATAAATCTTAAGTGTAGCCAAAATAGCACTTTGACTGAGGTTTTTGTCACACTATATAACCATTCCTGATCCCAAAATATGGCATTTGTGTTAAAACAATGACAAATCCAAAGTTTTTCCATTTATGAGGCAGATTATTTAAATTAGATCTGTTTCCATATGTTGTGAAAGACATGGAAGAAGTTTCCCAGAGTCAAACAAACTAATTGAAAAAGAGCCCAGATAAATAGATAACTTATCTGTTAAACTGTGCAAAGTTACACTGAAATCAAAAAGGGTCACAAGCTTAGACTCTGTCTTCGAGTTATTCATTTGGGACTTTTTAATGAGGCTTGGTCTGTCCTGTCAGTTTAAGAGAAGAGAGCAACTATGCTAAATAATTTCAGAATTTTGTCCCCCAGATGTTGTTCATTTATAGAAAACCACAAGGCCCTGGAATAATATTTGTATTTTTTATGAGAAATGACAGAAGAGCTCTTCTTTTCAAATTAATCCCAGCATTTTCATCTTTTTAAGAACTTCCTCAGACAAGTCGATGTCGAGCTCTATGCTTCCAGTGCTGTATTTACTAGACATGTGGTGCATCCTCCTCATTTTTCCTGTTAAATATGACATGCTTATCACTTAAAAATGCAGGTTTTTGTTTCTCCCTGCTAACTCGTATCTGTTTTATGATTACTTTGTATAGTAATCAATTCGACCAGTGCATCTCCTAACGCTGCTCTTGAAAAGAAAAACTGTTGGCAGTACTCACCAAGAAGATGCCGTTGAAGAAAACAAACCAACATTTGATGCTGCAGAAAGAACACATAGTTGCCTTGAACAGAAATAACAGAAAAGCTGTAGACGCTTTTCTGCTGTAGACAGCAGCTCACAGTCTCTCTGAGCTGATCTGTGCGTCTATCACTCAGCTGTAGGAAAATGAGAAGTGGCTCGATTATATTCAAACGGACGTATCTGATCAAAACGCAGGACTCCTTTTAATACATTTGCATTGCAGCATCACGCGAGAAGTTGCTCATTTGAAATCTTGCTGGTTGTCTTTGTCTGGTGAACCATTTAGGAGAAAAAAATTGTACACAACTAAGAGCAGTATTACTTCAACTTATTTTTGTCAGGCAGAAGTAAAAAGCAGTTGCTCAACTTAGAGCAGTAGTAATTTATATATGGAGTGACATTATCAGACAGAAATATAAAACTGCAAGCACATTCTTGCAGTTTCAAACAACACAAGAATATTTAAAAATTTCATAACAAAGTTCTAATGGAAGAGAAACAGGCCCACAGCATAACAGATCCTCTACTGTATTTATCATCTTTTCTATCACATCAGAGCCAGTTTGGAGGAGTTGTTCCTGAAATGCTGAACCTTGATCTGATTTAACCAAAGGAAATGGTTCCCCTTAAAATCCTATCAAACTCCACAAGTTTACATTTGTGATGGTAGGATGGTAACTTATGTTTCCCAGCCATGCCTGACAACAACAAATGTTACCCAAATTGTTGCCGTCTAACATACAGGTACCTTGAGTGACTAAAAACGTGACCAAAAGTCTTGAAACAAACGGCTTGTTATGGATTCTTTTGGGCTTTTCTTTATGATCTTGCCTACTTTGCATAGCGTCAAGAAAAAGTCGGGTTCTAATCCAGTCTAATGGCCAGATGTTGGATGTGTTACATCATATTTATGAGATTTGATATGATAGAAACTTTGCAATAAATGTATTTTCTTCAGAAAACATGGGATCTTTCTGTCTTTGCCACAACTTCAACTCTGTCTCCAGCATTTGGCTCCTGAGCATCTGCAGGAAACCTGGTCCGACTCCACAGTCTGGAAAAGACTTGAGGCCTCCAGCCAGAACACAGCAGTCTCCGTCTGAATTTGCTCCGGGGATCCCTGGATTTTCTCTGTTCTGCAGATCTTCTTATGCTCCAATCTCCTCTGTGTTTTTTTTCTGATTTTCTCAGAGCTTAAGCCAGGCTCAGTCGCCTGAGAGGGAACCACAACCTCTGGCAAAAAAATAAATAACTAAATTAAATCACTTCTCCTGGAGAAAGTTTGTGTCAGTTTCATTTTTACTTTGTAGCAAACAAACAGAATTACAGCTATAACACAAAGTTGTATTTACCAGCTTAGCATCCTGAATGTGGAAAAGGTCGCTCAAAAAACATGTATGCAATTGTTTGTAATTAACCACACATCTTTTTATTTGATGAAGTACCAGAAACAATCACAAAACAACAATAAACCTCACAATTAAGAAACAATATTCTTCATCAGTAAAGTCCCAAAATAGTGATGCAGCACCAGAGAGATCAGCTTTGTATTATCATACCTCCTTCTTTGGAGTTTCTGTTATTAAATCCCATTTCATTAATCAGTTTCATCCCAAATGTTGACAGCAATTTCTATCATTTTTGTGTCATTTTTTCTGTTGTGTATTTTCTATTTTCAGCATATATTTTACTTGGCCTAGAAAAAGTGCTTACGTTTCATTATTTTGTTTCAAATATACTGTATTTTCCGGATTATAGAACGAACCGTACTATAAGCTGCACCTACAAAGTTTTTTAAAAAACTGGAAACGTACATATATAAGCCACTGATATCTACATCGCTACCGATCTGGATAGATTGATAGGCTTCAACTTAAAAGCGTCACCATATGAACTTCCTATTTTGGTTTCCATGATGAGGGGGTTTGAGTTTGAAAACATTCCTCAGTCGTGCCTGCTGTGTTTGTTCTAAATGAAAATCAGCACTTTCTTCTTTGATTTCCAATGCTTTGGTTGTCCTTTCCTGACCTCCAGAAACATTTATTCACATCTTTAAAATGATAGACAAATGAAAATTTTTGCTGCACAAACGTAACACAAACGTTTGACACCAATTTTGTCTGATTTGAAGAAGGTGTGGCGGTTCCAACTTCACTCAGGTCAAAAACCTTGCAGTTCTGAAACCTTCCCGGCTGAAAGGTCATCCACAAGGGGGCGCATTTTGCTCCTACCTTGAAAACGCCTTGAGTCAATTACCTTGCAGAGACAAGGACACGTCCCTCACATAAAGGGACGTGTCTTTGTTTCATTGTCTTGGACTGATGAACTATTGTGGAGTCCCCAAATGTTGGAGCGAGTTTCTGGAAATGAGACGGATAATGACTTACAGAAAGTCTTTGAAGGACCGCCATGAGAACAGGAAGTTAAATCATTACCATAGATGGAGCGCGCAGCGCTCAGAAAGGACTATGTCCTTCCCACGCTGTAATGTTTTCCTGTTTGGAATTCCACACAACTGGTCAAAACTTTGAAATGTTTTTACGTGATAAGGATAATTCCTATCGAAGCACAAAGCACTGTAAAACAATAAATCACTCAATTCTGTTTATTCCTTTATTAGTGATGAAATGGGTGGAGCAGCCCAGAAAAGCAGATTATTGCACATTTTTCATATTTATCTCCCTGCCAGTATACCAGGATAGATTCTTCATTCAAACTGATCAACAAGATTCAAGAAAAGCGTAATTGACAAACTTTATTGTAGATCTGTTTTTGCAAAGAAAATGATCAAAACCTCCTGAAATAGAGAGAAAAGGGGGAAAACGCAACAACTCACTTTTGAACATGAAAGGAACAGTGGAAAGGTATTGTATTTATGCAAGATAGTTCCTGAAATTAACATATTTATCCACAAACAAACTCATTGGGTTTGTATATGGTGAAGATATGTGAGCCTGATGAATGAGGCATCCAAAATTGAGCAGAACTGAGGTTTTACAATGCTGTGCAGAGCCGCAGAGACTGATTTCATGTCAGCTTCATCGTTCCTCAGGCTGCTCCATCCATCCATCATCAGTGGGTTTTGATGCGAGGCGACAAGTTTGCTGTCTGAAGTAAATGATGGCCAGCTGCTACATGGTACCACCTACCCCCACACACACACACCCACACACCCACACACACACACGTTTGCACAGCTATCTTTGCGGGGACTTTCCATTGACTTCCATTCATTTCTACAGCCTAAACCTTACTCTTACCCTTATCCTAACTATTACATACCTAACCCTAACCAAAACTCAATTCACACCTTAGTCCTAAATCTGACCCCTGACCCAAAAACAGCATTTCCTCTTGTGGGGACCAGGCTTCAGTCCCCACAAGGAGCAGAGGGTCCCCACAACGTAGCATGTGTCAGGAAAATGGTCCCCACAAGGTATTAGAAACAAACAAACACACACACACACACGCACACACACACACACCCCTGCACACGCACACACACACACACACACACACACACACACACACAGCTGGTAGCCTAGAAGTTTTCTGACATGCATTTTTTACTCACATTTTGCTCCAAACATCACATCTATTGGGGAGTAATACTCATAATTTGCTACAGTATTTTTTTGTAGCTAATCACCAGCAAAGAGAAATTGTCTGGATTTTTATATGTCATGGTAATTTGAATCAATCAATAACTTATTAAAAACACTTTTTTTGTTTTGTCTTAACACTGTGAACATCAACATATGGGGCTCATGTGGGTTGAAAAATGGCTCCCAGATGGGTTACATAATGGCCCTTTGTCATTCCGCTGTTTTTTGTTCAGCTATTTAATTGTACATTTAAAGATGAGAATGTGAGACTTAAGTGTTATATAATATGGAAATAATTTAAGTTCATTTGGCGTTTGAAGTTTTAAATGTTTATAAGTTGATGAAAGGAGCAGGAAATAATAAGATCTTGTATCTTTTACCTGCTCCTTTCTGAACAGATAATGTAACATTGCATGTCAATTGGGCATGGTAATTTGTTTTAATTTTTTTCTTTCTTGCTTTTGTCTGTTTGAAATAAATAAGTAAATAAATAAAGGTTGTTTTGAGTCTGAGCAGCTAAATAAAGGTAAATGCAAAAACCTTGGCAGTATTTTTATTGTCAGATTAAGTTGTACCTTCCAATAAATGAAGTAAAATGTTACTCCTATTTATGCTTTTTAAAACACAAAGGCTAATGTGTCCTGTAAAAAAAATAATACTTACTGCAAATGGGTTTTTTTTTGTAACAAATACAAACTTCAATGTGTTTTATTGAAATTTTACTAAATATCTGGAGCTAAAGTGATGCTTTTCTCTTATGTATTATTATTATTAAAGAAATAATAAACAGTTAAAATGCAGCTTTGACTGAATATTCATAACCTCTATGCAAATGGAAGATAAACTTCTTCCTAAGTCTCATCCCTTCATCCATTTTTTCATTAATTAAAACCAACTGCAAAGAAAAGCAACCCCACAGCATGATAATACTACCACCGTGTTTAACAGTGGAAAAGGAGCAGTTGGAGTCTTAGTTTTTGCACATCTTTGCCATAGAAAAGATTTGTAACATTTTTGGAGTGCACTGCTTAGTTGTCTGAGAGCAGAATAGAATTTCCCACCTGAGCTGTGGATATCTGCTGCTCCTCCAGAGATACCAGATGCTCCCCTAATTTACTGTAATACAATTTCTCCAACAAATCACAGCCGCTTCACAGGATAACTGGATTTCTACTGAAATTACTAAGTAAAAGGGAGTTAACATAAATGCACACCACACTTTTCAGATTTTTATTTGCAAAAAAGAAATGATGAATGTGTGAGTTTGTCATAAAAAAAAAAATTCCAGCTATATACATTGAAGTTTGTGGTTGTAATGTGACGAAATGTAAAAAAGTTGAAGGGTAGGAAAACGTCTTCCAGGTACTATAAAAATCATTTGAATACTGAGACTAGATAAAGGTAACCTGTGGCAAACACATGTTCACAATAAAACTTCAGACACACCTTGAAAGCATCTATTTGAATATAATTTGCAAAAAAGGCCCATTGTTCAACACAAACCTCTCAGGTCACATAACCCCTGCTCTCCATTTTCATTCCTGCGATCAGACCAAAAGAGATTTCAGAGAGTTTGGTAGATGTTTTCTCGCTAAACAGCAGAGTAAAGGCTTTGAGATAGTTGCTCTACTGGCTCTTCTTGTTTCCTCACTGCGACTCTGTTACAACAACTCACGCTACGCTTTGTTGAGTGTTTACAGGGAGAAGCGAGGACAGAAAGTACAATGGCAGAGACAAGCTGAGAGCTGAGATTGGATTTAAATGAGGGAATCTTTTTGGAGGTAAGTTTGCTCTTAATTCTCTTTTTTTCTTCTTCCTTATTCTTTCCCCATCTTGTTGCGATCAGTTTGTCTTCAGGTTGAATGCTTTCCCTCTCCCACTCACTTCCTTCTCTTACTCTTCCCGTCCCTTCTTTCAGTACAGAGGACCAGCGGGGGCTGGACATCTGTGTTTTTGATTGGCCTTCCCGATAAATCTGCCTGTTTCCTGCACATGTACTGTGGGGCAGAGAGAAAACAGAGGCTCTCTCTGAAGATGTGTGAATACAGACAGCGCTGTGAAGTTGCACCTAACTTTCACTTTGGGCTTTTAAAGTGAGGAAATCAAACCAAAACCCACAGGGCAAAGAGCAGGACTTGCAGATGAGCAACAGCTGGTGACTTCTTGTTCCGACTGAAAGATGGACAAGGACGATAAGAACCCGAAGACGTATGTGTCCACCTTCCGGCTGGCCCTCAAGCCCTGGGAAGGGAAGCAGAAACAGAATGGAGTGGACACCACAAACAGGACAATAACAGGAAATAACAAGCTCAGATTTTCATCTGCAACAGGTAAACTCTCAGTCAACTGTAAAAAAAAAAAACGTTCAATTTTCAAAGCTTTTTTTCTAGCAGCTTGTAATGAGACAGTTTTATAATCATCTGTGGTGCAAAAGACATTCAAACTGAAACATCTATCTGTTTTGACATCTACCTATTCAATGACTGAACAAACCCAAAACAAGAATGGCCGGATGCTTTTGATTCTATACAGAGAAAAGCTGCAAATTCCACATTGTTTTATAAAAATATAATGTGGATATAGCTTACTTTAAATTTAGGATGCCACTCATGAGTTTAAAACTTGGGGTGCGTGGGAGAAAATAAATCCCACTGTATTTTAACTGTTTAGATGTTTTAAGGATTTTAATGATAACATTTTCTAAATTAAAGTCAAATCTTTAAGGATTCGGAAGGAAGACCAACAGAAATTAATGCATAATTGTGAAATCAAAGTGAAAGTTTTTGATTTTTGTTACAAATCTAATATGAAAATGGGGATTTGTATTCAGTTTCATTTTCTTTCCTTTCTGGTCTTCCAAAATCACCCTATTATCAAACTTCTTTTTAAAAAAAAAAGTCATTTAACTTATTTAACGTGCAGCAGAACAAGCACCCTAAACTGTGCAGTTAGCGCTACAGTGGAACGGCTTAGATCGAAAAGGTCACATATTAGAATGGCCTAGTCAAAGCCCAGACCTACATCCAATTGAGAATCTTTGGTAAGAATAATAATGCTCACAGATGTTCTTCGTCCAGTCTGAAGAAGTTTCTAGCTTGTTAAAACTGGTAGAGACATACCCCCAAAAACCTGTATCTGCTGCAAAAGTTGGCTCGACAAAGTATTCACTCTTGGTGGCTAAACATAAATGTATGCCACACATTTCAGATTTTTGTTAGCTCTTTTGGGATACTCTGCAGATGTGTTTCTTGGACCATAAAATACATTCAAGTTTGTGGTTACAATGTGATAAATGTGACAAAATTTAAAGTTTCTCAATACTTTTGAAAAGTATCTTGGACCAAATGTTGTAAATCTGCTTCATTCCTGAGTTAACTTAAGAAAAAGTGAGTGTCATTCAAATTATTAATTTTTAGTTCACAATCCATAAAGGGTTCTCTTGCACATTTTTTTCACATTGCATAACTTGTACATTTGTGAGATACTTGAACTCTGCTCTGCTTATTACGGTAGAACAAAATGACAGCCTGCATCTATTAAAAAGCCAAGAGTTTGGGACTGAAAAGAGACGCCTGGAGTCCAGACCTATTACTCAAGAGTAAACATTTGGTCGTCTCTGTTCCTAAACATTTACAGAGTCTTCCTAAAAGAAGATTTGATGCAGCCTGGGGACAAAACACCTTCACAACCCTACATTTTGCAGGCCCAAATATTTTATATGCTTCCAAAAATGTTAAAACAATTTAGTTAAAATTGTATTTTTATATGACAAATCACTAGCACTTATTTTAAAAAAAAATCAGCTTAATCAGTGCCACATGTGAAAAGGAATTTGTGACTCTTCTTTTCTCCAACCCACTAAACTTCCTGCCGGTGCTTTAAGCTTAAAGTAGAAGCAGGTATGCTGAGGATTTTCAGGAAAAGAAGAGAACAGCAAGGTCTGTTTTCAGTTAATTTCCAACATGGTTTTACTCCAACATGCGACATCCCCGACCCGCATTCTTCACGAAATGTACACAAGCTTTAATGGACTGAAATTCTTCCTTCATCCACCGGTGACCACCCATTGCCCATTGTGTTCCACATTACATCAGTCAATCTGTACATCTGTGCTTTTCAGGGAAAAGCTTGTAAACATCTTGAAAAACTGAAAAATTGAATATTTTTGCACCTAGACTTTGGTATCCGGCCCATGCCTTGTTGTTTGTTTCAACATATTTTACTAATCCACACAAATATTCGTCTATCCTGAAACTAATACAAAACATCAGTTTCAGATTTCTAAATAACCTTTGCAATATTCCAAACATTTTGATAATCTGTTATGGAGGTGTAATCTCTTTAGGCATCTCCTTTGCTAGATGTAGAGATCTTTAAAAAACAGATACACTAAGGACTCAGATGAGCTGGTTCCTCCCAGTTGGTCAGTGAAAAACAAAAAGTAAAACATGCTGAAGTATCCACTTTTCTTCAAAGGTGTCAAACAAGGAGCAACTCAGAGTTTGGAAGCACCCAAGTTTAAGGAATTGATCAGGGACTGCTCGGTCTGTGTCGGGGGCGGCATTACGTTTCAAGGTGTTATCACAGGAACTCAGCCGTTGAATGTTTCCTGGCTGCACAATGGTGAGTGAAGCAATGTTTCAAAATGATACACATCCTCTGCAATTATTGGAATCCCTGAAATTTTTTAGAAAACATTTAGTACGATTATATTTTAGTGCTCTAAGGATTAACTAAAGCCCTTATTGAAATGTATTCTTTCACAATTTTAAGTTGATCATTATCCTCAGAAACTTTGTGTGACTGATCCATAACTTCCTGTTTTCTTGTGGTGCAAGTATAACTTGTTAGCATGTGGCTTTATAAACTCTTCCTGGAGTGTTAAAGGAAGTACCTTGTGGCTTCTGAAAAATCTGAAAATGGATCATTTGGTCTGTCAGAAGAATTATAATCCGAAACATATGGCCAAATCTGCACAGAATTTATTCATCAGACACAAAATCTAACATCCTCTGGCCTTTTCTGCCTCCAAAGCTAAATCCTGCAGAAAGCCTCTGAAAAACGATAGTATGACATTCTGGAGAGACGGTCAAATATCTCTCTCTCTCTCTGTTTGTTTGAGGAAAAACATTGAAGTGCTTTTTGTTGGTACAAGCATGTTGAACAAACAATTGGAATATTTTCCTGTTGGTAAATGTGATTAAAGTAAGGATGGAATTTTTTTTCTGCATTTTTCCAATGTTTAAATTTAACTTATTAGACATATACTTCTTTTTACTTAGGTGTTGGTGTAACTGCAGGTAGAACTTCCTTTGAAAATAGTGTTGCCAGTCTGACCCTGCCCCAGTGTTCAGCCGGGCATGCTGGTGAATACACCTGTGTAGCTGAAAACAGTGGCGGAAAGACAACCAGCAGTGCTCTGTTACGTGTAACAGGTCAAGGTAAGAACACAAACACCAGTAGAACCAGTATTAACCAATACAAGCCTATTGAGGAGAATTATTTACACAAAATCCATGTCACTGTGTTTTATAAAAGAGGCCGGAACAAAGGAAATCCCCACATCAAGAAACCATGAGCCGCGCAATAATGTCTCATCGGAGTCAGAGTCTTGTGAAAACACTGAAGGGGAAAGGCAGCACAAAGAAAGAGATCAAGGTAGATTATTAACTTGCTTTTATTGTCATTTAAAATCTAACTGTTTTAAGAACATGAAAAAAAGTCCTTTTATTTTGTTTTATCTTCTTATATAAAATAAATCTTGATAAGCAGTACTCACACGTGGAGACAAAATTTACCCATCTGGTCAGGAAAAATCAAATTCTGGCTGATTGATTCAATGCTTTGTTTGCTCCTGCAACCAATCATGGCTGCTGCTTCATGATTGGTTGGTTTCTCTTCAAATTCACCTATCATGAGGCCTACCTGTAAGTCAACTTCCCTCTTTATTCTCCACATTTATCACAGACTGCAGACTTCAAACAAAAGCTCCCCAGAGCAAAGGTAAGTTTACAAGTAATCAGATGAGTTCAGTCAGAGTTTCCATTATTTGATTCCAAATCCTGCTGAAATGTTGCGTATTTTCTAAGCTGGTTTTATGTTGAATTCAGGTCCTCCAGTGAAGTTTCTTGACCCACCAGAAAAAGTGGAGGTTTGTGTGGGTCAGAAGGCGTGGCTACGCTGTGTGTTCAAGAGCAGCTCTCTTCCTGTGGCCTGCTGCTGGATCTACAACAGAACCAAAGTAAAACCACTGTAGGCTCAGATAATTATGAACCCAAATCTGTGCTTTCAGACTCTAAAACCAACCTTTTCCTTCTTCAGGTGGTGTCAGGAGGTTCTAGGGTGACCGTGAAGAACGAGGAGACCCAAACCAGTTTGGCGGTCTCTGAGGCCGCTCCAGGAGACACGGGCTCCTACACTGCCATTGTACGAAACCGACACGGCTCTGCTCAGCACACGGTGTCGCTCAGTGTCAAAGGTGGGATTAGACATCTAATGTTTTACATGATTAAATACAAACATCTGAGGAATATTTGTACTGTAAAGATGCAGAGAATTCAACAAAAGATTGATGGAAAACATAAAATAGGCCTTTGTCCCCACTTTTTCTAACCTGCTAGCCTAGCCTGACCTGACTCCAGTGACTCCTGTGATATCTGGTACTAAGATGATGGCAGGAAATCGTTCTGTAACTGGAGAGGGGGTGCCTTTAAGGATTGGGTTGAGATCTGGGATATTTGGTCGCCTCTAAGCCATCTGCAAAAAGAGGTGCCAGCCATCAAAAAATAAGGTTTTTATGAAAAGATGTCCACCATCTGTGTGTGTCAAAGTAACATCCATATCGATGGCAAGACCCACAGCATCATACTGCATGTGATGGCTTGTTTGATACCCATGCAACGCCCAGGTATCAAACGCCCAGGATGTGCTGCCCAGGTTAGCCGTATTACTGGGAAATTCAAGTGATGTAAAAGAAGACATTTAATAAACTAGACCTCCTTCTTCTGTTGGTCAAGTTCTGGTGCTTGCCCATTGAGGGCACTTCCAGACTGGTTAGCATCTCCACCCTGATTGGTCTCCAGCTACTGAGCACCTTGAGCAATAAGCAGCAATGCACTCAGGGTTCCAACACTTTTCTACCAGAACGAGCGTCAACTTCTTCTGCAGCCTGAGCTGGAGTAGCTCATTTGTTGGATTGGACCACATGGGTGAACATTTGTGATACCAGTTTCCTACTTTTCCTCCTTCTGACCACTTCTGATGGATACTAACAAATACTGATTATGGATTTGTTTCAGTGTTGAACTAAAGACTTAATGGCCCCAACAACCTGCCATCCCAATATTTTGAGTGAATTTTGTCAGATTCACTCAAATCCTTTTTTCTACCCATTTATGCTCAACATTTTAACTTTGAGACGTAAACGTTTATTTGCTGCCACCCCAATGGTGTGACATATATTTACTTAGACAAATCCTCTTTGCTTTTCAGACCGGCCCACTCCCCCATCATCCCAGCCTGTTGCTTCCAGGATCTCGACCCAATCCCTGGTTCTGTCCTGGACGGGCCCCTGCTACGACGGAGGCACAGCTGTGTTGGGTTACATCGTAGAGGCCCTTCGAGACGGTCCCAAAGAGCCTGGAAGCTGGACTGAAATAAAAAGGTGTAAGAACACCTCGAGCCACATCTGCTCAGGTTTGGAGCCTCTGGCACGATACAAGTTCAGGGTTAGAGCCTGGAACTTCGCAGGTACCAGCGAGCCGAGCCAGGAGTCTCCGTACATTAAGATGGCGACCTCAAGTGAGTGATGTGCTGGTATTGTTGATGGAAGAAGTATCTGTTCAGATTGATAACTCTTTGTTTTTGCTTAAAGAGGAACAGAAAGAGGAGCCTTGCTCCTATGTGAAGGTGACTATTGACACCAAACACAAGGTCAAGGATCACTACAATGTGCACGAGAAGCTTGGGGTGTAAGTGTGCGTTTTCTTTCTCATTAACATTAATTCATGCATGAAGGCAATTCATAATGCTGTGTGATCTTGTTATGGAAAGTTCATTCATCAAAGAATGAGACTCTGTTTCAATAATAAGAGAAAGATTAATCTTTGTCTTTAAGTTTCTTTAGTCGAAGGCAAAAGCGTTCAAAGACCCGTCTCACTGAATGCAGTCACATCACATCGTTATATAGTCACAGCAAGGAAAAGACCCACCCAAAGTCTGATCTTATCTCTACTGCCAGATGGACCACAAACACAATCCTTACCCCAACTCACGAACTGTCCCTCACCTCTTGTAGGGGATGATTTTATGGTGGGAAAAAGATAAGGATTTCAGGAAAAACTTCAGATTCTTCTTTGTCAGTTATTCATGGGTGCAGGGTTAAACAAGGGTACAAACTACATTCCACACATCTCAGTCCTTTAAGCCAGGTTAAGCATTTTACCCAAGATGTCTTCAGGTCTCTTATACTGTAACATCTGCATAAACAACTAAACATTATCTGGAATCTTCTTTAATGGAAAAGCACATCTTGCAGAAATACAAAAACACAGCAGTTATAAAAAGTGTCATCAGTTCCATCGAAAATGACATTTTTAGCCTCTCACTTGTCATTATTCCAGTGGGAAGTTCGGACAGGTGTACCGAGTGACCGACAAAGAGACCGGCAAAGAGTTTGCTGCCAAGTTCTACCGTGCCCGGACCGCCAAGGACAAGGCCGAAGCTCGCAAAGAGATTCAGATAATGAACAAGCTTCACCACCCAAAGATAGTCCAGTGTCAGGCTGCGTATGAAACTCGTCCGGAGTTGGCCATGGTCATGGAGTAGTAAGTAATCTTTATCTGGTAATTTCTTCCCATTCACACCACCAGGTCCTTGAGTTGTTTTTGTCTTCCCAGCATCGCCGGCGGGGAACTCTTTGAACGCATCGTGGACGAAAACATTGAGCACACAGAACTCACCAGTGCTCGCTATGTGCAGCAGATTCTGGAGGGCATGCAGTACGTGCACAAGCAGAACATCGTCCACCTGGACCTCAAACCAGAGAACATCGTCTGCATGGACACGTCCGGCACGCGGCTCAAGATAATTGACTTTGGCTTGGCCAGGGAACTAGGTAAATGTGAGCAATACAGTGAAGACGATCTAATAAATACATTTTTAACATCGTTTTTCAGATAAATGTCAACTTTATGTATAATCACACATAAAATACAGTTTTTAACATATTAAACACTGTCTAGTATCCTATATATGTGCGACTTTGGGAGAGAACAGCCGTGACTGCATGCCAAAGATGACACCAAGGCGTCTCAAATGCCTAGATTTCTACAACAGCACTTATGTTGCAACAAGTCTTTTTATAGATGACAGAGTGAAACTATTTCAGGAAAATGAAACGAAAGCACCTTGTTCTCTGCAGAGACAATCAGAGACTCGCTTGTTTAAAATTCATTTTTGGATCAAATCTTAAATTATTAAAAACGTCTAAAACATAAAAATTTAAATCATTATGTTCCTATAATATATGCAGTGCCTTGCAGAAGGGACATTCCAGATGAACATACTTTGGTCTAAATCATCTACTGGCTGTAGGATTAAGGTCATTATCCGGCTGGATCTTTGGCAGCGTCTTATTTAGCCCCATTTTTTTTTCTTCAACTCTGCTTCTCAGTCACTGCTAGAGAAAAGCATCCCTCAGCATTAAGCTGAGTTTTTTTTTAATGCGTCTTATAAATAAGCTTGTTTTAAATTCTGCCACATTTTGACCTCTTCTGACCTCACCACCTTCTTGATGAAATATTTCTCATCATTTGTCATGTCGATAAATACTTCCTCCTGAGTTTAGGGAGAACGAATACTGTCGCAAAGCGGTGAATGTTAGAGTACGTCCTAACATTAGGAATGACTCTCTGTAAATGCAAATTTTTTGTTTTGGACTTCTCTCATCCTGCAGAGGAGGGTAAACCTCTGATGGTGATGCACGGCACTCCAGAGTTCGTTGCTCCCGAGGTGATCAACTACGAGCCTGTCGGATTTGGGACCGACATGTGGAGCATCGGAGTCATCTGCTTCATCCTGTAAGCTGAACTTTGGTGGTGCTCATTTGAATTTGAATGCAGCACTCTACGTCTTCTTCAGAAACTTGTGGCTCAAAGTGTCTGAATAGATGCAGATTTGGCACCATCTGCTGGTTTTCTTAACAGGAGCAGACCCTACTGAGAGAGGACATTATCTGGTGTTATCAGTTTTAAGATACCTACTTTCTTCTAAGTGGAAATGTTGGCCACACAAAAAATAGCTACCCTGCAAGGCGAGCTCGTCTGAACCCTTTTATCACTGTTTGTGATCCAGGCTCAGTGGAGAATCTCCCTTCCAGGGAAACAACGACGCTGAGACTTTCGCTCTGGTGACAGCAGCCAGCTTTGAGTTTGACCCGGAAAGTTTTGAAGACATTTCTGATGAGGCAAAGGACTTTATCAGCTCCCTGTTGAAGAAAGACCGAAGGTTGGTCTGCCCTATGTTTTCTAATGATCACATGTTCAGCTAATACAAAACAGCTAGGAGTATCTTGCGCTTGATTAAAGAATGAAGGTAAAGATCTGACAATTGTTACAGCTCAGTATCTGCCCATTTTTTGATTAAAGATCTAGGCTGTCGTGCAGAGAGGCCCTTGCCCACTCCTGGATGGCTTCTTTCACCCCTCTGACCCGTAGACCCACCAAGTCTCTGAATAAAGAGAAGATGAAGCGCTTCCTTGCCAGACGCAAGTGGAAGGTAGACCCAGAATAGGCCAGACGATGCATTTTCTAAAGATGTCTCCTCTGAGGAATTTTTAATTTAAGTCTACAAAAACAAACCCAAAGCCTGGCTGCGAGTAGTGTTGGTCACGAGTCACTATTTCTCCTTTCACCCTACAGAAAACTGGCCAAGCTGTTTTGGCCTTGAAGCGCATGGCTAACCTCACCAGCAAGCCGGATTCTCCTGGCAGCTTCTCAGAGGGTAACGGACACAATGCCTTCTTTCGTCCCAGATCTCCTCACAAACGCCAAATGACTCGCAGTTGGGGACTGTCACTTCAAGTTTACACTCCTCTGATCACTGTGGCCTTGTTTCTGTTTTGTCGTCCATTCAGAGCCAGTGTGGAGCCATGAGGCAGAGGAGGCCATCCAGTCGCTGGACAAGCAGCTGCAGACTGAGCCGTACTTCCAGCAGGTCCTGAAGGACATGACCCTTCACAAGGGAGAGACCGCTCAGCTGACATGCCTGGTTGACGGTACTAACAGAGCACCGATAACTCTTTATAGATCCAAAATAGGTTCTCAAGGAGCAAAACGACAGAGAACGAGACACTTAGCTGCTATAGTATGAATCGTTTGTTAGATAGCATTCTTTTTATGTGGGACTGCATGAAATGAGATTTAGGTCTCCAAACTACGGAAAAACTCAGGGTGGATTTGATGCTGTCAAAGTAAGAACAAAACAAAAGCCGACTTCTTCCATTCTAAAACTGCTCAAATCTAAAGAGAAAAGATCCAAAACAGATTTAAAAAAAAAAAAACGTTAGGCAGCAGAAGCTGTAAAGTGACGCTTTGGTTTGATGCTAAATGTGGATGTCGAAGTTAGCATTCAGATAGAACTGGGTAATTTAATTTGGGTCAGTATATATATATATAAATATATTTGGGTTTTTTTTAAGAGATTCTCTACATCTCAGTTCATTTCTCCAAATGTCTTTTTGAAACTGGTTCAGATTCTGACAGGAGAGTGACTTTAATGAAAAGTCAAAGCAGGACCAGAACACAAGCGGAAAATTCTTAGCACATCTGAATTTTATTAACACAAAACCCTATAGTTTTTTACCCTTAAGAGTCCATTTGAACACACAATTGTGTGTTGTAATACATATTGTCTTCTGCATAAGTGTCTCAATTATACAGGAACTTTCAAAGTCATCAGTGATGTGTCTTGGACGCAAAACGGGTTTTTAATGTGCAGCAACTGTGACTGAAACCCAGCGATACATTGACAAACACTTTTAAGATAGTTAACATGACATTTATCATGCTAACAGAGGCCTGAAGAGTTGGGAAATGTTTTCAATTTCAGTATGAAATCAATTAAGAAGCTAATAGATATTTGCCCTGATGCATAAAATCAAGTTGGTTTTTTTTTCCCCCCCAAATCACAGGTTACCCACAACCTGAGGTAAAGTGGCTTCATAACGAGAAGCCGGTGAGCGACTCGAGCAGAGTGAGGATGCAGCAGGATGATGACGGCCTCTGCTCTTTGGTTGTGGCTGATCTGGTGCTCTCCGACTGCGGGATTTACGTGTGCAGAGCCCAAAACAAGCTGGGGGAGGCAATGTGCTCCGCAAAGCTGAAAGTCGAACTGTGAGAGACCGTGCGTTAGTAGATCTCCTTTGCTTAGGCTGCTACATGGACACTTGTTTTATTTTAGAAGACACAAATGGCTGAAGTCATGACAGCAATGCCATTCTGTTAAAAGGAAAGTAAGATTTTTACACGCACTGCTGAAGTTTCACACTTTGTGTTCCTCAGCTTTGGCTGAAATTCATCTTTTTTTTAACCACAAGGTAAAATGATGCAAGACCTGATCTGAATTTTATAAATGGCATTACAGATGCATTTGTATATTACAATACTGTTTACATAAAAGTGCTAAAATAAAGACTCTTAAAGAACACAACCTGGTTCATTAAATGTGTACAACACTTAGAAGGCTTAAAATTTAAAGTTCTGCGGCAAGTTTGCTCAAATGAATGAGAAAAGTTAACCTAATAGAAAATCTATTTTAGTGTTATGTTGTATGATGCAGTAAAAGAACTAAAGGAAAATTGAGATTCAAGAACCATGAACACCCAAATTACAGGATTTTTTTTTTTTTTGGTAAACCTCAATTTATTAAACATTGACTTGTTTAAATATAAACAATTTTTCTGTCACTTCAGACCAAATAGATGCGCTAATTAACAGATTGGATATCCGAATCTCCCCCAAACGTTATTAAATCAATTTCTCCTTTCTGGAAACTAATTACAAAGTTCAATGAGAAACTTTAATGCCTATTTATGAAATAAGGATTTATTTACAAATTAGTGTCCACATATTTCTGAACTATAATAGCTTAGTAATTTATAGTAACATGGGCTACAGCCAAGAACACATGTTGAAATATGTAATGTTCACTGATCATTTAAAGACAACTCACTGGTTACTCATTTAAAATCAAAGTTATTTTTGCTTCCTAGTTGACTTTCTCACATTCATCCTTAAATTAAGCGTCTTGGACATAAAATGACACTTTTAAAAACCTCTGCAGAGGCCCAGGCACTGACTTCTTGAATAAAGTGAGGGAGCCTGCTTGGTTAGCTAGAGATGCATGATGCCTGTCCTCACAGTGTTTAAGGCAGTGTTTCCTCCGGTGGATTGGTCACTGGCACACACACACACACACTTCCTTCTGCGTTTTCTCTCCACAAGTCAAAGTTGATGTAACCCAGAGATATTTTCTGTCATCCCTCTGTCTTCTTCAGGATTCTCTTCTGAAGGAGATTCCAAGCTTTAAGTACCTTTTATTTAAAAAAAAAAAAAAAAAAAAAGTCAATTTAAATTATTTGCAACTGCTTCATGAAATTACCGACGTGATGATGAGTGTCTGACCTGTTTCCGGGTGACCTCTGACTCCCACAGAGTGCTCAGCACTACGTTAGCATGCTTGACTTGTTTGCTGCTTGGCCACTGATTCTGCAGCCTGCGCAGGGCATCTTCTTTGCTGAGCCCGTCCCGTTCGATTATTCTCGTCACGGCCTGGAAAGAATCGCCAAAAAAAAAAAAAAAGCTGTCAGTTGTTTCATAGCAAAGATAAGTTTAGAAACTCTGGTGCACTCTAGTGGCATTGTTTAAAAGAAACACTAAAAAGATCAACACATATTAAACCTTAATGCATGAAATGTTCAAACCAAATGTTTAATGGCTTTAATGGTTCTTGAAAAAAACACCCTTAAAGTATTTATGCCTCTTGAAATGTTTCCCGTTTTGTTGCATGGCAACCACAGACTTCAATGTATTTCACAGTGAAATGCAAAGTTTCAACTTCTACAAATCTATAAATCTCTCAAGACAAACTTTTAGCTAAAGCTTTGTTCATCTAGATTCTAAATGTTTGCTCAATCTCAGTCCATTTGGATGTAGAGCTTCTGATCAGAAATCCTAAGTTTTCCTCAGATTCTGAGTTGTACATTTTTGAGAAAAACTCTATGTGAAACTGTGCTGCTTCTTTTTGTGTCACTGAGGATGCTGGTAAGAACTCGTTACCTCCTCCTCAGGAATGATGATGACCCAAACCTCGTGGACCAAGTCTGTCCAGCCGGCCTCCAGAAGAACAGCTGCATCCACCACACAAACCTCCCTACCTAAAAACCAACAAAGAAGAAATCATTTTAGGGACAAGATCATACCGTGGCCGAAAATATGACAGTGTGTGCAACATGCAATTAAAGTTTGTTGTTGGAATCAAACATTTACATTAACTCTATATATTAACTTTAGCATTTTTTGTTCCAGCTTCTCACAGTTTTGTCCTAAAGTTTCAGTCAAATCGATTCTAGCAGATCACAGCAAAACCAAAGAATGATTCGGTTTTTAATATAAGGATTCAAGAAAGAAAAAATACAAAAATCGGTTTCACTCAGACAGAAAGAACTGTGAGCAGCTTAAATAATTAAGCTGCTTAATTAAATACAACACCTTCTTTCCTGGCTTGGTTTATTGTTTGCTTGACCAGAATTGCAATCTCAGGCCACACAATGTCTGTCAGACATTTTAACCGAGCCTAAAAACAAACATCACCCTTAAGTCAGTTATAAAAGAACAACTGCACTTTGCAGACAATTGCAACGCGACACATCCGGTGTTGGAATACCTGGTTCCCAAATACTTTTGATGCTAAAGCTCGCCGGTTGATGGTTTTATCCTCATTCAGAATTTCTGCAAGAAAAGAAAACAGAGAAAAGGATTAAAGTAACTCTGAAAGCAACATTTCTCCCAAGTTGAAATTCTTTACTTTTAAAAACTCAAATAATTAAGTAAGTAATATCTAAACAAAAATGGAAAGTTCATGACTCATCTGCAAACCTCCTAACATACAACTGAACTGCAGAGGGGAATGTTTATCATACATATACACAGATTGGAGCAAATATATTTAAATATTCCAGTCAAATTTCACACCAAAAATGAAGAACCTGTGGCAAAAGAAAGACAGATGAGAGCTCTCCAACTCTGGAGGAGCTGCAGAGATCCACAGCTCAGGTGGAAGTAGAGAAACTCATTGTTAAAAACTCATACAGGATACGCATCACACATGTAGAAGGTACTATGATCAGGCTGGACCACCACTGAAATTTCTGTACAATATGCAAACAAACAGGAAACATGGTGGTGGCAGCATCAGGCTGTGGGAATTCTTGTCAGAAATTGTTAGGGGAAGTAAAAACAAGGGTAGGACAATAAATCAATTTTTTGTCTTTGGGTTTCCATAATTCAAAGGGACGTTAAAGGACCAAAGCCTACTAACTTATTTGACAAGCGTGTTTCAAATATGTTTCTAATTCTAATTATTTATAATTTAAGTCAAGTCACAGAAGGGAAATAGAGTCCAGTTTATGAAAATATTTGTCACTTGTAATTTCTTTTTAAGAAAAGAAGAAAAAAAAATCACAAATCAAATTTGGTATGAGGAAAAAAAAAAATCAGATTTCATTATAAACCATATCACCTAGTCAGACTAAATAAATAAAAAAAACTCAGAAGGACAACGATACAAAACAATCAACCAGAGCCACTACAAAAATCCCCGTTTTTTTGTTCCAGTTCAGAATTAAGCACTTGTCACGTAACATCACTTAAAATACACTGATGTTTGTAGCTGCAAAATGTCAAAATGTGAAAACATTCAACAGTACCACTTTTTTAAGGTACAACTACTATATGTATCAAGAAATACTTTTAAAGGAAATTAGCATCATCATTTCATAATTTATGTTTAATAAGCACCATTACTGATATCTGCCAGCTCTAACAAGCCCTGAAAGCAAAGCTAGTCTCTACCTGATCCAAACACTTGGAGCACTTTCTGATAGCATTGTGCACCGGGCTGGTACACCTCATGACCCAGCTTATCGCAGTCGATCCGAACCGCGCCAAGAACCTCCAGCTGTTTGGCCACGGAGCTCTTTCCACTGCCGCTGCCTCCCGTCAGACCAATCACATAGGGAGAGGGAGGGAGCTGGGGCGAACCCTAACACAAAGGAGGCAAAACAAAATCCATGAGATCACAAGAACATTTCAATGAGGCTTCAGGCAGGAGAAGCAAGAACAAAACAAAAGTCCAACAGGCTCCCCGCCCTCACAGGGGAAACCGTCTGGATGACCAGCAGCGAACAAAGAGAGCAGATCACACTCATGCAAACTAAACTCCAGGTTTCTAACCGTCATTCTGAAAGTTGTTGTGTTTCCTCAGACTTTATGCTGGCCACAATAAAACCAAGCTTAAAAGATTAACTGTCCGAGTTTTCAGCAACGAATTTAAAACTCAGCTGCTCTTTCTGATATGCCTGCTGTAACTTTTGTTTAGCAGAAAACACAAAAAAACTGTTTTTTACTCTTTCAGACTAGAAAGAATTTTGCCGACTGCGTTTATTGTGACAAAGAAGTAACAGGAAAAGAAACAGAGCTTATTTAATCAATTAAATAAATCTCATGATATAAAATCTGTCAGTGCGGTTTAAGGTAAGACAGGCGGTATAGGCTTTATCACAATATTTCAACGTAATGATGATAAAAGAGTGTTTACAACTTTTGGAGGTTTTTATTTGTAGAATGTCACTTTGTGTCACTGCAGTAACAATAATAACAGCTTTTATTTGTAAGGCCCTTCACATCGCAATGGTCTAAAAACAAAAAATCCAATTGCAATGGTTAAAAATAATAAAATAAATGAAAGATTTACAAAATATCTAAGAAATTAACCAAATGTTTTTCAAAGACAAAATGTCTTAAGAACATTTTTAAAACAGTCAATGGATTATGGTGCAGTTTACCACCAAGCTGCACATAATTACTGCATTTAACTGCAATTCCAAATTTCTTGATACTTATGGATGTTTTCACGTCATCAAATACAATTTATTGGGGTTAGAACCAATAAACAGGCAATAAACAAGAAGTCAATTCTTTTTGTTTGTTTTGTGTTTAGAATTTCTTAATCTCAGTTGCCAATTAAAAACAAAAATACATGATAAGGATTTCAGAAAATCATCTTTAAATCTGATTATATATTATTTGTTTGACTAGGATTTGTAAAAAATAAATTGAACTTACTTTAGGCGGGTTAAAGAGGGTGCCAAGTAGACGAGAGCGTAGACTGGACGAGCTGATCTTCTCCTCCTCAATTTCGTTGCGGTGAGCGTCCTTAAGCAGCTGGATCTCATGAAGGACAAGAGGTGGAAGGTCCTAGTTAAAGTTAAAAAAAAAAAAAAAAAAAAGAAATATTACAACCTTCCTCCAGGTGATCTCCAATTTCAGGCTGTTTGTCAGACGGACAGCCTGAAACACTGATGTTACCATGACAACATGTCCGATTTCAGGTTCCCAGCATCTGTTCAGCCTAAAATATTACAATAAACATCGTGCAAAATACTTTCAAAAGTACACCAGGCGACATTGAACTCAGTGAAACGGAACAGCGTACGTTCTCGGCGCGTTTCGCGTTGACAGCCTCGCCGCCCTTTCTCGTTTCCTCGCTGACCACGATGCACTTCAGCAGAGGGTCCACGATGGACACGCTGAAGGGGTCTTCAAGTGGGACGATCTCAACCTGCAGGGACGGTTTGGTGTCCTGCAGAAACTCCTGGAGTCTGTGCACTCGCACAGAGTACGGCTCAATCAGCTCCTTTAGTACTTTTTCTGAAACCGGAGAGAAGCAAAAGTCAGCCAGAAGTTGCTCACATGTAGCGCCTTGCAGAAGTATCCGTTCTCCTTGAAATTTCACATATTTTGTCGTGTTACAGTCACAGCGATTAATCAGATTAAAAAAAAAAAAACTGACACACTGCAGATTTTTCACTTAACCAGATAAGCTAAATTGTGGTTAGCTTAATGTATATTAGAAATACAGTTAAAGATGCAAATAAATAAATAATTCAATTCCTTTTTGAACAAGAATAGAAAGACTTTATTTTCTAATATTTTGTTCCTTTAGAGTACACTTAATCTTTTCTAGGGAATATACATCTGCAGCTAAATAAAATATTATTAAAATCAACGTGTGAAAAGCTCACCCCTTTCTTCTTGACTTGATCTGTTGTTTTTATTTTTATTAACTGATCAATACTGTGATATCAAAAGTTGCTCAATAGAAAACCTTTAAACAGGTGAAGCTAAAACTATGCCACATTTCACAAAGGTTTTGTTTTGTTTTTATCTTAAAATCAAAATGTATTTATTTTTTGCAGATTTTGCTCAATTACTGCTTTGAATGTGTTTTTCTTTCTTTCCTCTGAGTTGTTCTGTCACATAAATTCCCCCAAAATACAATAATGTGGTCATAAATATACTGCTCAAAAAAATAAAGGGAACACTTAAACAACACAATATAACTCCAAGTAAATCAAACTGTCCATCTAGGATGTGTTATTTGAGTGTTCCCTTTATTTTTTTGAGCAGTGTACTTTTGCAAGGCGCTGCATCATTTTACCATCAGAGGTTTTTATGAATAAATGTTGTTAAATTCTTAAAAGGACCACTCACTTTTAAGCATTGCTTGGTCGCACACACCAACGACAAACCTTCTGTTGGCCAGGAGACATGAGATGCTGAGCAGCGTCTTGTGGGCTCCATGCAGGCGGTCGAACGTTCCTCCTACCACTACGTCACTGTACGTTTCTATGGGTTCAACCTTTAGCTCTTGGTCACTTTCTGGCGCGTCTTCGTTCTCCTGCAGCTTTACTAGTTGCGGATGAAGCAGCACCGATGAGATACCGGGTCGACAGACATAACAGTGGCCGGTGTACTTCTCCAGACATTGCTGGACCTGATGGGACTGATACGGGTCCTGCAGCGCAAAGTCCGTCAGCACCACGTCTGGGGAGTGAAACAGAGGCTGAGGTGTGGGGAAGGGGCAGTTTGGAGCCGCGGCCCCGCCGCTGGCAGCCGGCTGACCGCGAATATTAGTGAGTAAAACCCGAACATCCAGGTGTCCGCACACGTCCGCTGCGTTGTTATAGAGCCGAGTGATGAGCGTGGACAGGTCGACTACGGGCGGAATGAAAACGGGTCGAGGTTGGGTCCCGCTGGTCAGGTTAAGCCCGGGATGGAGGTGGACGTACAGCGTGCGGTCTACGAGCTGAGCGGCCGAGCTGAGCACTGGAGCGATGCGTAGCGGGAGAGTCTGGAGAGGAGAGGTCAGCACAAGGATGCCTGTGCTGAACATGGACATGGTTGTGTCTGATATCACAGGGATTCCCAGGAGTCTCAGAGGAGAGACACAGCGGGCTCACTGAGGAAGACAAAAAAAAAAAAAAAATTGTGTTTTAGTTCAGTGGTGTACAAACTTTTTACACTGGGGGCCACAAAATTCATTAATATGTAAAAATTTGTTTGTAATTGTTTTTTTCTGCTCAACAACATTTTCTTTTTTCAAAATCTGTTTAACTTTACAGATTCAAAACATGAAAAGGGCTGCCTTAGTAAAAGGAAAATAATTTCCACATTTTTTGGGGTTGTTAATTATTTTCTACTTTGTTGGCCAAAATGTTTACCATTCTTGACTTGTGGTCAGGGCCAAACAAAATCCTTTCAAGAGCCACAAAGGGCCCCCAGACCACACTTTAAGACACCATAGCTTTAGCTTGTATTATTTAAATAAGGCAAAAGCTAATATTGATACATGACAATACAGTCGATACCAAAAGTTTATCTGCACTGAATAAAAAGACACAAGTATCTTTTTCTTACTGTCTGAAGTTAAATCAGATCAAACTCACAAAAAATATTCCTATTTGCTAAATTCCACATTAATTACACTGCAAAAACACAAAATCTTACCGAGTAATTTGCGTCTAGTTTCTAGTGCAAATATCTTAGTACACGGGAAACTATTCAGCAAGATATTGGAACTTGTTTTAAGTTAATAATTTCTAAAATTGCAGAAAAAGTACTAGTTCCATTAGAAGATTAATTCAAGACAGTTTCCCAGGTTACAAGTGAAATAATCTGCCAGTGAAACTTGTGTTTTTTCTGTAATTTTAAGAGTTAAAACAAGCTCCTACATCTTGTTGAAAAGTTACTTATGAGAAAATTTTGTCTTATTTGAAGTGCACTAATTTATTTGCACTAGAAACTCGACCACAATTACTTGGTAATATTTAGTGTTTTTGCAGTGTAGAGGAAGAGTATGTCAGAGATTTATTTATTAATGTCTTTAAAAACTGAAGTTTACATACAGAGTGATTACCAATTATTTAAACCGTGAATTAAATATATCAGGAAGAGAATTGTGGAGCTGCTCAAGTCTGGTTCATCCTTGGGAATAATATCCAGATGCTCGAAGGAGCCGCGTTCATCTGTTTTCAGATTACCTTTCACCAAATCTCTATGGCTGCAGTGCATCCGTAATGATACACTCCAACAAATTGTTAACAGTAAAGAAGGTTCAGTTCCTCTAGGTAAGGAGTGTTTCACTTCGGGACAAACTGCAACCACTGATTGCTCAGTAGTTGCTCACAAACCAACTGGTTTGACTGATGGGTGGTGTCATGAAAAGCCAGATTACAGTTTGCAAATGCACACAGGGACAAAGACCTTCATTTCTGGAGACAGAAACTAAAGGAGGATTTTTTATTTTTTTTCCACCCTTGCAATTGGTTACATTAAAACACGGTGGTAGATAACATTTTAACTCAGAGTTACAATGTCCAAACATCAAGCTTGGATGCACTTTAGGAGTGAACAGAAAGGCCCACTTTACACTCTTTAAGTTGTCATTCGGGCAACAGATCAAAATCACAAATTTGTTCAATAATTCAGTACTTTCAATTGATACACAAAGCTGTGCGACGATAAATGCACTCAGCTTTTTCAGTGTGAATTTTATGTAATCTGTTAACAGCTGTGGTAATGAGGTCTCAAATTTAAACAAAATAATAAAGTATTTTAGTCCAACTCACAACTAGCTAGCCACATTCAGACCAACAATCACACTTATTAGTAAACAACAGTTCAAAGAAAACTGAACGTAAAGCAACAGCAGCGAGTTAAATGTGTTCTGTATCTATCATTTATGATTTACAGTGTGCATTTTTGCTCCATGCACATGTTAAGGCCCAGCAACAGCTTTAACTGTCGTTTGTAACTGACAGCTAACTGCATACACAACTTAGCAGCTACTTACCCGATGGAAAAAAGCTAACGAGACGTGAAGAACGGATTAATCGTCACATGCACAGCTGTATACATATTTACTGTGCCGACTGTTCATCGGACAACCTTCGTTTAAACGCACTTTAAACCAGTTCACACTCCTCTCCTGTTCCTTACAGCTAGGAGGCACCTTCTGGTTGAAGTTACGGGGTCTGCATCATTTCCACGCAGCCGGAACACCGATTAGGTGGAGTCTGCAAATTGTTCCTCAAAGAGTATTTGTTTTTTTGTCAAACATTAGTGTCGGCATTCAAGTTAAATATTTCTTATAGATTGTCACTATTCGGTGAAAAGATTTCCTGTATTCAGTTGATAAACTCCTCACAAGCCGCCTCTGATCAAGTCCGGCTTCCTCACCGGAGATGACAAAAGGAGCGAGTCCCTCAGTTGATTTGTTTAAAGTCACGTGACGTTTCACGGACACTGATCGCGTTCTTTAACAGTCAACCGGGTGATGGAGCGGGTACATGATGACGAGGCGGACTGGGGGGAATTTAACTATTAAATTTAGATAAAATGCGGTTTTGGCGGCGGGAAGTGGTTATTACAAAATAACCCGCAGAAGCATTAAAATCTAAACGCTATCCCTTTACTTTACGGTATTCTCTATTGGCTTATTTATACTTAATACTGTGCTTGCTCACTGACTGCACGTTTACTGACAGATACACAAATTACATCTATTTACAACATTCTGTTCTATCTAAGATTTTCTTTTTGTTCCTGCAAGTCGACAAACCTCCTCAAGTGTAGTTGAGGTGGAGTTCAGACGTTTCTTTCAAGGTTGGGTGCGCTTGGCAGATTTTTATTTTTATTTATTTATTTATTTATTTTTATTAAACACTGAACAATTTACAAAATCAAGAGGCATGTTCTTACATGAAGAAATCAAGTTTTCGCTTGGCAGATGTTGTCGGTGTGCTGATTGACTCGCCGGATTAAGAGTGATGCGCCGAAGTAGCAATGATGCGCACCCACAGAATATTTCAGGAAACGACTGAAACGCCCCCGGGGAATTGTGGGATATGTAGTAAAATTCTAATTTCTTCCAACAAACTATAAATCTATTGGTTTTAAATGACTGGATATGCAACATTAACCATCAAGATATTTGTATTATGTGCTATTTTTCGTGTCACACAATTTTATGGTTGTTTTATTACAGCTGTGAGAGAAGATGTTAAAGAAGTTTTCAGTTTACATGTAATCCTAATCTTATCTTCACATTTAAAATTGAAATTTTGCTTGCTCTACAGTTAGTTTATACTGAAGGTTTTCATTTTTATTTTTAAATATTTGAAGAACCAAAGGGCGACAGAATGTATTATGGTGGGACTAATTTAGCACAAATTTATTAATTAAAAACATTAAGGAAATTGTTCATGCATTAATATTTCCTCCGGGGCAAATTTAGAAAAGTTTGGGACGAGTTTTACAACCGTCATGATTGAAATTTCTGGGTGATTTATTTTCTTTAGCCCAAGGCTCTCGGGAAAGCATTAAGCAGGGGAATTTATGACAATTACAAATACAAACTGCCAAATAAAACCGACTCTTGTGGCAGTCTTTTCTTTTAATTGGAAATTTAATAATTTCAGGCAATCCGGGTTTTTTTTCTTTACAAATATAAAGCGTAACACACTGTTATCTTGCAGAAGCAGCTTCATTTGGGATGCCCTGGGGGTTAGAGAGGCAGAGATCCTGCATATGGCAATAATAAAACACACACACACACACACAGAGAAAAAAGAACTGAAGATTCAAGTAAAAATAAACTCCTGGCAATTTTGGGAAATTAAGACACATGTTGGCTTTTTCACTCTGGTGAGAGGAATGCAGATCCTCATAAAAGATGGTTTGATCAATTAAATCTTGATGTGCTGAAAGACAAAATATTGCTGCAACAAGCAAATAAACTAATTCAAAGTGCCTCATTATTATTATCAGTCAGTGGAAGTCTGATTGTTCCAGTGATCCAGGTCTTGCTGTGTCTTATCAAACTATATGCTATAGACACAAAAATCTTCAAACGAGTTGCCCAAGTAAACTTTATATTCTAAAGCTTTTTTATTTCTTATATCAAAGTTTCAACTGACTTTGCATGGCAGGCTTTTGGTGCTAAAAACAACGTGAGGGCGTGACTACATCGTAGGCACACAGAAGCAAATCATTTAAAGCAGAACTGCATGGATTAGATACTTTTTATCTCAAAGGTGAGCAGTTTTTTAACATTATTATGTTTGCATACAATTTTACTGGCTATCATGTTATTGGAGAGTAAATACTTTGTTCTATAGGAACTCAACATACGGTAAACTCAAAGTACATATTCCTTTGCCTGCCTACAAAGAGATCAAAGTGGGGAACACCCCCAAAGGTGGTGGAGAATGGCCGAGCTAAGATCCTGTGGGACTTCCAGATCCAGATAGACAAAATGGTAAGGTCGAACCAATCGGACATTGTCTTAGTGGATAAACAACAGAGGAAAGCCGTTGTGGTGGATGTAGCAATACCGAGTGACTGCAACATCAGGAAAAAGGAGCACGAGAAACTGGAGAAATACCAGGGCCTCAGGGAGGAACTGGAGAGGGCCTGGAAGGTGAAGACCACAGTGGTGCCTGTGGTCATCGGGGCCCTCGGGGCAGTCACCCCCAAACTGGAGCAGTGGCTACAACAGATCCCAGGAACAACATCAGACATCTCAGTCCAGAAATGTGCAGTTCTAGGCACAGCAAAGATACTGCGCAGAACCCTCAAGCTCCCAGGCCTCTGGTAGAGGACCCAAGCTCAGAGGATAAGAACCACCCGCAGTGGGTGAGAAGGGATTTTTTAAATTTTTTTATAATTACACTATTTAATATATATAATATTTAATATATATAATTAATATATATAACTACACTATTTTTAAATGAAATCAAGATGTATAATAGCGTCAACAATAAATTATTACATTCTACATGTGCTAAACATCCGAGCTGCTTCTAATATGATCTGAAGATCTGCGCTCTTCTGTTCCTTAAACTATGACGCCATCTTGTGGACGAGTCTGGTAACAGCAGCTGTACCTGCCTTACTGTTCGGATTCAGGAAGAGACATCCGGGTTATCAACCACTTGATTCCTGTACCGGCGCCAAAATGGTGTTAAATAGTCGAAGGAATGACTCATGACAGAACTCTGCATCAAAGTTTCAGTTGTAAACCTTACCCTTAAAAACATTGCGACTTTTTAAAACAAATTTTAAAAGTCACCGAAGTGTAATTTTTCTCGTTTTCCCGGAATACGCCCACCTATCATAGCCACGCCCACTATAGCACCTGAGCAGAAGCAGACTTCCTCATGCTGATGTTTTATTATTTTTTCTTTTCACCATGATGGTTATCAGGAAACCCATTCTGATCGCTTTTATCCTTCACTTCTTTATTTCCGGGACAGAAAGTACAGGTGAGTGATACTTAAATTATTTTTTTTGGTTCCCTTCGAAAAAGAGAAGTCGCTTTAATTCTGTATTTCTCTCAGACCGATTGGGTCACAGAAGTATTTTTAGTGTAGCCTCTCCGTCTTATTGGCAGTCCAGCTTCTGAAAGCATGTTCTACTTTAATCGAGTTGTTTTATGAAAGAGATCAAAAGGATCTTGATTAAAATGTTACCTAATAATTGTTCTGGGTGTGTGCTCGGAATGCGTGTGAATAGCATTTGCTATTCAAAGTGTTCCCTCGCAGTATTTTACAATGTTTTCTTTCCATCTCCAGAAGATTTCGGTGGCTTTACATCAAAACTGCCTAAATACTCCATTGTAAAACCACAAGTGATCAACAACAGGTGGACAAGGAGCCTCAATGGGACCTCACAGACAAAAGAGGTAAGTTCCTGGTGTTACAAATGTTCTTTAGCTTTTTCTGACTTCATGTAATTACATTATTATTTTTGTCTGTTTGTTTTTCTTTTATTCATACAGGCATATGGAGATAAAGTATCTTACACACTGATGATCAACAACAAAGAGCATATTCTTCATCTGGAAAAGAACAGGTACAAACTCATCATCACTGACATTGATGGCGATAGAGGTTCATCTTAATAAAATTAAAAACTTTGAAGTTGTTTCAATGATCCAGTTAAGAGTTATACTACAATCCTACTTATAATATAGAAAGTGATTTGTTTTAAGTGTGTATGATTATGGCTTGCTCTTAATGAAAACTAAATTCTGAGCAATATGGTTGTTCTTCCTTCCACTCAACTTTCCAAAAGTCTCTGAGGATACTTTGGCTGTTTTAAAAGATCTTGGATAATGTTCTAAACAACAGAAATTTGTGTTTTTGATTAGCTGTGAGCCGGATTTTCAAAACAAACAAGCAAACAAAAAAAAAACCCACATGTAACACTTTTTGAGTTTAACTGCAGAATTAAGTTACATTTTGAATGATTGTACAACATTTTAAGATTCACTGGTAATTTTTAATCTTCAAATGAAATTGTTTTATTTTTTTCTCTTCTGCTCAGAGAATTTTTACACCCCAATTTTGTCCAGTATTCTCGGGATGCCAGCGGTAACTACAATACCTCATATCCAAGACAATCTGTGAGTTTCCTGATTGCCCATTAATCCTTATAAGAACTGCTGTAAGAAAAAAAAAAAGGTGTTAAATTAAATTATTCTAAATTTTCAGGTGAACTGCTACTACCATGGATCTGTGGAGGGATACGAAGGTTCAGTGGTTGCGCTCAGCACGTGCTCTGGCCTCAGGTTTAAACCTTTGCTTGGATTATTTCATGCAGAATATTTTACATTCCAATTGAAGTTTATTTATTTCAGTAACCTAATTAATTAATTACTAAAGCATATTTTCAAGTCTTTATTTTTATTTGTAGGATGATTTTCTGCTTGTAGCTGTTGAAAACAATGATCTTTGTGATTTGAATATTTCATCAGTCCAACAAAAGAAAAAAAAAAATACATAAATGTGAACTTAATGAAAAGTAAATTTTTTGCCTGCTGAATGGTTATTAAACCTGACATCTTGTGACCAGCATCCCTTCTTCCACAACATGATAAAAAATCAAATTAACATTTACTTCTACAAAGGAAATAAGACTCTGGAAAGATCATCAACTTTCAAAAGTATTTGTTTTATTAATATTTCTTAAAATGCTATTTTTAAAATCATTTATACCCCTCCTAAACATTTATTATAGCAGTCAGGTCCAATCACAGAACATTGAGCTTCTTTTTGCAGTTTTCCACTGGTATTTTTGTTGATGAGCTCCACATTTCTGAGGAGAAATCGTCCTAATTATTAGCTCCCTCCAAACATTCTCTGTCAGATTCAAGTTGAGCCTGCAGTCAGGGAACTCCAAGAGGTTATTATCAGTTTAAGCCTGAAATGTGAGGAAAATGTGTGCTAACTGCAACCCATATAGACATTGTAGTGATCATCAACATATTAACTCTCTGTTTTTGCAATATTGTGCAGCCATTCTCAGTGGTTTATTGCTACCAACCCATTTTTATTTGATTGCTGAGCCGTTGAACTTCCATGGAACCGGTCCATATCATTCCTTTAGCCCGCTGTGCTGTCCTTCTCCACAGGGGTGTGATCCTCCTTGAAAATGAGACATTTGGACTTGAGCCCGTTCCAGCGTCCACCACCAACGAGCACGCTCTCTACCTCCTGAAAGACTCTCATTCTGAGCCAGTCACCTGCGGAGTCGTTAGTGAAGCAACATCAACGCCCAACTATGAACCCTTTGAGCCTGCCCAGTCCATGACTTCTCTCCTAAGGGTTCGTTCTACATCTAAATGTTTAAAGTGTAAAATGGAGGCCTTTCTGTCTAAATCCTCTTCCTTTTTGTTTCAACAGAGAAAACGCGCTTTGCCTCAAACCAGCTTTGTCGAGTTGGTGCTGGTCGTCGATAACCTCAGGGTAAGTGTTGATGATTTACTTTTTGTTTCCAGTAAAACATATCCTGATTTAACCAATTAACTGGTCTGTTGTGACGAAGAGACGGCTGACTCAAATGGGGAAACTCTCAGTTCCTAAAATTACCTACAACCACAAGCTTTTGGTCTTTACCGAAAGAACAAGATTCCAGAAGTCAACCGAAGGGAATTTCCTCTGCAGGGTTTCTGGGCTTTCCTTATAGGGACTCAGGCTAGAGCCGCTGCTCCTCCATGTCAAGAGGAGCCAGTTGAAGCAGCTCAGGCATCTAATTAAGATGCTTCCTGGACACCTTGCTGTTCCAGACACGTCCCTTTGGAAGGGAACCCAAAGAGAGACTATGAGACACGGCGACTATGTTTCATGGCTGGCCTGGAATCGCCTTGGGATGCCCTCGAGGAGCTGGCCCAAGTGGCTAGAGAGAGCAAAGTTTGGGTCTCCCTACTGAGGCTGCTGCCCCTGCGACACAATCCTGGATTAAGTGAACTATGGATAAGATAAGAAGATGGCTCGATAGATGGATTTTCCACACTAAGCTAGAGGAGAATCTATCACTCCTCGATCTTTTGGACACACTGACTCAGTGACTGTAGTGGGCTATAGTGACGCAGAAATATTTCTATCTGTTTGTCATTAGATTAGATCAGTGGTCAGAGTCCTTTAGATGCGTCTTTGTACTATACAGTTGCATTAAATGGTGAAACTGCTGTCAAGTTACATAGAGCTCTCTGCTAATGAGCTTATTTTGTACCCAGGTGTGCAGAAGCAGAGATACATTGAAACATTTTAGGACACCGACCCTGGAGGATTGGAGTTTGAGAATAATTGCTAAAAAAAAAAAATGTTTAAGCATGGAGTCTTGAAACAACAAAACTGAGACTTTTTTTTTTTTTTTTTTTTAAACTTGGATGCACCAGATTAAGGCATTCAATAATCTAGATGTCCTAAGGCTTCTGAAGGATCAGGGAGCATAGTCAAGCTACTGAGCTGCACCCAGATCCTGCTTGTCTTCTTCTTAGTTTAGTTACCAAATCAGCAAAGTCATTGCAGAACTTGTGGGTTCTGAGTTCGGGAGGAACAGGATGTGAGGGATTGGTCATCCTATGAACAATGAGGACTAAGGTTGCGGATTATTGCGGCTTTTGTTGATTATGTCAGAAAGACAACATAATTTACTTGCTCAAAGGTGATCTTTCACTTTCAGAGAACACTTTGATCTGTCTGAACAGGCACTGATAAGCATATCAAGCGTATTAGTCATAACTAAAACAATCACTACAAAGATATTTATCTAAAGCAGCGATCTCAAACTCTAGTTCATAAGAGTCGGTGTCCTGCAATTTGTATAGACACTTTGTGTAACATCAGTTCAATATTCTATAGTTTTTATCCTATTAAAAATGTAGATACATTAAATGTGAATAAATGTGTCACTTCTAATAATATTTATTTTATTGTTGAGAATGTGGTTTATTTTTGTAAACATTTGACCTTTTTTAACAGTATAATTACAAGAAACAAAATGAAACAGCAGTCAGAGAGGAGATGGTGCAAATGGCAAACCTACTGGATGGGGTGAGAGTTTCTGCTGTGTTTATTTATATCTTTGTTATTCTTCAACTGCTTTGCACAAACTTTAGTATCTTTACAATCTTCAAACTAAGAATTGCCTAAATTTTGCTGATAATCTCTGATGCTAACAAACATTTTCCTCTTTTTTTCCTTTAGTACTACAAACCCCTCAATATCCGAGTTGTGCTTGTGGGCCTGGAGATTTTTAAGCAAGGCAATCCTTTCAGTGTGGAAGGCAGTGCTGGACAGGTGCTGGGAGAGTTTGTTAAATGGAGGAAGAGTACTCTGTTACCAAAGATCAGACATGACATCGGTCAGCTCATTGTGTGAGTAACATTCGTCTGTTTTTATTTAGCAGAACAAACCATTAATTTAGGTTTCTGTCTGTGCTTGACATTATTAGAGAAGACTTTAACTTTGTTTATTTCTCCATGTGACTGCCAGTGGTCGGTCAGGGGCGTACAGCGGTGGCATTTTGGGCATGGCCTTCGTTGGCACCGTCTGCTCTGTTGCAAGCTCTGGAGGAATTAACGTGGTAGGTTCTGTTTTAACCTCGAACGCCTGCTCACACAGTGGTGCTTTGACACGATGAGCTTTTACAGGAAATCTGATACTGCATGCTTTATTAATGGGACACTGCTGACTGTCTCAAGCTCTAAGTGACTCACCAGTGGAACTGGTCTGACTGGAATGCCTCCAGCCTCCATGACAAACCTTCTTTCTTTAGGTTACCACATTCTTTAGATGCTTCTAGCATTCTGATTTACAAATGACTGTGTGTGTATTTATAGCAGTTGCAGAAAGTAATTACACCATTATTTGATTTAAAGAGTTGGAGTCAAAATGCAAAAACTAACGTTAAAAATTAAGTATACACGTTAAAAACTAATGGCTGGTAGTTTATCTCCAGAACTACACAAAGTTATTTTGATAATACCTTATCAGTTTAACATGCCATTATGAAGGAATATTTTTCCTTCATAAGGAAGGAAAAACCCGTCAGTTTTTCAGGACTGGTTGCATCTATTTCGCACAACTTGCAACCTATTCAGTCAAGTTCGGATTAGTGAGTTCAGTGCCTCGGCTTTTTATTTATTTAGCAATTTTGCTTTAGGTTGGTGCTCTTGTTTGCTTAGCTTTCCGCTTCACAGCTTTATTTTGATAAGATTTCATCAGATTGATGGATGGCTTCACTTTTCAGATTGGAGTACTTTGGTTTACTGAGGATCTTGTGACTGTTTAAAATCATTTTAGTTGCACTAGAAAGTTAATGCCCATATCATTAACCTTCCACCATGCTACACCATTAATATACTGTGTTTATGCTGATTTATTGCTCTTGGTATTATACCACTTAAATAAAGCTTTGATTTTATGTTTTTTATTATGTACAAAGTTAGAAAATTAGTTGAATTGCCATTTTTGCATTATAATAAACCTTTTTTTTTTTTGCTTTAATCTAGATAAAAAATAAAATCCAATACTTATTTGGAGCAAATTTGTTAGGCAGGCTTCAAACTTACTGGCATCCATAAACTTTTCTTATCTAATGCATAATTACATAGTCATTTCGAAGCTTTTAACCTTTGCACCCGTTTACTTGGATGGGGCACAGCGACCTAGTTCATGCTCTTCAAAATTGTAAAGGGTTATGCAATTAATGTATTGCAGATGCATGCTGACCTTCATAAACCAGAAAATATAAGCAAGAAAATATCTGCTTGCCTGCTTCAAATGAAACTGGGAAACCGAGCTGCATAAGGACCCAAATTTATATCATTAGTAAGTGCAGTGAAGGTGATGGGAAGGAAGGTCAAAAAACTGTCAAAACACTGCTGATTGTGTAGCAAAGAATAGGTCCTGTGGTCACCCAATTACATTTATTTATTTCAAGGCCTTTTCACATATTTACAGAAAGAGACCACAGTCGTAGAAGGAACCATACTTGACGTTTTCTATTTGTTTTGTTTTAACGTGCAAAAAGGTCCACACAGCTTTGACAGTGAAGCTCCTGTTTCACTGTTATTAATATACAGTTTTTAATCTGTTTTCAATGTAATCATTTTCATTGTCCTTAAGAGTTTTCTTGACAAATATTGGTGCTATTGGATGTCTCCACCTGTGAATTATTTTTTCTTACTATTATTATTCAGACATGGTATTATAGACATCCCCAGAATCATTCACAGTGATGCATCTTAATGTGCATTACAAAAACCTGGCAACTGCCAAAACAATGTCTTTTATTCAATTGGCTAAAAAATACGTTTGCTTTGTAAAATCCAGTTGTTTTCTCAGTTCCTATGGAAGCAGTAAAATGAACTTTTCTACATTAAGTACAGTATTAGCCTAGCTTTCCTTAACAAATAAACTCATATAATATTCTTTTAAATCATATTTATTAAATTTTAAGGACTATGTAAGATCTAAATGTGTTTTTATTGTGAAAGGCAAAATCTTACAAACAAACTTTTGCCAGCTCTCTTGCCATGACTGTATGTCAGTATGTTTCAATATGGATCAATTTTTAAAAACCTGTGCAGAAGGCCTTTACCTAAACACCACGCTTTATTTTTATAGTACAGCAACGACAACTTGAATTTTGTTTCCACTGTGGTGGCCCATGAGATGGGCCATAACCTGGGCATGAATCACGACTCCAGTGGCTGCACCTGTAATGGAAATAGCTGCATCATGTCAGGGGGCGCCAGGTAAAACATTATCCACCTCTTGTGCTCTACATCTATATTTCTTTCATAGTTCTTCATTAAAGCAACATAGAAGCTTTTGACATTACTTTGCTTTCACTATAGCCCACTTTGTTTGTTTAATCCTGTTACTTTGTAGTGGTGCCGTCCAGTTCAGTAAATGTAGCGAGCAGGACTTTGAGGCTTTGATTCTCCGTGGGGGAGGCGTGTGTCTTAGAAATCAACCTTCGGCATCGGACGTGATTGGCACCGCTGAATGTGGCAACGGACGTCTGGACAAAGGGGAGGAATGCGACTGTGGTACAAAAGAGGTAGAGAAGTTAGAAAATTGTTCTTTGTTTTTCTGGACTTTAGTAACTGGTGCATAGAAGCTTTAGTGGAGAGTAAGAAATGTGCATACTGTGTGAATTTGACACAGAAACTGTGCAGATGTAGCCTTTTTGAGGACAATAATTCACACATCAAAGTATATCACTGAATTGAATTTAACTGAAGTAAATAGTGGTTTATAGGTCAAAGTCACGCCTCCTTCTGACCTATTAAACACTAGAGTTAGGAGTTAAAAATCAACCAGAACATGGACAGTGTTTCCAAGTTCTTGAAGGTATGTTCAGAGTTATATCACAATTCCCATATTGTCTGAGCATGCTCAAAACTTTTACAGGTATCTGACTTGATATCTTGTTGGCAGCATATTTTGATTCCAAGTGTGACATAGAGGAGTTTGATAACAACAGTAGATTGTGTAGTTGGGCTCCTGCCAGTGCTTGAACAGTCCGTGTGCTGGCAGCACTTTCAGGTAATAATTCATGGTAACAGTCAGAGGCAAGTCACACCTTGCCTCTGCAATGGCTTCAACCAGAAAATATCTCCTCTAGCAACAGGAATGAAAGACCTCAACCTTGAATAGGAGTGGCGTACTTGCATGCCTTACACACAGAAATCACTGCGCGCTGGCCGTGGTGTGTAAAAGGGCTTCCGGCTGAGGAGAAAGAGAAGGGGATGTAACTTAAGTGGTTACTCAAACTTAAGGATTCGTAGTTTACGAACAACAAGAAAGAGCTTTTGTATTTCAGTTCATGTGGTAAAGTTGTGGAACAAGTTAAATGAGGAGTTAAAATAAAGTCAATATTTAATACAGCTTAAAAGGAAATATAAGGAGGAGAGTTGGCACTAATGTGTTTATGTAAATTGAGGCTAATGCATATGAGTGTGTGGGTATGGATGTATACTGCTCAAAAAAATAAAGGGAACACTTAAACAACACAATATAACTCCAAGTAAATCAAACTTCTGTGAAATCAAACTGTCCATCTAGGATGTGTTATTTGAGTGTTCCCTTTATTTTTTTGAGTAGTGTATACTTAGGTATATGTAAACCCAGATAAAATGGAAAATTAATTAACCCGTTTAATTAGATTTTTCATTTGATTTAATAATGAGGGACCACATAAAAATCTGGTATGAATTTATGAGGTAGACATTTCTTCCTCTTCCTTCTCCTTTTCAAGCATGTTAAGATTACTGTGGCACAAAAATATGTGTCTTTTGCATTCCTTGTTCTTGTGCATGATTTTATACTACTATCATATTCTAAATAAACAAATAAAATAAACACCTGAACTGTGCACACCTCCAAATTGTACATAGGCTGGTCTTTTTAGTCTTTTGAAGCGTCCTTCTTTGTACAATTACGCGCAGTAGTTGGAGAGCAGTCTGCTGAACAGAACCAGCGTTCTTTTTCAGCTTAAGATTTTTAAGTCCCTGATTCTGATGCTGCTGCCCCATCAGATCATGGCAGACATGTAGAAGAGATTTAGCATCTTGCTGCAAATACTGTAGGACCTAATTTTCCACCAGAAGTATATTTTACTCTCTCTTCTCACAGATGGCTGCAATTTTGTCTCAAGTCCAGTCTAGTTATCTGGTTGGACAACAGAGATATGAGATACTTATGCTCCTTTATCATGGCCAGATCCTTTTCCACGAGGAAAATAGTGTTTGACCTTTTGCTACTTTTCCTCACTTATACAGTCATCTCTTGCTTTGTTAACATTTAAGATAAGATGATTGTTTCTACACAGGAAACTAAGAGGTCAAAAAGTTATTTATACTCAAATTCTTGTACATCTGATTCATCATCGTAGTATTTATGCTGAGCAGTGGACTTAGACTTGTTATGCAATTCGGATGTATTCAGAGTGAAAAGGAATGATGAGAGTACAGTGCTCTGTGGTTCTCCTGTGCTGCTGACACAGAAGCATTTAGTCTCATAGACTGCGGTCTGACTGTCAATTAATCATTGATCCAGGCATTCGATTGTCTTTTGGAGCATCTGACATTGCAAAAGTGTTCTTTGCTTTTAATGTTGACTTCAAGTTGCTGCTCTGACAACAATTTCCAACATTTCCTTCTGTCACTTCCTGAAGTTTCTTTCCCTTTTAAGCAGTTCCTTCAGTTCCAGAAAAGTTGCTTACACAACTTAAAGTTGCTTCAGTTCGATTCCCGGACCCGGCGACATTTGCCACATGTCTTCCGTCTCTCCTAGCCCTCTGTCCTGTCAGCCTACTTTCAAATAAGAGCCATTAAAGCCCACAAAAAAAAAAAAAAAAAAAAACATGGGAAAAAGAAATATGTAAAGAAAAATGTTTAAAAAGCCAATTTGAAAAATATGTATCAAGGCAACTCCGTTTAAATTTTTTAAAAAGGAGTTCCCTAATGAAGCATTACAGAACCACTGTTGAAGTTTCCTAAAACATGCAAGTGATGTATGTATTTTTAATTGTTTTCATTTTATTTTTTGTTATTATTGTATGCTGTGGCTTGGGGATCAATAAAGTATTATCTATCTATCTATGAAGGAGATTTTCTACATATTCTTCTATTTGAGATGTTCTTATTTATTGTGTGCATATTTTAGAGTTAAAACATAGTTCATTTTGTATGTATAGCATGCTGTTATAGTTTGTTCCTTTTCTATTTCATACAGGAATGTAAGAACGAGTGCTGTGATGCTGCCACCTGCAAACTGACTCGTGGTTCCTCTTGTGCTCATGGAAGCTGCTGTGACAAGTGTCAGGTCTGCAAACCGTTTCAGTACAGGTGAAATTTCATCACTTTTGTCCTCGCCATGTCAAAGTGATTAATTTTACTTCCTTGTCTCTGGTAGATCAAAGTGTCTGGAACTCAGTGCAGAAAGTCAGCCGACGTCTGCGACCTTCCAGAGTATTGTGACGGCAAAACTGGATTTTGTCCTGCAGACTTTTATATCATTGATGGGCTGCCCTGCAACAACGAGGCAGCCTATTGCTACGAAGGACGCTGCCAGATGTACGATTACCAGTGTTTAAATCTGTTCGGATCAGGTATGTTCTGTTGTAATCGTTGGAGAAATCAATGTGGTTTATGTCGTTACTTGTACTGGTCACTTCTCGCTCTATTATTATTTTTGTAAAGAACTAAAATGATTGACCTATGTTTTGTTCTCTTCTTTAGTAGCTTAATCTCTCCTCTGTTGCTAATATTTGATACTTTACTTTTTGGACAGGTGCAAAAAAGGCAGATGATATTTGTTTTGAATATGAAAATGTAAAGGGGAACGTGTTTGGGAACTGTGGCATCACCAGCAATGGAGGCTACATCAAATGTACCGTGGCGTAAGTACTTCAAGTTCATAAGCTTCAGGTGCGGGTCAGGAAATTAAAATGTCATCCAGAAAATGGTCTTTCCAGTAGCATAATTCAAAATCTGCCATATACAACACATTAAAATAATGTTTACTGTGCATAAACATACAAAAAGACACACTGGTATGTAATTTCTTGTCATGACTTGCTGCATCAGTGCGGCATGTTTCAGAAGGAATTACGCTGTGCGTAAACTGAGGTGATCAGGAGGCCTGGGTTGTTTTAATAGCAGCTTTAAGCTCATGTGTATATTTGGGCTAGTGTCTCATCTTTTCCTAGATATTTTTTAGCTATTTAGAGATTCCAAGGACATTAAAGCAGGGACTTGGTACTTTTAACATTGTGGGAAAGCTGAACAATTAAAACCTCGTTGACCTGAAGCTTTCTGGCAAACGGGAGCATGAAGTTCGTCAGGCAGACCTGCACTAACAGATGACAGGAACTCGCAGAAGAAACTTAAAGATAGACTTTATGCAACCGTCAATCTCTGAACCTTTGACTTCTAAATAAATTGGAAACTTTACTTCACTCTAAAAAAGAAAAATTTAGACCACAGAGCAACAATTGAGGTTTTCTTTTCCTCCCACAGCCGACACATAAAGCACATCTGACGTCTGGTGAAGCAGACACATAGGAACTGTGAAAGCTCATGCTTTGGATACTGATGAAGCACTGATTGCTTCTTTAGAAATGAAGCAATCACTGGTGCTGTGGAAATTATTAACAAAAGGATAGAGAAACTATTAAGAAATGAGTAAGATCAATCTTTAAATCTTTAATTTGAAGGCCTGAAGCGTTCGAAGGCTCTCCCACTGAAGGCAGACAAGTAGAGAGGAGCCCAGTGGGACAGCTCCACAGATTTAAGTTAAAACCACATCCTGTTTTGACTCACACACATACTGAAAAAGTAACCATAAGGGGGAAAACTTAATAAAAACAACTTTGCATAGACACCTATGTTAAACTTTCCTTGAACTCTGTGATTATCACGTACGTCATCTGACCGTTCAAATGCACATGCTTCTTGCGCATAGAAAACCGCTTACATGCATACGAAATAAAACACACGTTTTATTTTATTTTATTTTATCTGGAAAAATAAAAATGCAAATTTCTATACTAATTTTTTCACTTAAAAGGGTATCAGTTTTTTTGTAGGCCATAAAATTTCTCTATTAATTTTTTTTTTCTTAATTGGTCTTAACTATTTATTTATGTGGAAATTTAGATTTTGGTTTTCTTGAGCTGGCTATTGATTTCTGCAATAAGAATTACATTTTTATTTGAATTACCAAGATGCAAGTAAACTGCAAATCTTGAATAAAATAGAAATAAAGTGACATCTAGCTGAATAAAAAAATACTTTGCAGTAACATTAGTACTTTTTTTTCAGGAATTCCAAATGTGGAAAGGTGCAGTGCACTAACGTGGATTTAAACAACCACCCTGCTGGTGCCCAAATCAGCATTGAGATAGTTCAGGGATCCAAATGTATCAATGCAGACTTCAACCTTGGAACCGATGTGCTTGATCCGGCCTATGTTAAACCCGGCAGTCCGTGCGACAAAGGAAAGGTGAGCCAATAGTATTTAAAATGTTCTGCGAAAGAGACAGAAATTAAATGAAATGGCAGGTTAAGTTTGACTGGATGCTTTCGATCCTCTACTTTAGACCTGCGTGGACTTCAAGTGTGTGAACGCATCAGTTCTGGACCCAAACCTGGACTGCAATGCACAGACCACCTGCAGTGGACGAGGAGTAAAACAAACCTTTAACTTTTTATAAACTCCTTTATCAGTCAATATTGAAATGCCAGACACTTCATTGGCTTTTTTCATTCTCCAGGTGTGTAATGATCAAGGACACTGCCACTGTGACAACGGCTGGGCTCCACCCAACTGCAACAAAGCAGGCCGAGGTGGTAGTGTCGACAGCGGACCTGCTATGATAGGTACATTTACATTTTTTAAATGTACACGCAGAGTTGTAGAATCAAGTCAAGGTCATTTGCACAGAGTTTTGGTCTACACTTTATTTGGGAATGATTATTATAACAGTTTTGTTTTTTTATGAAATGATTTCAACTATCTTGATCAACTACTAACTAAAACGTAGTGTTTAACAGATGTCGATTAAAACTTAGCAGTTTCATTAAGTTCATAATGTTGCCTGTCTCATTTCTTGCTGTATCATCTGAGAACAATTTTGTCCTTTTGAAAACTTTTCTGAAACCTGAAAGTACAATTATTTTTCAGAAATACAAAGTAATATTTTAGACTTGAAAGGCCGCTGTTCTTCCTTTACATGTGAACCTCTGTCTCAGATTACTCCCTCAGGAATGGGCTCTTGATCTTCTTCCTGTTGGTTGTCCCTCTTCTCGTCGCTGTCATTCTGGTGCTGCTCTACATGTTCAAAAGGGATTCCCTTGACATCTGCTTGAAACAAAGAAAAAAGTAAAATAAAAAACGGTCTAATTTACAACACGCATTCATATAGTCTCTTAAAATGTTGATGTTTTTAAGAAAATTGTTCCTTTTTTTGTTTAAAGACCACGCAGTACAGGAAACAGAAATGCAAATGCACCAACAAATGGTAACGTTCAAACAGATGTGACAATTCAGCCTCCAACACAAGTTCCACCCGAAAGGGTAAGTTTACATTTCAAAGTAGTCACAGCAGCAGCAGCAGCTTTATTTTTTGTTTAAAAGACATTTGTCAGAAATGTTTCTGTTTACATCTTCCTGTTTGCTTTTTGGTTTATACATATCTAACTGGATATTTCTTCTTTTCTTTTTGTGTGTTTCCATGTTTAACTCCAGCCTCCAGCTCCGTCAGTGACCTCTGCTCCCATTTCAGGGTACTAGCATTTTATTTTTAAAAACATATTTAATATCTGTGAATTAATTAATTTTATATTAATTCAGTTATGTTTTATCAAGTTTATAATTCACAAAAATCATCTCAAGGTTTTTTACTTAGCAAAGTAACTAAAATATATAATCAAATCAATGCAGATTCAAATTTATTTAAATTCATTTCAACTTTGCTCCAGTTAATGTAGTTTGATCAAATTTTGTTTATAATTCCAGTTGGTAAAATTAAAAGTTTTTTGATCTACGGAAGAATGGGAAACACCATAGATTAATTAAAGCCATTCACTCCACAACTTACAGCTTTCACTGAGCCCAAATATACTGTCAGTTTCAGGTACGGAGAACTGGATTACTGGACCAGGGAAGCAAACGAGGCTCCTGCACGACCTCCTGCTCCAGTTCAGGGCCCAGGAGTGCCAAGGCCAATCCCCGTGAAAGACATTGCAAGTTGATGCTCATTTTGTGTCAGGGATGCTGTGAGTGTATAAGTGTGTTTCACAAAAAGACTCTGTTGTAAACCACTGTGACAATGAGACACTCACTGGAACTTGAATGCACTCTTAATCTGGCTGTAGCATTTATGGTGTTGGATGTAATTTGTAAATATCGGAGGAGGTGGGTTTTATTCGGTCTTTATCACTTTGTGTTAAATCAGCCACATAAACTATTTATACAAAAACAGAAAGAATTTTAAGGTTTGTACTCCAATATATTGTTAAAAGGTTGTTGGCTTTGAGTGTTGATGGTGTAATATTGCCCTGAAGATTGTAATAAAGTTAGCTTAAATTTATTTTACACATATGAGCTTCTCATGATCCACATTTGGTCATGAGAAATTATGAAGACAAGATAAGTTGTCTTCAATTATCTGTTGAATACAATGTAATTAGCTGTTTGCTGAAATATAAACATAAAAGGTCTTTTTATATTGATTTTACTTAAATAAAAGATGCTGGTTATCTATTTCAATCAAGTTTAAGTTCTTTTTGAATGTGCATGTATATCATGTTTGCATATTTTTAAGGTTATTTCTTAAAATACAGCTGCATTTCAATATTGATTTATCAGTGCATTTAATTTAGCTTAAAAAGTGAAACTCGTATAATCATAACACACAAGATGCATTTATGACTGTATACATTGTATGTTTCTTCCTGTTCTTTTTGTTGACATTGGCTTACTTTCAGTAAAAACTCCAAATTCAATTTTCTCAGATAATTGTAAATCACGGCCTCATTCAGCCCATAATGCTGCTGAAGTGTTAAAGAAACCTGGTTGCTTTAACAGCAGAAGACGTCATAGCTCCAAATCATTACTAACTTAACAGTACGACTGATCCCTACTGGGCATTTAAATAACTATATCAAAACAAGTTTACTTTTCAATTAGCATAAACTAAAACTAAATGTATTAGAGCCTGAAACAGAAACCTTATTCATCAGCAGTCCAGATGGAAAACATGAAGCCCAAGAACAAGCTGGAAGCTGTTACATAGAGTGTAAAGTAAGCGCGGTTGATGATTTTAATCTTTCTGGTCCAAAAGCCAGGCTTCTTTTCTTCCTTGGCGTTGTTCACAAGCAGAAACAGCATCCTTATCATCTCCTTCAGCCCGTCTGAGAAGTTTTCAAACTCCTGCAGCTGCTCCGTCAGTCGGTTGCTGCAACCCTGGAAAGATGACGATCTGGTTAAAAACTGAGATTCTAAAAATTATAATTAGACAGCAGGCCACTATATGAGCTTTTTTGTTTTCTGACACAACAAACTATGAGAAATACAAAACTCAAGCATGGTTTGAGCGTGAGTTGAACCTGAAATCAAAACTCAAGCAGTCTTTCTTTTGGGGGTCTAATAAGCCCCAGGTTTATTACCTGGCCCAGGTCAGTTGGCATCTTGTTTGCAGACACACCACAGATACATGAACACCCAGGCCAGTTCTTCTCTTCTAGAGGAAACAGATAAAGCACATTGTGTCTTCAGGTGATTTTAGAATATATGGAAGGAAAACATTAACAAGGACTTTCTTTCTCCTACAGACTTACAACACTTACACTCTTGTTGTAAGTGCTTTTCTGTTAACATTAAATATAGAAACATAGCATTAGTTTTACTATAAGTTTTTAGTAAGTGTACAATCCTGAAACTTAAAGTTCCTTTTTACGTCTTGACCAAATTCTGCAGTGTTCAGATCGAAATTAATCGTCTCAATTGGATCCAGATTGTACTGAATATGTACAGAAAATATCAGACAAAAGCATATTTCTAAATAGAATTTTTAGTTCTTCAACTAAATTTTTTATTAGTGTTAAATTTGTGTTTTAGAGCTTAAAAGCCCAAAAGCTGCTACTCCTACCTTTCTCACAGCTTTGGTAGTTGCCGTCTTTATCTTGACTGTCTCCACAACCGTCTTCCAAACTGTGTCGTTTGTTCATCTCATTTTCCTGGGATTCAGATTCAATGTCCATCAGATACATCATCAAAATTGTCTCTAGGAGGCTGAGGAACATCAGCGCAAAAATCCCAATGCAGTAGACCGCTGGGGAGAGGTTATTATAAAGGTGGTGACAATGAAGAAATCACAACTTAAACTACAAGGCAAGCTGCTGAAACAAGTTTTTTTTTTTTTACTTTAAACAGAAAAAACAATGTGAAACAAATTTATTACAGTAGCAAACTGTGATTAAAAAAAATTATCCTTATGTTTTATTCCAGTTTTCCAGATGACTTTGACAGATCATCAACAAATGTTCAGTTGTGCTGAGATTGGGGATCTGGGAAGGCCATTCCAAAATCTTCCAAAACACAGTTTGAGTATTTTTACAAAAGTCCTGTTGCAGTTTTATATTCGTATGATTATTTTTTTTGTTTTTAACTCATTTAAATTGTATGTTGAATCCATTTTGGAAGGAGAAAAGATCTTTTCAACTTTATCTTTAAAACCCCAAAATTAAAATCCATTTTGACTCCATGCTTCTTCCCAGCAATTTGTTTTACATTATTAAAATCTCAGAACCAATGAACCTAAAAGTAACATCCCAGCTGCATTCTGTAGAACATAGCAGGACTTGATCCATTTACCAATCAGTGGGATCTTGTCTGATGATGACGGCAGAATGTCATTAAGAATGAGCTGCATCACGGTGACAGCCAGCAGCACCGTGACCTTGAAGCTGATCTTCTCACCACTTCTGTCTGAGATCAGGAAGGAGGACAAATCCAGGCACAAGAAGAAGAGGACAGGCAGCAGGAAGTTGACGATGTAGAGTATAGATCTCCTTTTCATATAGATCTGTTGAACAGATGTTTGGACATGTCATTGTGTGCACACAGCGACATGTGTTACATCTGTCAATGCCTGAATAAGATATTCTGCACTAGAAAACTTGAGAAGCAAAATGTTGCATGCCAATGATTTTCTCTATTCCTGTGACAGGTTTAAGGAAGGGAAATAAGACTCTAGATAAAAATTAAAGATCATGGCGATATCAAGAGAAAACAAATACAATGTAGATGACAGTCAACAGATAAAACAAGACAGAAAATAAAATAATTTAACTACGATTCAATCATTATTCATTGATTATGCTAATTGTTTAATATTTTGTTCTGGTTTCTAGATCTACTGTAAGTTTAACACTTCACCAATTCACACTAATTGAATTAGTCTGTAACACTCCCTAAGCTGCTGCAAACATGTTACTATTAACAATATCCATCATTTTAAGAGAAGATGCAGACTGACTAAACACACGAAGTCACCAGTTACTTACAGTGTAAATAATTGTGTCTTGCTGGGATCCAAATGGCTTAACCGTTTTGGTAGTAACTGTCATGTTAACAAACAACCACTCATACTGCGTGCTCATCAACTCGCGTGACCAATTCGTAGTCACTGAGGAGTTCAAGGAATGCAGCAGGTTAATTTCCTCAACTGGAATTGAAGAGAAAATAAAAATTTTAACTAGGGGAAATGGACATGGCAGGCACCGGTACTTTAACAGCAACTTTAACATCATCTGTGCGAGCAGTTGGACAATAATTGTAATTTAGAGTTGAATCAGTTATCAAAAAATCATCTGTCTCATTATCTCATCTAGAAGTTGGTGATTTAAAATTGCTGGTGAGCCTCAATGAGCTAAAAGAGGAAAGGTTTATTCTGATTTAATTTTTATCTTGTACAGTTTGAACTATATGTTGCAAAGACTCACATAATCAGCACTAAAGCACTAGTAATCACAGAAAATATAAACACAATTTAAAAATAGAAGAACAGCTTAAAACTGACTTACCGGAGTGAACAACTGATTTAATTGAGAGAGTGCATCTCTGAACATCAAATGGGAATTTGTAAATCTGCATCATGCATGTGCTGACCAGCACCTGATCATTCTGGACTAAGACTGTACCATTGCTGGTGATGGTGAGGTAAGGACTTGGAGGGGCTTTATCCCTTTCTGTCCTGCAAAGCAGAAATATTTCATTTGTGATACATGCAGTCAGGACAAAGCAACACTTTGTCAGCCAGCATCTGACAGTGGATATTATAACTTTCATCTCTTATTTTTCCACCTCTGTGCTCTTTTCCTTTGGTAGTGTATAAATGTGAACCTATGGTGACATTTTCCAGTTCACACTCATATTTTGTACTTATGCTAACTTGTCCTTTCCAACTCATTTTGTTCATGAAGGAAAGCTTTGTACACAATGTACTTAAATTACTTTATCTGCTGACTGTAGTCAAGTTTTTTGAAACATGTATGAAGAGAAGCAGTGCGATCATTATTCTAAGTTGACAAAATTGTGACCTTTTAGGCTTTCTGCAGACCAGCACTTGCTCTCTGCTGCAGATGTAACTCAGTGGAAGCTCAGTAATTGTGTCTTTCACAATTATTTGTTACATATATTTTAAACTCCTTGCTTGTCATTGTGATCAGCCCCTCTTTTCATGTGAGTTTCGTAATCAGAAGCTCACATAATCATGTGACTCATGTGAGTTTCTGTTTGTTTGTTTGCTTGTTTTTTCCTTCCCATTCCTGAGTAGCTGATTCTTCATGTTGACTCTCCAAGCAGCACACAATAGTGCAAAATACCATAAAGGTTATCTTTATTTACTTATTTTTCTATTGACAACAAAACACAACAAATGTTTGGCTCACGTGATTTATTCTTCATCTGATATCCTGCACCAGATTGTAATGACTGGACTGAGTCACTTAGAAAGGCTCAATTACCTCACTACTCTGCCAGACACCAGGCTGACCCCCTGGGGATTCTCCACTTTGAGGACTCATTAAAGGGCTGCATGAGTATTGTGTTAGTTGTCTCCTGTGTCCGACATATTTTCTTGTCTTTGTCATTACTTTCTCCTTCTCTACTCATTTCTTGTGCTCTTGCTATATATTTATTGTTAACTGCTTCAGTGTTTAGCATCAGGTCCAAAAGTCATCATTCAGATGTTTGGTATAGTCATTTGTTTAAATAGAGCAATTGCATGCATATCCACACAGTACACTTACATTTCTTCAATGGTGAGATCTGGCTTCCACAGAATATCTGTGGGAATAGTAACGTTAGTGATGTTACAGAATTTACTGGAATCCCAGGAAATGAAGTCATTCTGCCAGTGCTATGGAGAAAAGTACAGAATGTGATCACAAATTTTAATACTACTACACAAAATTTGGAAATATAGAAATTTGGGAAAGCTTGAGGTCTAAAATTGAGTCGAAGGATCTCCTAAAGCAGTTTTTATGTTGACCTTAATTTGAGTCTCCACTGGAGAAACCTGACATTCATATATTCTACAAATTGCATAATTACCTTAATTATAATTTTGTTGCTCAGACAAATATTAGTGAAAGATAATACTCACCATAATTATCCAAACATATGGTACAAATGTCTGGTCAATCTCTCTCTGCAAACAAGTAAATTGGTGCCAGAAAATTTTTTTTAAAGTGACCATTATACTTATAATTAAGTGAATTAAAAACATATGTACTGTATTTTCACGAAAAGGTGGCACAGTAGTAAAATGTTTTATCTTTGCTAGTGTAAAAAAAGATAACACGAGGAATGATATGACAGCTGAAATATTAACTTGTTTATTCAGTTCATACACAAGCTATCATATAAAAACATATGTAGCTAATACACGTAGATTGAAAAGAGTTTGAAAGTGCTTCTGCAGTTATATTGCAATGACTTGCTTTGAGCTATTTCCTTCTTGTGACTATTTCTACAGACATTTACTGTTTTGAATTCTTTAATAAGCTTCAGCACTGATACTCTTCAAAATGTTAATCCTGGCAAATGATAGACACAACAATAAAAGTATATGATCTGAATTGCAAGGTTGGGTTATTCTAGTGAAAGTTGAAGGAAAAGCAAACTTAACTTTGCACATGTTTATCACCCAGAAATATGAAATTTGGCAATTTCCCAACTTACCACATCCAGGATAGCGTACAGCAATACTTCCATATGGACCTTTGTGGGTTTTCTGAAATCTTTTACAGGTCGGGTCAAGGAAAACAGCTCATTGTCTCTGCTCAGGTTCAGGTAGTTTAAGACCTCCTGATAACTACACACTCTTTCAGAGGAACCCACTTCTACAGCTTCAAACACAAAGAGACAAGAAAGATCCAGGCACAATTGCAGAAAAATGCAAATATTTCTTTCATAAATTACAGCATGCTCTGTGTTATTTACTTATGAGCTTGAAATTAATTCATAATGTATGAGTCTCTCCTGATCAATACCGAGAGAGCTCAGATTTTATCGATTAAATGTCCAATGTTCTGACATAAACGTGCACTTATGGTTAACCACAACAATGCTTTTTACATTCCCCCGAGTCTAACAAGACCGTCCAGTTTTGATGTAGTTACCGTATAATACAGCAATGGTAAAAAAATAAAAATAAATCAATTTCTAAAGTATAAAGAAACCTGTCTTTATGGGTAAATACTGTTTAAACTACTTTCACCCTTGCAAGATAACATTACATAGATTCAGCTATTTCAGAATTTCTTTGTAAAAACGACCAGCAAACCCCCAAAAAACTTTAGCTTCATAAAATAAGTATAATTTAATAGGGGATGGAGACTGCTTCTGCTATTAGTAAAATATTGTAACTAAAAATGAGCACACAGTAGTCTGGAAAACAGATTCTACAGCAACACAACCCTGGCATATTGTTCTAGGTTTTTAATAATAATAATAATAATAATACCTATGAGGAGGAAGTGAAGAATGAAGTCTCTCAGCAGCATTTCTATGAAGTCCAGGCACTACGCTGGTTGAACAGCAAGTGTGCAAATGAGATCACTGCAGAAATATTATACAGCCAAATCTTAGATAGGCAAGGGGTGGGCAAACCTCATCCCTAATCAAATTCTATAATATGATGAGGTTATTTGTTTATTTATCAGTAGAAACATGAAATGCTTACACTAATATCTGGTGCAGTTAAGATTCCAAAAATTAAGACAGATAAACTCAAGTCATTATCAGAAAGCAAATATAATGAATTATGATGTGGGGACACAAAATAGAAACCCTGACTGATGGAAAACTTTGGGTCCAATTACTGAAGCAGTAACATTAAAACTTGATTTACTGAAATACATTTTTACAGAATAGGCTAACCGCTATTTGTCATCTGTGGTGAAGCATATTAAAGATATGCATGTTAATTTTGTGATTTTTTTTTTTCATGATTCTAGAATAATATTGGGAAAAGTCAGATATAACCCAAAGCTTGTCATTGTTAAACTCTGAATGATATAAAAGCAAATTCCTTAGTAATGGCTTAAGAGAGGCTTTGGTCTCAGTTGATTTGGTTTTATTTGGAGATATTATTTATATTTGTTGGAAGGTGAAAACTTGCATTATTAATGTGTTTTTGAAACAAATTTAGCTGTTTCTCTAAATTATTCTACAAATATTTTGGGGCTAGATTATGAACAAAACTTATAGTGCTATAACATGAGTTTTATTAGAGGTTTAGATTCATACTCTTTTTGCAGTTGGGCAGGTTTTACAGGTTTAGTTACCTGTGTTTGGACTGGAAAATGTTAACCGCTGGTAACAGTGGCGAATCGCGCCATTCTTGTTCTTATTGAGCCTGACACGCATGCGTCATGCTGGATTGAAATATCGCGCAGCTTCCGCGTGAGCGTTTTTAAAAAGATTCGGCTAGCTAGCACCTAGCCGCACGGAGACTCGAAACTGTCAGTCTGATATTCATGAACTGAGGGACCTGGATTAAAAAACGGGCATTTTCTGATCTCCCAAGACGCGGAATGCGAGTGGACGCTTGTGACCGAAATTTTTGTGAATCCGACTGAAATCGTGTCAGTGTTTATCGAGGCCTAGTTTGACGCCTCGTACTTGACCTACGCGGGAGCGCCATGTTTGAAATGGCTGCCTTGGTTATTCGGTAAGTTATTTTTCCGGAAACCTGATTCTAAGTTGTTTGTTACGGAGCCCTTTATGGGACGTGGGGAAATGTTTTTCTTTTGCATTCCCTCGCAATACTTTTGAGTTTTCTCGCAAAAGTTTCTGCGTTAGTGTAAGCCTATGTTCCGGGGACGCTGTACTTTCTGCTTTAATTTTAAAGTTATGCATGGTTTTTCCATGAACGTTAAAATCTCTTTGGGAAATATCTGAAGTTTTTATTTTTTATTATTTTCTTTAGGTTAAAAATGCAAAATTACAGAGATGGACATAAACGAGCAGTTAAAACGAGTTTCAATCAGTTTTTTGCACCAAAGAGTTAATAATAATAAACATGTTTTCACTCAGGCTCTGTAACAGCCATATGAATGAAATAAGTAATTATTGATATGACAGGCTTTGACACCTGGGTGATGGGTGCGTCTGGGCGTGACTGTCACCAGGTATGAATGGGAACGTTACTGGCTTTGTGTGTATGAGGAGAGGCGGCACTTCTGCATAGTTTGGCCTGGTGTCGCAGTCCTTGTAAAGTTTGAAGCATAATAATCAAAATGGAATAAATCAATAATTGTGACAGAACAAAGAAGTGGTCTGGAGATGATTGACACAAGCGTCAGATAGATGCGATCCCCGGCGTTAACCCAGTGTGGCCCTCTACCACCATTTGCTGCACATTTAGGCTCTTTAAATATACATATATTTGAAATGTTAAATTGACATTCGTGACTGTATACAAAATAGACCAGCAAATATTGCAGTAAGCATATTGCGAGATAACGTAAAAGTGTCCCCTGTAGGGCTCCATAGTTTGTCTTTTTCCACCGATTACATTAGTAAAGCTGTTTTTTGTGTCTAAAGAGCATCACACAAGAAGAGACTCGACTATGGCCTCTCATCGGCAATTTGTTTGGTTGCTGGCATCTCCGAAATATCTAAGGAGATATAATGGCATCTGGAGCTAGCGGCTATTGATTATGGATAAACTACAATCAAGCTGAGGATTCCCTTCCGTCAAACTGAGGATTCCCTACAAGGTGGCTGGCGGATCCGCCCGACCCATCAAAGGTTGGTTAAGTCAAGCAACTGTTCCAATGGCGGGTCCAGAAGACATCTTAGAGTAGAAGCTGTTGCGGGTTTTGCTATGCTACGCTGCTGATGCTAACGTTTGTTGAAGGCCAACGCTAGGCCTCTTGGTGTGCTGGTTTGGTTTGATTCTCGGCTGAAGGTCAATGAGCTGAGAAGGATTCTGTTGTCGTCATACTTCTGTCTTTGCTGTGGTCTTATGACCTGTGGAGGTTTAGGTGTAACTAAAATCATATATGTAGAATCTGAAGTTTCTGGCTTAAAGTTGACATTATCATATCTGCTTTAAGATAATATTTATCTTTCAAATTAATATCAAATATGTTTTTGGGTGAAGATGAGGTCTATATAAATAATTTTTGTACCTACTAAATATTATTTTGAAATTTAGGGTTCAGCACACTAATTGCTTAATATCAACCTATTACTCCATCCTCATTTTCCCATCATACACATATGGTTCTATGACTCTTATCACACTGTATGACTTTCATTTTTATTTTAATATCACTCAACATTTAATAACTGCAATGGCTTGACATGCTAAATATAGACAGTCTGATTGTTTAATAAGTCGCATTGTTTACACCTATTTTTATATGTACAAACCTTCAGTTTGTGAAGTGTTTCATTTAATAAAAGAGAGGCAAAGCAATCTCTACATGTTTATCTAACCTGGAAGTGTTTAACTTTAGCAAATTACATCTTCATCTGCTGTCCAAGATGAAAATATTATAGCTAAAAATACAATGATGGATATCACATAGCATATTGCAAAAATCTTGTTGATTCTTCCAGCCAGTTTGGTCCAGTAGCCTCTCTTTTCTTCCTGCTTATTGGTGTTGAGAAGAGTAATAATTTTCTTCATCTCTCTCAGTTCATCTGAAAACCTCTCCAATGTCAGTGTCCCTTCCGTGTGTCGGATGCTGGTATCCTGCAGAAGTAGTAGAGGTTTTTCAGAAGTGTTTTTGAACGGACCCAATGAAACTCAATTTTATTTTAAATGTGTTCAGATCCCCTGATTTTCTTTTTTATTCTTTCTTCTTATTATATTTTTTTGTAAATAAAAAATATACCATTTTGAGTGACAAACCAACATAAAACGGTACCTGTAAAGTAGAAGGGAAACTGTTTGGATGAAAGACTTGGTATTTAGTCCCTTTACGTTTAAGTTTAAATTTAGTGCTAAAATGAAGGATATGAACTAATCTGCTCAGAGTTGCCTTTGATGCATAAAAACGGAAACATCTTTAAGTGTACTGTATTTCAACTTTTCATCGATTCTTGGATTTTGCCACTGCAATGTAGTGTTTCCTGCTGTTTGTTGTTTCATGTTTTTGTTATGTAAATGACTTTGACAAGTAGTGTTGGTGAAATGTGAAGTACAAATTAACTTAAAACTTAACTAGATGCTTTCAAGTTAATCACATTAGAAAGTAGACTGCTTTTATGTGTAATTTATCTTAGTATAAATGCAGTCGTTCTCACAAGACTCAAGAGGAGTGCAAGGAATCTGTAGTTCAGGTGAAAGAATCTGTAGATTGTATATTTATTAATCATGTACCTCACAAATCTAGTCTTAATGGAAAAGTGGCAAGAGGAAAACTATTATTGAAGAAACCCACAGGAGCCATGTACTGAAATATGTAGACAGCAAATATGTAGACTTTGTTCCCATTAGATGAAACCATAGTATACAGTTTTGGCCTAAATATGAAAATATATTATTGGTGTGAAACTTAACACTGCACATCATGGTAGAACATGGTGTTTTTTCAGGCTTACTTGGGGAGTCTGGACAAGAGAGCTAAATCTGGGATAATTCCAGAAAAACTTTTAAGAGATTACAAAAAACTTGAGATTTAGGTAGAGGTTCATTATCCAGCTTTAAATATATAGCCAAAGCTATAATGGAATGATTAGATCAAAGCATTTCCATGTGCTAAAAAGATCCATATCTAATTTTAGTGCAGAGTATGAGGGAAAACATAAAACTGAACTGTCCACACATTCTTCATATAATTTACTGAGCTTAAGTGATTTTGCCCAGATGAATTGTCAAAAATGTCCATCCTACATGAGCCATGAGAGCTGTTTTTTATCACAAACAGTCTTTACGTTATCTTATGCTTTTCAACTTGTCACATAAAAGCCCAATAAATGAGGTGGTAGTTTGGGATTATAACATGACAAAATGTTTTAAAAAATCAGGGGGTATAAATACTTTTACAAGGCGCTGTAATAAGTTGAAACTTATTATACTCCTGTCAGTAAAACATTTTACTTTAAACATGTTTACAATTTTATTATATTAGTAACTTCTGAAAGATCACCTTTTATGTGTTAAATGAATGCTTTCGAACTAAGGCTTTAAATAGAAATTTCTAACCTCTGGCTGCAGATCCCCTTTTAAATCCTGACTTATCATTCAGAGATGCACCATATTTCTTCATTGCTGTAAGGGTATTAAAGATGAAAAAAAAAAAAGTAGAGTTTGTTAAACTAAAATTTAATAAATCTGCATGAATATTCAGTTTGTATAATCGGCCAATGACTTTCTGTTTTATACCCTGGTGGCTTGAGTCTTGCTCTGTTTGGTCGTCCTCTGATGCAGAATCCTTCCCAATCAGATACATCACAAAAATGGTCTCCATGAGGCTGAGCAGCATCATCGTAAATATCCCAAAACAGTACCTCACTGAAGGGATTAAACATTATTCGTTATTTAACACAATTATCCACGGCATTCTAGAACTATAATTTCATGAATGTTTAATTTTGAGCTTCATTACTTATAAGTGGAATCCTGGCAGAAGAAGAGGGCAAAATATCATTGAGAATAAGCTGCATGACTGTGACGGCCAGCAGTACAGTAATTTTAAAGCCAACTTTTTCACCACCAGTGTCTGACATGAGGAATGAAGCTAAGTCCAGACACAAGAGGTAGAGAATAGGCAACAAGAAGTTGACAATATAGAATACAGAACGCCTTTTCATCGTGATCTGTAAAATAAAAAGGTGAGAATCAAAATATAAACAAATTCTTGCATTGTAAACAATTTCCTATTACATGACTAAAAATAACAAAAAAATACTCACAGGAAAATATAAATGTCCAATTATTTATTTTATTTTTTTAATTTTTTTATTATTTTTTTTTCTCGGCAATATATTAGATATATCTTTTAGATATGTACAATAAAAGAAAGACAACACAATTTATTGTAAGTTTAATTTAGAGAGCGTTTCCACATATGTCAGACCTTTGAAGTATAGCAATTATACTGCTATTAAAATATTGTATAATTTATATAAACAATCCAAGCATATCTGTATGACAATAGTAATAAATGTTTAATAATGCCAACAGGGCTCCATTATTGGGACAGTAGTTATGTAATGTAACACACATATTGCACATATTTGAGTCAATTTAGACTGATAATGTTTTGGGCTTGTTAGATGGATTCAGCTGCAAGAAGTTTGGGAATCAGAAATGCCACATCCAACACATATACCCTGGAAGCAACATAAAATTTACTTAAGTACTAATTTAGCAAACGACTCATCAATAACTTTATGATGTTTTTTTCTTCTCTCACCAATAATAATAACGTCATCATCTGATGCCATACTTCACTTGTTAATCAAAGTGATATGTTGCTTTCTCACATCTCAAGATTAATTTCTGGATCATTCTGATGAATCTGATTTTGAGAGCCACACTGAGAAGAGGACAGATAAAAACAAAATGGCTGCCAAGACGTATAGAATGGAAAAAATCTTGTCTATTTTCTTGGCGACTCCGGACCAGTAACCATCCTTCTTCTCTTCAGAGTCTTTGTCAAGAAAAGTTTTTTTCATCTCCCAAGTTCATCTGAGACTTTCTCCACGGCCAGGAATAATTCAGTCAGTTGGCTGCTGCTGCCCTGCAATAATCAGAGTCAGAAGTTATAAACCAGATAATGGGTCGTCACATTGCTTATTACAAGAGAGGATGTATTGTTTTTTTTTTTTTTTTATCAACAGATAACTTCTGCTTCTTATTTCCAATTGTAAGAACCCTAACATTGTATATAAATGAAATCAACCCTTGAAAAGATTCCACTAACCCCTTTCCACATAGATGGTGTTTGATTGGTCATCTCATCACTGGTGGAGGCAATGGGGGAAGCTTTTATTATTCCTGAAAGAAAGTGGAAGACAGCTGAGGGTGAACACAACAGCGTCCTTGATTGTTTATTAAGAAATGTTTTAACACAAATTATGAGAAACTACAATCAGATTGAGCTGTCAGACTGATTTTAATCTAATCTCTTAGACAGCAGTGAAAATTGTTTATATTTTTTATTCTTACGAAGCTTGACACTCTCTTTCTTGCTTTCCAAGGAAGAAGAGTCTTTTTCCATCAGATAATTCAAGAAAATGGTCTCCACAAGCCCGAGCAGCATCAGAGCAAAAACCCCAATGCAGTAAATCACTTGGAGGAACAGAGAGCACAATATGGTGAGGATGTTAATCCATATGTTAATTCAGTAGCAAATGCAGGAAACATTTCTAATCACCAAGAGCAACACAATAAAAGATCTGCCAACCTATGAATGTTTTCACTAATTATGATCCTGAATGAAATGTCCCCAGTGGTTATGCTGTATTACATTGGAGACTTCTGTTGACTAACTTTGATCAAATGAGCAAATTCATGCAAAGCAATCATCACAAGCATGCAAAATGATTGTCAAAAATATCCACATCCCTTTGATATGTTTAGAATTTCTTATTCATCAACTTATTTGTATTTTGTAGCCCCTATTATTAGTAGTGCACCTAAAAACAACAACAAAAAAACATAAGTCGTCTTATTTAAAGATTATTATTGATGGCAGTGGATGCACCAAAGACTTGGAAGAAGATGTTCTGTTCATATGAGAACAAAATTAAACTGTTTGGCCTGCTAACAGGATGCTGTTTGTGGCTGGAAGCTAACACTGCACATGTTGGTCAATGCCATGCTGCACAATGCTCTCTTTAGCAAGGAAGGAGAAGCTGATCAAACATAATAGGAAAGTGGAAGAAGCTAAATACAGGGAAAACCTAGATGAAGACTTGAGTAGAGATTCACCTTCACCAGCAGAACAATAAAATTAAACATTCAGCTAGAGCTTCAATGGAATAATTGAGATCAAAGCACATTTGTGTCATGAAATGACCTAGTTAAAATCCACACCTGGTAAAAAAAAAAATCTAACCAATAGGTAAGATTTCTCCACTTTGTTGGTTAATCACATAAAAAACTGAAATGTTTTCTACCAAAAAGTTTTAGGGGTAGTAATACCTTTGCATGTTACCTGGAGACAAAACAGCTGAGATTTTTACCTATAAGTGGAATCCTGCTTGTGGTAACAGGTATAATTTCAATGAGAATCAGCTGCATCACTGTAACAGCAAGTAGCACCGTGATCTTGAAACTAATCTTCTCTCCACCACCAGTCGGCATCAGGAGGGAGGCAAAGTCCAGACACAAGAAGAAAAGGACAGGCAGCAGAAAGTTGACAACATAAAGTGCAGACTTTCTCTGCATGGTTACCTGTAAAACAGGTATGTTCCATGGTTAAAATTCCTTTTCCTTTTTCTTTATGATTTTTATGAAATGCCCGTGCACTTAGCTGTAAGGTGAGTAGGTAAAAGCAGAATATCCAAGATTCTTACACAAAGACAGAATACATTTATATCCAAAAGGTAGTATTAAGAAGTAAATTTACATTTTACTAAAGGGAAATCAGTTTGCACTGATTCTCTAATATTGATGGCGACTGCACATATTAAGTTAGGAAAATGTCTCTTTTGCCTGGTCACACTTTCTATAGTAATGTCATCTATAAAGGACTTTTTGTGAGCCTAGCAACAGAAAGAATAGAAAAATTTGCATCAGCAACTGAAAATAACATTTCAGACAAATCTGATCTCTGTCAGTGCAGGGATTCACAAACTGGGTTCGTCAGCTTGTCTGATTCAAAGATCTTCAATTGGGTCGGCAGAAACAGCATGGCTTGGCTCAGCACAGAGGAAGTAAAATAAAAAACCTTTGCCTTATGTGACTTGTCTTCAGAGTAGGGCTGAAACGATTCCTCGAATGATTCGAGTACCTCAATTTATTAAAATTTCTCGAGGAAAATTTATCTGCCTCCAAGCTTCATTAAATTATGTTTTTTTTTTTTTTATGTAGCGCACCTTGTTACGTCCGAATCATTATTTGTGGCGGAAGTAGGAGTAGCGCTTCTTCTTCCGCCTATGAGCTGTTGTGAAGTGCTTGCAGCATGGTGTTGAATTCTGCGGCGTTTTGTCAGGGTTTGAGGGAGAAATAAGGATTGTTAAATTTTGCGGTGCGATGGTTAGACTTTGACAGCTTTTGTGGCGTCAGAATCGCGTTGTCATGGATTTGGAGCGAACGGTAGGAATGGCGCTGAGAGAGAGCTGATTCCTTGGATAATCGTAAAAATACTTTTATAGAGTACTCGATTACTAAAATATTCTCTTACAACAGCCCTACTTCAGAATACTTACGGTGTAAATGTAGTGAGTTTGGCTGGAGCGAAAATGAATGGCAGTTTTCTTGGTGACTGAGAGATTGAGAAACTCCCACTCGTACTGCGTCCAGATTGACCTATGAGACCACTCTGTGATCATTTCATTGTTTTCAATTGTGTCAATCTCTAATTCTTCACCTGAGATAGACAAAAATCCAGATTGATTCAGTAATAAATTTGAAAACACATTATTCAATTTCAAAAGCATCCATTTGAAAATCTAGTTACTACAGAACAACATGCATAGTGGTTAATGTGTTAAGAATCAATACAGTAAAAAAACCATGCAAAGATTTCTCAGTAATCGAAAGTGATTGATTTCAAAAGGTTGCAGCTAATATTTGCACACTTTCAAAGCATGTTTAAACAGGGCTAACAGCACAAACGCAGACTGTTAATACAGCATTAAAACTGTTACACTATAAATGGCTGTTCAGGATATATTTAATGTCTGTGAAACTATCTTGACTATATCCTTATGCATTTGTACTTTATTCCATTCTTTTACTTATGTTTTATTTTATTTTTTTAAACTTTTTTATTTTTTTAGCTGATTTTTTTTTTTCATTTTATACCCTGAGGGTTAATTGTGAGTGAGGGGTGTTCAATGTTTATTTCAGTCATGTTTTCTATGTTTCATATATGCAAAAACTCAATAAATATATTGTAAAAAATAGTTAAATAGGGCTTACCGGAGTATGAGAGGGACCTCAAGGTCAATTTGCAGTTCTGAATATCAAAGGGGAAGTGAAAAATTTTCATCTTGCAAGTGGTGACAACTAATTTTTCATCATCATATGATGCCATGCCAAACGAAGCAATTCTGAGAAAGGGGTTCACTACGGCTTTATCCTTTTCTGTCCTGTAAGAGAATAAAAAGGGTTTAGCGACAGTGTTACACTTCAGTCAAACTTCTCTTTCATACAATGCGTAACTTGACCGTCTCACATTATTATGTAGATTAGGTTTGCATAACATTGAAGCTGAACATTTTATCTAAATGGAAGTTCAAATAATTGGTAACACTTTATTTGAAGCGGCGTGTGTAAGAATGACATACCAATGTCATAGACATAACACCTGTCGTGAACATGACAACAGTCATGAATATGTCTGCCTGTTGTCATTTAAGCATCATTCGATAAATGATGACACTTTTAATACAAAGCTGACATTATTTAAAATGTCTTTGTAATGACAACTAGACATTAACCAAGAATAATTGTCATTCATAAATATGTCATAACAAATATCAAAATTTAAAAAGCTATGTATCTGTGTATTATTACATTACCCTGTCATTTGTTCTTAGTTTTAACTGTGACTATCATGAAACCATTATAATTGTGTCATCAATATTTTTGTCATGGTTTTGGATATACTTTTGGCCCACATGCATAACACTCTCAGGAGGCAGATGGAAAAAGTTAGTTTATTGACAAACAATAAATAAAGAAAGGTGCGTTTTGTCTGGGGGTCTGGAGACAGGAGTAAACTGGAACACTGAAACAGAGAGGGGAGATGATGAGTAACTTGAACTTGAACAAGTGAAGGTAATCTTTCAATGAGTTCCTACTGATGTAGTAGTAACAACTAAAAACAAAACTCAGTTTCTTACTGAGTTTTGTAGGTATCACATTTAACAGAGTTTTGTAGGTTACATATTAAAAATGTTTTATTTGCATTGTTATGGCACTTGACTTAATGTAGTTTTTGATTGTTGATTCTATGTTGCATGGCTTTTTGTTTATTATGTAAAGCATTTAGAAATGCCTTGCTGCTGAAATGTGCTGTGCTGTACAAATAAAATTTGATTGATGGATAGATGGCTGGATGAAGGTGGTCCGCCAAGGGGGAAAAGGTAAGTAGTATCTGGGCTTGGGTCTCTGTGTGATAGAATCCTGAGGGAAGGAGCCCATAGATTTTCTTGGAATGATCTGATAGGAGCTGCTAAGTGATGGAACCGTTGGAAGGCGGACAGGTTTTCGCGAAGTCAGAGGAGCAGAATGTTGCCAGTCATTCTGCTCCTCTGGATTGAACCAGAGATCTTTACAGAGAGATGTGAAGACACAAGCAGGAACCAGAGCGGGAAACCGAGTCGATCCAGGAAGCCATGAGGCGAACCTTGGAAAGAAACCACTACTGGCAAGTTTCTGGTTATCAACAAACTCAGGGAGACACAGGAGTACAGAACATTGGTGGCTTGAAGAATCATAATAGATCAACGCTCAGGCAGATGAGTCTGATAGATTGCAAGTCGCCTGGTTATGCAGCAAGATGTCTTCCTCTGGTGGACAAACTACATGAGGGGAAAGAACCCACCACACAGAGCCCAAAACCCACCTTCCCAACAATTTTCCCTTACCTCAAGTAAAGTGGTACACATTGGACTAGTTATAAAGATGTGATTAGCATATAATTGTAGATTAATGTTAACATATAAAGTTACAAAACTTTTCACAGTGTGATCATTAATACCTGTTAATATATTTATGACAGATTATGATTTCTTGATTAATGTCAGCTTGTCACAACAAAACTATTTTAATGTCATGTCATTAGAAAGACATTTTGTTCTTGGTTAATGACAAGTTATCATAACAAAAACATTTTAAACAAATGTTAATGAAAATGAAAGATAATATCCAAAGATGATATCCAAATATCATCTTTGGATTAAGAGTGTCATTATTTACACAAGGACACTTAATGACAAGTATCATTGTGTAAATGAGGACACTTATTTACACAAGGACAAAAATATTCAGGAAGAGTCCTTCATGTTCATGAAAGGTGTTACGTCATGTTATGAAAGTGGCATGCGAGTCTTATGCACACCCCTTCAAATAAAGTGTTCCAAATAACTGAAAATAATCATGATGATACACTACATGGTAACTGAAATGTATCAGTAACCAATACTGTATTTTCCGGACTATAAGTCGCATCGGAGTATAAGTTGCATTTTTGGGGAAAATTTATTTGATAAAATCCAACACGTCATCTTGAAAGGCAATAAAAATGACATAGAGGCAACAACAGGCTGAATAATTGTACGGTATGCTAACGTTACATGACACATAAACAACGAACTGAGAACGTGCCTGGTATGTTAGCATAACATATTAAGAGTTATTCAAATAACTATAGCATAAATAACATGCTAACAAGTTTACCAAACCATCCGTGTCACTCCAAATCACTAAATCTTCATCTTCGGTGTCACTTGTAAACAACTCGGCTAACTCCGGAGGTAGCTTCTACCACACACATTATCAACACAGGCCTAGAGCGCCCTCTTGCGGTTTAATGTAAAAATAACGTGATATGACACATTAATGTGCTAATAATTTCACACAAGTCGCACCCCTGGCCATATTGTGAAAAAAACTGCGACTTATAGTCTGGAAAATAAAGTAATTTGAAATGTGAAGTTTTGATGCTTTCAAGCCTGAGATTTTATTTATTTATTTATTTTTTGTTTGTTTTATGTCAGATAAGAAAAAAAAATGCTTTGTCACGATTTATTATGGCTTTGTTTACAAAGCTTTAAGCTTAACAAAGGTGAGGATATTTACATTTCTTGAATGATGAGGTCAGGCACCCACAAAGATTCACGTGGAACTACCACTGTGACAATTTCACAATAGTCCTCTTCGTTCCAGTGAATATATTCATTACGCCACATCTTATTAGGGAAAGACAAAACTGAGTCAGTAGTCTGATTTGTAGTCAAGCATCAACTACTTTGTTCTTCTGATAAATATGATACTTTTCAAAGAAAACTCACAATGTAAATCCCAATGTATGATATGAAGGATTGGTCAGCCTCCCTCTGGAAAAAGAGAAACAAGATGTATGAAAATATTTCTAGTTGTTAAACATCTAGAATAGTTTACATGCAAAAATTTACATTTTAGGCCTGAATTTCCATGCAAGGTCTGATTACATTCTTAAATGTGTGTACAACTCAACTCAAACAAATATTGATTTATGGAAAACTCTCCTGCTATCTATGGCCATTAAAATGGTGGTGTTACCACGATTTATTTACTTATTTCAATCTGTCCCATGTTTTATAGATGTGTCCTACTTCAGACAATTAGATTCTATTATTATTCCCTTTATTTGGGGCTATAAAAGTGTCAGAATTTCTTAAAAAAACAAAAAAAAAACACTTATGTAAACAGGAATGGAGGGTGGGTTCTCCTTACCAGATTTCAAGCAATATTACTCTGCTTGCCATTTAACCAAAGTTAAAGATGCCATTTAACTTTTGTTAAATGGCATCTTTTAACCAAAGTCAAAAGATGGCGTAAGGAAGGGCCCACTCTCATCTGATGGGACCTGTCCTTCCTGGTTATCTTTAGAGCATCTGCACTGTTGTAATTCGTCTCTAACTGCGCTCCTTAATAGCCCCATTAAAATCAACCACTTATTGTCATCATCGGGGTCTCCAGTGCTATGCAACCAGCCACAAAGCAGGAGAAAATGGCTGCTTTGTTTGGTATGGAGATAACTAAAAGGTTGATTTTGAGATTTTGGAAAAAGGACTCTGTGCCAACATTTGATCTGTGGTAGGGGGAACTAGCAAATACTCTGCATCTGGAATGACTGAGATATTACAATGAAGATAAAGTCGGTGTGTTTGAGAAAATATGGAACCCTGTACTAAAATCCCTTCAATGAAAAATTGTTAATGACAGACCTGCCACTGCTTAATATCTTGTATTCACTTAGTGATGTACTTACGTTGTTTTGACTTTGTAAGTGCTTTATGATGTGCTGATTTGGGAGGGTGAGGGATGGGTGGAAATTTGATCTGTTATGTTAATTTATGTATATCAATATGGAAAATTTTATTTAAAAAAAAAAATTCTCCAAAGAAACATGAGTCCTCACAGGAGGTTGATATAAATGCTGATAAAAGTGAGCCTCTCTCCTGTTTGAGTGAAAGGAGGCGCAAGCTATCCACACCTATTTAAACTTCAGAGATCAAGCAACACATGCAGCGCAGTCAGCGGTGTGATTGGTGTGTGCTCCCAGCTTCGTACCCTCTTCAATGCATCAACCATAAATCCATCTTTCATTAATAATTCTGCTCTGCCAGTGAAATGCTCAGCGCAACAAAGGTGTTTGCAGTCGTCTTATGTAAAAAAAGGAAAAAAAATGCAGTAAATAAAAAAAAAAAAAAATTTTCTAAGTAAAATCAAAAATAAGCCTGGCATGACGACAAGCAAAGCCTGGCAGCCCACCAGTCTTATAATACACTTGGGGGGCCAATGCATATGAAACAGCTAGTGACAGAATAACCTGAAAGCCATAGTAAACAATTCTTATTTTTCATAGGAAGACAACTAGATATTAAATAAATATTTTAAGCCTTGCAAACTAAAAGAAGTAAAATAAAACGATGACAAATAAAAAGAAAACAGAAACTTACCACATCTAGAATGGCATAGATTGTCATACCAAATTGAACTTTAACCGGCATTTTGTGGTCTTTAACGGGCCTGATCATGGTAAACATTTCTTTGTTTTTGGTCAGGTTTAGGTGCTGCAGAACATCCCACTCACTGCAGTTTTTTTCTGCAAAAATAAAAAGCACATTCTTGTTCTGCACTATATACATAGCAAAGGCAATAGTTTATTTATCATATTACACTAAATAATTGTACCTTATCACTGTTGCTGTCAAAAAGCATATATATTTCAAGATTATTCCTTTCTACTTAAAATCTGGGGAAAAGAAGTCAGTATTTCACTAATATTTTGTCACTGTGGGTGCAAATGTCACCTCAAACTTGAAGCTTTTACAATGTGTTAGATAATTTTTCAGAGGAATAATTGATAAATGTAACAATCTTATTGTTTATTATTCACAATAAGGGGAGTGTTCATGTTAGTGTATTGCAGGTTTTGAAAATTTGAGCCACCAACACAACATTTTTCTGCCATGATGACTGGTCTATGTACTTCTGTTGATAAGGGGAAAAATACTTTGAAAACAAGGTTACCTGGTAATATCTAACTCTGTTTTACAGCTCAGTGATCACATACATTTTGTGGTCTTACCACTTTTATCAGATCTCTCGTTGGATGTCTGGTTTTTATAATCCGATTGCTGATAGCTTGTGGTATTCCAATCTGTTTTATTAAAAAATGTTGATAAATACAAATTTTTATATTTCTATGTCATACATTTCATATCAAACTTTTCATAATTAAATAATGCAGGAATGTATTAAGCTGATATTAGAATAATAAGTGAGAGGGTAAAAACCCCTTTTATGCTGACTGGACAATATGACAAATTAACCAAAACTTAATTCTTAAGAAGAAATAATATGACTCTGAACAGGGTTGCAGTAGAAAGAGTTGCTCTATGCTGATGGCGATGACGATGGCCCTTCAGAGATTTACCTCTAAAATCATTAGACAGATATTTCTTACCTGGGCTTTCTGTGTAGCTCTGATTGGATGTCCACTGGTTGTTAAGATCATCTTGTGCCTCCAATCTGGACATTAACCCACCTGACAGAAGACAATTTGGTCTGGTGCATTTTTATAAATGCATAGTCATGCATTAAAGTTTTCAAGCAGTATTGGGATTGCCAACAATAGCTTGCTAAAGTACTTAACACCAAGTCTTGTCTATAATAGTCAGCTTAAGTTGACAGATATGCTTTGTTAGATTTGCAGTTGATCCATTTAACTAGTCTAACCCAGCATCAAACCCTGACTTTATCTCTTAAATGGGTTCTCGGATATTATTTACTACTAAGTTGACTTCAAAAAAGAAAAAAGTATTGACAATGAATTTTATTTCAGGAGTATCACATCATTGCAATAGAATGCAAATTCACAGCACACTTGGGAAATGTAATTTTAGAAGAATTTTATCTAATTTATCATATTTAGCAGATAATTTTACTTATAACAGTAAGATTTTTCTCATGCTGTCAATGATCTATTCATGTGAAGATATTATGTGCCTAAAACAAACTCCTAAATCACAGTTAAAAGTTTCCTATATGTTAATTTTGTGCTGTTTCAAGTGTACTAAAATATTCACACTGAAAACTAGACTAAAAATACCTGGTAATATTTAATATTTTAGTAGTGATGTCTTTTTTGGAAGAATGAAAGTAGAAATTTTCTTAAAACTAGACTTAGGAGGTAGTCTATACAACCATAACAGAAAATAGATAAAAATTGACCCCAGTGTAGAGAAAAATCCCAGTTTATGCCAAGCCCTAATTGTAAACAGATTTTTGTATTGAAACATAGCAACCACTAAAGTGAAAATGTTGTTTAGATCCCAAGAAAAACATTCCCAATACTTTACAGGTATTGGCGCTGTATCAGTAGGATTAATCAGAATTTGATTGCTATAGACAGGGTATGTCAATATTCAACAAAATCAAATGGTTTCAATTGCAGTGAGCCAATGACAGACACTTGAGAGCAGCTTTAAAGGTCCTTTCACCTAATATTAAAAAGTGGCTAATAATCATAAAGATCTTCTATGCATCACACAGTAGAAATATGTCATTTAAAATCCTGAAAGTGATCCATGCCACTATATAAAAAAAAGCACATTTCAAACAACAGACAACATTTACATGCACTCTACAAAAAAGTGTCGACTTACATGGTAGGAGAATGAGGAAGTACAGATTTGTGAGGCTCATAGCTGCTGCACTTCAGAATGTATCTTAATCTGTCCTATGAGTTATCAGGGGATTCTTCTGTCTGAACACAACCAGAACAGAGCAGCAAGTGTAATGATGCTAAATTTGCGTTCCCAAGTGAACATAAGCTGCTGGAAAGGTCCAACATCCTGAGCACTCAACTGTTTATGCCATAAAAGAACTTGTGTCCATTTGAGATTAAATGTTTAATAGGATGATGATCAAGACGCATCCATCCAAACCACAGCGTTTACATTTTATGTTTAAACTAATTGACAAAGTATTGTTGAGGAAGTACTTGTGGTCAAATAATCGTTGCCTTCAAACAGAGCTACTTATTCTTATACAATATTATCAATTAAGTAGTTGGAACAATTCTTAATGGACTCGTAAGACAAAGAGTTATTCTTTCAGATTTTTGTTTCAATTTGACTTTTCTAATGTGCAGTTCAGAGGGCTCGAAATCCACTAGACAACTTTTTCTTTTATGTTCAATCCAGCATTGTTGCTCCAGATTTTTATTTCTGAAACTGAGAAACACAGGCAAGAAATAACAGGGTGATGGGATTACATTAAGCACAGAGATTGAAAACATAAAAAATCTCTGCACTTATATCTTATCAGTGACCATCATTGATTTTACGTTGAAAACGTTCGCTCATCATTTTCATTGTGGTCGTGGTCAGCAGCACTTTGCCAAGACAAAATATAAATAGATGAGCAGCCACAAGATGAAATAAGAAAATTAATGTTCAGTTTATTGACCAGCACTAATGTATCATAATTTTACAGAAATTAACAGAGTTTTGTCCATGAAGTAGATTCTGTATCTTATCTGGGATCCATTTAAGAGATGGCACAACAGATTTATATATGAAAAAAATGAATCTCAAATCGCAATATGAAGTTTTGAGGTTTTTGGCCATGTAGTGGCATACTTCAGGGTTTTATCCCCATTAATTTTTATGTTAATTGCTTACATCTAACCTTTTATTGATTCCCTATTTCCCATCTGTAAATCAATTAAAAAAAAAAAATAGAGTCTCATTTTTCATCATTTGTTCCCGGAAACTTTCCAGACTGAAGTCCATAGTCCTCTCTGATTATGTTAAATGTTTTTACTGAAGTCATTTTTTGTTGATCTATTACTGTATTTTTTAATGAGAAACTACAATTTGTGTATTTCTAATCAGAATCAATATAAGTAGGCACTTAAAACATGTCATCCTGGGTGTAATACTTGGTGAGGCATATAAATACTTTTGGTTTAATCTTTCTGAATTCTGTTATACTTGGATGGAGACAATGAAGTTTATCTTAATGAAATTAGGAGTTTTAGCTTTTAGATTGTATTGCTGGAATAATTTCAATATTTGTTTTATAAATGCACTTCTGTATTCTATATTAATGGCAACACCAACAAATAATGAGTTTATTAATGCTAAATTTGAAGAAAAAGTTAAGTTTGTCATAAACTGGCATTGTTGAGTACCTAAATACAAAGATGAAAACTGGTGTTGTATAATGAGAGTGGATTTTTTTATTATTTATTTATTTATTATGATCAATTAGGCTCTAATTACTTATTGCTATGCTATGAAACTAACGTAAAAGGCTGGTGACAAAAAAAAAAGGACAGGAGATGGTAATGTCACAAACCACAATAAATTAATTAAACAAATAAAGTTGCAACTGTTTCTTTCTTGAGGATGATTGAGATAAATTATTACAATAAAGCTCACATGGGAAACGAATCTAAACACAATTTTCATTCTTTTTTTTTTTTTTTTCAATACTTTTACCTTAAATATACAAATAATTTTTAAAAACGTTACATTTAGAAATCCAATTTTCATTAATCTTTAAAATTCGCAGACACAATAAAGCAAAGAAAAATCTCCCAGTTTCTCCTTTCAGTTCTTTTATTGGACCGTCTATCAGGGCTTTTAACCAGCAACATGATTCCAGGAATTATTTTACATTTAGATGTTAAATAACCACAGAAATATATTAGTCATTTTACCACATTGCAATCTATTCCAAATGCAGAGATTCACTCTCAGTCTGCAACACTTTTAATATGCTATAATGGACAGTGTGACTTTTTATTCAATTTAACAACCCATCTAGAGGTTTTAACATGTATACAACAAATGGAACTGCATTAAGACCATGAATGGAAAAACCATTAAGGTAAACAATGTAGGTTAATGCTTTGCTAATAGCAAAAATGTGTACTCTTGTAATTCAAATGTCGTCTGCATGCTAAATGTACTTAATAACAATAATACAATTTCACATAGTCAGTGTAAGATAATCAGTAAATGATAAAGTATCTAAACAACGTAAGTGATACATACAGACACAAAATTAAAATATATTGAAAATATTAGAAGTTTTTTGTCGCTAATTTTAGAAACTGAAACTCAGATTCATTACAAAGAGTGAAATATTTCAAGCCTTCATTTTTTGTAATTAGTACAGTACATAAATTTAAATGTTTCTATTATATTCTCTAAGTCATGGGTGGGCAATTATTTTTCCATATTTGGCAACATGAGAAATTTGAACTTTGTGTGTGTATATATATATAGAATATAGATAGATATATATCTATATAGATATAGATATAGATAGATATCTATCTATATAATTATAGATATATCTATATCTATGGATATAGATAGATAGATATATCTATATATAGATATATATCTATCTATCTATATCTATAGATATAGATAGATATATCTATCTATATATAGACATATATAGATAGATATATCTATCTATAGATATAGATAGATATATATCTATATAGATAGATATCTATATATCTATACAGATATAGATAGATATCTATCTATATATATATATCTGTCTATATAGATATAGATATCTATCTATATCGATATAGATATAGATATATATATAAAATATGGTTACAGGTTTCATTCTACATAAACAGTATTTGATGAATCATGGCAAAACGTGTTTAGAAATCTTAACCATGTTTATTACTTAATGTAAAAGAGCAGCATCTATATTGATTTATAACCAATAATAAGGAAAACATATCAAACTGTCAGTCAGTGTTTGGAACACAAAATTGTCAGAGTGTAACATTTATGAAAGCAATTTTGAAAAAGTTTGAAATATCATTATTCAAGTTTTCAAAGACCAGCATTGCATTATTTATTTATTTTTCTGCAAATGTTTATTTATTTGGACTTTGATGCCTGTGAAGTGTTGCTCTTTTCTATTCAGAGTATAAAACTTAAAGCTCGGTTAAGTACAAGTCCAGTTTTCTTTCTCTCACCTCAGTGTAACTCAATTAAAACTGCTCAAATCAAAACTCCAGCAAAGCAAACATTTGAGAATTAACCTTTATTGATTGATTTTTTCCCCCTCAGTTATCTTAGATCAGATGACATTCTCTTCAAATTCAAAAATGTGCACATTTGCAACAAACTTTTATTATATTGATATATTTTTGTCTGCCTGCATGTTTGTTGTTTCATTGCTGTTTCATGGTCATAAACTAAATTCGCATTCATGGCTTAAATTGAATGATGCCTGTCATTTATTGTAGCCACATGTATTTTATTATGAGTCAGCTAAATAGTTACAACATATCTAAATCTTTTTACATGTTCTCATTGCTTAAGTAGATGTTTAATATATAGAAATTATGATTAAAATATTTTTAAAATGTAATAGGAAATAGGTAGAGCAAAAATATTGGTATTTTCATGCAGGGTAACAGTTCAAAATGACACCCAGTAACTTATACATACACAATTATGTTGCTTTAAAACTCAGAGCTATAACTGTCTGCTCTGGATTTCTTTAACACAGAAAGTTCTCTTGGACTGTTGCTTCTGTGTGTGTTTTTGTAGTCTGTCCTCTTAAAACCCAGCCAGCTGCAGCAGATTCCCACCCATACTGATCTGCTGGAGGAACTGGTTCTTCTCCACTGTCACCACATGCTTGCACATAATGCAAGCATGTGGTAAATAAATGATGTTTATTTATTTATTTATTTATTGCTGCATGCATAGCCAGAGTTTTAAGTTAATTTAAGTTAAGTTTAGTTTAAGTTAATTTGAATTAAGACGTGTCACATCAAACTTCCCTCTACAGTTTGAAATAATATGTCCTGCATCTAAGCCTGGTGCTTCAGTACAGGAGACAAAAGGATCCTGCAGATTACCTGATAATGTAACAGGAGTGATCCCATACCTTATTAGTCTGGAAACTAATTCAAAGACATTGCATTAATACAGTTTTGAACATTGTCAGACTTCTCTTATCCTCTATGAACTTTCTTAACTGCTGCTATCAAGCAAATGGCACCTCAACATGACAACCAGCAATAAAAGACAATGAAATGCTCTTCATCAAATTTATCAATCAGTTAAAAACAATAGGAGTGACTGATTGTTTGAAAAACTGCACTCATATTCAGACTGATGTTATACATCACCAGCGTGAACATGTTTAAGAGCTTTTCTCCATTTATCTGATTATGAGAGCCACACAGTGAAGATAACACATAAAAACACAAGCATAGCTGTTACATAAAAATATGTAAAACTCTTGTCGATTTTTTTCACAATTCTTGCCCAATATCTGGGCTTTTGCTCCATTTTGTTGCTCAGGGCTGCCACAGATCTTCTCATTCCCTGCAGTTCGTCAGAGACCTTTTCCACAGCCAGGAATACCTCGGTCAGTCGGTCGCGGCTTCCCTGCAAGAGCGATTCAGTCGGTGGACAAGTTTAACCACATTCATTTTAACTTTAACAGTGGCATATAAGTCTCTGGAAAAATTTAATAGCTTAAAAAAATCTGTCTGATTTTACTTTTTATAGGTATATGTTTGAGTAAAATGAAGACTTTTATTCTATAACTACTGACAACATGTCTCCAAAATTCAAAGCAAATTTTTTTTATTTCTTTGCAGAAAATGAGAAATGGTCAAAGTAACCAAAAAGGTTAAGTGCTTTCAGACCTCAAATAATGCAGAAATCAATAGTTGGTGGAATAACCAGGAGGTTTTCAATGGGGTTCAGTGCAGTGGTGACTTCATTTTTTTTGTCCAGAGCTGTATATCCAAATCTCTCTAATTCAAGCTCCTCTGAAAATGTTTCTACTGTGTTATAACATATATTCCATAAATAAGCAATTTATTGTTTTGTTAAATAATTTCTGCTTTTAGCTTTTTAGTTGCAGGTTTCTGACGTAATCTTGAAAAGTGTGGAATTTATCTTATGTATTTTCCAATTGTGAATAAATATGTAATTACAAATTTACTTTGTTTAGGTCCAGACCTAACATTGGGTTCCAAATGTTTAGTTTAAAACTAAAAAAAATATGCAGGGTGCACGCTCTTCATGTTTGTTGAGAGAGCACAGGGAGGCAACTTTTAACACTGTTGCTTTGCATGATTGTTATATTAATTGGGCTTTCTAAATTCTCCCTCGTTGTGAGTGTGTGTAAGCATGGTGGTTTGTCTTGTGTGTCCGTGTTGCCCTAACCAGGGTACATGCCGCCTCTCACCCAATGATGGCTCAATATTTATTTCTAAATCCCATAAACACATCAACAGCAAAACTTTTTGTCAAACCCAAATCGATTTTTCTTATTCAATCAGAGTTAAATGTTGTATTGCAATCTGTAACACTAACCTCTTTGTCAATAGATGGGTATTGATAAGCAGTTTCATCAAATTTGGATACACAACGAAAGCATTTGTTTATCTCTGAAAAAAAAAATCAAGACAAATAAGTGGAAATAGTTTTAAATGCAGGACAGCCATATAATTAAATAATATCACGATAAGCCGTGTTTAGATTAATAGATGTTCATCTTTACCATGCTCTTCATTCAAACTTTGGGCATCGTCCTCAGACGCTGAGTCCTTCTCTATCAGATTGTTCACCACAATGGTCTCCAGGAGGCTGAGCAACATTAGGCCAAAAATCCCCAGGATGAACACCACTAAGAGGAGACAACAACACATTAATAAAACACTGGATCAGTAAATTCTGCTCTTGGTCAAAATAGTGGGACCCTGTTTACTTGCTTCTAACCAAAGCCAGTCAAACCCTCTACTATTGTTAACCTTTCTCTTCTATTTGGTACTATATTCTTATTTCATGTCTTTCCATGCCATTCAAACACAAATTAAAAGTTTGAGTTGATTTTTACCTTTTTGGTACCTACTGTACCTGCTTCCTTTTTGAGTTTTTGTCCATCATCTTTGCTACACTCTCTTCACTGCATAAGCTACACATATAAATGTTATCTGGGGGAAAGTTCCCAAATTCTTTTTTTACCCAAAAGGGGAATTTTGCTTGATGTAAAAGGTAGGATCTCGATGAGAATAAGTTGCATGACAGTGACGGCAAGCAGCACAGTGATCTTGAAGCCGATTTTCTCCCCTCCACCATGTGGCATGAGGAGGGAGAAAAAATCCAGACACAGGAAGAAGAGGAAAGGCAGCACAAAGCTAGCAAAGTGGAGCACAGATTTTCTCTTCATTTCTATCTGTAAAAAGATGTGGGAGATGGTTTGAAATATTTGGTTTTCGATTTAAGAATCAGCAATATTAGCATCATTTTATAAGTAAATTAGGCATGCTTAAAGCTTTAAACAAAAAAGAATATGGCTATGAAGTTTATAAATATTCCAAAAGTGAAGGGTAAATTTGCTGAGCCAAGCTGCAGAGATGAGCAGTAAATTCTTTATTAACCATTTAATTGTAGTACTTTAAAATTATCTATACAGTATACATTATACACAGTAGGAATGCAAAAGTTAGCAACAGAAGCTTTAGCAGCAGTAGCTGCACTGGAAAACAACCAACACAATTTCACCCAGCAAAACTAAGACAATGTAAAATGTAGAGATCGCTGACTGTAGAACATACTTACAGTGTAAACAACAATGGTTTGATTGTATCCATAATGGTTCACTGTAGAACTGGTGACAGACATGTTGACAAACACCCACTCAAATTCTGTCACCATTATTTCACGAGACCATTTTGATATTACTGAACTGTTTCTTTCTATTTCGATTTGTAATTCATGTTCTAAGGCAGACAGAAAAGAAAGAAAACAGTTAGGCTTATAACAAGGCATCCAGATGTCAATGTCAATACAACATGTGTTTTAGATATAATTTTCTATAGATTTTCAAATCAGAAAGTTGTTGTGCTTTTTGTTTGACGTATCATTGAAAATTGTATTTAAAATTTTGCATTAGTTTAATTATACATAGAAAAACTGAACTCACCTGCATACAAGTAGGATTTGAAAGTGATGTTACACTTCTGAATGTCAAAAGGAAATTTGTAAACATGCATCCTGCAGGCGCTAATCACAATCTGGTCATTCCTAAATTCAATCACCCCCTTACTGAGTATTTTGAGAAAGGGGCTTGGAGGAGCTTTGTCCTTCTCTATCCTGTGAAAGAGTAGATTACTGTTTGAAATTTGCAATGGTAGATTTCAAATATTAAATATTCTGGGAACACTGCTTTTTAATAGCAAAACAAAACATCTTTCTACACATTTATATTTTAAAGGTCTGTATGAAGAAGAAAGTGACAGTGAAGCCGAATTCCTTGCTTGCGTAAATAGAGGATACACAAGGCTGAGCGCGGACATGAAGCTCAGCAGCACCGGAGTCTGAGTGGAGAGTTTTTCCTACTGGAGACTGTGCCAGAGCATATGCTGAGATTTAAATCCTGTCAGTCTTACTCGGCGCTCAGAATGGTGCATTGTAAAATATATGAAGGCGGTTTAATTTGAAAATGAAAGTCCACCTGCTGCCTTGAATAATACAATTTAAGTCCAGAAAATTTTATTGGTTTTAATTCAGAAATTAAATTTGATGAAGTCAATTAACAAGAAACAAGTTGTCTAAACATTTTTTAAGTTCATTACTCTTGAATTGTGAATTTTAACTTAATGATGCTGTTTAAATCAAATAATTATAAAATAACTTCATGCCATACTGGTTTTGAGCAAAACTGTGGGAAACAGGTAGGGTGTTTAGCCATCTTACTGGGAAAAGAGTGGCTGTTAAAACACACACCAGTCTAGAAGAAACCAGTTGGTGATTTAAATGCTTACTTTAAAACTAAGTCTCTCAGGACCCTACAGTACATGTATACTCACATCTCTTCAATTGTTATGTCTGGCTTCCACAATACCTCTGTTGGAACAATTATTTCTGAAATTCCACAGAAGTCATCTTTATTCCATAAAGTGTAGTCATTTCCCCACTCCTGAATGGAAAAATAAAATACAAATCAAGAAGAGTGAGTGCATGGAGCATGGTTAAATAAAGAATGCAACTTAAAAAGTCTAATTTTTTTTTATTATTATTAAATAGTCATTTATGAAGTGCATCTTTTCCAGAGATAACTCACCATGCAAATCCAAACATATGCAATGAATGTCTGATCAGTCTCTTTCTGTGCATAAAGAAATAAACTTTATATATTTCAGTTTGAAATTATAGTTAATACAAGTATAGTTATGACCAGAGTAATGAAACTTGAGTCTTTTACTTTATGTACATTAACTTTTATGCTAGTCTTTCATAACTGCAGCACCAGTTTACAGTCGTTGAAAAAAATAGAAAGCATAAAATAAAACTACATCCTGTGATTCAACAGCTGTCACTTTTAGCAGCACTAACGTGAAATAGACATTACCGTCTTGAGCAGTTACTTTGAGATATTTGTGCTAATTTGCCGTGTTTAATAATTTTCAGACACGGTATTGCAAATTATTGCTAAAAATGTCTCATGTCTCATTTCCCAGACTGATGGACGTTTGTCTCTATAAAGTCCACCGTAATGTCTTTTCGACTTGGCATTGTCTTAACCCACACTTGTCTTCTCTGGACCCAACAAACTGCTGAAATTATTGCTTTTCAAGAGCAACCACTCGGCAGTTATGATGAAATAAAACAGATTCCTTACAGAGATGGCGATTGCTATAATAAAACAGAATCTAACAAAAAATATATATCGTTTAGGACTTAGTATTATATAAGGATTTAACATGAGAATCAAAGTAAAAGGAAAAAAAAAATCCAAACTCAGAAATTGAAAATCCCCAACAAAAATCAAAACAAAACTCAAAAGTAAAAAAAAAAAAAAAAGAAATAAAAAAAAGAACATTATGGCTTACCACATCCAGGATGGCTTAGACTATCATTTCAAGGTATAAGACTGTTATATTTGTATGATCTTTAACAGGTCTGCTCATGGTGAAAGTTCCATTATCTTTGGTCAGATGCAGGTAATCTAGAACATTCTGGTAACTGCAGGTGGATGCTGCAAACAGAATAAAAACTTTATGAAAAATGGGAGAATCATAAAATGCAATCAAGCCACCATTTAAAGCTTTGTGAGCAAAATGGCAAAGCATAAAGTCTTATTGTGTTGTTCTGGTTCCTCATTGTAGCCTGGCAGTTGAAAAATTCTCAATCTAGAATTCACAGGTTTTGTTAAAACAGTAAGAGAGTTTGAAAAATGTTAATTTCTGTAGTTTTAAATTTGATTATGTACCGTGTGCTGTAAAATGGCATATTCCCACATTAAGATTTCAAATGTATTTGTTTGGAAGACTTAGTGCGTGGCTGTGACGTGAAAGGTAAACTTTTTTTGTCAAAGCAATGAGCTGGAACGTAGCATTGTTTCATCAGATCTCAAGCCTCCATTAATTAATGGAAGAAATTTCTGTCTCCACATGTGCAAAGCTGGCAAGGATTTATGTAAAAAGACCTGCTGCTGTTACTGCAGTTCTACAAAATAAATACACACAAGACAGTTTTCTCTTTTTTATTTGTAAAAAAAATATTTAAATCCATTCAATTTCCTTTCACTTCACAATTATTTACTCAATGGAGGTTATTTTTATAAATTTGAAATAAGATCAATTGAATCCTGTGATTGTTACATGACGACATTTTTCTACTATACAGCTCTGATACATTTCTTACTAAAAATGGAGATTTACCTTTGATTAAATTAAACACAGTAATTGTGTTTAATTTAATTTAAAAAACAAATGAGTCAGGGTTTACCTTTGTCATCAGATGTCTGGTTTGATGACGAATATAAAAAATGTGTAAATACATCATTTGTTGCATTTTCAACTGTCATTGGAAAAGAAAAAATCACAGCATAAATTGTTTATATATTTTATCTTTCATGTTAGACTATTACAATATTTTCAAGACAGCAACCAGAGCAGATCGATTAACAGAAACTGGATTACCTGAAACATTGTTAAAGCTCTGATTGGACATCAGTGGGTCATCATAAACATCTGGTGAAACACAGCTGCCTAACAGAGTAGAATACATATTTCTTTGAGTATTTTCTGAACACACATTTATACCGTCATGTTGGACGACAAACACTTTTACATTTTTTTCACATGTCCACTCAATTTAAAATTTCATACAACCTTTCTTTGGCTCTATTTTCTTTTTCAAAAGTAGTCCTTATAATGAATTTATCATTTTTTTGTTAACTCTAAATGTGTTAAAATTTACCCATTTTATTTTGTGTTAAAAACACACATCAATGATGCCTGGTCTGGTCAACGATCAGAGCTCCAAGCTGTGGCTGCTAGTGATCCATTTTGAACTGGTTCCATCCAGAAATCTAAAAGTTTATTTGTTGCATATTTGGTCAGATAGGCAACAAACACACAAAAACAATCTGAATAGATAGACGACATCCCATCCTAAAGGTCCCACATGTTAAGGTAAAAGCTGGTTTGGAAATGCACTTTTAACTATTGTAGCATTTATTCTTGTGGCTGATTTAAGTTTTATCTAGAATTTCACCATTTGTTTTTTAGAGCATTATAAATGTATCTTTATATTTATCAGGGCACGCAATTAAGATTGTTATGAAATATTTATTATTCAGTTCAATCAAATGTTACCTATGAATGGGGGTCAAAAATCCCCATGTGAACAGCATCTCTAAAATATTAATTCATACACTTCAATCTCACAGTTACTTATCGTCATCACAACATACAAAGTTCAATTCGATTAACATTCAATAAGGCTATGAGATTTTTACTCAAACAACTAAAGACGTTCAGACTACACAAATATTCAAATGATCTCGTCTTACCTGTGAGGAGAAACACGAAGCAAGTTAAAGTAAAAATCATTGTCTGAGAGGTCAGTCTGCAGCTCTGTCCTGTTTGAGCAATCTTAAGATGTGATGTGTTAAAATCACTACCAAGAAAAGCCAACCTCCTCTGCACTTGGAGTCTGTCTGTTTGACAGCATTTCTAATTTTCGTTGTGGTTTGGAATGAGTAATGCTTTGTGAAAAGAAATGACAAGTAGAAGAGATTATCTTCCAGGAAGTTAGAGGAAAAAATAATTAAAAAGTCCTTTGAGCAACAGGAAGCAAAGTGCTGAGGCCACAATGTAAGATGTCAGTGACTTAAAAGCTTTTGAAAATAAGTAGAAATAAGTTAAAACAATATTTTTAAAGATTCAATTAAGAATCTTGGAAAAAGAAAATCTTGAAAATTATGCTAACAGATGCCCTTCATCTCTTTCAACTTAGTTTGGGCTATTTGTATTAATATATTGTAAAAGGTTAAGGTTCTAGATGTGAAAAGTTGGACATAACAAAAAACACTTTTCAAAAGGCGGTTCTGCAGTGTTGACTTGGAGGCTGCAATACAAATGCACTCTTTTCAGATTTTATTAGAAAGAAAATTTACGATCTTTATATTTTATGACAAAAATTATTGCAGTTAAAGTGCTCTGTTCTTGTATAAAGCCTGACTGCTGTGACAAGCAAACAAGATGCCTCACTTTTGTGGGATTCCGATATTTTAGTTTCAAACTGGAAATAAGAGTTTTCTAGAGCAATAAGACCACCATATTTTGACAAGAATTGCTGCAAAGATCCAAGAGTAATGGACTAACTCACTGCAAGGCTTTGCTTGAAAATGGGGGAGGAGCTTCTTAATGAAAAGTGTAGTTTTATTTTAGAAAATGTATCCTGATTTGGTCTGGACCAGCAGAATTGTGAATGTCTAAACAATTTGAACTTGGAAGGGACTAATCATGCAGGTTAAAATCAGAAATTAATGCTCTTAAACACTAATCATTATCTTGTTATGCTTTTTTCTGAATAATCACTACTCTCACTAAGTGGCATGGCTGCCCATTTTCTTGTTAATAATGACCCATTTTCACAAGTTATTTTGCTTCTGTTCTGGTGATTTGGACATGTCACATCAAGTCCTGTTCATCTCTACCTGAACATTATGGGTTGACATTAGACTGTCTGAGGTCCACAAATCTCTTCCTGACTTGGCTGATTTTCATTTGTTGCCATGCAAAGGAAACAATATTTTCGAAGGTTTGTCTTACATATATCCAACTGTTTGCCTCTATCAATTAAGATTGTCTAGTAAAAAAATAATTTTTGATGTTCTGATAGACGCATGCATAAAAAATACAGAAACCGGATGTAAAAAGAATGTTTCCAAACTATTTATTTGTGGGGGCTGTTCAACATTTGAAATAGCAACTATGACTGCAAAACCATGCAATTTATTTGAATGTCAGACACGAATCAGTGATGCTTGTTATACTACCTGTAGCATGACACATAGCTTCTGAGCGTTAAAAGGACTTTACTTTCAAAGTAAAAGCACACATTTCAACAAGCTATAATGAATTTATCAACCATTTATTCAGTTTTACAGTTACATTTCTGGTGGTTCAGCACTATATGTAACAAATTGATCAGATTTAGGAATAGGCTTAAATGCCCTGGATAAACCATAAAGATTTTTAATTTACAGACAGATGAAATGGATGTTTATCTCATAGCACAACATGTAAGATCATAAAATGGTGTTTGTGACTTTAGTATGTCCCATCAGTTTTTTAAACACGTTCTATAACTATTAAAAAAAGATGCACATAGTAACACTTCACATATAACCACACAATTCAGTAACTCATACTGAAAGTATTTTTGCTGAATTATGGATAGCACATACTAATCCACTTTACAGGTATAATCATTTTTATTTTTCAGTGGAGCCAAAAGTTGATTTTTCACACTGTTGCACACACCAGCTTTAGCAAAGCAAAACTGTGAGGTGGGGAAAAAAAAAAAAAAAAAGATCAGGCAACACACAAACACTTGTTGAAATTAATAAAATATGCAAACGTCAAACATGCCAATGTTCAAAATAAACAAAAAGTAGCTATTTGTTCATTTAATCACTACTCATCTGCAGAATACCACATTATAGATACAAACAGTAAAAACAGGACAGCTGCTGTGACATAAAAAACTGCAAAAGCTTTGTTTATTTTCTGTGCAGTTCTGGTCCAGTAACCGGCTTTATCCTCTTCCTGTCTGCCACTGAGAAGAGTTATTGATTTCTTGATTTCTCCAAGCTCATTTGACATCTTTTCGAGTGCAATGGAGACTTCAGTATCTCCGCCCTGGTTGCCCTGCAGACATGTTTGTCATAAAACGTATATTTTAATGTCATTCAGAAAGGTGCTACTTTTAAAGTTCTTACCTCTTTTCCAATAGAAAGCCTTCTGTCAGCTGAGTTTTTGTTAACAGATGCACAGTTGCTACAATTCTTGATTCCTGAAAAAATGAAGTACATTTTGTCCAGGCTTCAGCATTTGAATCAAAACAGCACATGACTGAGTGAACATTCGAACTGATTAAAGTTTGATCTCACCAATAAAACGTGTGTGAGTTGGTCAGTTTCTCCTCCTGACCTTCATTTGGGTCTTTTGTCTTTATCTGTTCATTGTCCTGCCACGCATCTCTATTAATTAGATGAATCACCAAAATAGTTTCCAACAGACTGAGCAGCATAAGAGTAAAAGTCCCAATGCAATAAACCGCTGAGGGGGAGCAAACAGATAATACACATATGTTGTTCCGACATATTAATAGAAATAAAAAAAGATATTTATATACAGCAAGTACAAAGACACATCCACGTTATTCCCACTACCTGAAGTTAAATCAGATAAAATCTCTCTTGTTTTTGGCATAGTTAGAATTATCAAAACTATTTACATTTCATAGAACAAAATGGTCTGAAAATACCATTTTTTAGGCCTTCCTCTGTAATGTTCTTTGAATTCAGAAGTTTACATGCATTGTTACGGTTGGAGTATAAACAGGGGATGCTAGTACGCCTGGTGACAGCATGACGTTGTGGGGCTGCTTTGCTGCAGGAGGAATTGGTGCACTTCCTAAAATACATGGCATCTGAAGGATCTGAAGGAGCGTGAGAGAGTAAGGCATCAACAAACCTGACAGAGTTAGACCAGTTCTGTCCAGAAGAACAGACCATAACTCCAGCCATCTATTATGAGAAGCTTGTGGAAAAAAATCTAATAAGTTTCAGCCAAGTCATACAGTTTAAAGAAACTCTGATACTGACCAAATGTATGCAAGCTTCTGAATTTGAAGAAAGTTACAAAAACTCTCTAAGAAACATCCTTACTAAACTTTTTGACATTTAGCAAATATAAACAATTTTAGGATTTCTAACTAAGCTAAAAGAAGAAAAGTTTGGTCTGATTTAACTTCAGAACAGTGAATAAAAATGTGATTGTATCTTTTTATGTAAATATCTGGTTTCAGCTGAATTTGTAAAAGAAAAAATGCTAAACCTATTAAGGGAATCTTATCCGAAGAAGATGGAAGAATATCATTGAGAATGAGCTGCATCACTGTGACGGCAAGCAGAATGGTGATTTTGAAGCCAATCTTCTCACCACCAGTGTCTGACATCAGGAGGGAGGCGAAGTCCAGACACAGGAAGAAAAGGACAGGCAGCAAGAAGTTTGCAATGTAGAGAACAGACCTCCGCTTCATGTTTATCTGAAAAAATGTGGGAGAAATTAATTTCCTTCCATTCTGCAAAAACATAAGTAACCATTTACAACATGAGAAAGCATTTGAAGCAAAACAAGACAAAACATCCAGTGATCACCAGTTGAGAGGCATTTCCACTGTGTTGACCATAAAGCTGCAGTAACTTTTATATAAATATGTTTTTTAATATTTGTTAAAACTGTCACTATATTGTGACAGTGTAATATGAGACACTGATGATCTGTGAAAAAAATTGAGCTCCTCTACCTCCTCCTAGTGGTCCTGCTGCCATCTGCAGAAATACACCAAAACAAATGGCTAAAAACATTACTGCTTACTTATCGGTGCATTCATGGCAGGCTCCCCTGTGGAGGTGGAGCTTTTAGCCCAGCAGAGAGAAAGGGGGAAGGTATGAACAGCATGTTCATGAGTGTGATTAACAGTGGTAAAACCCTCCTCCTGGCTCCCACAAGAAAACAACCAATTTGTCTTGTACGTTTAATTTGTCTGTACTTAAATTTATGCAAAGATTAAAGGGGAAAAAATACATTTGGGCATTAAGCTGAATTGTTAGAAATACTTACTGTGTAAACAATCATTGTTTGATTGAAGCCAAAATGGTTGATGGTTTTGCTGGTGACTGTCATGCTGACAAACAGCCACTCATACTGCGTCTCCATAGCTTTTCGAGACCACTCTGAGATCTCCGAATTGTTCTTGTAGTAAAATAACTTTATTTCTTTATCTGAGTTGGAAAAATAGACAAACCAAAACGGCTTTATAGATTTCTCCCATCATGGTATCATGGAAAATGAACATGTGGAATATTTTTTTTGGTATGCAAACACAATCTATAAAGCCAGTTAAACATGTTTCGGGGTTTACCTGAGTGCATAATGGACTTGAAAGAGATGTTGCAGCTCTGAACGTCGAATGGGAATTTGTAAACTCGCATCTTGCATGTGCTGATCACCACCTGGTCATTTCTGAATTCAACCCAGCCATAGTTTCTGATGTTGAGATTAGGACTTGGAGAGGCTTTGTCCTGCTCTGTCCTACAGAACAATAAATACAGACAATGACCTTCAAAATAAGCCACTGTGGTGTGTCTCAGTTAAGCAATTAGACAAAGTTACTCATTTTTACCAAGTGCTTTGGTTGGAGGCAAAAATCTAATTTTTATGTTATAGTGGATCTGTTGAAATTTGAGTTAGCAGCATTTTATAACATGAGTTTCTCTAATGGACTTGATTTTGTTTGGTTATTTTTGTTCACTTCAATCTGTTTAGGAATGTGAGAAAATATGAACTGAACACCAAATTACATCTCCTCAATAGTCATATCTGGCATCCACAAATATTTAGTGGGGACTAAGATATGTGTGGTTCCACAGAATTGCTCCGGGTCCCACCAAATGTGCTCATTGTCCCATCTCTACTTAGGGGAAAGGCAGGGTTGATGATACAATTTAAAGACGTAGGGATAGAGAATTTATTTTTTTGAAAAGTACCAAGAAAAGTCTAATTTAATGAAAATAAAAAAACAATCTTAACAAAATTGGCATATGTGTAAGGCAAGTTAAACTCACCAAGTAAATCCAAATATATGCAATGAAAGTCTGGTCACTTTCTCTCTATGAGGAAAGGAAAGAAGTTTTGATTTTTTTTTTCCATTAGCAAAGTAGGATCCGATATTTAACATCAATAAATGAAAAAGCACTTAAATCATGAATAACTTATGACACTTTATAAGCCTGTCCTGCCTCAGAAGTGATCATTTACAACTTTTGAGAATATATTCAGAGAAGGTTCTCAAAGAAAAAGGGAAAAAAAATCAATTCAGTTGAAAATATTTCCTCTTAAGTCAAAAGTTTGATGATATATCATACTTAAACAATAAGTTATGTTACTGGTATCAGTCCTATTTTCATTTTCAGATTGATACCAAAATACGCAATATCCCACACCTCTACAAAACTTGGAAAAGTACATCTGTTATGACTATTTATACCAAGCATTGAACGATGTTTTAAAAACTTACCACATCTAGAATAGCATAAATCCTCATGTCTAGAAGTACCCACGTCAAATGACTTTGGTGTTTAACGGGCCGACCCACAGTGTACTTGTCACTGTCCTGGGTCAGATTCAGGTGGTTCAAAACGGCCTGAGTACTGCATTTTTCTGGAGAATGAACCTCATGTTCTGAAATTATAGGAAGCATGAAAGAGTTCACTTCTTATCAAAAACAATAATGAAATGTTGACTTTCACTCCCATTTTAACTTTTGGAGAAAACTTCACTGTTTTCTCCATCATGGTTGTTACGACTTGTCAAAATTACTTAGTTTGAATAAAAATGATTACATACCAATATTTCGAAGTATAGTTAGTTTCAGTAACAACATAAATATCTGTATTTGTATCTATGTTTTTACATATATATGATATAATATCCACTTACCTCGAATTTGTTCAAAGACCAGCTTCATATTTTCTATGCTTAGGTACTCCAATAAATTTATATCTACACTTGCTGAAAAAGAGAGGATAGTGTTTGTTCTCGGTAAAAACGCAGGTGAACTTTAAAATAACACAGAAATGTTCCATCATATTATATGTGCTTCTGTAAATACCAGTTATAAAACCATATTTATTTTATTACCACATTTTTTTTGGTATATACAGCTCAATACATGCCATATGTCATTGTCAAATTATACAGACCATCCCTCTGTATTTTATTAGTGTGATTGTTAAATAATTTTCTGTAAAACATGAAATAATATATTAATTTATTGAATCATTCAGGAATTCTTTTGTCTGCACAAATGGGTTTGAATTTGCTTAAAGAATAAAAACAGGAGATTATTAAGATTCCCCAAAATAGTTTTTACCTTTAGACAATATGAGTAACAACAGTAAGATCATTAATTACGAGAGCAAACAGTACAGTGGGTTTGGTTTTAAAATTTATCCAATTTTAAGTGATTTAAGTCATTGAGTTTTGTACCAGGCATTAAGAGCAAGGGTTCATCAAGGTTTGGATCAGAGGTATTTCCACCTGACAGAAAGAGAGACACAATAACACAATAGTAAAGAATAATAACCAATATTACATGATAAAATCTGTGTTAAAGTCATTTGGTTCACGTTGAGTACCTCAGAGGAACAGTGTGAATCCATTCAGAATAGGTTCTTTTATAGTTTGTGCAGAATCTTAGTAAATCCATCCACTCTACATTACTGCTTATCGCTGTATTTTAAACTGCATTAGATCTAAACACTGATGTTTTTAATGATTTACAACTACCTCTCTCAATGGTTGACAGATAGCAAAGGGAATCATGCATATAATCATTTGCATTTTTTATATCCTTTAGTAACTGCTATAAACGTAACCCAGAACTATTCAAATAAATACCTTGATTTTCAATGTTTCTTCTTAAAAATTATAAGAAGCATACCTTTATGGAAGTAAATTATTTTGTTAAACAAAGCAAACTGTGTTACTGATCCCTGAATGCTTCCTCTATTCCTTCCAAAATAAATAACTTCTTTCAGGTTACTACAATTCTAGAAACTCTAAAACCATGACAGCTGCTATGAAATATGTCACAAACGTTGCAATAAAATCCAAAAATGAAATCACATATTTTATAGTATATCTCCTTACATTATTTTTGCTTACCTGTAAGGAGAAACAGAGTAAAAAAACCTGCGAGGATCATGTCTGTGAAGCTGGGGAGTGAAAATGTTTCCTGTTGTTTTTGTGTCACTGCCCTCCCTGTACTGGAGGGAGGGCAGGGCGTCCAGCATCATTTAATCAATCATTCAACATATGTAATGACAATGAGATTAAGGAAACAGGAAACAGTTTCTACTACAAAAAAGGAAGAACATTCCAGAAAATGCTTCTTATCAATTAAAAAAACAACAACGTGAAATCCACAATTAAAAACTATATCGATCTTCTAAGCTAAATAATAGGTACTAATATTTGTACCAAGATTAAATAGTTATGCAAAATGACCCACTGTTTATTGTTTTGTTTTCTTTTGCGGTTGTACTACATCGAAGAGCTAAGTGCTCCAGTAACCACCAACTTCCACATTAAGTTTTTTAATAGCAGGATGTGGGAAAACAAAGCTTTTAGATGAACATAGTAATTTCTTACCAGAACAAGATGTCGGAAACAAAACCAAAGTTTATAGTAATAAAAGACAATGGGATTATGAAGAATACATGTCTGTTGCAAATGTGTTCATGTTTGTGTGTGTGTGTGCGCGCGCATATATAGATGTATAGAGCTCTGGAACAATTAAGAGACCACTTAAAGTTGTCAACTTCTCCGATTTTACTTTCTGTAGGTATATGTTTGAGTAAAATGAACATTGTTCTTTTATTCTATGAACTACTGACAACATTTCAATCTGGATAGACTCACACAGAGGAAAGTAGCATTTAGAAGATTTTAATGTACGATTTCTTTGGCGCTCGAACCCGGCGGAAGACTTGTGAGCTGAGGATTGCCGAAGGCAGACGATCGGTCCGGCGAAGCTCAGGATAGTCTTCCCCCCAAAAGAGGGTGCCGGGTCGAAGCCTCACTGGCCTGCAGTCCGATGGACTTGTTAGGCGCAAGCTATGATGGCGGGGCCTGCAGTCTGCTAGACTTGTTAGGCACAAGCCACGTTGGCGGGGGCCTGCAGTCTGCTAGACTTGTTAGGCACAAGCCACGTTGGCGGGGGCCTGCAGTTTGCTAGACTTGTTAGGCACAAGCCACGTTGGCGGGGGCCTGCAGTCTGATAGACTTGTTAGGCACAAGCCACGTTGGCGGGGGCCTGCAGTTTGCTAGACTTGTTAGGCACAAGCCACGTTGGCGGGGGCCTGCAGTCTGATAGACTTGTTAGGCGCGAGCCGCGTCGGCAGGGACTTACAGACAGACGTGACTTGATAAGCACAGATGTGTTATGTGTTGCGGAGAATTGAACGGCTGCTGCCAAGCTGAAGGCTGAGGACTGCTGGTCCGACCAGATCCCTTGCGGACATAGAACGTTGAGCTTCGAGCACAGTTGAAAGATCTGGTCTGATGTAGGAAGAAAAGGCTGAAGAAGGCCAGCGGCCGAGCTGAAGGGGGGAAGCTATGGGAACGATATATCGGAGCGCTGTGATGAGATTCCTGAGTAGAGGGAGTGAAAGGTTTTCGGCTATCGGGATTAGTGGAGGAATGCCTAGAGATCCCTTTGAGAAGAAGTTTCACGGCTGGGTTCGAGAAGAGACTGGGTGTTGTGCTAGGTTGCTGACGTTTTTGCATGGAAACGGATTCCTGCGAGCAGACTGCGGATGTAGGAAAGTTTGAATTGATGATGGTCAAAACAGTGAGTGATGAAGGCGAGGACGGTGGATAGTGACGGGGTATGGGAGAGAATTAAAAGCGGTGCAGAACTTGGTGTAGGTTTGCCAGACAAACGTATATGAGGAAGGTGTAGAAGAGGCGAGACCTGACTTGATGTAATAGCGCGCTGCACCCAGGAGGGCTATTAGGGCAGCTACGTTGGCGGGGGCCTGAAGAGGCGCGTGCCACGTCGTTGGTGGGGGCCTGAAAGGCGCGTGCCGCGTGATGAGCTGTGAAGATGAGATGGCTGCGCAGAGCTGAAGACCGAGGACCGCTGCTGGATCTCCTAGGTGAAGATAGGTGTTAAAGATGGACTTTGCTCCATCACCAGACATTTGAAAAGATGCTCAAATGTCTGGGATATGGACCGTTAAGCTTCTAGCACACTGAAAGATCTGGACTGATGTATGTTGAGAAGGCTGAGGATGACCAGCGGCCGAGCTGGAAAAGAGAAGCTGTAGGGACCCTTTGGACAGCGGCGATGCTGGACCGTCTGAGCGAGCAATAGAGATGGTGCTACACCTTTCGTTTGGTGAGCTTAATAAGGACGTTATCTCTGAGGAACTGAACACTAAATGCAGAAGTGAACTCTCCAGGTCTTAGAAATCTATAGCAGGCTAGGAGGAAGAACTTGAAATCACGTGCTTTGATTTCATGATTTCATTCACGAAGGCACTGAATCTGAGCGGTGTGCTGAGGTTCTTAAGAAATGGCAGTGCGATAGTTCTGGCTATCGGGATTAGAGGAGCTAAGCTTGAAGACCCTTTAGGTGTTTCCACAGACTGGGTTCGAGGAGAGGCTAGATGATGTGCTAGGTTGCTGAAGCGTTACATGAAAATTATTCTTGCGAGCAAACTGCAGATGAAGGTTTGAACCGACGATCAAACAGTGAATAATGAAGGCGAGAACACTGACAGGGTAAAAGGGGAGAATTGATAGTGGAGCAGAATTTGTTGAAGGTTTTCCAGGTGAATGTATACAAAGAGAGAATAGATGGGGTGAGACCCGATTTGATGTATTAATGTGCTGAACACGGGAAGGAATGAGGAGAGTCATTTAATTGAGCATCGGTTCTTAGAAGGATGGGATAGACTCGGGGTGAGTGTCAGCAGTGGGACACAGGCGGCGAAAGACCTGACTTCATTAATATGCTGAGCGATATGCTCACTAATATGCTAAAATTAATATGCTGCTTTTCTACAAGAAAAGCAGAAGAGGAAATGATGAAAGGTATGATTCTTGATTGCTATAAACCGTTATTTGTACTGGGGCGATGGGACGAAGTTTGGATTGCTAAGAGCCGAGCCTGCTTCATAGAATGTGGCACGCCTGGATAATAGGAACCTTCGCCTGACCTGTAAACCCCCCCCAAAATAAAAGTTCTGAAGATGTGGAAAGAGGGGCAGAATAAGACAGGATTCCTGCTGAAGTGGGAAAATTAGAGCACGACGGGAGACCATGAGTCGATATCGCGCTGGTGTTCTAATGGAATGCCAGATGAAAGATCGTCATGTGTCTGGCTCCAACGGATGGTTGCAACTGACTGAAAGGGATTACCAAGAGCGTTTCTAAGAACTCTGCCACGTGACGGGGAAGATAAATCTTCATAAGCCGTGATGCCAGCAACGGGCCGGCTTGGTGGAAGCAGTAGCACTATCAGGGAACGGGAGGCTTTTATTTTATTTTATTTTATTTTTTTGAGCAAGCTTGTGGTTGGCTGTGACTAGCTCCAGCAGTAAATGTGCATGGAAACCGCAAACTAGCACGAGTGACCATTGAGTTGTCAGGAAAAGAATTGGCCGGTTTAGCTTTAAGTGAGTGCCGACTGACAGCATGTGCGATGATGTGGACCCCACGTGTCGGTGTCCTCACTGCGTACACGTCTCCTTAATGAGAGTCGGAACAGACGACTAGAAAAGGAAGCTGTCAGGGTGAGTGGCGTGGAAGCCATGAACGACCTGAAGAGAGGACGCTGGTGAAGGCCGGATCGCTGTGAAGCTGACTGAGATGACAGAGGTTGACACAGGGACTGGAAAATATGCGGACGAGGGACGGTCTGCTGGCTGTAGTGAGGCTGTGGGATTAGAGAGAGCCTGCGAGCGGCTTCGATGACCGGAACTACTCTTCCATGTTCTGGGACGAGATCCGAGAAAAGTGCAACGTTGGCCCAACTGAGGTGGGCTGAGTACCGTCTACCCTACTTAGCGGCGAGGAGCTGTCGGACACACCAGTAATTGATGGGCAGACTGCTGCTAGGACAGAGCGTGGGAGTGACTGTGACTCCTGCTGCATGTCGGCTGCCTGAGAGGCTTGGGTTCCTGATCTGCTGATCTGAGATAGTCAAGCCAACTGCATCAGTGGCTGGGATCGCGGTTTGGTATCGTGTGCCGATTAACGTGTGCCAACGAGTGAAGTGCGTAGAAACTGATTTTCTGCCCAAAACTGACTCCTGCAGATAAACGTGTACGGGTCACGGCCGAGTAGGTAGAATAGAAACACGGGGAGAGATCAAGATGCAGATCCTGACTCGTCTTGGAAAACGTAAAACACCTTGTGCGATGCTCTCTGGTGGCCAACATGTGCAGCACCTGAGACCAACTACCTGCACATGTTTAAATGTGAAAACTGATAGAATTACACAAGCGAACCACGATACTTAAATAGCGTTACCCCTGAAATGTAAAAGAATCAACGGTGAAACAGTACGCTTATCCAACCAAATTTACCATCCTGCTACAGTTATGAACTTTAAAAGGATCCGCTCTACTGGTCACATGACGCTTAAGGAAACTGAAGCTGTGATGAACGACCGGTGGGCCGCTGGGGTTGGAGGGCAGGGTGTGCAGAGAAGCGAACTAGGGCTCCTGACGTAATGGAGCGATCTAAGCAATAGATGGAGGAGAGGGCTACTGTGGCCTGGCGGGGAATGCCAGAATGGAGCTGGAGGAAGGCCGTCCGCTATGGAAAAGGTGGAGCCGGTGAGACTTAGATGAGCTTAAAACCGGCTCTGCGAACAGCACGAGATGTTCCAATTGCGACCCTGAGATGCCAAGACTGACCGGCACAGGTGGCAAAATAAACGTGAGTTAAGGTACTGATGCGCTGACAGTGAAGTTGTGCAAACGGCAGATTAACGAGTCAGGAGCGGGTACGTCTTACCTGGACAACGCCCTCGATGGGCGGGGGAGGTTACAGTATGATGAGGCTAAAGAGCCAGCTGGGAGCCAAGTTACACGGAAGTGAGCGTAGTGGTCTGGAGGCGGCGTTCTCCCAGAGGCGAACAGGGAGAGACGATCCGGGCAAAGGAGCGAGTCCGTGATGAGACGAGCAGAAAGAGCCTGCGCATGGCTGCGGGAACAGCGCCAGTGAGCCGCAGCGGCTGAACAATGGTGAGCCGAAGTGGGGAACCAGGCGGATGACAGAATACGTCCACAACATGAAGGAGGGGAGATATCCTGCTTATATTAGATATTCTGCTAATATATTTTGCATTTATTAGCAGACACTCTGAGGTCTGAGTGCCTTCAGACCTCAGATAATGCAAAGAAAACAAGTTTAAATTAATTGAGAGACAACATTAATAACTTTTTAACTCAGAAATCAATATTTGGTGGAACCATGAGGTTTTTTTCAATGGGGTTCAATGCAGAGGTCGCTTATTTTTTCTCAGAGCTGTCTATATGTTCTATATCAAGGGTGCTCAATATGTCGATCGCAATCAACCGGTCGATCGCGGGAAGGTTTTGAGTCAATCTCGGCAGTAGGTGACAAACTGGCTTATCAAAATATTCACCAAGCGCTTCATTAAACAAAAATAATTTTAAAAAAACAACAAAACGTGTTAAAATTCATAATCAGTAATTATTGTTGCTGATTATGACATCAGCAACAATAGGACAAATGGCTTCTCCCACGATAATTATGTGAAATTAAATGAATTATATCCCAAATTCAAAAGATTTGCCTATACTTGAACAGTGCCATTTGGTTCCTCCTATCAGTCTGTAGTTTCTCATATTGATGTCATCAATCCAAAGTTCAGATCTACTAGAACTGACTGACACCTGCTGGCCTCAGGTTCTTCTGACTGAGAAACCAGTAACCTGCTCCCAGTGTCAGATTCTTACTGAGGAAGAAACTGCATTAGGTTTTCTATCACTTTATCATTTCTGGTTTAACTGATGTATATTCATATTATTCATATAGAAAATAAGTTAATAGGGTTTAATTTACAATTTTTATGTCTTCGTGTCATGAGGTAGATCTCAGCTGGCTAGTGAGAGAAAAAGTAGATATTGGTCTCAAAATGTTTGAGCACCCTTGCTCTATGTTGAGGATGAATCAGTTATAAAGCTTGCAAAAATCTCTGAATATTGTGAATACTTGGTTTTGTTTTGTATTATTTTTTTCCTAGTTTGAGTGTCGACTTTAACATTCAACCATACAACTGTTTATCTTCTGACTTTGCAAAGTGCTACTGATTCTGACCACAATGAAAATTATAAATGAACACTTTCAGAAAGAAAGCAATGGTGGTAAATTGACGAGATATAAGTGCTGAGGGTGTTGGCCTCATATGGCAGTCATATCAACACAAATAGCTTTAAATAGTTCAGAGAAGAGAAAGCTGCCCTCAGATCAGAGCCATGGTTCTTGCATTCATCTGTTTTCTGCTCTTTGCAGGTAAGCTGAGATGAATTTTGTTCTAGACTAGACACATGCTTCTTAATAATCAAAATATATTGTACTTTTTCTTCATTATGTAATTGAAGTAAGACTTCTTTTTTTTAATTAATGCTGTTTACTTCAACCACTAAAACTTGGATCTATTGCACAATGAATGAGGAGTTTACTGAGAAATTTCTGGGGTCTAATTTAAAACAAACAAAAAACCTCAAGATTTAGAGAATTAAATTTTTATTCTACTTGCTATTTGTTCAAGTTTTTAAAAGATTTTCACAAACATTTATTTCAAGTCCAACAATCAATTGTTGTTGAATGTCTATGAAAAGAGCAGGATCAGAAAAACAAGGTAGAAGAAGACTTTCACCTTTTTCCTTCTGCTGTTCAGTTTATGGAAGGAAATTTGGTCATTTTATTTTTGATTTTCATGGAACCTCAGTAATGAAATTAGTTGTAAAGCAACTGGATGGACTCTGACCTTTGTAATCTTTTGGTTTTTGGTTCTTTGACTTGGTTTTTCAGTCATGACCAACCAATCAAGCATGTTTGATTTTTGTTGCCTATTTCCCAGCGTTTAATACAAGATGATTGAATTTAACCCTTCTTAGCAAATTGGGAAGATTCTTGTAATAATGTCCTGTTTTTATATTCAGGTTTAGAATATGCCTTGCAAATGTATTCCTTCACTTTTTGGAACTTTTTGGGTTTTTGGGTTTGTTTTGGGTTTTCATTTCATTTATAAATCATGTTTTAGTTCACTCTTTGATTTATTTTTCTTGATTATTGTCATTAATTTCTTGTTAGATATTTCTCATTTTTGTGTTTCTTTATTTCAGTCCATCATACTGTTTCCAGTTGTCACGCTCAGCCTGACTCCTGCTCCAACTATTCACACCTGCAATCAGTTACCTCATCAAACCAGGCCCATTGTTTCCACTTTTTACCTCCCAGTTCCTCTATTTCAGTCACAATTGGTTTTTTGGTTTTATGTTTACTCCTTGGACTTTGTTTTTCCTGAAGGTTGGATTCTTGTTTTTCTTGAAAGTTTCAAACTCACCACATCTCTTGCTTGCTCCAATTGGATCCACTCAACACTTCCTGACAAATTTGTCACTATACAAATGGAAATTTTAATATTTTTATTTGTTTTGGGGGTTTTTTTTGTGTGTGATAGACCAACACAAAGTGATGGATTATTGGGAAATAATGTGAAAAATTACTAGGATTTCAGATTCTTCTGTACCTAACATTTTGAAAAATGTGTTGTACATTTGCTTTCAACCTCTATTTAAATCCATTCTCAACCATCTCTTTTTTTTCTTTGAAAATGGACAGTAACATAAACTATATGATTTCTGTGATCAGGTGGATTAACATCCAGTTTGGAAATACAAGATGATCTTGACAACCAGTTGAACTCTAATCAGAATTACACAGATATACCAGGTAGGAAATGTAATTAACGGTTTTTAGATAATCTCTGAATGGTAATTATCGTAAGATTCATTGCAGCCATTTTGTTTCTTTGTATAAGTGAAGTTTTGATAAATTTGTCATCATCTGGTTAACATAAGAGCAGCTGCTACGGTTTTAGCCCCCTCCTTAAAAATGTTATATCTGAGTACAGATTAATATATTTCTGCACCATTTAGTCATGAAAAGTGTGATTATAAAATAATTTACAAATATATAATTTTGTGTTTTTTCCATGACAGATGGGAATACCACAAGTTATAATATGTCTGATTATAATAACCGGTCATCTGACGAGAGCTCTGGTAAAAATGGTAAGACCAAAATAATGTTTCTGACAACAAAGCTACAAAAATAATTTAGATATTACTAGATAACTTTGTTTTTAAAACATTTTGACCAGCAGTCTTCATGGCAGAAGACCATTGTGTTGGTGACTCATATTTTCAAAAACAGCATTAAATTAACATAAACGTCCCATGTATTACTCTGAATGATGAACACACAGCTGCTCACATCTGTTTATTATTCCTCTGAAAAATGACATTGTAAAAACTCCAAATTGAAGGTGCCGTTTTTTCCCACAGGGTCACAGTATTAGTGAAATACTTTGTTTTTTCTAGATTTTGATTAAAACCAAACATTGGAAACATTGTTTTACATTGTCATCATCCTTACAGGTTAATCTGGGACTTTGTATGCTTTGCGTGATTGGATTGTTATTAAATTAATCTTAAATTATGTTATTTGTATTTAAAGTTAATGTCCATCTTTACCCCATTTTATTTATTTATTCTTGTAATCTTTTACTGCTCTTTATCAGAATAAAACATCTTTTTAATATTCTTTCCAACTGATCTGTTGACAGTTGAAATTTTCTCATTTAGACTTTTATTCAAAGCCAGAATTCAGACATACAGATTTTAATCCACAGTCTGGATTTGTCTGAAATGTGGCTTCAATATAATCAACACTGATGAAATATAAGTTTAAAAATACTAAATGGATCATTATGACTTGATCTGAAATCTTTTGTTAATACAATTTTAAACTCAATAAGTCTTTAATGTAAAAGTTTATTGGTTATGACCAACCACAAGAATGCTATAGTACAATTTTCTAATTTTACAAAACTCTTGCCTTTCTGGTGAATGTGGTGTAGAATAATGGGCTTTCTGTTTTTGCAGGAACTAAGTGTAGCTACTGGGACGTTGTAGAGTACCTGGACCTGACCAGGAACAAGGACATGTTTACCATGGTCAGACCTGTTAGACACTATAAAAACAGAACTCTAATTTACATTGAAATGATGATTTATGCCATTCTTGATGTGGTAAGTTCTTGTTCTCATCTTAGGTTGTCGTTTTATTTTTGTTCAAATTCATTCTAGTTTGTTTAACTTTGAATATTTGGTTTAGATTTAGTTATCTTATTTTCATATAATTGTTTGAAGTCATATTTACTATGGTTCTCATGTTGTCATATTGGCAGTTTTTTAATGTGGACTATTAAGAAATGTTTGCAAGATCTTAAGTTGTTGTTTGATAATAAAATCTGTATGCCAAATAAGGTTCATACAAATTTAAGACTGTATTATTAACTACATGTAGCACAAGACCTAGAATAAGAATCTAAACTAACTTCTGGCCTAAAATTAAAAGCACTAATAGTCTATCAACTGGTAATTCAATCTGGAGAGACTCACACAGAGAAAAGTAGCAGTTAGAAAGTTTTATTGACCCAATAAATAGTTTTTGGCGGTCGGACACCAGCAGAAGAATTTACGCCTTGGCTTCCATTAGTTCTCATTTTTCTTTATTCAGAGAGAAGCTGACCAGTCCTTTATATCATATATTTGGATTTATATGGTGAGTTTTCTCAGAAAACATAACAAATTAGCTGATGTTTGATTAGGAATCAGACTATTGACTCCATTTTGTTTTTCTCTCCCAAGGAGTGGGGAAATCACTATATCAACTGGCATCCAGATGACTTTTGTGGAATTTCCAACATAGTGGTTCCACGTGAATCTTTGTGGATGCCTGATATCATAATTGAAGAAATGTAAATCTCCTCATTTTATGTTTTAGGTTATTTGGGTTTTTCTGGTCTGGGTTTGTAGTTTGTTCTGTGTTCCTTAGTACCTTATTTTTGATTAGATTATCCTTATTTTTGTTTTACTTTAATTCAATCTTTCTTATTATGTTTATTTCTTGTGTCTAGTTTTTCTTTGTTGCAGTTAAATTAATTTTCTCTATTCCCCTGTTTGTGTTATCTCTTTCTCTCCTTTGTTCATTCCTTGCTGGATTCTCCTAATACCCCATTCTTTTCCTTCATGTACCTGGTTCTTTGTATTCCTGTTTTTTCTGTCCTCCTGGCTGTTTGTAAGTTCTTATTTTATTGTATTTTTTCCTAAAAATATCATATTTCCTCTCTGTCTCTGCATTTGGGTCCATCATCATCACTACATAATAAGGATAAATTTATAACTCGATAAATTGAGTTAACATAAATTTTGGCAAAGCAGTAAGATCTTACCTGCCATAAAGTCAACATGAGTAAATCATCAAATAAAAATGTAATCCCAGCCCTGAAGGCATTAACACAGATTACAAACACAATATTTCCCTTTTGGATTATACATTTCAGCAACCACTGTAGCATCAGGCCAGCTGAGTGGCATAGGATTAGGGCAAATCTTATTTAACTGCTGTTTAAGATGTAACTTCTTAACTGCATACTTTTTAAAGTTATTTTTTTGTTTGTTTTACTTCCACTTTAGACATAAATTGTTTAACTTCAGTGGTGCACAAACACAATTTACGTAAACATTTTAGAAAGTCAAGTTATCTCCTGGTCTGAAAGAGGCTATTGACCAAATGGTTTGCAGTAACATTGGCGCTAACTTTTTTTATTTACATACAGGACTGAAAAGGATAAAAACGTGCCGAGCCCCCTTATCATAATTAATTATTTTGGCTGGGTGGAGTACAGGGATGATAAGTTTATGATCAGCACCTGCAAGATGAACATTTTTAATTTTCCCTTTGACATTCAGAGCTGCAATATCACCTTTAGGTCGACCTTATACTCTGGTAAGCCTTTTTTACATGTACTTTAATATATCAGCATTTTATGACTATGTAGGTGTGGTATCAGACATGTGGCACCTAGGATTTGTGAGCTATTACGTCAACTCGAAGCAATTATTTTGTTATCTGTATTTTAATCGTTTATAATGTGTGGCACTGACTAACATTACGTTACTGGCGTAATGACAATTAACTCCAAAAGATGGGAGTAGTGACACCTGAGGGAAAGACTTATGCAGAAGAAGACCAGCAGGCGCTCCCATCTCCAGCAGGACCTCAAATTGTGGCAGTGGCAGCTATAAGTTTCCCTTCTGGTGTTGTCTGCCACTAATGTCAGCTTCCAGCAATTGTGGCATCTGCCATGGCTTCTATGGCAGATTGAATTTTGAATATAAATAAATATATTTAGAAAAAGTATATATTAAAAACAAAAAACAAGAATACAAATATATATGTACTTGCAGCCACCATTGATTTTGTGGCAGTTGCCATCAAAGCCGTTGCATTTACTGGCAGGTTACTGTCACCAAAGTGGTGAGATCTGCCTCAAAGCTGTCACAGAAGCTGTTTTCACACGAATTTGAATTATGTAATCCCATATTTATTACTGAATTAATCTGCTGTTTGTTTGGGTTTTTTTATCACAGATGAAGAATTAATCTTTTACATGAAAAATAATGATACAATAATCACGAAGGAGTCTCAAGACAATATCCGGATGCAATATGAATGGAAGTTTCTCAATATGTCAGTTACTCGAAAACCTGTCCATAACTTTTACACCAACCAAACTGTTGTTGTCTACACTGTAAGTATTTTGAAGACAAGTCACATAAGGTTTTCTATTTTACTACCTCTTGTATTCTTCTTCTATTTTACTTACTCTGTGCTGAGCCAAGTCACGCTGTGTTTTCTACCTGATTCAGGATAATTTAAGAGGCAACAGTGGTAGAGCATGCAACGCAGTTGTCGTCTCGGACCATTGGCCTTTGTCACATGTCTTCCTCTTCATTCATAGCTCACTTTCCTGTGAGCTATGAATGCTGACAAAACCTTCAGTAGTAATAATAAATTAATAATTTTTATTAAGAATTTTTGCTATTCTTATTTGACCTACTTTGTAGCTAATTTAAAGTAATCATACAGAAGTGATTTTAACCAGGTAACATATCTTTTTACAGATAACCATGAAGAGAAAGTCTTCACTTTATGTCGTCAACTTTCTGCTGCCTGTCCTTTTCTTCTTGTGTCTGGACTTTGCCTCCCTCCTGATGACGACTGGCAGTGGAGAGAAGATTAGTTTCAAGATCACGGTGCTACTTGCTGTTACAGTGATGCAGCTGATTCTCATTGAAATTCTACCTTTTACCTCAAGGAAGATTCCACTTATAGGTAAAAATCTAAAAAAGTCTCCAGGTAACATGCAATGACCTGCAGACTTCTCATAACATTATTGACAGAGGGTTTTTTTCCTGCATGATTAATAGCTGAGTTTAACTTTGTAGAGTCACTAACACCACTGCGCATAAAATGTTTTAATTTCAGAAAACTCATTTTTCTCCCCTTTCTCAGTTTAGGTGCCTCTTTGGATGATCTAGTTAGTAATAACACAATTAAATGCAAATGCATTTATGGAAAACAAAATGTAAAAATGTTAATAGATATCAATTTAGCTCTTTGACTTCCTAAGCTGTTCGATACTAAATTGAACACTTAACCATTAATTCAAACAGCTACAAACTAAGTTGAAAAGTTAAAAATTGTGAATTTAAATTTGATCTGCTTTTGTTCCATAATGAACCATATGATCCATCATTCTCACCATACTGTGCTCTCTGTTTCTCCAAGTGATTTACTGCATTGGGGTTTTTGCTCTGATGCTGTTCAGCCTCATAGAGACCATTTTCTTGAATTATCTGATGGAAAAAGACTCTTCATCCCTGGAAGGCAAGAAAGAGAGTGTAAAGCTTCGTAAGAACCAAGATGTTTATAAATATGCAAAACAATATTCACTGCTATCTAAGAGTTAAATTCAATCTAATCTGAATTTACTTGTAGCTTCTTATAGTTTGTGTTAAACATTTCTTAGTAGACATACATAGATCCATCAAGCTGTTGTGTTCACCCTCAGCTGACTTCCATTTTCTTCCAGAAATAATAAAAGCTTCCTCCATTGCCTCCACCTGTGATGAGATGACCGATCAAACACCATCTATCTGCAAAGGGGTTAGTGTAACCTTTTCATGGTTTGACAATTAAATACGGTATTCAAGTTCCCATAACAGAATTTACAAAGCATGTAGTTTGTAAAAAACAAAACAAATGAAAATGGATAATTATATGCTCTCTTGTGTGTGACCCATTGTCTGATTTATAACTTATGACTCTGATTCTTGCAGGGCAGCAGCAGCCAGTTATTCTTGGCCATGGAAAAAATCTCAGATGAACTTGGAGAGATTAAAAAAATTGTCCTTGACAAAGAGTCTGAGGAGAAGAAGAATGGTTACTGGACAGGAGTCGCCAAGAAAATAGACAAGATTTTTTCCATTCTATACGTCTTGGCAGCCATTTTGTTTTTATCTGTCCTCTTCTCAGTGTGGCTCTCAAAATCAAGCTTACCAAAATGATCCAGATATTAATCTTATTGAAATCTGAGAAAACAACATCTCCTCATCATGTAGCTGCAGGTTCACTTTGACTAACAAAGCAATCTAAACTCAACAATTACAATTAGTGATGTACAAACAGGCAAAGTTAGAACAAATATGAAATCTGTGGGAAAAAAATCAAGCTCTTCTGGCTTCTACTGCTGCCACTTGCAGAAACAAACAGTTCTTCATCAGAAACAACCATGAGGAGAGACTTAGACAACGTTCACATTACATCTGAAGTGATCCAAATCTGATTTTATTTATTTATTTATCAAATCAGACAAAATTGGTGTCAAATGTTTGTGCAGCAAAAATTTTCATTTGTGCTGCTATCATTTTAAAAATATTAAGAAATGTTATTAGAGGTCATCAAAAGATGATGACCTCTTATCTCGACAGGCCCAACTAGGCCTGTCGCGATCAACAATAAATCAATTAATCGAACGATAAATTAAAACTATCGGCTTTATCATTTCTTCTGGCCTTTTTCTCTTTCTGTTGATGGCACTGAATGAAAAGACAAAATTCCGGTGCTTCCACTGACCCTCCCTTCCTCAGTTCCTTAGTGCAAGTCCCAGCGCACACTACACGATCTCAGAGCTGTCAGCTGATTGTCGGCCCATTTTCAAAACTTGAGAAAACCACACATTAGCCGACAGAAATCCCAGGTATAACGGTTCGATCGGGTTCAATCATGCCGTGTGGTTGTGACGGTGCGGTGAGCGGTTGGAGAAGGAGTTAGCAATGGCGGTTAGCCACTCTAACCCCAAACAGCAGGACGCGCTGTTGAAGTATTTCACACTTTCACTTTATTTCGCTTCGTCCATTTAAAGCCAGATCTCCACGGTACTAAGATTATAGTCTCATACATGAGAAAAGTAACGATAGTTTACCGCTTCGCACCTCAACGTCACCGATGATCTCCTCTACAACAAGAGTTCTCACTCCGCACAATAATACAACTAACGAAAAAGGGAATAGGCGCCCCCTTGTGGTGATACCTACTCATTTTTAGGAACCAAGCAGTATAATGACTGTTACATGGTGTCCAATAATGGGCGCAAAATAATGGCGACAAGTCCAGTTAACTAATTTTAAAAACAGGCATTAATCAGTGCTTTACTACAATCTACCTGCAATGCATGTGTCTAGTGTCAGTCCTGACTGAATGAAAATCATTACAACCTGTTTATGACACGTTAACAAAGAACAGCTGAAAGGTTACTGGGTTTACCGGGCGATATAGTATACAGACTCATAATCTGCACTCTTTTGGTTGACTGCAGTATTTATTTCCACTTTGGCTTTATGTTGTTTAGTTTTTATCCAAGTACTTTTTTTGTTGATAGAGACTGAGAATCCATTTTATTTTTGTTTTTGGTTGTTTGTTTATCAGTTCCAGTGTTAAGTGTTCTTTTGAAAATAAAGTGTATCTATCTTTGGCATGCATTATTACATCATTTCCATTAAATCAGTGTAAAAAGGTCTTCAAACAATATTATCGTTTATCGCAATAATTTTTGAGACAATTAATTGCTCAGCAAAATTGGATATCATGACAGGCCTACCCCCAACTTCTTCAAATCAGACGAAATAGGTGTCAATCAACTTGGGTACGTTTGTGCTGGTTTGTGTAGCAAAAAGTTTTGTTTGTGCTGCTATCATTCTAAAGACATTAAGAAAAATGTTTCTAGATGTTTCATAAAAGTTCAATGAACAGTTTTAAATGAACTATTTATAAACAGTTTGTGCACTGATTTGAAGTCGTGAAAATAAGTGTTGATGATGACTGTCGATCTTGAAACTGAGATGGAAACAGCAGACTAGATAGTTAGCACATGTTTTGCTCTAGTCCTACTTTTCGTATTTCAACAGTATAGTTTGTCTAGTAGCGGCCTCTGGTGATCAGAAACCAAAATACAGAGTGTGCTTTCGGAGGTGTTGTACCAGTTCATTCTAAATAACACCTAGTTCCAAGTGAATTTCATCAACGTTAAAATTAAATTATTCGTGTTCATAGGTTAGCACTTAACAATTTTAAATGAAATTCACAGATCCAGCAAGAACTGATGTGACCTTTGATGACCTCTAGAAACATTTTTCTTAATATCTTTAGAATGATAGCTGCACAAACAAAAAGAATTTCTGCACAAACGTAGTACAAACGTTTGACACCAATTTTGTCTGATTTGAAGAAGGGGGGGCTGGTTGACCTTTGATGACTTCTAAAAACATTTCTTTATATCTTTAAAATGATAGCAGCACAAATGAAAATTTTTGCTGCACAAACCAGCACAACGTAGCACAAACATTTGACACCAATTTTGTCTGATATGAAGAAGGTTGGGGGAGTGACTTCACTCAGGTACATGTAAGTTGTGCTGCTTCAAAATGCTCAAGAGTTTTCTCAGAACTTTTTGCTGCTGCTTTATTAATTATGTGATTTCACGTTTGGCAAAAACTTCTACAATCTATGCAGAATCTTAAAATGTATCCCAAAGGTCAGAACTTTCAAAATCTGTTGACAAAAAACTGTAAAGTGTGGCATGCAATAGTATTTAGTTCCTTTTAATCTGATACTCCTCTGCAGCTGTTGTCTTTGTGGGTCACCTATTCTGTAAATAGTTAACCTGTGTTTAATGTAACCTCCGCATAAATACAGCAGCTCTTTGCAAAGCATTCAAGACTAATGAAAACTGTGCAGAAGCTGCAACCTGGATGCTCCATTCACACACTGAAGATTGGTGGTGGCAGAATTCTGCAGTTGGATTGGGATGTTTTTTATTCAGCAGCGATGGTGAAATGAAGAGAAGTAAAGATAAATACAAAGCAGGTTCTCAAAAGACTTGGACCTTTTGACCTTGGATGGAGGTTTTCCCTCTTGCAGGACAACTACTGAAAATGTACAGATGGAGTTACTGTGGAATAGTAGACAAATAAAAAGCATGTTTAGATTAACAGTCCAGACCAAAAATTTGTTTAAGAATTTTGGTTAAGACTTAAGCATCAACATTTCTTATGCTTTCCATATAATCTAGAAGATACACCTTAGTGACAGTGATTTTAAAAATGACTAAATGTTTAAAAGTTAAAGCTTAAAAAAACAGTGCAAATCAAATTACGACTATTGTTGCATGTTGAGGTCATACATGTAATATACACCGACAGACACCCAAATGTGTTTGTATGAATTATAAGCATAATCAGCGTAATCATGTTTATTAGATAATAAAATAATCACTTGAATTTTACAGCAGTAAAGATGTTGTGCTTCCAAGGTGTAACTTATGTGAAACTGCTCATTGAATAAAACTGATTCAATTTATGACTTGTGTGGTGTTTTTGTTACATAATTTAAAAAAATTATTTTTGGTAATGTTTGGTAATTGTATTTGTATCGCACATTTTCAGCAGAAAGGCAATTCAAAGTGCTTTACATAAATTAAAAGATGCAATCAAAATAAACCAAAGAAAAAAATTTTATAACGTTGATCTAAAAGTATATAAATTAGATACTCCTGATCTGTTTTGCTAAATAAGTTTAAGTAAGTATCCTCTGGACTTTCTAAATATTTTAGTAAGTATCTTACTACTTAATATGCAAGCAGAGGGTACAATGTGATGACTATCTGTTTTCATCTGTTAAAAAGTTTACTTGTAATTACAGATAAGATCAAATGTCTTTTTGGGGGTAAAGAATATATCAGCTGTGTATCGCCAGCCTTGTGGTCCTTGCAACATGAAGTTGTGTGTGTGCATTTGTGTGCAATTTAAAGACAGTAAAATAAGCAAGTTCTCAGGATTTCTATTGTACAATTGAACTGTAGTTACATCCTAAATGCTGACAAGAAGCAATTTCACACATTATACCAGGGTTTTTTTTAATCATACAGAAAAGTGAGAAAATGCTAATGAATTCAGATAATATAGCTGAAATATGTACAATTACACTGAAAAGGAAACATCTGTTAGCGTTGTTAATGTGCTCACAATATTAATATAGTACTGTTGTTCAGGTTTCAGCTTCAGCGTTCAACCTTCTTTTTGTTGCCATCCACATTTTGATTCGTCAATATTTTGTGAACTTATAAAGTGAAGACATTTCTTGTTCACGGCTCTCATCAGGTGATCACACAGATTTTATGTGAGATTTAGCTCTGTACTTTCACTGTCAAACTATAAATTTCATTTAATGAGACCAAATTTGTGTTGAGTTGGATGTATATTGAATCCATCTTAAAATTGAAAAACAAAATTCTTTATTCTGTCTTTCAACACTCGGCCTGCATTCGTTCTATATAGAGAGAAAATGTCAAAGATTTTTGACTGCTGTCAAAACCACATCCTGTATTAACCAAAGATTATGTTCTAAAGGACACCCTCATAAAAATAATTTTTAAATTCACAAACATGCTTTGGAAGATATAAAAATTGTGACTAAAGTTCTGGCTGTAGTAATATAATATCCATTGCTCTGGACTCAGAAGTTGTGCTTCCATTACAAATGTTTGTCTATATTCTGCTAACTTCCAAAAACATGTAAATAAGCATGCAACGTCATTAAAAATTATGTCAACTGTTACATGGAGTATATTAATAATTCAGCCCTGGGGCTATTTTTCTATAGAGGGCCAAAACTGACATAATAAGAAATAAAAGCATAAATATATATTTAGTTTTTTCTTGTCCTTACACATGAGTTTCTGTCAAGAAATGTATATATATTTTCTTTCTCATTTCCCCGAAACATGTTTCTGTCAAGAAAAGTAGATATTTTGTTTTGTCTTTTTCTTAAACAAGCCTTCCTTTTGTCATTGCCTCCTCTCCTTTTTCTGCTTTCCTTTTTTTCTACTTCTTTTTTGTGCTTGTCCCTTTTCTGCTTTTTCGTGTGTGTCTTTATGTTAATGAGGAGAGCTGCCTTCTATGTCCAGCTCCTCTACTATTGGCCAATAGAGCTTTGCAACCAACGTCACTGCGTAAGACGCTGTGGGGCGTTTACGTCTCGTGCAGTTGCTTGGTGCCATCTTTACAGGCCAAATGATCACCAGAACCACCAGGACCGATCTATGGGTGCAGAACATCATTTATTTTGACAATAGTGGAGAACTATGCAACTATGCAAGTGGAGTAACGGCTTTACTCCACAACACTAAATCTCACCAAGTATTTTTGGTCTAGTTTCTTGTGCAAATATGTGAGGATGCACATGTAATTCAGGAAAAACCTGCAGGGTGAGATTTCATTTTCACATTGCCAAGCAGCCAGCATTCTGGCTCTATTTTCTATTTTCAGTTTTTAAACTTAGTCACATTTCTAGTGTAGATGTCATTCATCCAGTTTAAGCAGGCAGCAGGACAATCAAATAGATATAAAAATTTTACTTTTAGATAAATATTTCAGAAGCACTTATTATGGTGTGACTGAATTGCTTTAGGTTACTGAAAAAACTCCATAAGTCATGCTAATAATCTAATAAAGTTAAAGTTACGATGGATCCTAATGGTGGATCCATTGCAATTGTGCAGCCGAAAGTATTTTATTTTTGCATAACTATGTAAAATAATTTTGTTTTAACCTGCAGTACTCCTTTATTTTAACAGCTTTACTCCACAACATGTTATTTTACTGTGCTAGCTTGTTATAGTTTCAGCAAACTGTAACTTCAAACTGAATTAATGACATGAAAGGGAAAAGTGAGCGTTGGATAATTATTCAGACTGTTTCCTCTTTCTTTTCTGCCACTAAATTAACTGTTTTTTCAGCTGAACAACTTCTGACGAATAGCTTTACACATATGTCACTGTGCTTCAATATGGGACAGATATATTAATTGGGTTATAATAAGTACAACAAAATCAGGATGCAGTTATTCAGATGAATGCTGACTTGGATCATGGCTACATACATGTAGATCTGAATTGTTTTATGCAGTATCAATGGAATCACTTTGCCACTCTAAGAAAATGAGAACCAGGAAAATGCTGACCACGAGGATGTAGAAAAAAAAGAAAGCTTTGTCAACTCTTGTAGCCACTCTGTTCCAGTAGCCACTCGTCTCCTCGTCTTTGTTGGACTTGAAGAGCAGAGTTAGCGTCTTCTCCATCGCCCTCAGCTCATCTGAAAGCCTCTCCAGGGTGTAGCACTCCCCCAGCAGTTTGCTGCTTCTGTCCTGAAAAGGTGATTTAATAAATCAGTTTACAGAAGGATCGATGTCTTTTGCACTTTTGGTTTTTGTGCACCGATAATGACTGACTACTGACCTGTTTGGCACCAAGCAGGATCTCACCGGTTTCACTAGAAGACATGTTGTAGAGAAATCCACCTGAAGAATTTGATTCTGAAAGAGAATTTCTAAATTAATCCTGAAAATGAATACTAATTGCCAGTATATTATACTGCATTAGTTTGCATATATTTTCATCCACTGCAAAAACACTAAATCTCACCAAGTATTTTTGGTCTAGTTTCTTGTGCAAATATCCAAAACCAACTTTCAAGGAACTATAATTATGCTGGGATTGTTTTCATCATATAACAACATATAATTTGGAGCTGTTCATATAGTGTCTTTACAAAACAGTTGGTGTCATTTATAATTTATAATAATTAAAACAGACTGCAGTAAATTGAACTTTATGGTGTTTTATTTTCCTGAGTGCTGTTACAACAGATTTCCTAAGGAGGGCAGCAGATGCACCATTTTTTTAAAAGCAGCAATTTTATTGCAATGTCGGACATTTTTCATTACTTTCACGCTAAGTTTGTTTTTCTTTTTCACTAGAAAAAGATTTTATTCTAAAAGATTTTATTCTTTTATAATAAATAAATAAATTCACACAACGTTTCCAAATGAGGTTACTTGTCTTTGCTTCTCTAAAATTGAGAAATTAGCTGAAATAACAAAAAGAAACCGTAAAATCTTAATTGTTTCACCAGCAGGACATGCAAAGCTATAAATCTGTGATTTTAGTGTTGATTATTTTAATTATTTTCTTGTGTTCAGTCTGTTCCATCAACCATCTATAAGGTATTTTTTGTTGTTTTAAAATAATGATAATGTTTTAAAAATTGAAAATATTTTTATAAAATATGTGGAAGTATTTATTAGTGTAATTTTGTTTGTTTTATTGATAAACCCATAAAGATGTTTATTATGTTAATAATGCTTATAAAAGAGATAATATATTAATATTTAGACCAATAATGGCCAGAAACTATGTAATGTAAAGCAGATTTTTCATCTATTTCACTAGGCATCACATTTTAAACTTTGAGGTTGAGAAATGGAGTTTAATACTTTCAGTGAAGAAGCTTGAAATGTTAAGATGCAGACAAACAACTAAAAACTTTAAAAAATATCCCAGCTTCTTTGTATCTGGACAAATTTAATCTCTTATCTGTGTAGCAGCTGTGAAAGTTGCCTTTGTTGGACTTGATAGGTTCCTGGATTATGCATTCGTCCCTCTCTATACCTTGGGAGCTTTTCTGTCTCAGATACATCACGAATATCGTCTCCAGGAGGCTGAGCATCATCAGAGCAAAAATCCCAATGCAGTAACCAGCTGAAAGGGATCAGACAGGACAAAATTAATAAAGTCAGGTCGCGTTTCCCGCACAAAAGGAGCAGATTTATCCTACCGATGAGTGGGACTCTGTTAGAGGAGGAAGGCAGAATTTCGTTGAGAATGAGCTGCAGCACTGTAATGGCCAGCAGCACGGTGACTTTAAAGCTGAGCTTCTCTCCGCCGTAGTCTGAGATCATGAAGGAGGCCAAGTCCAAACACAAGAAGAAGAGAACCGGCAGCAGGAAGTTGACAATGTACAGCAGAGACCTCCTCTTCATCGTGATCTGGGAAACAAGATTTTGATTAATATTCAGCAAAAGTAGAAAATGGGCCTTTTGAGAAAAAGTTTTACCAAAATTTGGCTTCTTGAAATGCAATACAACTGTTTTTTTTTAAGTATTTATTATAGAACTTTGATATTTTTTAAAAGAAATTTACATTTTCTGCCATTTAGTGAGATTTAAGATTAGTTAAATCCCTTTCTAAGGGCCATGCAGCTTTGAAAGTGCTGAAAATATAAACACATGAGACTTCAGTGAAAATGTAATTGTCTGCATAGTTTAAATACAGAACATGATAAAAGTCATTCATTGCTAAAGCGGAAAAAGGAAAGGAAATTTCACTTTTCCAGGCAGTAATCGGATGTGTACATGCAAAACAAATGATACCCACAGTATAAATGACGATATCTTGATCAGTTGAAATGGTAGCGTTGTTTGAAGTGACGATCACGTCGATGAACAGCCACTCATACTGAGTCCGCATCACTTCCCGAGACCACTCTGTGGCCTCTGAAGAGTTATCACTCGGCTGCAGGCGGATCTCTCTGGCTGAAAAAGAGGGGAAATGCTGTAAAAGCTGTCCTGGATTTTTCCCACAAAAACCTATAAATGTCTCTCTAGTGCTTGCTTTTGGGAAATATACTTGTTTTTATTCCATTTATTTACATCATTATGCATTTTATAGCAAAGCAAACAAAAGTAAAACGAATCAGTGATTAGTTTCAGCCACCTGAATATTTCTAATCAGAATTTCCTGTTAAGCCTCCTTGACTATAAATCTGTTCTTCACATCAGCTTGCACGTTAATTTCATTTACCCTCCTGATTACACATTTAACATGAAGAAATTAGAAAAGAGGGAAGCATAAACATACAAAGAAACAGTTGATCACTGCAGTTAGGTAATGTTGATGCCAGTCGACAGTTGTTCTCTGTCAGGACTGTCCTTAACGTGATCAATTCCATTACAGCTTAACATTTCAACGTTTGTAGATATGTTGGAAACGTGTTCTCACCCGTGTGTATAATGGACTTAAAGGTGAGGCTGCAGCTCTGAATGTCAAAAGGAAACTTATATATATGCATCCTACAGGTGCTCACTAACACCTGGTCATTCTGAACTTCAACGTCTCCTTTGTTGTTGATGGTGAGGTAAGGACTGGGAGGGGCTTTGTCTTTCTCTGTCCTGCATAAATTAAAAAGACAAACAAATTAAGTGATTATGGAGGTTTGAAAATTTTGGGATTCACACATGTCAAAGCAATGGATGATAAATATCCACAGGTTCTAAGCTTCATAATGAGCAATAAGTTAATTTGTGATTTTGCAGAGATTAAAAAATCTAAACAGAAACAAAACCTTTATGGAGGATTTTTGCAGGGTTCTTTCCAGTAAAGTTGTTGAAGATTCTGCTTGTCCGCTTTCCCTAATAAAATATCCTGCACTGTCACAATCATCATGGTTTCCTGCACCATGTCTGGATACATCATTTCACTATAGCTGTCATTCTCTCTCTGTCTTATTTTCTCCACAGGGTGCATCCTTGACACCTCCATGTTCTTAATTCCTGTCACCTCCAGCATCTCATTTATCCCCGCCTGCTGAGCCTCCAGTACAGCAGCCCTCCTTGTCTCCAGAACAGCCTTTTTCTCCAGCACTACCGTTATCTTTTCCAGGATTTTGTGAGCAGCGCCATAAACAGAACATGAGTCTCCATCGTCCTCAGATCAAACGTTTTCTGCAAATTATTTGTCCTGTGTTCCTGGTCCAAGATAGATTGTAAAGTGGAGCAAACGAAATAATAATCTGCTTTATACTCTGTAGGTAAGACAGACCAACAATGACTATCAGCTTTAGCAGCCGACCAGTGTATTTACCCCTTTTATCTTTTTATCAGTTTCCTGTGAATAAATGGGTTAGCTGGTTAGCTTAGCCTATTATTTCGTCCTGCGAAATTACAAGCCTGCACTGTACCTCTTCCTTGAAAATTAGAAGTTCACAATCTGCCACCAAATGTTTATAGTTGCTCTCAAGTTGCAGAAACCACTTTATGTTTAAAGCTTCAGAGATAAACATTTAGCATTTAGCAGCACATGTGAGATTCAGAAAGGCATGTACTATTTAATTAAAAGTTGTTTTTTGAAAATCAGCCTAAAGATTAGACATGGCAAAGTGTGAGGGTCTCTTGATGTCTCTACACCACGTGCAGCATTACACTAATTCACATATAAACACTTACATTTCTTCAATCGTAAGATCTGGTTTCCATAAAAGTTCAGTAGGTATAGAAACATTATCAATTCCACAAAACTGATCGGGATCCCAAGAAATGTATTCGTTGTTCCACCTCTGAGAAGAAAAATAAAGAAAAAGAGCACAGTGTTAAAGACAGATTTCTCAGTAAATGTGAGAGTTTCCATTCTAACAGATGGTTGATTTGTTCAGAAGAACTCACTGTGACAGTCCACACATAAGGAATAAATTTCTGGTCTTTTTCAACCTGCAGAGAATAAAACATGAAAATCACAACATAATGCAAAGTCCATCAACACACAGTATGATGTTTAGATTAAAATAACATTACTGGGCATTAACTCGGTCACAAACAGGAAGCGTTTCCACTAATGAAACTCTAATGAACTCTAAATTGTCTTCTTCTGCATTATCATAGTTAAGTTAATGTATGGCTGATCCACAAGATTCCTTCTAAGGAAAGCTGTTATGTACTTGTGGATAACTGCAGGCTATTACAGTTTTCTAGAAAATGTTGGAGAAACCTTTAAAAGCAGCATGGTCTGTCAAGATCTAGGTGCAATTTTAAAAAATAAAATTCTTGCTTTAAAAATAAATGGATAAACAGTTTCTAAACAATTTTGAGTATTTAAATTCCTAAATAATTCAGTTGAGCTCAACAAAAGTAAGTACAGGTATGGAAGAAAGGAATTGAACTGGAGGCAGTTTTTGCCTCAGGATTTCAAAACACTTAAACACTAAGTTTTACTGGAAGGAATGGCCAGGTGTTGTTTGTGAGCATAACGTTTCTCAGTTACGAACATGTTTTTATTTAGAGCTGTTTTTTTATTTTATTTCTTCTGTCTGGAAATCTCTAGACATAATGTTTCAAAGAAGTCACCTTTAAAAAAAATTCACACCATCATTAGCTGTCCCTGTGGCTCATTTTTATGCTGTGCCTGAGCTAAATGAAGGAGAAGGCATCAGGTATCAGAAAGCATAAACTAGTTTGTGGAGAAAAGCAAATATATATATTATATATTTTATATGGATATATAAAAAATTCAAAGTAGTGTCAGCAGTTTTGTTCTTTTAAGCTATTTTGTCACCAGCATTTATTAATCAGACTGGGTTTACAATCTAGGGAATAAAGAATCCCTGTGTAGGGTGCCGGTCTACTAGGTATCCTTATTGTAGCCTACAACTCATTATCTTTTGAGCTAATGAGCTCATCATTACTCTTCTCTGGAGATAAAATCATAGTTTTTGGCTCCATTCCCTGCTGCCTTCTGTCTGCCTTTGTTTTCTTTCACAGCATTTCTGTATTTTGGATATTTCTATATTTTTCACATGTAGATGTATAAACACTTTTGAAAAAAAAAATCTGTAATACCTATCAGATATTTAAAATAATTGATTACTTACCACATCTAGGATGGCATAGAGCAGAACTTCCAGTGACACTATTGTGGGATTTTTGTAATTTTTGACGGGCCGGGTCATGGAGTACAGCTCGTTGTTACGTGATAGGTTTAAATAGTTCAGAACATCCTGATAACTGCAGTTCTGCTCAGAATTAATCTCATCTGCAGACGATAAACACAGGAAAAACATTTTTCAAAAACAGCCGTCACATTTTGTCAATCTTTAATGAGATTGATTTCATTTTGACCACAAAATGCATTAGCGCCTGTGTGGTTTGTATTCACTGCTACTGAATTTATGATGAGGACATCAAAAACAGTGGTTCACAGATACATGTAGTAATTACTGGAATTGATTGTGGGCATTAAGAGGCCATTATGAGACTGTTGCTGACACCATTATAGGGTTTTATAAAAGCAGTTCTCTAATTATTTAGTAATGTCAATGTGTATCCCAGGAAAAGTTACGTCTGTATCTCACAAATGTTTGTGAGAAAACTTATTTGAAGCAATGGATTATTTTGTAGTTTAACAAATGATTACACATATACAAACAACAAATGCTATCAGCTAATTAACTCATAATTATTTCAGCAGCACTACCAAGCAGACAACATATAAAAATGGCTAAAATGCAGTTCCTGAAAACAAGTAGAATGAAAAGGTTTTAAATTCACATTACTCCACTTTTTAACAATAATTTAAAACTCATTTAGCTAAATATTGCTGAGACTTACCAGAGATAAGGAGCAGGAAAAGGAAACCGACCAGCATCTTGACTCCCTCGTGCGTATTTGTCCTTTCAGCGTCTCTTTGGAGTTGATGATCGCATGGTGTAGTACTGGAAAGGGGCGGTTCAAGTCAAAACTGTAGCTGGAGGTCTGGTGTTTTTGTTGTTGTTCTTTTGGTTTTTGCTGTTTTTTCATATTCCCCATGAATCTGATATATATTCTCAAATAGAGGCCACACCCACCTGTCCTGCATTGCTGTATAAATTTACAGCAATCAAGTTATAAAGGAAATGGAAACGTGCCTCAATGGCATATTAGATATTAAGTGTGGATTGTTTTCTTTCTTTTGGTGAAAAATTCCCAAAGCAAAAACATTTAAGATTCTGCAGAACAAGATTGTAATTGAATCGCTTTGCCCAAGATTTTGCTGTGAGGAAATGTTACATAAAGTGTGATTTGTGAACTGGTTGGCACCATAATTCAAAGTCTCCTAATGCCTGTAGATCAATATGACAAAAAAAAAATTCACAGACTTTTAAATGTTTTTATCTTGAAAAGCATGAAATTTTTCCTTTTCAAATTTGAAAACTGAATAAGATATTGAAATATATTTACTCATTTAAAAATGTTTTATAGTTTATATTCATGTAATATTTAGAAAATACAAAATAAAAGTTCAATATCCATAAATGTTTGGTTAGTTGTGCATTTGAAGCTTGACACCCTTCACATATTTTCACTTTTGTAGGAAACACAATAAATCTGTCGACTACACTCTAAATGTCCTGAATCTATGAAACAGGAGCGCAGCACAAGTAGATCAGATCCTCGCTGTAATGAGTAAAATGAATGTCCATCATCCTGTGTAATATGATTATGGCGCACAAAATAGCATGCTGAAGACAATAAAAATGATTCATTTATTATGTAAAATGAGCTGCAAGGTGAAAGAAGGATAATATAAGACAAGAGGGTCAGACTGAAACAAAAACATGTTTTATTACTGTAGCGTTTTCCTTTTTCATACATAATATATAATCTCTTATACTTTATTATCTCAGTCCATGTGACAATTTCTGATGCTGCTGCTCTGTACAAAACATTTATCTTAAACACATTTTTTATTTACAAAGCCTATGGATATTGGATATTTTAGGCCTGATCTAAACTCTAAAGTCAGCCAGATATTTAAGGACAGATTAGATAAAACACCCACTGTGCTGCTGCATAAAATACACCAGGCAGGCATCTGCATACAAATGGAAGGAAATGTTACATGTTTAAAAAATTGCACCAAATGGGTCTAGATATTAAGAATGACGGAAATTTTATTATTTTGTATTGTCTCCACATGTAACATGAATGTATTAATTTTCTGTTTGAGTTTGTTGAGACCACATGGATTGGAATATCCCAACTGTAAAGTATTTGTTAAGTGGATTCTCATACTTTGCTTCAATTTCAAATCTGCATAAACTTCGCTTATGATACAAAATAGAATTCTTCTAAAAGCACAGATAACATTTACAGTGACATTTCCGCTCCAGTCATTATCCTTAGTCAAAACGTCAGCTTTCACCACAACACACGCTGATCTGCATTGCGCAATAGAGTAATATTATGAATGATTTTCTCTTTTTTTAAGAGTACCACTCCATAAAGAGGAAGGACAGGAAGAGTAAAACAGTTAAAACATAAAAAATAAAGAAGAGTCGGTTGATTCTCTTTGCCCAAAATACAGACTTCACTCTCTTCTCTCTGGGGCCAAAATGCTGATGCATCATGTTCTGCAGCTTCTTCAGCTCATCCAGGATCAACTGCAAAGCGTTTGTATCCCTCGGGTGGCTGCTGTAGTTCACCTGCACATGGATGCAGTCAGTTCACTGGATTTTACTTTGTGAATCAGCATTTTACAACATTGTTCTACTCATCTCTGCCTTGTTTCTTATTCTGAGGAATCTGAGTGGTACGAGGCACACAAAACTCAAATCCTAGTGTTGTCTTTCTGTATGTCAATGTGTAGAGGGATGTGAGTAGTGAGAAGTGAAGTGGCTTCATATATAGCAACATAATAAACTTTGATCATGACTTTATCCTGTTCTAAGATTATTTAAATCTTAGTTTATGTAAATAACCACAGATTTCACACTGTCTATATTGAACAAATATTAAACTAATAAAATAATGTGAGATTAATTAGGTTGAGTTCTGGAGTTTGATTTGGGCCCAGTGGTCTCTTCCCTTTACAATCCAGAGCCATTCTTGCTCACAGTCCAGCTAAATAAAACTTGTTTGAGCTGCAAATCTTACCAGACCGTTTGAATAAAGACAACCTTTAATTTTTGATAAATGTCTGCTTTAGGAAATGTATTATCATTTTTAAAAACCCAACATTTTATTTCTATTTTTAGTTTTTGAAACTAAGACAAACATTTTCAAAAAGAGGCTGGATAGATTTTATTTTGTTTACTTTAATTTGCCAGACTTGTATTTACCAGTTTGAAAATATGTGTTGTTTTTTTCATTAACCCTCTACCACCATGTTTGACAGTGGGCACCAGATGTTTGTGCTGATTTGTAGATGAACTCAGGCTCAACTTCGAAAAAAGACATCAGACAGTATCAAATAATAATCAGAAAAAAATAAACCATAAATTATTTCTAAATTAGAAGTGTGTTTATTCTAAATGGCATTCAATTAACTTTTTGCAAACCAAGTGTAAAAAAGCCTAATAATTTGTATAGAACATGCACATAATGCTTACCTCATCATTCACAGAAAGGAGCTCCTGCTGCTTCTCACTTTCACAGACTGTGTAGCTGCAGCTGCAGCCATTTTGTTTTTTAATTTCTAAAAGAACAACGCATTTTTTAGAGAAATACATCTTATTTAAACATACAAACTTTGCAGGATTTTTTTTTCTTTATAAAAACTTTGCATGGTATTTACTTATTGTAGATACACGATGAACTAAAAAAAAACTACACATTTTATATGAGTGGAAATATACAAACAATAGCATAAAGTGTGTCTCACCTGTGCTGCAATCTTTTTTCATTTGTTTGTCTTTTTCCTCCCCACTTTCACACAAACCGAGTTCATCTTCAGAGTCTTTATCTATCAGATACGTTACGAGGATTGTCTCCAGCAGACTGAGCAGCATCAGAGCAAAGATCACAATGCAGTAGGTCGCTTAGAGATAGAAACAGACGATTAGTGACATTTGTTTGAGTATCTCAAGTCAAATGGAAACCCTTCAGTTCCCAGCTTTTTACCTATCAGGGGAGTCTTGTTGGACATGGAGGGCAGGATGTCATTAAGGATGAGCAGGAGGACAGAGATGGCCAGCAGCACCGTGACTTTGAAGCCCAGCTTCTCCCCTCGATGGTCAGCAATGAAGAAGGATGCGAGGTCCAGGATGAGGAAAAACAGGATGGGCAACAGGAAGTTTATGACGTGGAGTAGAGGCCTCCTCTTTATGGTGACCTGACAACATTTAAAAACAAAGAAAAGTTTTTATTTTCCTGAACTTCTTGAGGAGATTTTTAAACAAAGGAGATTAGTAAGACATTCAAAACATTGTTTTTTTTTTATGTTCTTTGGTACAAATAATTATCTCTAAAATTTACTTTTGCATTTTTGGCAAAGACAACTGTCATTTGGTATTTATAATGCAGATGTTTACCCAATTTATTTTCTGAATTGTACTCATAAGTACTAGATATATAGAGCAAAACAAAAACATAACTTTGAAGTAAATAAGATATTATGAGGTATTAATATTACAAATAGTGTCTATGTTTGAGACTTTTCTTTTGGGGTATGGAGGAAGTAATTCTGGATCAAAATTGCCTCCATATTTATGATGAAAAAAATGTAAATATAGTTTTTGGCCCCAAAAATGTTAGAATTGACATCACTGATCAAATAGACTCAATGGACTTAAAAAACATAGAAAGTGATGTAGCCTAGCATAAACCAGGTATAATGATGATTTCCTGTCAACCTGCTGAATCACAAAAAAATAAAATAAATCAACTTTTGAATTTGCCAACTGTGTGGGTAGTAGGTAGAGAAATAAAATGTAACCTAATGTCACACAAAATATGGACAATTTGTAAGCACTGTTTCTACAGATCACTAGCTAAATGTTAGTCGCTAGTTATGCTAAATTGGACATCTACTGAGGAGATTTTGTTTGCACTAAACCATAGAAATATTTGACAATTTTTAATGAGTCAGGGCTACACTTGGTCCTTTTAATGGTTCAAAATCTAAGTCTAACTCACTTGATATTGCCTTATCTAGTTAGTTTATTTTATTATTGCATCCCTTTGTTGACTTATTGTTTGTTTTCAGTGTTGTTTACCTTGTAAACTAGCAGTTCCCAACGCCTATCATACAAGCTGATGTTGGAGCTTTCGACGGACATTTTCAGGAATTCCCACTCTCCCTGTGTCTTCATTACCTCTCTGGAAAACTGGGTGGCCCGAGAGGAATTTGAGAAAGGAAAAATTCGAATTTCTTTTACTGTTGGGAGATAAAAGAAAATTAAATGAGGGTCCAAGCTGCTAAGTAGTCTGAGTGTTAGGTGTAATAATCGCTCAGATGATGATATAAGCATGAAACTTCTCACAATTTTTTCCCTGTCAGATATCTATCAATTTCAGAAGTAATGACCTTAGCAGCAGTTGCTAGGTAACCAGTTTTGGGCAATAACTGACTGCTAAAAAAGAACTTCAATAACTTTAACTTTAGAAAAATTACATTTATTACAAGAACTATAAAACCTTTTATTGAGAAAAATGGCGCTACTAGTAGCTATTTCAAGCTCTCAAAAAGTCCATTGTGTTTCCATCTAGAGCTTAAAAATTTAATGGATTTTGGTCAATTAAATGCTACACCAAATTGTACCTTAATTTATTGCCCATCCATCACCATTTCATCCCAATCTATTTTGTAAACAAACAAATCTTTTGATTGTTTTTCTTAACCAAATTTATCTGTTTGGTTCTCTTTGCATGGTCTTTATTTGATATACTCAAAATAAAATAAACTCCTGACTGCTTAAACTAAGATCAGTATAAGTAACTTATTTCTGAAAGCTATATTTTTTTGAAAATTCATAACTATAGTTCCAAACAGTTAATCATTCTTTTTCAGCATTCATTAATCAATCAATCAGATTTATTTGCATACAATGGTACTAATTTCTCATTAGTGTCATTGTTTTAAAAGTGTTTACTGTATAAACATGGGGGCAACTCACAGATACCCACCACAGTGTATCGCAGAGCCAATGGACAGGCTGCACTCCTGTGTGTCAAAAGGAAACTTGTGGACGTCCATCTTGCAGGTGCTAATCACCCGCATGTCCTCGTCATAAAAGACAGTTCCGTCATGAGCCACCAGGATATATGGATTTTGAGGAGAGTCATCCTTCTCTATCCTGAAACATTACTCAGGAACACACACACACGTGGACACACATACACACATTCTTGTTAATGTCTCACAGGAGGACTGAAAGCAGCTGTGTGCATTGTGGGGCTTTCTAGAGGTCCTATGATTATGAACAAAATCAGGCTAGCCCCCCCAAAAATTGATACTAAAAATCACTTTCAATAAACACAATTTGAAACTTTGTTTTACATGTTAGCTTTTCAGTCATATGTGGGGCCTGTTTCTGACATTCATGCTTTGCAGGGTCCACCTCTACAAACATGAGATTGTTTTGTTTGTTATGGGGCTTGCTTTTAATGTTCAAGGTGTAAGACACCCATCTTTACACACATGATTTTCACACATACACATATATGCTGAACATTCAGATGACACATTTCATGCTCACAATAAACAGATGTTAAACTTTTTACTGTCATAGAACTGTTTGCCAAGAATTACACTGAAAGTGATATCCAAATGGTTGTGTATTTGAATAAAAATTAAAACACAATAAAGTTAAAGTTTATTAGTTAAACTTAGATTTAAAAATTTGATTTATTCATTGTATGTTTATGCTTTTCAATTCAAGATTAACTTTGTCAGATTGAATTTCAACACAGTAGGGAAAAATATTCCTTTAAAGAGAGTCCAGCAAACTATTTAATATAATTTTTTTTAAATAAACAAGCCGCATTAATGGTCACGAAAGAAGAAATTATAATAAATTCAAACCTGCATAGTGAGTTTGATCAATTATTTTTTAATCTTTCTTTTCTAAAAGCGAAAAAAAATTTTACATGGAGTGTTTTTTTATTATTATTTAACATATTTTTTCATTCTTGTTGGTTCCAGTTTTGTAGATATCTCATGTAACACCCTACCTGCTCAGAATATTCCCTCTAACCTTCATTTTGATGCTTAGGTCAAATGTGCTGTTTATTCTTGTTTTTCTGTAACTTAAAACATTATATGTTACAATAAAGTTTCAGTTAAAGTTAAAGTACAATACATTTACATTTTGTATGTTTCGACTGCTGCCAATGGCCACATTGCATGTATATTTTCAGTGCCTCAGATGGAGAAATTTACTAAAAGTGTTGAGACATTGTGATGAATGAAAACAAGAAGAGAATCTGTAAAGTCTGTTAGTTTGTAACAATAATGCTATTGAAATATTCAGCCATTATGTCTGTGATTTTCTAAATATTTGCAGATATTAAAGTCAATATCTGTGTGCAGAAGGCTTACATCTCATAGATGAAGAGGTCCGGTTTCCAAAGAATGCCTTTAGGAACTGAAATCTCAGTGATTCCACAAAACTGAGCTGGATCCCAAGAAATGCGTTCATCTTTCCATTGCTACATAAAAACAGATAACAAAAAGTAACAAAAAAAAATCTGCCCAAAACAGGAAGGCAACACTTGTAATGGTAATATTTGTTGAGATATGAGTAAAAATTAGGTAAAAAGTTGTCAAACTGAATTTAACTGACTCACCACTGACACCCATACAAAAGGTACAAAGGTTTGGGTTTTCTCAACCTAAAAATAAGGACATAAACATTTTCAGAAAATTGACCAATATTAATTATCTGATGAGTAGGGATGCCCCAATCTGATCCTAAGTATTGGTTTGGGTTCTATTTCGAAGTCAGTGGCTGAAATTACCTACTGATCTTCATTGTCATTGTTTTCGTAGAGATTATATCAGCTTTCCCACAATGTACTCTGCAGCTCCCCAATGCAAATACAGGTTTTAAAATCAACCCATTTTCAGTGTAAAAACTCATAAATAGTTTTGCATATTGCTTTATTCCTTTGTCCATTAAAATTTCAGAATCAGGACATCCATATTGATGAGCCTCACATTAGAAAGCATACAGTACCACCGACAGAATGGCGTAGAGGATCAGGTCCGTCTTCACCACTGTGGTGTGTGTGTGGTCCAGAACGGGTCGGGTCAATTTAAACACACTGGTGTCCACTGTCAGGTTTAAGTAATCCAGAACATCCTGATAACTACAAACTTTACAGGACACCCCACCTACAGAAAAACAATCCATAACAAGAGTTACTGAAGGATTTAACGGAAATACAGGACTTTTGTAATTGGTTTATTAAATCCTATAAGCATAGCTTAATTAGCTGCTTAAACGGCTTGCTGAATAGAAATTTTCAATGATTTTTTTCTGCTTTCTACACAGGTACTTTGAGAATGAACCGCATTAATTTAGATTCTCTGTCATCCAGTTCATGCTAAAATGAAAGCCACTGGATTTATCTTGTTTCTTGATTAAGTGTCACTTCTCATCCAAAATGCCTCTTCAGTTCTGAGAGTATTTAGAAGTAACAAGCTTATAAGTTAACAGCACAACAAAAACAATATAATATTAATAGAGCCATAACAAATGGGGCCATTAAAAAGACTGTCACTTTGAAATGTTATTATTTGTTTGACTGCTGCCAATGGCCACATTGCATGTATATTTTCGGTGCCTCAGATGGAGAAATTTACTAAAAGTGTTGAGACATTGTGATGAATGAAAACAAGAAGAGAATCTGTAAAGTCTGTTAGTTTTTTAACAATATTGCTATTGAAATATTCAGCCATTATGTATGTGATTCACTTTAGTTTTTATTTATTTCTCACAAAATGTATCTAGCTAAAAATATGTACACAAAAGATGCACCTGTAAGTAATAGACTGCTGGTTTTATGTTTTTTAACCTATCCCCATGGCAACATTTCTGTCAGCTAACAATTTGATTTGTTGTGAAGCCTATGTCCTGCTGCTAAGGTGAATCTTTAAGTTAAAATCTGATTATCCATAAAACAAAAGTTTGAGAGGTAGATACATTCAAAATTACTTCAGTTATAAATTTAAAGTACTTGAATGAAATTATATGTACAATATGTACATGTTGAATGTGTATAAAGTTAGTAGAATACTTGTAGGCAACAAGCATTTGAAATGTTGACAAAAACAAGTATCAAATTAAATAAATTCCTAAAATAGAAATTATATTTTAAGAAAAACTTACCTGTGATGATAACAAGCAGAAAAAAGGAAATGTGCATCATCTCGGGAGCTTTTTGCAGTCTGGTGTTGCTGAGACAGTCCTTTATTCTCATCAGCGAAGTCCGACCAAACATGTTTAAATGAGCTATCCCTCCATTGTAGATGTACATGTGTGACAGATAATTAGCTTACAGAGGGAGTGGACATTCATTGCCTGCTATTTTTCTGGCTTTGATACTTCTGACAGCTGAGATTTCTGCAACAGATTACTTTAAAAAAAAAAAAGCCAAACTGAATATAAAAGGCAGGTGGAAGACGTTCATCAGCTTAAAGCCAGAGATAATGTGACTTTACAGCTTGCTGTCAACAAGAAGAAGAATAGGACCAATTTAGCTGTGAACTTGTGACTTGAGCACACAGTTAGAGGGGAAGATGATGCAACATGTACAATTTGATTAGAATTTAACTGAGACAATGTGAGAGCAACATTATGAGCTCTGTCCCCAATTAAAGCCACTTGTTTTATTGTTGTCTCCTGCCAGTCTCAGTGTGGGCAGCTGAGCACTGAAACCCAATTTTCTCAACAGGAGATCTATCTTCACGACAAAGTTTGCTAAAAGCCTGGGATTAACATCGGATGGTCTTCTCCTGTCATCCATTACCATGCAGAGAACTTTAAAGATGCCAAAAGGAGGTTTGTAAAAAAAAAAAAAAAAAAAGAAGAAAATTCATTACATTACAGTCAGAGTGATGTATTTCAAGAGTTAACTTCAATTAATTTGAATAAGTGTGGCTTACATTAAAAGATAATAATCCATTTACATCCAGATCATAAAACAAAGAATTTATAATTCACAAACATCATCTTTCTGAAAAATGTGCCATCATTAATAGGATAATTTATGTCCTATTATAAAATATAAGCAGTCAATTGTTTGCTAAAATTAATTTTTCAACTAGAAATTGGAATAAGATCATGTATAGAAGAATATGCAAAGCCTGTAATTTATTAACAAACAGGTAATAATACCTTATTTGTTTTTTTCCTCTATTTTCATGTGCATTCATGTTTTCCTTTGTGTTTGGGGAACATCAGCATCAAAGTCAGAATACGAGAGTGAACGTTTATATTTAAAAGGTAGTTAATAGTGTGAACGCAAAGAGAAATAAATAAAAAGGAAATGTGATTCTGGACTATGGCTTTATGTCAAGTACGCAAAGCAGCACTAATGCAAACAAGATTCCTTTTCAATGTATTTATTGCAGATAACATGTTAACTCAGTCAAGTCAACTCAGTCAAGAAAGCACAGATTAGATTTTTTTTTTCTGACAATAGACCCCATACTAACACTCTCCCACATATGTCCATGCTATGCCTGTATTAACTCTACTGGGATGTTTTTATGTAACCTTTAAACTGTGAGTAAATTATTTACTTTGTCTTTTACAATGTGCAGCTGAATTTAAATAACTCACACTAAAAAATTTAAATTCTCCTTGATGCAGTCAAATGCCTCCCTTTATCAAGGGTCCTGTGATCTTCAGTGAGCTGGAGCTTTCTCTGGGAAAACATTTTGTCTTTCTCTTTGATCAGTTAAAGCGGATCTGCTTTAATTCAGCAAATCCATCTGCTGAACTAAAGGTGCCTCTGTGCATGTATTTAGTGAAGTCTGCTTTGTGACTTCAAGCCGAAACAAAGCAGATTGCATGTGCAAAAAAGCTGCCAAAAATGGTGGAAAACTGGACAACTTTCACATGTTAATATTAACAAGTTCGATCTACAGCAAAGAAAACTATACTTGAACACATTAGCTTATGTTTCTATGACATCCATTCTCTGAAGAGAAAGTAGAGAAAGAGGAAAACTGTGACGCTGTAGCAAATGAAGAAAATCTGTTGATTCTTTTTGCCCAAGACACCAACTTTACTTTTTCTTCTCTGCAGCCAAGATGGACGTAAACAGCTTTCTGCAGCTTCTTCAGCTCATCCAGGATCAACAGCAGCACATGAGATTCTCCTGACAGAAGAGTGCTGCTCACCTGGAGATAATCAGATGCTAGTATTGTTATTGTTGCATTGGACACTATTTGACACAAATTTGCAAGTCTGCTGAGATTTCACTTATGAACAAGAGTAGCTGGCTATCACTGTGCTGGGCTGAGAATGCATAAATAACCTGGGTCAGATTCTTTGAAGCAGACTGTGTAACAGCATAGATAGAAATATAAATGTAGATAGAAAAAACAGAAGTAAATTTCTGCCAAAACAAACTCAGACAGTTTTAGATTAATCTCAAAACCTTTGGTTGTATTTAGTACTACTAAAGTGGCATTAGAGTAAAAAATAGTATTAAGAGTGAAATACCAACAGCTAAGTAAAGTCACACCATAACAAACTGGCTTTAGCACTCAATTTATTTTTAAATAAAATGTAAACACTGGCTATGGATGTTAATTTGTCTATATTCCAGATTTGCATGATAACTGTTTGTCCTATTATAATTTAAAATACTCTGAAAAGTCCCAAAAGTGTTTGTCATACCTCTTCAAGTACAGGAAGAATCTCATGCTGCCTTTCCTTTTCTGCATCTCTGCAGATGCTTTGACAGATGGTATGCTCCTCATCTTCTAAAAGCAAAATATTTGTGTTAGGAATTTGTCTGCAGACATAAAAAGGCATGCACAAGCACAAAAAGAGTAAGCACCTTGCCCTGGACTTTATAGAATCAGACAGCTAAACCCATCACTTTACGGACATTTTAAAAACTTGAATTTAGCGTCTAAATGTTTAAAATATTTATGTATGGGGCGACATGGCCTAAATTTATTATTTGGACTGTTCTACTAACTGTAGGAATAAAACAACAAACTTTGCAACTTTCCTTTCATGAAATCCAAAAGGAGAAGTAATATTATGACCAAGAATTTTATGACTTCATATTTAAAGCACTGGGAGTTAAAAACGAATATACATAATGGAAGAAAGAGGAGATTTGAAACAGTAAACTTTGACACAAGTTTGCAGCTACAAGTTGAGCACCAATGCATTAATGTGAGACTTACTGATGTGATGCTTCTCACCTTTGTCACAATTCTTAGTTTTGGTATTTTTTTGCTTGCTCTCCTGGTTTTTCTGTGGGCTGAACTCATCTTTTTCAATCAGATACGTGACCAGGATTGTCTCCAAAAGACTCAGCAGCATCAGAGCGAAAATCACTATGCAGTAGGTTGCTAAGTTTAGCGGGAAACCGTGTTAGTATTGTTTGTTTGAGGAATTTAACATAGATTTGTGTTTAGTACACAGTTTGAACCTATCAGTGGAGTCCTGTTGGACATGGCAGGCAGGATGTCATTAAGGATGACCAGGAGGACAGAGATGGCCAGCAGAACCGTGACTTTGAAGCCCAGTTTCTCCCCTCGATGGTCCGAGATGAAGAAGGAAGCCAGATCCAGGGAGAGGAAGAACAGGATGGGCAACAGGAAATTGATGACATGGAGGAGGGGCCGTCTCTTTATGGTGACCTGAGGAAACACATATAAACATTAAATATTTAACTGAGATTGTTTTCCTAAGACTATTGTTATAGAAAAATTTGATTTTTGAGCATCTAAAATTGTCCAGACATTTTTATCAAGCAGAGACGTACTTCCAGAAACAGCTTTATAATAATTCCCTTTCTTCACTTTGTTTTTTTTTTTTTTTGTGCAGGTTTTAAATAAGCCTGTCGCGATAGCAATTACTCAATGAAGACGAGGTAGATAAATTTCACTCTTATGATTAATTATTTTTTGAAGGGGTATTTTATGCACAGAAACTTCATAAGTCATGTTATTTATGTTCTTATTTATGTGTGGTTTTTATTTCTTTTTTATTTATTGTTTTGGATTGTTGTGCTTTATTTTGGATATTCAAAATGTCTTCCAGTGTAGAATATGTTGTACAAAATTAAAGCTTATTAGTCTTCGATCAGATGAACGTGCATTATTATACCATTATCATGTTATTAGTTTAAAAAACAACAGTATTGATTATCAAAATAATTTCTGGGATCATTTATCATCCAGCAAAATTAGTTATTGTGACAGACTTGGTGTTAAGTGAGCGTTACATACTGTATATATGAGCATGTCCCAGCTTCTATTCTCGTAGGTAAGAAGGGAGTTGTTGACAGACAGATGCAGGAACTCCCACTCTCCCTGCGTCTTCATGATCTGCTGTGAAAACTGAGTAACCCGAGACGAGTTCGAAGAGGGAAGAATTCGCATTTCCTTCTCTGCTGGCAGAGACACAAGGTAATAAATGAAAGGCAATTCATAAAAGCCACATGGCAGTCATAACACTGACAGAAACGCACCGCAGTAAACTGCAGAACCAATCGATATGTTGCATTCTTGAGTGTCAAAGGGAAACTTGTGGACGTCCATCTTGCAGGTGCTGACAACACGAATGTCGTCACCAGCAATGATGGTGCCATCAAAATTCACCAATATGTTCAGATACCGAGGCGAGTCGTCCTTCTCTATCCTGATGCAAAACACACATGTACAGTATGTTTCTTTTTATGCTGTGATTTGGGAGCATTTACATAAAATCTGAAATAAACTGAACCAACAGAGGCTTGTTTTTCGTATAGCTGCAGGATAACTGTGTTTGGTTATCATTATTCTGTAAATAGCGCCACGTACTTTAATACAAATGAAAACACAGTAAACTAGTTGATCTAGTTATCAAACAGAGGGGATAAATAATGCACAATAAGAAAAGCATATCTTGTGTAATTTAATAATCTGTTGCATATGTTGACATTTCTTGTTTTAGGCTGGTCCTTTTAACTTATTTCTTTTTTTTAAGTGGTTTTAATTTCACATTACTAATTAATAAACATTGGGGGGGGGGGGGGTTTCTCTCAAGGTCATGGAAGAGCTGGTTGCCAGTCCATCAAAGAGCAACACAGAAATACTCAAATCTAAGAGAAATTTAGAGTGTCCACTCAACATTTGATATTTTGCTGGGAACTGTTTGGTATTTTTTAAAGTTCTGTTGAATCTGTATTTTGGTATTTTTATGAAGTCTTTTAAACTGGTTTTCAACTTCGATGAATAAAAAGTATGATTAAATGTGAAATGTCTTTTTAACAAGTTGCAACCATATGTGGTGCTTTGACATTGTTGTTCTTAAATGCACATTTCAGAGAAAGTACTGTACATTTGTAAAGTGAAAAAAACCCAACATGTTTTTGAATGCTTTGGTTTAAGTAAAAATATCTGGAAAGTCTCACATGGAGTCATATTCAGCCATCAGTATGTGTCTACCTGCTTTGCACATCTAAAAGAGACTCCAATTGTTTCCCATTCTTCTTTAAGTCATAGCTCAACCGTTGGTTGGAAATCATCTGAGAACATAAATTTTCATGTCTTGACACAGATTTCCAGTTTAGTTCAGGTCTGGACTTTAAACATGAATTTAACACATGAATTTGCTTTGATTTCAACCATTTTGCGCTTTTTTCAACTGTAAAAAAAAAAGTGAACTGGTATCACTTTCCTTCCATTATGCAATCATACACTACTTTTTGTTGGTTTGTCTCATAAAAAACAAAGAAAATGCATTGAAATCTTAACCTTTATGTATCTAAATTTAAAAAATGCGCTTGTGTTTGCTTTGGTGTAAAGGTAGGTAAACGTCTGTGTGTGGTGTAGGCTTACATCTCATAGATGAAGAGACCTGGTTTCCAGAGCAGATCTTTAGGAACCGAAATCCGAGTGATTCCACAAAACTGAGCCGGGTCCCATGAGATGAACTCGTTGTTCCACTGCTGCAGTAAATTAAGCAGAAATCAATTAAACAAACAGAAAACAAGAAGGTGAATAACGATATAAGCTGTGCACTTTAGACTTTTCCGGATCTCAGTTTTGACTGACCATTGACGCCCAGATGAAAGGAACAAAGGTTTGTGTTTTTTCAACCTGAGAATAAAGACAGAGACATGTGAAACGCCTTTCATGTAACTGATAAATCACACATTATCTAAGCTGCACTGCAGCCCGTACCACTGCCAGGATGGCATAGACGATAATGTCCAGCTTCACCACAGTGATGTGTGTGTGGTCCCGAACGGGCCGGGTCAGTTTAAACACGCTGTTGTCCGCTGTCAGGTTCAGGTAGTCCAGAACGTCCTGATAGCTGCACACTTTGCAGGACCCACCATCTACAGAGGAACAGATATGCTGCAGGATTTCATTTGGAAATCTTGTGCACAAACTAAAGTTCAGTATCACACTGCAGTCTTATTGTTTTATAGCTTAAAAGTTGCTGCTAAGCATTGTATGTTTATTAAAGTAGTTTGTAATTTTCAAAATTTACTGTTAATCCAGATTTCAGGAAAAACAAGACTGTTCTGTAAAATTGAGTTAGTACATGTTAAACTCTTAAAATAAGACAAATGTTACATTTGTGAAAATGTTCTACATGTTGTCTGTTGCAACAAACATTTTATTCCCTATATTGCATTGTACTGTGCTTTGTCTTGTTATCATATCAGCTGTGCTTTGGTTTTTTTGGAAGGAGGTTTTAAATATATATTCTAGAAATACTGTTAATAGCACATTATCAATATATGCAATGATGTGTACATGTTGTTTGGAAGATAAAATTTTCTTTAAACTAAATTTTAAGTTTTAATTATATACACAGTTCATTATTTTTAGTACTCTTTATGTGTTTTCATTAGTTTTTTTTTACATTTTGTGAAACAGACAAGGATTTCTGCACTTTTTAAAAACATGTATAACTAAAATTATAAAGTGTTTTTTACACTTTGTTTTTTTAAAAAAAATACAATTTGAGTTTATAGATTTTAGCTAGAAATCAATACAATGCACGTATCCTCTCTCAAGGTCTCTCAAGAAATTAATAAAAGTACATTTAGTTTAGTTTATTGTTTATTAACAGTTTATTAACCCATTAATAAAAATTTTATTACACAATTTGAGGCATCTTTTGGTTATTACACAATTTGAAATACATTCTAAAACAAATCTAGAAATTTACACTATCTAGACAGTATGGACTATTTATTTAGAAAGATAAAAACAATTTTCACGTAGATTAGATTAGTTGAAAATCCAATTTAAAATTGAATTAGAAAACTATAATTTCATCTACAGCTACTATTTTTTGAGGGTGTTTTTATTATTTGTTTATGATAAAATCATTCAGAGATTATAGGTTTCTGGTTAAATTATTTCGTTTGAAACCTTCGATCACATTCTATTCCGGTTTCAGTAATTATGTTTCTAAAGTTCCAGAAGATCGCTTAGTGAAATTTTAAAAACTAAAATCCCCAGACAAAACGGGAGGAACGTTATGTGACTATTTTTAAGGTGTGCAGGTTTAAGAAACTTACCTGTGAGGACGAGCAGCAGGAGGAGGGCAGCGCCGGTCATCTCTGCAGCTTTTTGCACGTCTCTGCTGTTTGAGCTGAGGGTCTTTTATTCTCAGCTGGAGGCTACTCACAGAAAACGATTCCTCTCCTGCCTGAAATGGAAAAAAACTTCTTATGTAGACATATATGGCACATAATTAGCTTACAGAGGGAGGAGAAGTAGACTATTTGATATGTATCAGGTTTAACTTGGATCCCCCTGACAGCCAATGATGGCTATGATTGTTTTTGGGTGGAAAGTGCCAAAAATCCAACCTCAGTAGAAAGGCAGGTTGTGTGCTCAGAGGCAGAGATAATATGATTTTACTGCTTCCTGTCACTAAGAGGAATATGGCGAATTTGGAGTCTTATACGCAGAATTTGAGTGCAGTTACGGGACAGATGACGCAAAGCTTGGACGGCGGCCAACCGCAAAACACAAGGAGAAATTTGATTTGAACAGAACTTGATCACCCAGGCAACGAGGTTATGAACATTTTCCCCAATTAAACCCACTTATGTCGTTATTGTCTCCTGTCGGCCTCTCGCCATTAAGAACCTGATTAACTTTAGACACCACATCTCTCCTAATAATCAACATGAACTGATTAATAACCACAAAAATAAAATGCAAGTAAAGCTTTACACCGGAGCAACTCAATTAATTTAAGTATGTATAAAATTATCAATAAATTGAATGAAAAAGTTATATACTATACAGATTTATTACACAGACAATTTCATGTGTTCATTTATAATAGCGTTTATGAACACAGTATTTTACAACTTATTAAAAACCAAAGTTTAATCTTTAAGAAAATGTGGATTTTATATACCAATACAAGCAAAAAGTGATTTTTAAAACAGAAATATCAGCTTATTGATAAGCATGTGTGCATACTATGCAGGGTAAGTACTCAGTACGTTGAAGGCACTTGTATTTATTCGATCATAATATGGTATTGATTTTAAGTGTTAGATAGATTGCCTCATTACTGTTTAATGCTGTTTGTTGTTGATGTATGTTACACGTCTCTCTTGTAAACGAGACAATAAGTTTCAATTACAAAAAAAGGTCTAATTAAGGCGAATAATGTTCTTATTTGCAGCCACCCCTGAACTCCAAGCGTAGCTTTCTGATTTATCCTGATTGTTTTTAAACACGTCAGAGGAAAATTAGAAATGACAGGAAGCGTTAAAGTTCAGCTCAATTTCTCTGCCTTGACCTTAGGACCCTCACCGTCCCTGCGGCGCCACCGACACCTTAACAACAGACAGCAGGTGCAGACAAGTCACTAATAGGATTTATGATACAGAAGGTTTATGACAATGCCAAAGTCCACAAAATGAGAGCTCAGTGCTGAAAAAATGTTTTCAAGGACATTAGTGGGAAGAAATGCAAAAGGAAAAAACTGTGGTAGAAAAACCAGAGGACTATCTGCACAGCAGCGCCAGTATTATCTTGCTTGTGCACATTTTTTGGACAAGCTTTTTCGTCCACTCGATTTTCCAATAAATATGCTTCAATACAATGTCTATGAACAAGCAACGTTGATCATTTCATATAGTTTACACTCATAGAGCCTAGTTAAATCGCCAGTTACTGTGTGCCGTAATATTACATTTATGTATATTATGATACATTTTGCAAAGTGTGTAACTACGGCAAAGGGTTCAATCGTTGATTTTTGTGTTTTTATAATGTAAAACACTTTGAGCTGCCTTGTTGCTGAAATGTCCTATACAAATAAACTTGATTTATTCTGATTTCCAAGAAACAAATTTAGTCATCTACTTCAAATGAACAGAAATCAGCAATAAAAATCTATATGTATAATGAATCTATACATGTAGTTTTCATTTAATAAATTAACTTCTCAATTTTTTATTTATTGACGTGCATTTCCATGTGCAAGGTCAGTATAACAGAGACGTTTCAGTAGAAAAAAAAAAAAAGGAAACAGAAAATCACTCGGGTCGTTTAGTTGCAAAATCTTTATTGTCTGTTTAAGTCAATTTCTCATTTTCACTCTAGAAAAGTGGGATTCTGTGAATTTCTTGTGATATCATACTGAGACTGGTGCCAGAAAGCAGCTCTGTCTGCACATTCAGACCGTGATCACATGACTGTTTGCAGCTGGGTTATATTAGTGCAGAAGTCTTGACCTGAGCAGGCCAATAGAAACAGGGCGCCAACAATCGAAATGTAACACTACAGAAAGACATGGCACCGCTTCAGATTTGTGCAGTGGTCCATTATCAAGTCTACAGGAGGGTGCAGGCTGACCTAGACTAACATGCTTACTTCTATCATCACCTCATGCACCGGAAAGTGTCGTCTAGGAGTCAGCTAATAGTGCATTAATTGTAGATATTGTTCCTCTTGAGTTATCCGCTATGTTTGCACGATTATGTAAACCTCTTTACGGAATTTTCACATATTTTCATCCACATTCTAAGAAACTGCACAGTGTTCTGCAACAAATTAAAACACAAACGATTTGACAACAGGTGAGATATACAGCAAAAGTTTTACAAAATCAAAAACAACTAAAGGCTCACAAACGAGAGGAGGCGGGCGGATCGGGAAGATCAGAGAGGTTTCGGGGGGAGGACGAGGGTGGAGGAAAATCCTTGCTACGTCATTTTCAAATGCCCTGCAGGAGGTTTTCCTCGCCATGATTCCCTTCATAATGGCAACATCAAAGTAGGAGAAGACAATTAGAACATACTGAAAGGTTTGAAGTATAATAGGCCAGTGCAAACACAGTCCGCTCTAAGAACTAGTGCAGGAGGTGAACAGATGGAGGTGCAGGTTTTTTTATTGCTTGGTCGTACTTGCTGTTGCACCACCTTAATACTGACATGCTAAAATGAAGGAGAGGATGGAGATGGAAGGTTGTGTTCAAAGTTTGGATTTATTTCCAGTTTAAGTGAAGGGTTAAGGTGTGAATATTCCCCTTTCAATGAAATCCACCGTTGCTGTTCTACATTCTACCTTATGTGTCTATTTTTCCAGGTTATTTTGGCCACCGTTTCTTGGCTCAGCCATCAAAAAAATCTTCTTCTTTTTCTTTTTCTTCTAAATTTACATTCAGGAGTTTCTAAAGCGTTGCGGGAATGAAAGGAAACACGTGAAAAGCTGCATGCGAAGGTTGAGAATGAAGCTCCCTGATCCGAAGCGAGGGGTCAGCGTTGTTTGACTTCGGTAAGGTAGTCCAGTGAGAGCGGATGTTTAGCGTCAAAGTGTCCCACCACTCACTCATAGCACAGTTTCTAACACAGAGGAAGAAGTTAGTAGTAATAAATCAGATTGCCGATCACAGTAGCCCCTGACTGTTTGGCTGGTAGATCAGTAGGAAGGAAGGAAGAAGGTAGAGAAAGAGGAGCAGCATGTATTTCTCTAAAGACACTAACACAATACAGAGCTCTCATATAACCCTACAGGTAATAAATAATAAAATAGCAGAAGGATAATCATTCCCAGAAATAGTCACTGACGACAAAACAAGAAAAACGCGTGATAAAAGTGCACCAACAATGTAAAATGTGATTCCTCTTCCTTCCTCGTTTTACTCCAGCCGGTTTCCAGCGGCGACAGAAATCTTGAGACGGATGGTCGGGACCCACAGTCCTATGGGCAGGGTGGGGGTGGGGGTGGGGGGGACTGACTGGGTTTAGACTGGTTACACGATGAGCGGTCCGCGGCGGGGATGTTTGGGACTCTGGCCGTCCCTGTTCTCCGCCCCCTGCTCCGCCAGGTTAATGTTGCTGGTGGAGATGTGTTGTGAGAGCGGATCCAGAGCGGGCCTGAAGCCCCCGAGATACATGAAGTCTGAAAAAGAGAGAAACAGAACGATTACCCCGTTACCTGGTCATACTGTGTTGAATTTTCTTTAAATTTCTACACTAAATAATCAATGCAGACAGAACAGATTGAAGACTGTTAAAGAAAAACCTATTTTGATTTTAAGGTTAATTGATTTCTCACAGGAGAAAGGGTTTGAGTCTACTGCATAATGTAAACTAGTAAAGCCCTTTTTAGCCTGAACTCTCACCCGATCGTTCCTCCAGCACCGTTACATACAAGTCTTGCATTACAACGACGCAAGACGACGCAAATATACATCCATGTGGAGGGATGCATCTAATGGTTATTTTAGTAATCAATTATTCTAGTGATTAATCAATTAATCGGATAAAAATACCCTGAAATATTCTGCAGATTTTATATTTAGCTACTTGAACCCTTTTTTTGTTTTTTACAGAATTAGATATAATATTAAAAATAAACATCTTTTATATGTTATTTTTAAAAGAATAAAATAAGCATTTCATTACCGAACATGCATCAACATAGCATTCCTTTAATGTTTGCTTGATCATTTGTACCAAAGGATGCATCTGCAGCTCAAAATACTTTTAACACACGACTTAACATCTATACAGTGCGGAACTGATCTGTTGATTATTTGTTGGAATTCCTGATCAATAACTGGACAGCAAAACCTGCTTTATAGAAGTTTTAGCATTTTTTAGCTTGTATACTCCAGTTTATGATTAAACAATTACTAAATTAAGATGACAATAATTTCAATACTTGATTTATCACGACTAATTTTATTAATTGTTTCAGTTTCAGTCATGTGCCCAAATGCCACAAAATCAATTCGAGAGCAACTCAAACGGTCGCATTACTTCAACTTTATCTGCATGAAGCGTGGAGTTTGTAACGCCACACCAAGACGCAGCAGAAAACTGAATTTTACATTTTCCACCCTTTCAAACACATTATGGGGGCACATTAAAGATAAATGTTTTATCGACATTTAGATTGTTCGTTAAAATCACTTTAATCAGTTGGAAACAACGCACGGCATATCCTTTAATTTCTTTACCCAGCAAAGATAGAAAGGTAAGTATGTTTTGATTTTAAATCGATTAAAAAAAACACCTAAAAATGCTTTCAGTACTTTATAAAAACACCTTTTGCAGTTGAATTGGATGATGGAGACCTGCAAACTATTTTGAAAATCAGATGTGGAAAAGTTCCAGGGTTGTGATTATTAGTCCTATTACAGTTTAGTATCTATGTACAAATAGGAAACATAAAATTTGTCCCCCTGATGTTTAATCCTTCATCTAACCATGACTCCATACCTAGTCCTCAATGTGCACTGGGCACGACTCCTCATCTGTCCATCCGAAAGAGAGGCAAAGAGGAAATAATGATGGCGAAGAAAAGACAGAGAGATGGGGGGGGGAAAGGAAACAATGTTCAGGAAGAAACAGACGAGGATGAGAACAGTGATGGCAGGATCGAGAAGGAGAGAAACAGAGAAATAACAGAACTTTTACGACACACGAGTAGGAAACGTAACAACGTTCAGCATAAAACATCATCGTGGGGATGATAGGAATCTGGGAGCTCGAGAGCGGAAAGGTTAAAAATCAAGAAAGATGCAAAGCTGAAGGTTTTGGAGAAGTTTGAACTCGTACAGCACAAATCAAAAATTATGTTTCAAGGGAAAAAAAACATTTAATCCATATAGCAGCTGAAACAGAGCCTACAGAAATGCTATCATTTTACATTATATTGGCCTAGACGATCACGGAGAAGACTCATAAATTGAAAGGTTAAGCAGACTTATTTTTAATCAAGCAGGATTTACATAGAGTGCTGCAACCCATTATAATGAAGGAAGGTTCAGTGGAAGGAAAAACTGGTCTGTAAAACAGTGTGGAAGCTACAGCAAAAAGTAGAGCTTTTAGTTGAAAGTAGATTGAAACCTTTTTAAAAGTTTGCTGAAGATTTAAAAGGCTGAGTCACCGCTTCGGTAGTCTTAACACCCCTAGGCATCTAGGAACTGGGCAACAACTGTCACATTACAACAACTGGCCACTTACGCAACGTCAGAAGAGTCTGAACTGACCAAACCTTTTGAAAGTAGTAGTAGTGTTTTTTACATTTCAGTTGAAAATCAAACTGAATGCCCTCTTGTCTTCATGGCATTCAGTTTGATTCATTGAGAATCACTGATGCAGTAATTCATGCAAAAGGAGCCGCGACTGAGTGTTTCATCCATATGCTAAACATCATTTTCAGAAAACCAGCATTTGTGTGCATTTTGTATTTGTTATTGTAATTTCTGATCATTGGCTGTAAGGCATAAGCATTTGTAAATTAAGTCAGACTCCAACCAAGAACCCTCAGCTCTTGTCACAGTGAACCAACAGGGAGGGTCGGGGGAAAGAATGGAGGGGTCAGAATGATGGATGACAACGGGATGTGCAGATGTTTTTGCAAAGCGGCTTGGAGCTGGCAGACACCGAACATGAACTTGAATCATTGAGAAATACCAGTTTCACTCACACACATACACACACACAAATACATACGTTTTTTTTTTTTTTTTTTATGATTGCATGCGGAAATCACTCAGCAGACACCCGACAGATGCTCTCGCTCACAGACACACAGGGCTTCGGCTCAAAGGAAGAGGAAGGAAACAGTGCACAGCTAATCAGTCCTGGCAAAATGAAGAACTGCAGTACCACAACACCAACGGATAGGGATGAAGAGAAGAAAGAAGGCACCAAATCTTAATGCTTTGCTATGAAAACCCTCTTAGTAACTTCCTTTTTTTATTTAAAGTTCAAGCTTTTGACTGTGGCTCCCGAGTCATGCACTTCTCACTTTTTCTTTCCTCTATCCTCAAGCTCTCATTGGTCCATGTTCGACAGGTTGCCACTCACCGGCGAATCGGCTGTCGGGAGCCTGCTCATTATCCAACCCCAAAGAGGGCGTGTCACAGTGGGCGACGCCCTGATTGTTATTGGCCAACTCTGGACACCTGCTCCGCCCACCTGCAAGCGAGGGCAAAGGTCAAACAAGAGCAGCCAGGCACAGCGTGAGGAGGGTGGAGGTGGGAGGGGAGAGGGGTGAGACGAGCAGGGAGGAGGAGGTGGAGGAGGAAGGAGGCCATGCTGGAGTGGAGAATGATTAAACAACAATCAGAAGAATATCTAGTGGATACGGAAACTGGAGATAAACTATGTCTCTAAAAGCCATCTTTAGAAGGTTTTCTGCTAAATCATCACAGAGTGTGGACTCAATTTAGACCTTCTGCTTCACAGACTACATCATGTATCTTTCCTCTACGACGGGAAAAACAAAGCATTTACACTCTAAAATGGATCTCATAATGTAACCAATGGGTGTCAGATTTAATTAGAACAGGAAAATGTATGAATATGATGCAATATGAAAACAGAACAGACATCATGCTGCAGCAGCTGACTGTTTTCTGACTAAACATTCAAATTAGATAGAAAGTTTTAAGCACAATTTCCTTCTATTTTATTTCTCCCTGGTCAAATAGTTTTCGATGAAATATTACATCAATAAAATAATGTGTCATTTTTCACCCCTGTAAAGATAAAACTGACAGCTCTTCCAGGAAAAGTGGTTCCTTTTTTTCAGAAGTTTTACTTTGAAGGGGTTTAAAATTATTTGAACAAAACAAGAAATGTGTGAGAGATAGTCTGTGGACCAGTTAATCAATTTTCAGTTTGATTATTGGGAAAACTGGAAACCTATGTTTTTATTTTAGCACTAAACTCTTCCGAGTGGATGGTGTTACTAAGTGAGGACCCAGTATCATAAATTTTTAATAATAATAAATAGATGTAAGCAGCTTTTTAAAATGTATTTTCCACAACATGCTGAGTCATACCTATGAGAGAACCAGAAGATTTTATTTGTTTTTTCCCCATCTCTCGCTACTAAACCCTTAATATTTTAATGAAACAAACTAGTCAGATTTTCTCAGAGAAGTCATAAGGACTGTTGTAGGACTTTAGACCTACTACATGTAAAGGCTTCTGGTCTAGAAAAATGACAGATTAGTCTTTTTTCCCCAAAAAAACAGTTCCAGAACCCAAGTCAGTGGATATTTTGTGGTTAAAAATGTGTATTAAAAAAAACTCAATTTGTTCTCGTACTGAATGGGGACCATGAACACACCTATGAATATGAAACTCAGCATGAATTCACTGCCTTTAAACACACATCCTCAGTTTATTGTCTCTCTATAAACTAATGCTTACTGGATTTCCATAAGTCCTCCATAAATTGACTAAGGTCACAGCGTTTCTGACCGTTTTTTAAACCAATGCGTTCAGGATTCATCTTCAAGAGCTCACATAGATGCACACACATGTGATTTCAAACCCACACGTTCTGTCCCAGGCTGCACAGCTGCACTCAACCTGGAAGGTCTTTAGGTCCTAACAGACACCCACAAAGACACCATTCACAGAGAAACTAATTTACATAAACATGTTTCATGCCGTCAGTTTGACAGCTAACCTCGTTATGTTTGCATTAAACTCCAAGAACCCCTGACTCACACCCACCGTTTGATTAACCTTCAATCGCTCGCTGTCCTCACTCACAAACACACACAAGCAAGGAGCAGTGCACATGGAGAAGTTTTTTGATTAAACACTGAAACAAATTGGCACAACTTATACAAACAAATCGCACTTTTGTTAAACATAAAATATTCTATGTAGCACAGGGAGCCAGAAGAATCCAATGGATGGGTGAATCTTTACATTTTATACAGGAAATTTTGAAGAAATTTTGAAATGATTCTGTTATTCATAATTATATAAATGTGTCAGTAATTTGCAAAACAAATTATAAATGTGAAATTCATGTTATTTCAGGAGTTATTTAATTCATTACATACTTCCTCTGCAACAATTCACCATAAAATAATTCAAATTATTACTGGTTCAACATTATATGTACAACAAGCTAACTTCAGACCAATCAACTTGACTGAAGCAGTGTTGGACCCGCACACTGACTTTGGTGTGAAAGTTGGATAGATACAATAGAACATCTGCTGCCTGCCATTAAATAAATGAATCAGTATTCATTTATTTAATCAATAATGAAATTAATATAAATAGGTTTTGTAAATGCAATAATTAAAAGAATCTGGAAAAAAAAAGAAAAAGAAAAGAGGAAGCATTCACACCAGCCAGGTTCGGTCCACTTTACTTGAACTCTAGTTAATTTGCCTGAAAGTCCGGTTCGTTTGGGGAAGTGTGAATGTGAAATCCAACTCTGATCTGCCTAAAAACCCAGATCTCAGTGCGGTTAAAGTGAAGTAAGTCTTACGTGGTTCGAATGCATATGTGAACAGCAAGTGGACCGGAAAACGCTCCAAAAGCAGGAAACAGACTCTAGTGCACTGCATTCTGGGTAAATACAACCCAAAAAACCCCCTCTGTGTTTAGCACTAGTGGAAAAATTGCTCTTGGTCTTTTACCAAAGTCAAAAAAGAAATCCTACAACTGCTAAAGTTTAATCTCATTCCATTTTTGTTTACATTTTGTGAAGAAGGAAGTTGCCCTTAGTGTCGTCTTCAGAGGTTTTCATGTTGTTTCCTTCATTGGTTCTTGGTGAAGCGCTTCCACAGGTGAGGGGAGGAACAAATTTTTCAAAGGGTTTGGATCATTTGACAGTGCATTGTGAAAGCAAACCGCACCAGCTGAAAATTTAACAAATGTTTCAATTTTGGTCCCCAATCAAACAGGTGTGAAAACATTCTAGTTTATCTGGGTGTTTATTTTAATTTTTAAACAAAGGTGATGGTACTGTTGTCCCTCCATAATCATGAAGATGCAGAACAAAGAAAAAAAGCAAGAAAGCAGACTTAATGATAACCACAAGTTATCATTAAGAAAATGTAAAGCAGCCCTTTTGTCCCTTATTAACCCTGTTGGAATCAATTTGATCTAAATTGATTCTAATCTTTCAGCAATCAATTGTTAAAAACAATTTTTGTTGTTTTTAACATGAAAGAACGAAAGAGCTTATTGTGATTATAATGCCTAAATATTCACCCCAGCTCAGATGATTTAGACTTATTCAGACAAAACCAGATGCGTTAAAACATAGATAGCACCATCTACAGGACAAACGATGCCATTGCATGTGTATCGTTCTTTTTCTCATTTTGTTTAGAGATACACAAATATTCAGTGAGAAGGAACATATGCTGTCTTCGTGACTGAAGAGTAACAAATGCAGAGAGAGGTGACCCACTTTTGGGCAAAAGGGGAGGGATTAGCCTCATAGTTACCTTTCCCATTGGATGGAGAGGAGCAATCCTCTTCTGTTACATCATTTCCCTGAAAGAAACCGAGAAAGTAAAATTCTGTAAAACAAGAAATTGAAAATGAGCTCATGTGACTCTGCCTGTATTTGTGTTATAATGACCTCTGAATCCTGCTCCTCTACAGCCATAGAGTAATTGTGTCCCTTTGACTCCCTAGAAAACTCCTGAATAAAAGAAAAAGGAAAATCTCAAGAGTCTTTCAAATAAGCAGGATAAAGCATGCAGCCATTTCTGCCCTCTTTTCGCACTCACCCCATCCTGGTGCGGTGCAGCTCGGCTCTCCATGGGAGCGTCTCGGTCCTCCTCGCAGTCCACCTCGCCCACCTCGTCGGCCCCCACAGGCTCTGCTTCGGCCCCGGCCAGGTAGGACCCTGACATGGAGGACATGGTGTCAGCACTGATGTGAGAGTGCTGCGAGTGGGACGAGGCCATGGACATTACTGATTGGGCCAGGCTGCTGCTCACCGGGTCTGATGGACAGAAGGAGATACAAGTGATGGACCAGCTCAAGATTTGGGTGATTTTCTACTTTATATCCAATGTATATTTCATTTAACCCCAACAAAAATAAGGACCTATTCTTCCTCTGAACAGCAAACACAAAAAAATGCTTTTGTCCTCGACCGAGAGGGATGCGCCTGGAAAACCTCCAAAGGGAGGCATCCAGGAGACATCCAGATCAGATGCCTGGACCACCTTAACAGACTCCTTTTGATCCAGAGAAGCAGCGGCTTCAGTTTGAGCTCCCCGGATCATGAAGACACTCACCCTCTCTCTAGTAATGTTTTTACACCTGATTGTCCCGTAGGTTTTATCCAACTAGGAACTAAAACTGCAATGCTTGTTACATTTTCAATTGATGCAGCTCACTTTCACACTGCGCTGTGACAGACAGCCTTTTTCAGGCTAACTGAAAAAGCTGTTTACCTCCTCGCCTGTGGTGGCGCTGCACCAAGAACCACTGAAGAAAACAACCAAAACAACCCAAAGAAGATACTGAGCACACCTTCGTTCTTCACAAAATGTAAACAGAAATGAAGTGGCGCCAAATTTCTGCGGTGGAAGAGTTTCTCTTTTATCTTTGGTAAAAGACCACAAGCAATTTCTCCCACTAGAGTTAGACCCTTGCATTTGCTTTGACTGGATTTACCCAGAATGCACTGTGCAATGGTTTGCTTTTTGCTTTTGAATCAGTATCCAGTCTGCTTGCATTCACATATGCAGTCCCTTAAGAACCACACCAGAGTTCACTTCAACCGAACCGAGATGTAGGTTTGTAGGCGGACTAGAGTTCGTAGAGTTTGATTGCACATTCACAACTCCCCAAACGAACCCAAACTTTCTAGGCAAACGAACTAGAGGTGGGTTAAAGCAGACTCAACAGGGCTGGTGTGAATGCACCATCAGGCTGAGTTCAGCCACCCTAGGGGGGGAGCTTTTTCGATCTGTTTGTGCAGCACAGGTCAAAAGATTGAAACATTCAAACTTTGTTGTTCATGACCCTGTTCCGCCAATGTCACCTGTCATTACTGTAATATTGTCCTGCTGTGGTATTTTTAACCTGTGCCACAAAACCAGCTGAAATTTAAATGCAATCATGGGGGAACATTGGTACACCACATGATTCAGCAGCTTGTAAACCACCTTTAGCAAATGACCTCTCATTTCCCATCTGACATTAACAGCCTCTCTCATTGGTGTGAAGGAATTTTGACTCACTCCTCTTTGCAATGTTATTTCAGATCATTGGGGTTTATGGGCATTTCTTCACAGGTTGGTGCATCAAGTTCCTGCCGCAGTATTTTAAATAAGTTAAGGGCAGGATCATTCCAGGACATCAACTCTTTAATTTTTCATCAGTTATGTTGTCCCTGGTTCTGCTTCTCATTCTAGGATTATCCTGAGAAATCTCTAATAACTGTTCTTTACCGTTTTTTTCTACTACTTTCCAATTTGCATTATTTTATGTCATTTCAACTGATAATTGTATGTATTTTCTACCAGGTCTATCGTTCTGATTGGATGTTGTACCTTCTTGATGGAGAGTATCGACTGAGATAACGCTGGAAAAAACTAAACCTTCTTCCTTTCTTGTTAAAGCTTTTCTCTTTTCATTAAAAGTACATTTACATAAATTCTTCTGTTTCTTTTTGTCTTTCTGCTCTGTCTTCTCAAAGCCCCAGTCGATTCTGATGAGCCAGGCTCTACTTGGGGTTTCTTCCTGTTTCGGAGGAGTTTTTCATCTCTGTTCCTACTTGCATGCTCTGTATGAGGGATTGCTGTAAAGTCAACAACACAAGCAATTCTCTTCTGCCACTACATCTAGGAGGAGTGAATGCTGCAAGGTAATAACATAATGAAATCTGCCAGATAGAAAACTTTAAGTAATTTGGGTAATGAACTGAGCTTAATACACTGTTTGATAGGAGCCATTTGCTGAAAGAAACAACACAGTCAGAGCAGTAATTAAGCCAAAACCAGACGAAAAACAAATACATTTTGCATTTAAAAAGAAGGAAAAGAATTTTGTCTGCAGATATATTCTACCCAGAACTCCTCAAGTGGCATAGTTTTAGCTTAACACGGTTGAAATTCTCCTGTTAAATCTCCTATTAAGAACCTTTTGCAATGCAATGTTTTATTAAATTATTGTCTTAATTGATAATTGATTCAATTACAGTGATGTTTTGTAAAAGGCTGAGCTTTTTACATGTTGATGTTAGAAGTATTTTTTATGTGCAGATGTGTCCTATTCTACAAATGATGAATGAATGACCTTATTAGCTATCAGGTAATAAAACATTTATTTTCTTATTTAAAAAATGTAATTCAGTTATTTATTTGCATCTTTTAATGCATTTCTAATGATGTATAAAATAATCTTAAATGAAAATTTTGCAGAACATGCCTATTTTTTTTTCTACCAGATTAATAAAACAATTGTCAGAATAATCAATAGATTATTTGATAAATTATTTTTACATAATATTTGGTGCAAAGCAGCAGTGACTTCTAAAATGTGAATTACTCTGATAACTTTAGTTGATGTTATGAACTAAAGGTAATAACTTGAGAGTTTCTGTTTGTTGGTTCAGGTGTGGACGAGGCTGAGGCTGGAGTTGTATCTGTGTATTTGGGTACCTTCAGGGGAGGTGATGGTGGAGGAGAGAGGGGTGCCGGTGCAGGGCGACTGATCGATGGCTCCCGATGAGGAGAGAGTCAGGTTCTCGCTGTCTGGAGTCACTCCGCACTGGAAGACACAGCAGTGAGCTGACAGTGCTGCATGATTCAATATTTAAAACCACACAAAAGTAAAAGTGCAAACTCGTGTTCCTCTCAGATTCTTTATAAAACATGCAGGCACAGAAACACACCTCCTGCTGGTCCACAGCCAGTTTGGGACGACATGCATCTGATTCACTGCAAGATTTCTCGTCCTCCTCTTCCGGAAGCACAGAGGAATTCTGGGAAAGTGATCTATAATAAACAAAGCTACATCAAATTCTGAATATTTTCTTTTTATTACAGATATAGATATATGTGATGACTTAAACTGGGAGTACAAGCTTTGCCCTTTTTGTGCAACATTTGTTCTCTTGGATTTTGAGATTCATACTTGTTTTAGAAAAGAAAGAAAAATCAACAGAAGGAATGGATGTAGGAGACAAATGATGAAGGAGATAAGCAAGAGAGGAACAATTAAAGAAAGAAAAGAAATTGAAAAAAGAAGGGAGAAAGGATGGATTTGTGATATGGGCTGAAGTTGACAGATTTCTGCATTGTTATTTTTTTCTTTTCCATATTTATCCAGACATGAAAAACACTTAAATCAAAATCCAGACTTTGTCAGTCTGCGTAAGAATACTGTTATTCACAGTTTTTGGAAACATATGTCAAATTAATGTGCATTAGTTTTTCCCCTGCATAAATTCTCACAATTTTTCTTTTTAATGATATTCCTAATGGTCTGAATTTCAACAACTCTGCAACAAGGTTTGTTTTGAGGCAACATTGAACTGCACCTTCTGAGGAATGTGACTGAAGATATCTTAAAGATCCGAACGATAAAGATTTAAGGTTTTTAATGGACTCACTTTGAACCGCTCTTTTTTAGTTTTAATCCCTGACTGGAGTTGGACTGGTCGAGAGGCGAAAGGGAACGGGTCGGCGCCGGGTGGGGCTCGCTGCTATACGGCGGCAACACCCCGGTGACGTGGCTGGGACCCGAATGGAGAGGAGGAGGAACCACCGAGGATGTGCTCAGAGGGCCGTTCAGCGCCTCCAGGAGAGAAACAGCCTCATAGCCAGGCGGGATGTGCTCGGACGCCTGCTGCAAGAACACCAGAAAGGTTAGCTAGAAGCGGAGGACGGGGAAATTATTTTCTTCTTCCTGTTTCAGCGACGCCTCACCGAATGTTCCTCTGAGTCCGACGTCTGGGAGGTGATGACGGGGTTAAAGCTGGTGGGTGACAGAGGACTGAGCTTCTTCCTCATTGCTCGAATTTGCAGAAGAGCTCTAAAGGCTAAAGGGAAAATAAAAACAATACAACAATAACGTCAAAAATGAATGTAAACTAACTGACAAAACTTCATTTCTGCAGAGTTGTTCAAATAGCCTCCCACACCCAAACATTTTGTTACAAATGAACACAACACTTATATATCTATAAATATCTGTCTGCCTATCAATATATACCTAAAGATCTATCAATCAATCAATTTATTGATAGATTTCAAATGCAATTTGAATTCTTGCAATAAAAAATAATAATAATAATAAAAAGCTGATTGTAAAGGTGATTTTTGAAGTTTGCCAGTCGAAGCCCCTTTCTGAAAAAGCCTGTAGCGAGTTGAACTCACGCAGCCTGCAGATAGGGCAGCAGTTTGCTTGGTAGCGCAGCGTGTCTGCGCAGGCGTTGCAGAGACACAAGTGCCTGCACGGGAGGATGAGGGTGTCTCGCACGTCAGACAAGCACACTACGCACTCTGCACTGTTGTCGCTGATCTCGTCGTCAGCCACCTGCAGGCAAAAAAAAAAAAAAAAAAAAAGAGACTTTTAAAGGAGCCGTCCCACCAAAGGAGACAGCTGCGTCAATTTGTTGCATTTTTCTGCAGTGTCATTTCAGATGAAAGACAACTTAATTCTTTTTGTTTTTTATTCCTACCTTTGGTTCCTGACTGTTGTATTTGTTCTCGATCCCATAGATCTCCTGCAGCAGGTAGCTAACTCCATCCACCTGGGAAAAGAAACACAATACAGTCAGATGGTCTTACGGGTCAAACAAAAACAGGAACTTGTATTTTGTATTAAAAAACAGCAACACAATAAGGGGAAGGAAGGGAGGAGGAAAAAAATCTAGTTTATTCACCACTTGCTTCTGCTTCAGAGGTTTTACACAGTAACTCCCATCCATATGCTGAAAAAATGGCAAAGAATTGTGTTAATATAAGAGTTTGTTGCTGTTACAAAGTGCAGGGTAACCTACATTTTTCCTTCAGTAAAAATCAAGCACTTTTCAAACATTTTCAAGGTAAGATGCCAAACTTTTCCAGCACCACACTTTGGAGTTAAAAATATTATTTATTACTGTTATTAATAACATCTTGTGATAGCATTCTACACTCTACAGCAGAGACAAGATAAACTAAAATGCAACAAAACTATATGTTTAGAAATGTCTCTCTAACACACACCCTATACAGCTGACTGGCCCAACAGCAAAACACTAATTTAACAAAATGTCCTGAAATAACATATAAAATATAAGTCACTGAGCCATTAGGAACAATAAATATTCATTACAACGAAACAATCCAAACAGATAGTATTTTAAATTACCTTCTTGCTCTAATTAAATGCTTTAACTCAATACACAAAAGAAGTCACACGAAAAATCCTCTGCAAATAGAAATAATTTTAGTAATTCTAACAGACCTAAAACAAGGAAAGCTTCCTCTGATTTAACTTCAGACAGTAAGAAAAAAAAAATATCTGTGTCTTTTTATTAGGTGTGTCAAAATATCTGCTTTCAGCTGCAAATAACGTTTTTCAAATCAAACGTTTGATTGCACTTTATTGAATATTTTAAATATTTTGAATATTTTTAGCAGTAAGAGCATCATGTTCCTGCAGCCTCACAGGTTCTGACTCATAAACAGCCTGGCTTTACCTTTTCAAATGTAGCCAGTAGGATGTGAGAGTGGCCCAAATGTTCTGGAAATATAAAACACAGTGGATCGCCTTAGCTTCAAATTCTGCTGCAGTGCTATCACGCCATCTATCAAGCATAAAGGTAAGATGCTTGATAGAGCGTCTTACCTTCTCCCTCGTCTACGACAGCCTGGACGACCATAGGGAAGATCTCCTTGTCCATATCAAACAGCAGCTGAGGAGAGGGAGCATTTGTTATTCTGCACAGGCTGCCTTCCCCCTCCTGCAGATTCACACGAGCCTGTTTTCAGTATGAGGCGGCTTACCTCCTCGTCCGCCCATTCGCTGAGGTTGACGGTGTGCGAGGGCAGACAGAACTGTTGGCAAACTCCCCTCTTAAAATGCACGGTTTCCGATTGCAGCGAGCTGTCCTGTGGCAGGTAACTGCACCGGGGCAGAAAGAGCAGGACCAATGGGTCAGCAGGAAAAATAACTCTCTGCGTCTGTATACTGAAGCTGCTAAATAAGCCATTGGGTTGCATGAATGTCCTAGAAACTACAGAAATACATTTCCATCAAAAGAGGGAAAGATGCATTTAAGGGATTTTACTTCTACATGTCAAGAGGAGATTAGGAAACACCCGCCTACGTTTGGACGAAAATCAAAGAAGGCTCTTGATGCAAAATATGCAAACGCCTACACTCAGAACAAGAGGGATAACATTCTTAAGCAAAGATGGACTTGGTTGGCAGAACATGCATGAATATGAAAATCTAAAGATGGCAGCGTTCTGTCAGTGTTACACTAAATGTATATTTCACAGTTTATTAATGAATCTGCTGCTTTTGGTCCTTTCTAGTGCAGAGTAAAAAATAAATGGACAGTTTTAGTCTCATTTGGATAATTCTACACGAAACTGTTTATGACAAATTAATTAAAAATGAACAATTGAAATGTTTTTGAAGCAATTGGAATTAGACAATCATAAAAACATCAACATAAGAACAAATCAAGCTTGGACTGGATAATTCTCCACTGAAAACTCACTTTTAAGTGTCTTGTTTTGTGAGCTGAATGTATCAATACAGTCCAAACCACAGAACTTTTTGTCTTTTGGGTTTTCTCAGTTGACCACACAAAGCTAAAAATATTTAATAGCTTTGTAAAAAGAAAAGCTGAAGCAGATATGTTGCAGAGCATTATCAGCATCACTTACACTGGCACTCCGTTGTGAAACTCCTCAATGGCCTGGTAGTAAATGGTGATGGCGACCTGCGTGTCGGCGTCGAAGGTGAACTCCACGTTGTAGCACGCCCTGTTCTTTCCCGCCGCCTCATCGCCTGGCAACTTCAGGTCCTCACTACACCTGGACAAAGGTGGGAAAAATGCAAAAATAAAAGTTACGAATGTCAAGACTAAGCTTGTCAAAATAAACAATAAATCAATTAATCGCATTTTAAATTAATGTGTGATCATTTTCATTTGCGTGCTTGTTTGGTCGTGAAAGAGATGCTGCTCTTTAATATTACTGAGGAGTTGCCATTTAAAAAAAAATGCAGGACCAAAGTAGCTAACTTCATAATCAATTTTATTTCTTGTTTTGGTTGTTTTGTTTATTTATTTTGGATATTTAAAATGTGTTCCAATTCCGGAGTTAAGTGTTCTTTCAAAATTATAGTTCATTGATATTTGAGAGGGTATACTTGCCTTTGTCAATATATTATTTGAAGATGGTACCAATTATCGTTCATCACAATAATTTCTGGGACTATTTATCATCCAGAAGAATTTGTATTGTGACAGTGTAAGTAAGAAGTGCCTCAATTCATTCAGCAAGAGAAGGTCATTGTAGGGCTTTAATTTGATTTCTACTAAATTAATAAAATTAAACCCCTATAAAATAAATTTATGTTTGCGGGTGTTTGTAAAAAAGAATAAAAATCAAAGGGTGTGAATACTGGGATTTAATTAGCAATACATAATCATGAAAAAGAAACTAACAAAAAATTCAGAGATGAAGAACAACATTTTATCTTTAACATATTTGTATTAATGTGTATTTTCTTCATTATAAGTTCTGTTCTAAAACAAAACAAACAGCTTGTGTTTACCTCTGACTTGAGTATGTGCATGTCAGCATTAATGAATGATTCAACACAACCTCAAAAAATATCAGCTTTACTTTGGTCAACCCTGCTAAAAATACCAAGGTTGACCAAACCCTGAACAAGTTGCTTAATGACATGCGCGTACCTCACGAGCCGCAGCGTATCCTTTCGAATGTTTATAAGGCTTCGTAGCGTCTTTACTGGCTCCTGAGGTGGAGGAGCTGCATACGGGAACTGAACAAAAGCAGAAAACAAATTCTAGATGTAAAATACATGTTATGAGACAGAGGAGGGTGAGAACTTTGTTTTCTCCTAAGCCAGACCAGCATTCTTCTTCATGACCGCACCAAATTCAGGGTTGCACAATGACCTCTATCCGACTTAACCTTAACGCCAAAGGGCTTTGGGTGGTCAGCACAGATGCAGTTGGTGCTGACAAGTGCTGAGTCTGGGCTAAAAAATGCTCAAATTGAGTCTTTTCAGGGACAGAGCTGGCACTTCAAGTTAGCTTTTCTTTTTTCTCTCTCTTTTATTTCTGTACTAAACAGGACCAGAGTATAGGAAAACATTCCAGGGTCAAACAGAGTTTCTTACAGCACTAAATTGGTCTTTGATAAGAATGTAAAAACACCTTTTCGAACTGGCTCCACTTATTGACTTTGTGATTGACTTTAGCTACTAACAAAATGTAAAATTAGTATAAATACTATGGCAAGTCATTTGCGTACATATTCTTGATATCAGCCAGAATATTTACCTTAAATCATAACGGCAAAACTTACTTACTAATTACAATTTTGCCAACAAGTGTCACAAAATGTAAACTAGTCAACTAGTCAACGCTAGTAAACTAGTCAATACCAAGTTACTAATAGGGGTGGGCGATATGTGATATTTTTTATCACAGTAAACTTTATCGCAATATTTTGTTCTACTATTGTGATAACAATAAAATTGACAAAAAGAACTGTTTCATTCCTGTTTTAGCCGACTGTGTGGCTTTGACAGCATAATCTAGCAATCACAAATATTGCTCTTGAAATGATTATCTCATTGAAAAAACAGTGGAAAAAATAGTAAAAAATAGCAATCCTGACAATACGGACAGTTCTGTTATTCTTAAAACGTCATTAATCTGTATTTATCCTGACAACTATGAATCAAAATTCATAGTTGTTGTCTTTTCATGACAACAAATTCACCACAATAAATGATAAGTAATATGATTATCGCCCATGCCTAATGGCTAGAACAGCTTGCTAGTTCACTAAAAGCTAATTTTGGCCTGTTGCATAACTAGAAAATCCCACAATATGTGCTAATTAAATTATTGACACTATTTAGCTGCACTAGTCAAAGTTCCTATACAATTTATATTTCAAAATTCAATACTTGCCCATGGGATGTGATGCTAAGTTACTAGTAACAGCTTTCTTTAACTATTGCAACAACATATTGAATAAGTGTGAATACATTTCAAGCAGTAGTGCTAAGAAGTTAAGAAACAGTAGGCAAAACTTTAAGGATATGAAATATTAACTCAAATGGCTTGCCGTAAAACTCCACACATATTGTTTACTTTGGATTCTGGTCTCTGGTTTATTTCCCAGCAACTCTTTCTCTGTGTGTCTGAAGCCAAAAGCTGCTGAATAAGCGCAAGGGCAAAACTGGGGTCGTTTGAGGATCTCGGGAGAAGAAACGTGCAGGATGTGGTCGGGATACCTCGACAGTACAACCCCTCATCTGAGCTCCCGTGTGTTTAACGGTGTTTGTGTGGCTGAGAATAACACCATATTCAGCACTATTACACATCTGGGCTCAGCGGGAGTCACGCCTGCAAACCACACAAACAAACACACACGCACACACACACATACACACACACAGGAGATGGTGCTGAAACGGGCCATTCACTGAAACCTCTCTGGCAACCATGTACGTCACTAAACTCACGCTACAACAACCTACCGCTCTGTTTTTGTTTTTAACACAATTTGACCAAATTATTGCAATAACTAACATTGTGGCATTTGAAGTAAACGTCAAACCTATTGGTGGAGAGAACATGAATGTCTGCAGTAGTTTTGATGATAAAAAATAAAGTTCCCAACATTACAAGCAAATAAAAAAAACTTATCCTAACAATAAGTACCACAGTTGAACTAGTTACTTTTTTTGTGAATAACGGGATCTTATGGCACAAGTTCTCTGTTCGAGATCTGCAGCTATTGGTGCTAATCTAAAGGCTTATTTCAAAGAACTTTTTGCCTGGAGACCAGAATGTTTAGACCAACCTACTTGTGAAAACACAAGAATTGCAAATACCTTTGAATTAGAACAATACAAACATGATTTATGAATAGTTAAGCCTTTTCTTTTTCAAATTAAACTTGTTTTTAAACTATTACATTGATAGAAATTCGGCAAAATGTTATAAAAATGTATATGTAAATGTATTTCTTTTCTTGTGAGATCCTAACTAAAATAGTCGTCTGGTCTTGTGAGATGTTAAGTACTTATACTATATTCACACTAAGATCAAATTTACAGGTTTGTCTTGTTAGTTTTATACGGCAACACAAACTCGTCTTAAATCATTTTTATTTTTTGGCAGGAACCATTTTGATTTGGGTTTATCACATCTCCTTTTACCCTGCAGTTACAGATTATATAATGCATCATGAGTTTCTGCACTTGTTCTCGTTGTGAAAACAGTCACTAAATGCGATACATTTTAAATCTTTCGTAACATGCAGCTTTTGGACAAGACTTCATGTAATGCTCACTTGAACATTTACTCTCAGGTCATTTGACGCTGATCATTTTCCAAACAGGCTGACCTTTGCTGACCTGGCATATAAAGCCAAAAAATATTAGCAGTGGATGGTAAAATCCATTCTGTGAGAACAATGAGCCCATTGGGAAATTATTGGCAGTTTTTGCACTTATCCTAATATTATTTCATCATAACATTAATGGAGTGAAACCGTTCATTCTGACAAGGACATAAAAAACCCCAACTTGACTTATTAATATTTTTATATATGTTGGTATGCAGAGGAGGTCAATGGCAGTTGGTGAAATTGTTCTGAATGTTATGAAGCATCTTCCTCACTGTAGAACATACCTTAACAATTGCATCCCCAAAATTATTGTTGTTCCTTCTTGAAATGTCTAAGAGTTTACTTTTTATCAACCACTCTGCAATTTCATTTGTTGTGGCGAAAAATCCATTTTCTTTTTGCATCGTGTAAGAATGACTTTCGGAGAAACCCATAAATATAGCCTGAGCCATTGTCATACTTGTGGCGCCAGTGTGGTGCAGCAGACAGAAAGCAAAACTGCAGCTAAAGTCTGTGAAACCAAACACCATTATACAATGCTGGTAAAGCATTAAAAAAAAGGGCATATGCAAAACATAAAATTCAGTTAAAAAAAACAACACTGTGCCCACAGAAGGATTATACACTCAGGAAATCAAGGGAAGACTGTTCGCCTAATTTTAGCCCCTGCAGTGAGAAACAGCAGAAGCACTGAGATTGGTGCTGGGAGAGACAGAGGGAAGCATTTTTATATCAGCTTCCGCTCGTCTGTGTCAAATTCTGCTTCTCCTCTGCAGGCAACAGCGCTTTGACTGTGCAGCTCTCTTCAGTTTGACCTTCAGGCTCTTGACTGAGTTTGAACAAACTCTCCAGAGAATGTGTCGCTTGTCAGTCTCACTGCATGTGGAGTCAGCAGATAATGATTTTCCTGTCTAATTAGTTTATTGAGATGAAATAAATTTCAATCAGTTATGGTTTGACAGGCTGTTAATTGACTTTGAAGAAGCCAAAAATGTCAGCAACTCCCTTTGACATCACAGCAGGAAAAACATCAATATGCTAGTCAGTACAATGATTTTGCAGACATTAATAGATAATAATACATTCTGATATATTCTCTCATTAATGTGGAATTTAGCCAATAGAAATACATTTGGTCATTCTAATTGACCTAAAACCAAAAGACGTTTGGTCGGATTTAACTTCAGACAGAGGGAAAAAATAGATGTGTATACATGCTAATGTATTCAACTATATATAAATACTTTAGCTAAAAGGGCTAAAACAGTGGTTATATCTAGCATTGCTTGATATTATTAGGAACAGATGTGCTTAAGTGGAGCAAAAATGGTCATTAATAGTAAACGTGGGGAGGTCTCACTCAAAATAGACTTTATAACTAATCGGCAGTGCAAAGAAACTTACTGCTACTGGTCTGCTCCCCAGGAAGTTAAGATCTGTGTTTTCTCCGAATAGGTACCCCTCCGGATGGGTGGAGTCAAACTTCTCCCCTCCCATGATGAAGTGGTTGGCGAAGTAACTCCCTGCAAAAAGAGAATGGTCACTTTTAGACCAATCTGAAAATTACAAGATTAAATAAAACATAATAAGAATATAAGTGCCCTAGTTAGAGAGGGTGAAAATGTCCCTATTGTTAGGTTAATGTTAGTTTTTGTGGTACTTTAATCTTGTTTAAATAGGATGTGGAGTGGCAGTTCTTTAAGAAACCATAAAATCCAAACCCATATACCTTAAGGAATAACTATAAATTTAAATCCAAAGATTTATTTTACAATGGTTATAGTAATGTCAATAGTCAGTATTGGGGAGCCATTTCTGCTCAAATTAAATAAATAGGGAAATAAATAAATAAGTAATTGACTTCTTTACTACCATTTATATTTATTCAATTCTATATTTATTAATTTAATTTTGGCTGAAATGGCTCTCCATAAGTCTTTACTAGGACCTGCGTTAATTTAGAATTTAAAGTGTACAAAAACAACTGAAGTATTTGAAATAACTACAACAGCACATATTGCTGAAAGTTCCTAACAGTAAGATGCTTTTGCTTTTAGCAAGAATCTTTTAGTCACTAAAGCTAAAACTTCAGTGTTCAGATATATATTGACAAATTGCTGTGCAACTTTGTACTGACTGTACAAATAACACTGTTGGAGGGATTATTTCTGAATCCAGCTCTATTTGGCACCATATTGGAAGTATTTTGTGAAAAGATTATCATATCCTACAGACAGAAAAGCCAACATTTTTGAAAGTATGACAATCACAAGAAACACACCTTTCATTTGGTTTTCAAAGCAGATAAATAACTTTATATTTACCTAAAACAGATGATATTTGTGTCAGAATATTTTTTTCTGACATAAATAGAGCCTGTTTAGTCACACCTACTAACCATCTGGAAATCCCAGAGCAGACGGTATTTTTTTTTCTTTAACAATTTTTTTTTTAAATAATCTTTTGAAAGCGAATGTGTCAAGTGAATATTAAACACAGAATAAGAGAACATTTGCTTTAAATATAGTCTACACAGGAAATGCAGGCGCCTCCTCAGAAAACAGGTTATCTTTAACTGGAAGAAATTATTTTTGTCCACAGGATTATGAACTGAAATCCTGAATTTACCAAGAGGAAAAACACGAAGCTGGAACATGAGGCTTCAACACAGTTGTATTACCTGTGACCAACGGCCAGCCCACCGAGGAAATTGTAGAAGTTTTTTGAGTGCAAAAGTTTTATCATGCAAGAAATCCTTCCTTTTAATGACAATTAGGTGCAGCAGGATTGTTTTTTCTTAATTAACCCAAATTCAGACTGCAGACTTTGCATGTATTATTCCCACACTGCTGTAATTTGCCAACCACAAAATGAAGGCAAAATGACAGAGTTTGTTAAAACAGTAAAACCTTCACATCTAAAAGGAGGTGTGCCTTCGTTTTATAGAGTTGGTCCCCTTCTAATGAAAAATGTATTTGATGTGCGAGAAAATTTTTTAAAAGAACATGATATGAAAGACATGGTCCTATCAGTTGAAAAAGCAGATAAAATGAGTCTAAACAGCCTAAAATACAGATGAATTAATTAATTAAATTATGAAACTGGTAAAAAAAAAAAAGAAAAATTAATTGCTGGGGTGATCAAATCAGTCTTTGATGTAGAAAAAGACTGACAGCCTTTCAGATGTTTAGAAACTCAAGGTGGACAACAAGTAGCTTTAATGGACGTGTTGCTTTCTAATGACAGGTCAGGCTAATACCATAAGACTGTAATGGTGGTTCATCGTCTCAACTCATGATAAGCAGCCAGCAAGTGAGGTTTCCACCTGGGAACGAAGTTATAGCTTCTCTCAATGATATTTTTGCCACACAATTACAGCCTTTTCCACACTGGAGGGGAAGAAAAAAGGCTCATTGGCGGAGCTGCCTGTCTCTCTGCTCCTCATCACATTCTTATTATTTGCAGCAGGTGTGAAAAGTGGCCTTGTCACCAGATCCCACAGACAGGAACTGGGGCTGACAGATCGGTTTCACTGGCTGCAGCCACCATCACCTTCTGCTTCAGGCTACCAATTCACACAGCTGCCGTGGCAACAGAGGCATCCACAAATCAACATTTCTCCCTCTATCTTTCACTGCTTTCTTTTTTTTTTAGAACAAAATTATGCAATCAGGTTAACGAACAAATAGCACTCAACGTTCATCTCTTGAGGTTTCAGGCCTCTATTTTGGAAAAATGTCATGTTACTTTATGCCTGATGTAGCTTTAGCTCTGAAGAGTAATATCTTGACGTGTTCAGACACAATCTCGTTTTTGAGGCTAAAATAGGATTAAACCTAAATCAGGACGGAGAAGCTAAGCATGATGTGGCAAAGAAAAAAAGCCTCATGCCATTTAAACTGCTATGCTGTTTGTTTTTAATTACGTAATTCCTTCCAAAAGTATTTATTAAACTTTATTTTTCACATTAGAAACACAAACTTCAATGCCATCAATTCAGTGACATTTGCATCATTCAATACCAGCCAGATTTGTTTTGATGGACCAGCACAAAGAAGTCCAGAATTGTGAACTGGAAGCATGATGCTCCCTCCGCCATTTTCACAGTTACAAGCAAATCCAATGCTTGCAGACTTTGCATGTAATCTGCAAGCATTGCAAACTAGGGGGTTGATTCGGGAGAATTTGTATAATAGCAATGTCATATTTATGTACATGGCACATTTAAAAACAACACTTGATAAAAGTACTTTACACCAGCAATCATAAATCAAAAGATGGAACAAAATTGCTATTAAAAAAATACCAGCAAAATTATACATTTTATGTCTGTTGTTCCATATTTAATAGAGCTTATCATTCACCAATGACATGAAAAGTGCCATCAGAAAGTATTGTATAAATTTCACAATTTTTACTAAGGTATGTCACTATGGTAGAAATTTAGGTCTCATTAAAAATTGTTGACCCTCCTTAGAAGTTAAAGAACCTGTCAGTAGGTTCAGACTTCAAGTGTCTAAATCTTATGTTTGTGTATTTTGTGTTTTTTTCTTCTTATCAGCCTTCACAAAATGTCCAAGATTTCAAAAGACAGTAAATGTCCTCTTTTTATTTATTCAAAATAAGCGATTGTGGTATAATTTAATGGCAGCGCCAGGAAGGAGTGATTCAAAAAAGACAAAAACAGAATGAATAAGTAATAATTATAATTAATGTTTCAACTTATTGAAGATTCTCATAAATGTATATATAACATTTATGCGTATGCCATTATCTGACAAGAGTGGAATCCAATTTATATGAGTGGCCATTGCCCCCCTTTGCCCACCACATGGTGACGCCAGTGCTAGAAAAAAAAGTAGAAAAGGATAGTTTTTTTGTCTAGCCGATCTCTTAATCTTATGCTTCTAGAAATAAACTAGAATAATCGATTTAAGTCCTACGATTGATTTAACTCATGCTGCAGCAATAATTGAGAGAGGAGGTGGTTTAGGAGGTGCTCTGCAGGCCCGTTAGTTAACCAGGTTTATTGATGGAGCTCCGAATAAAGCGTCTGCAGTGATCTTTGGAGCAGCAACCCACCCCAGGCCGACCTGTTGTTGACTTACCAGATTTCGGCGGATAACGATACACCGAATTGGACGGAATGTCCACTTCTTCCACGCCTATGTTCTGTCTGCTTGTTAAAGCTCCCATTTCCAGCCAAGTAAAGACCACACGGGCCGAACGGGCATAACACTTTCAGGGTCGCTTTGTGCGCTGCGGCTCTTTATTCGCTATCATTTAATCCGGTTCGTGCGGCCGCTGTACATTTCTGTCGGCTCCGAGCCTCCGCCGTGAATGTGACCGTCCCGGGGATTAGTATAGTTGTTGTCTGGCTGCTTATCCGTCCTCTCTCTCTTTCTCTCTCTCTAACAAAAAAAGATAATAAACAAAATAGAGGTAGCAGTCGCTTTAACAGATGGGAAGCGCTCTCATGGTGGACCAAAACTAAAATCTCCGAGCCTCGATCGCTTCTTCACCGGACAGTGTGTGGCAAACAGTCGCTCTTCGACACCTCCGGCCCGGCTGAACGATGATGATCATGTATCCTCCCCCCCCCAACACACACACACACACACTTCTTCCATCGGTGCTTGGCGTTGCTGGATCCTGTCAGAGAGCCCTGTGGATCCCCATGACGTCACGCAGGCACAAATCCTGACCGTGGGTTTTTTTGCGCAGTCCCCCTTTCTCTGTAGCAGCTAGCGGCTAACGGCTGCTGCACTGCAGTAGGTGGCTCCGTGCCTAAAACCAGATGAGATACGGTTAAAGCTCTTTAATTTAAGCCATCTGATCTTAAAACGGGAACAATCAGATAATTCAAAGCGCTTAGTTTTGTCAAACAATGAAATAAAAGTCGATTAAATAGATGTAGTTTATGAAAAAAAGAAAACCTCCTGAGCTGCAGGTGGACGATGATCTCGATTGCTTTTATCTAGCTCAGTAAAACAAAGACAGAAATAGAGATGGTTGTGGTTTATGATGGACTCCTGTTCAACAGAGGGCAATGTAACGGTTTCAAGCAGTAAAAGCTCCAGAAGGAGGCGGAGCGGGTTAGCTGAATGACCAATCAGAAGAGGCTAACACGGAAGGGCGGAGCGTCGTTGCTGGTTAGTAACGCGTCAGCGCGTCCACCATGTTGTGAGTGGCAACTTCGCTTTGAGACGTAGCAAAGAAGAAAATAATTCTCGATTGAAAAAAACACCAATGGTTAAAATTAATTCATATTAATTACTGAGTGTTTATTGAAACTTTACGTCAATCCAAAAGAGGGAAATTAAGTGGACTGTACGCAGAATCTATTAGGGGGTACCCTGAGTATTAATCTGCATGTATGCCTATCTGCTCCAACACACCTGAATCAAATGAGTGAAATCCATCAGCATGTCACTAAGCTCCACAGAGACCAAGTAATGAACAATTTATTTGGATTAGCTGTGTTGTAGAAGGCATGCATCTAAAGGTTGCAGGATCATAGCTCTCAAGACTTAGATGTTACTTTTATTTTAGGACATTACATGTAGTTTATGATCTGAACACTGTTAAAGATATGAAGGTCTTTACTGAAATGTTAAATGTAACATAGTGTTATCAATACAGATGAATAAAACATGGACATTTCAATGTAATACACAGTATATGCACTCAATACATAGCCACAGTGTTTGCTACAATTGCAGCATCAATAGTGCATTGCATGGAGGTGACTATCCCAGGGTGCTTTTGCAATGACCTTCAGCTTGTCAGCATTCTGGTGTCAAATTCCTCTTCACATACACTTTAGGGTTCTATTCAGGTTTCGACCACTGAGTAACTGTCCAGCTTCTGACAGCATTTTACAAGAACTGAAAAACAAAACAAACAAGCAAAAGAGGAGCTTCTTAGAATGTTTCTGAGAGCTCTGATTCTGGAGTGGCCAACCTCCTAACATTCCCGCCCCCCTAAACACACCTGTAAAATGCATACCCAAATTAAATTAGATGCAGTTTTTCAATTCTTTGGAACATATGCAGAAGTTTGATCGCTCTGTGTGAAGGTAACACCCTGAATATTTAACATTTTAAGTGGTATTTGATTCACAAGGTGAATCAAGTACAAGGTGAATTTAATTCGATATGGAGCTGAATTTAATTGGATATGGTGAATTTAATAAGATATGGAGAGAGCATAGGCCAGCACAATTGATTGAAATGGGTGTCAATCAAAAGAAAAGAAGCTGATGACCATTTTGGCTTAATGATATGAGTGCAACAGTTACACCCCAAAGACCTGGATACGTCTTCCTGTGGTTCTTGACCCATAGTCTCGACCGGTTATCGGCTGTTACGTATGCACTTTTTTGCTACCCCACTTTTTCCTTCCACTCAACTTCCCATTGTCATTTTTTAGTATGTGTCTTTACCAGTATGCTTTTGTGGTTTAAAATGGATTTGAAAAACCAGAATTAATTTGTCCTATAAAGGTCAGTGACCATATCACATAGGCAACGTTTGAAATGATTTACTGTGATTTATAACACTTTAATAAGATCATATTGAGTTCTTGAGAAGAACTCGATAATTAACTCCTTAATGACCAGAGGTTGCTACAGTAGACAGATAATCTTGACCGTTATCTTGGATCTGAGTGCGTGGATAATTTCTTTGCATGTAAACCACTTCATTGGAATCCAGAATACTAATTCCCATACTGTCACCTAGTGGTCTATTAGTGTAAGTTCACAAAAATTAATAAAAACCATTGGTCATTTCTTCTATGCGGGGTACCTTTTAAGATCAGATAAATGTAATCCTAAAAGTAATTAATTTTATGTAAGTAGGACATCTGAACTTATAAACATTAATTGAAACATCATTCATCATTCACCACATTTAAACCTACTTTACTAGAAATGGTAGGTGTTGGTAAAAGGCTTGAGTTCTTTTATTTAAGTATAAAATAGGAAGCATAGGGAATGAAATACCACTGTAGTTGTGTGGTCATTAAAACTAAATAATAATAAAGTAACAGGATGAGAAAGGATACACAAGAAAATCTAAGAAAGGCTAAAAAGTGGTACATTTCTACGGTTGATGTTTTGCACTCCTAGTCAACAGGGGGCAGTGTAATAACTACACAGAAAGAGGCGGACAGCTAAATAGCCAATCAGAGGAGGCCAACAAGGGCGCAAAGAAAAAAGGAAAAGGAAGCTGCGCTGCCGCCATTTCACGTGAGAAGCAGCGCGGTTAGACTACCACCGAGTAGTTGTATTTTCATACAAATTAACTTAGGTTGATTTGGCGGAGGTTAAACTTCTAGCCATTTTGAAGTCAAATATATTTTTATTAGGCTATAGAGGCCTCACAGTTTCAGTCTTAGCAGCCTAGCTCCATTGCTTGGAAACGACCAAGAAAAAATGAGTTACGGTAGGCCGCCGCCAGACGTCGAAGGGATGACCTCCCTCAAAGTGGACAACCTGACGTACAGAACTTCTCCCGAGACTCTCCGACGAGTTTTTGAGAAGTATGGTCGGGTGGGGGACGTGTACATTCCCCGGGACCGGTACACCAAAGAGAGCCGCGGTTTCGCCTTCGTGCGCTTCCTCGACAAGCGCGACGCTGAAGACGCAATGGACGCCATGGATGGCGCGCTGCTCGACGGGCGCGAGCTGCGGGTTCAGATGGCCCGCTACGGACGGCCGCCGGACTCAATGTACAGCCGCAGAGGGGCTCCACCGCGCAGGTACGGAGGCTACGGACGAAGAAGCAGGAGGTAATTTTGAAAATAGGCGTAGTTTAGTGTATTTGAACATGTGCTCGAATGGGCACGTGGTCACAGCCCAAAGCAGCGTGGTTCCAAGTTTCTTTTTCTTCAGTAGGTTCATAAAAACAATTATACCAAGAACATATAAAATGGCTATAACATGCTTCGAAGCATTTTAAATTAATTTACATTGTATTGGAAAACTAGGCTTCAATATAATTTTTTCCTTTTTATTATATTCCATTATATTATTTTTATTATATTCTATATTAAAATATAGAAAGAAACCTTTAAGAAATTAATTATATTATTTATATTTGACATAATATTCCCACATATGTAGAGTAATGGCTATAGTTCAGGCTTCAGGAAATAAAAAACATACAACAGCAATGGCTAACTGAAATTCCTACTTGACAGTATTTTAGTGAATAAACAATGTTTAAGTCATTCCTCTCAGGACACAATAAAAATGTACACCCAAAGCTAGGAGATGTATAATTGTAATATCAAACAAAAGGTGTAGCTGCCAGATAGCATCATTGCTGCTTTCCCGTTGCTGTTTGGTTTCACTTTTTTTATGTCTTGTGGTTTTGTGTGCGTCTTCAGTCGCTCAACCAGTCCCCGCCGCCGCAGACGAAGCCGCAGCCGCTCCAGGAGCAGAAGCCGTTCCCGATCCAGGAGCCGTAACCGTTATAGCCGCTCCAGGTCTCGTTCCTACTCCAGGTCCAGATCGAGATCCAGGTCCAAGTCGAAGTCCAAGTCCAAATCCAAGTCCAGAACACCAAGGCGGAGCAAGTCGAAGTCTCCATCCAGATCACGGTCTCGCTCCAGATCCAAATCCCGTTCCAGGTCCAAGTCCAAGTCCAAGTCAAGGAGTCGAACCCCGGGTTCCAACAGGGGGTCAAAGTCCCGATCCAGGTCTAAGTCCAAGAGTGGACCTAAATCACCAGGAAACAACGAAGCAGAGCCTTAACCCAAATATGGACGCAATATGACGGTATTCAGGGGAAGGGTTGATTGATTTTATTTATCTATTGAAATGTTGCTTATTTCTTAAATTTGTGTTCTGCAGTCTTTACGCTTCATGCAAGTGACAAAGTCTGCAGAATGTTGTTAGAACTTTGTTAAATGTCTAGTCTTAGCTTTGTGTGTGCTTTATTTTGAAACTTTTTTCCAGCCAATTTAAAGCTCACACAGGCAATAGGAGATGTGGTTTAAAAAGCATCATGATAAAAAATGGGGTGCTCACATTTGTATTGATGTGTTTGGGGTGGGAGGCGGGTGGTTGGGATGGGGATGCTTACTCAAACCGTTCACCTAAATGTGGAATTCTTTCCTCCAAGCTGCTGAGTCCTGTTTGCAAAGAGAGGAGGAGGAGATGGGGGTGTTGCAGTGTGAGAGCAGTTAGTGTGTGACCCGCCCATGTGACCTGCCTGTTGCTGAGAGCCATTGCAGTTGCTAAGGAGCAGGTCACCGAGGCAACGGTGGTTGCTATGAAGCAGGTCGTCATGGCGGTGGTTCGGGCTGTCAATTGGTGTATGAGGTGGTGTGGTGAGGTACGTTCTCGCGGGGCACACAGGCAGATGCACTGAGCAGTTTACCCACCTGTGCCTGTGGTTTCCGCCGCCTCACATAAAGGGAGCCGACCCCGAGGTTTGTTTTTCCCAATATGCCCGGGTGCAAGACCCTTGTTAGAGATAGTGTGGGAAGAAATGGGGCCAGGAAACATGTAAAATAAGGAAGTGAGTTATTAAAAAAAATGTTTACCTCAGATTTATTAACTGTCAGGACAGAGATCATGCAATAAATATTCAGATCAGCTGCAGGAATTGATACCAGTGTCTATATTTGCTTTTGGTGACTTAAGTTCTGTTTTTCCTTCCAGATCTTGCATTGAGCCTTCGAGGACATCCGGAACAGCCTCACTTTTTGGCAAGAATACTCCACTATTGCTACTGAATGCAGACTGAAAGGTTAATTGGATCTTGGTCTAAAATGTTTTAAGTGTTTAAGTTCCTTTGTAATCTGTTGAGACAAATTCTGTAACTTTGACATCATTTGTAAAGCTGAGTATATTGAAAGGGATTTAAGGGGTATTTTTTAATTTACCGCTTTTGGGGTGGGCTTTTTCATTGAATTTGTAAGTAATAAATTTGTCTGAAACAAAATATAATTTTCAGCAGGCTCTGTTCATTTTTTGAATATGAAACTTATTTGAAAAGTTGATGTAGGAAATGATGTCTCTTTGTTTGCAGTATTTACAGCTGTATTGCCACTCATACTGGGGGAGGGAAATGGCTTAGTGTACAGTGACATAAAAGCCATTTAAATTTGTGATTTGCTTAATCCAGCAACATTTTGTTTCTGCTTTTTTCTGTCTAGTTCAAGTTGCTTTCCTATGATTCTAACACTCTTTCTTGTGTATCTTTTGTGCACTAGGCGCAGTTGTGTAGCAGTTGAGTAATGCTGGTTAGCTGTTAAGATGCGGTGCAGTGCGGTGGTGACATGGTGTGGCGTGTTGCGGTGCTGAGTGCCCGGTGCAGTTCCGGGGCTCGACCCTTCGCTGCCGTTTGCCGGTTTGTAAGCTCACAGGTGTGGCAGATCATCCATCCTCTCCTGTCTGTGACCTCTACTTCCCTACATGTGCTGTACATATTGTCTTCTATCCTCTTTACCCTTCCTTCTCTTATGTGTCCCAGCATCAACCTTCTTTCTGTGGTTTATCCACTGAATTGGTCTTGCTTGCTTTGGAAAAACTAGCCCAGTGGGACACTAAGAGAAGGGTTAAGGGGCAGTTAATGGCTTCTTATGAAATCTTTTGAATCGCATTCTGTGTACCTCAAATGTCTTGTAACTGCATCAAATGAATGCCAATAAAGGTTTTTGTTGGAATTCAATATGTCTAACTTTGTCCTCAACGTCTGTTGGTGTGGTGTGTTAAATAGGAATGATTCTCAGCATATTAGCATAGATAAAGCACTATTTACATGTGATCTGCAATATCCATAAAACTTAAATATTGAACAGTAATTTTTTCCCCCAACATTTCATTTTGAAATTAGTTTCCTAGGCACAGGATCCTAGGAAACTAGGATGAAGTCTGATGTGTTGCTCGTTTGTGTTTTCCAAAGTCCAAAATCAGTGCAGGTCTACAAAACTTCATTACTTTTGAGTCAGTACATCCATCTGAAAGTTTTGAAACACTACATGCTGTCCTCTGCTGATGAGTTTTATGTAAATGCCAGATTTTAACGCCACAGCATCTCTGCTTGATTGGCCTCCAAATTCACCCTCACAAAAAAATTATAAGAAGATGAGACACCAAACCCAAATCTGCTGAAGGCTGCAATAAAGGAAGTTGGAGTTCCTTGACGCCTCAGCAGAAAGACTGATGGTCTCAGTGCTTCTCTTGTGTTTGCAGCAATTCAGGATTTACAAACAAATTCTGAATAAATACTGATTGGATTTTTATTGTTTTTTTTAAAACTTCGGTGATATCCTAACTTACTGAGAAATGCACTTGTATTTCAGAGCTGGAATCTAAAGGCAGGTAAAGTACATCCAACTGGTAAACATCATCACGGACTTCCTCACAGGAAAACTACACACTTGAACACTTCTTCCATGACAGAGTTCAGCTGTTCGTTAATCAGCAATGAACACCACTGCTGCCAACTATTTACTCATGAAAGGAAGCTCTGCTGTTAGAGTTCACTGAGCGGCTGTAAAATAATAAACCAGCTCACTTATTAGGGGAAGTCTTGGTCCTGCATTTACTTTTGTGTTTATCTGGATTTTATCTTTTGTCTCACAAACCACAGAGTTGAAGATTGTTTTTAAATCCTGGCTGTTCTCTTCAGAAATTACTTTTTATGGCTTCTAAATTTACAAGCTACATTTGCACCAAATCTAACCTGAATTTTACTTGGTTAGATTTGATGAAGTTTTTGTTAAAATTATCAAACCTGAAAGCATTGAGCCAAAAATGAAGCCATTTGAGGTGCCTTGATTTGGTGAGGCATCAGTGGTGTCCACAGTTTTCATTGAAAATTTAAAAATCAAGTTACAACAAAAAATTAATTTTATAGAAAACTAAAATCACAAAAAATATATTTATCTTTTAAAATGATAAATTTACCTACCTAAAATGATGCGTTGTCGTGAAAACAATGGACAAAATTTATTTGTTTTCTCATATTTCCATTTACCTAAGGACTGTTGCCTCTTGCATCCAGACAGTGTACTGTCCACCATAATGTAAGGTTTTTTGGTATTGGCTTTCTCTTTTTTTTTTCAGGAAGCACAACAACAGGTTCAAGGTGTTGACTTGACCTCTAACTCCCCCCACATCTCAATCCAATCAAAGCCTCTGGGATGTACTGGGCAATCAAATCCGGTCCATCGAGTGCAAGAATACAACTCAAGATTTAAAAGTTGCAGCACACCTCAAAATGTCATTTGTTAAAAGCTGTTTCAGCGGCACATTAATGCAGGTAGCCCAGTCATGATATGAACCCTGATGGTGTATTTCCCGGTATCCTCCTTTAACTGCAGGTGCTGACTGGAAGGTAAGATTGTTTTCAGCTAACAGCTTTACTTTATCAGCCTACACCTCCAGTACACGGGTTCTGTCAGAAACCATTTGAGTTCGCCAGTTTGAACTGCTGATGGGATTAACTGCAGACTCAACCGAGCACGTTGCACTGCTTCGTGCCAGCCCGACTGCCCGGTCCAACCGCCAGTAGCCCGCCGGCGGAGAGGGCGGGGTTAGTAGCGGGGGCCGTAACCGAAGGATGTGACGTTTTGGTCGAAGAGGATATTGGGAGATTGTCCCGTATCCGATAAACTGCGGCAATTGGCGTTGATGTTTGACGGTGGGGGATTAAGCGGGATGGCCGAGTGAGTGGACGCCTGGGCGGCGACGCTGCAAGAATCACAAGAATGGAAGCAACTCTCGTGTTGGCCGCTATCATCTTCACGCTGCTCGCCATGGTGGTCGCGACGTCGCTGCTCAAAGGTGCGTCGCCCGCGGCGGACTTCGCGAATGCGCGCAGGTACTTCGGCCAGAGAGGAGACGGAGGATCAGCCAAGTCCGAGGCGAAGCTGAACGGCCATGTCGCCGGGCAGGGGAGGAAGGAGGACAACTGGAGTGAGATCAGTGGGAGCTCACACGACCACTGGGATGTAGTGAAATCTGTGAGTAGGTCTGGCAGGCTGCAGGAAAGTGTTTTGTTTGCTTTGGTGTCTTTGCGTAGTACTTAGTGTCTGTATGTACAGCAGCCCGGAGGAGCTCTGGGATGCTTTAAAAGATCCACAAATAAAGGTTAACTACAGTGCAATGAATAGATGTACATTAGAATATTATTGAAAAGAGTGGAGAGTTTGCATCCTAGTTGCTTGAGGTCCAGTGTGAAGCTTCCACAGTCTGTGATGATTTGCAGAACCATTTCATCTGTTGGTGTTGGTCCACTGTGCTTCATCAAGACCAAAGTCAGTACTGGTGTCGTTCCCTCTGCTGGGAAGCTCTATGAAGATGCTGATTTTGTTTTCCACCTGCCCACAGTGCCAAAAGTACCACAATGACCATGTTATAGTCGTGGTTGATGGGTCAACAAACTCCCTGACCTAAACTCAATAATCTATTGAGAGGGATGATAGGCACAAGAGCTACCAATGCAGACAAGCTGAAGATCGCTATAAAAGCAACCTGGCTCTTTAGCACACCAGAATAGCCTCCATGCTGCTTCACTGCAAAAATGCATTCAGTCATCCAAAAGGAGCCCTGACCAAGTACCGAGTGGATATACAGTATGGACACACTTTTCAGAAGGACGACATGTTTTTATTAATGTACAAATATTGACAGAAGACTTAACATTGATAAATATATAAAATGAATTTATTTAGCATTTTCTAGTCGTGCTGACCAATCAAAGTGCTCTACACTAAAACTGTATTCAGTCAGTCCCAGTCATACACTCATGTGCGATGGGGAAGGAAGCTGGATTTGAATAAGCCGCCCTCCTAATTATTTCTATCAGGTTGAAGTAATAATATCGGTTTAAGTGTTATTTTCTGTAATCCAGAGGAACTACATGGAAAACATTTTTATTCTAAATATTTTTTGCAGCAAAAAACAACAGTTCCAAGCATCTCAGATTAAAAACTGTTGGGTTTAATTTCAGAAAAAACAAATGATTGATATGGATGTAAAGAACAGGCAGTATTAAACCTGCAAGTTGTAGAACGAACTGTGCAACAGGACAGTACAACAGAAAGGAGACATATCTGTCAGACTTGTAGTCTGATGTTTTTTTTATTACCTCAATATCCACAGAGGTTGAGTCTGATTTGTGCTTACCATTCATAGTCACAAAATGTCACCTGAAACATACTTTAAGAACCTTTGCAAACTTAGTCACCTGGATCAGACGTAAAGAACAAGCAAAAAGTCACCATCTGATGAATGTAAGAGGTACTGACTTAATAATTCTCTGACAGGAGCAGGGACACCCTCACTTTCACGCAGAAGGCGGTGCAGCAGTCGAGTCCTCTTCCTCCACATCGAGCCTTTCTGTCCGCAGTGTAGAGGTAGACTCGTCGTCCGAGGTCTCGTCAGCGATGGGCCGCCGGTCTTTCATTGGGCTCTCTGATACGGAGCTCCTAAAGTGTGCTTTCTCTTATCCCCAGACTGAAGGAGCCACAGAGAGCCCAGGGGACAACGGTAAGCATTTTCACCTGAAATTCATGCTACACTCTCATTTTAATGTTACCAAACAGGCAGGCAGGATTTATTTCTGTTTCATCAGCATGTGCGCTTGTTTTCTGTTTGAACAGCGAAAGTGGAATCGGATGCAAATAATTCCTTGAAATATGTTCCTGGAAAGGCACGATCGCACCATTTAGAGGTGATGATGTCCAAAGAAGAGTTGGCAGAGGAGCAGAGGTTAGTGAAAAATACAAACCGGAAAATCTTTTAGAAGAACAGACATATGACCCATGATGTTTTGTGGGTAAACAGCCTTATTACATGTAAACCAGAGGTCTGCAGCTCCAGTCCTCAAGTGCCATTGTCCTGCAACTTTTGGATTCATTCCTGTTCCAATACATCTGAATCAAATAAATAGTTAATGAGCAGGTCTTTGCAAAACTGGCTGACATGTTAAGGATGTATTTTAGGCTTTTCATTGTGTTATGTTGGACCTGGGATGCTACCAAAGTAGCAGGACAGCGGCAGTCGAGGACTCAGGTTGCTTACTCTTGATTTGAGCAAACAGGTCAAATACAAATAAGACATGTGGGACCCTGAACTTCTACAACTTAAACAGGATAATGTAATCACAGCTGTACCTTTATCTTTGAAAGATTGGAAGGTTGAGCTGAAGAAATAGCCTTGTATTATGAACATTAGCGTCTAAGCATACTCTCAACTTTAGCAGCTTCTCCAACTCTGTCAATATAAAGCAGCTATGAAGATGCTTAAAAAGCACCAGAGCTTTTTCTGACACGGTCATAAAGTTTGTCATGTTTTCTTTACTGAGGTTGGACATGTCTTTTTTCACCTCACACCGGTGTTGTGTTATGGTGTTCGTGTCTGGAGAGACACATACACCGGCTCTTTGTGTTTGCGAGACCAGGTTGGTCTTTTCAGTCATGCAGCTGAGGCTGCATGGGTTTAGTGAACAACTGTTCATGATGCATTTATAAAAGTTGTACAAACGCTGCTGTACTCTTTATTTCTGATAAACATTACAGCTGACATTCTTTTTCAGTCGTTTTCAGAAGGCAATTCTTCTTGGACCAACCACAAAACATATTCCCCCCTGGACCACGTGTTGACACAGTGATGGAGGCAAACATGCAAGTTTTAATATTAACTTCCAATTTAATATTTTCTATCCTTGTTTGTATAATTCCTCATCTGGCCTGGGAATGCCTGAATGAAAAACAGAAGATAATGGATGGATAGAAACTGTGAACAAAGCCAAATTGCTAATAATAATAACAATTCTGATTCAACACAAATCTGCTGTAGCCACAAGTTAACCTGTAAGTTAGCCCTGCATAAAACAGATAAGTTGAAAAAAAATAATTAAATGATCAACTTTGTACTTGTATAAAACTAATTGCAACTTGTCTCTCATCAAAAGTATCCCCTGCAATCAGTCCTATAGCAACATTTGACAAGATTAAGGTGGATAAAAAGACCAAAAGCTGTAAATATTTGATCTGTCAGATGTTTTCTCTCTGTTGAGTTTTTGTACTGATGAGTGTACAACTCGACAGTTCTGATAACTGATCTGTGAAAAAAGTTTAAAAAAAAATAATCCCAGCCTAAAACATATCTGTATAAACCCTAATCAAATACACTGAAACCAAACAAAAAGTTAAAAAAAAAAAAAGATGCAATAAAACTTTCCATTAAAAGTCCATATGGTCAGATCTATTATTATCGCTGACATCAGTACTGCTGCCATCTTCCATTTTGCTGCTTCACGTGTGTCTCTAGACGGTGCACGTTTGTCTGCTGAATCAGGGCTCAGCTTTAGACGGGCGAGAGAGTAAAGGTGAGACTGAGCCTCTAAGCAGCATTAGCTGTCTGACGGGACGAATAAGAGGAGGTTTAAAGAAACAAATCTAAAGCGCTGCCTGAAAAAAACCGGCAAAGTAGTTGGGATTTTTTATTTTTCTGAAGCATTTCTGCATATCCTGCTCTTATCATTGCAGGAGTAAATGCAACGCAGACGTTAAGTGTCTGTTAAGCTGAAAAAGGAGCAGATATGTGGTAAAGTATGAGTTATCCTCACCTAGTTGTCCTAAAAGAGTCCCTTTCTGGCCAGTGGGTGAAAACTACTCCCAGCCAATTAGCAATTAGCCAATTTTGACCTCAGCAGTGATGTTTACTTCAGCGGCTCTTTATCCTCATGTGGCCATGAAGCGACTGATGTGACAGTGCAGTGTTGCTTATCTGATCCCACTTCTTCCTCCTGTTCTCCTCCATTAGCAGTGCGGTCCACAGGTGTGCCTCAGCTGGTGTTGATTGTATCCCTTGTTGGGGTTTTCTTTGTTCTGCCACAAGAGGGGGTTAGAGTGTCACAACACTTTGGCTTTGTGGAGCCGTCCAGTCAAATGCAGAAGCGTTTAAAAAATAGAATAACTTTGTAAAGTTCCTTTTTATTTCAGTAATTCAGAAAATACATGAAAATTAATTCCAAATAGTGTTATGTACACTGCACGCATGTGTCTCTTACTTTTGATGATCATGGTTTATAATGAACCTGAAATGAGTTTTCCCCCCAAAACTTAATTTGTATATAAATATTTATATTGGAGAGTTTAGTGGAAGGAAGAACTTTGTTATAAAAAATAAAAAAAAATACAAAGTGTTGAGTTTAGGAAAGAGCTGGAGTCTACGGAGCCCTGCAGGGGACAATTTTTTTTCTTTTGCGTTCCCTCGCAATAATCTACTGATCGGTTGTGCAGCATAATTAAATACTGTAAGCCCTTCTTACGGTCGCCGCTGTACTTTGTGCCTTAATACAAGATTATATGAGGTTTTTCCATGTTAATATCGCCTTGTGAAATATCTGACATTTTATATCTTTTTCTATAAAAAAAGATATAGAAAGGCACCACAAACATATGATATAAACAGAAACTTTCTGTAATTAGAAAGAAATAAAAATACATCCAAACTACTTGGACTAGTTTTGAGTTATTATCGCGGGTAATTAGTCATCTGACAGTTTTGATTGTGTCTCTGTTGTATTGGTCTGAATGGTTTTAAAGAGCTGCTTTCGGTGCCGTTCCATCTTAAACATGCAGTAAATAAATCGATTTTCAATCAGTGTTTTGCACCAAAGAGTTAATAATAATAAACACGTTTTCCCCGAGGCTGGGTAAGGGCCATATGAAATAAATAATTACTGATATGACAGGAGCACCCGACTGCGACTCTTGGGTGGTGGGAGTATCTGGGCGTGACTGTCATCAAGTATGAATGGGAAGGTTACTGGCTTTGTGTGAGGAAGCGGTGAGCGCAGAGGTCAATCCTTGCAAAGTTTGATAATCTGATAATCGAAATGGAATAAATCAATAATTGTGACAGAACAAAGAAATGGTTTGGAGTTGATTGATGCCCATGCAGATGAGATTCCCCAGTTAACCCACTGCGGCCCTTTACCACCATTAGACTACCGTGTTTTATACAAATAAAACATGTTTATTATTATTATTAAGTCTTTATTGCAAAAAATTGATTAAGAGTCGATTTATTCATGGCATGTTTATGTCTGTTAAGGTTGAGATGGAACTGAACATGAAGTCAGCCCTTTAAATCATTCAGACCAATACAACAGAGACACAATCAAAACTGTCAGATGACTAATTACCCCGCGATAATAACCCAGAAATAGTCCAAATTAGGATTATTTATATTTCTTTCCTACTTATGGAAAGTTTCTGTTTATACCATAGGGTTGTGGTGCCTTTGTAGCCTAAAGAAAAAGATATAAAATGTTGATTTGGTTTACTTGTATCTCTCTCGCTTTAGATTAGATGACGAAAGTCCGGCTCATTGCGCTCAGTAGTCTCTTTTTTGAAGGACAGTTTTGTTTACAGAGACTAAAGTGTCCATTTTATTTGTTTCTTTAGGCGTTTTGTTTATTCATTTTGGATATTTAAAATGTCTTCCAGTTCCGGTGTTAATGGTCATTAAAAATTTAAGTTTTTTGAGACAATGTACTTGCATGACTATACCATTATATGATATTACTTGAAAATCAAAATAATATTGTTTGTTGCAATCATTTCTGGGAGAATTTATTGTCCAGCAAAACTTCATAACTCCTCTCTGATTAACGCTCTGCTTGGTCGGCCTTTCATTGTAGCAAAGGCTCTGAAAGTAGCTGCTATATTTTATTTATTAAGATTGTAATTTAGGTTATTCATTTGTAATAGCATCTTAAAACCACTTATCACTTTTCTTTTAAATCAACATTACGTGCATCTATGTGTTGGTGTATCACAAACATCTCAATAAAATACACGGAGAGTTGTGACTATAATGCAACAAAATGTGCTTTTGCCAGACACTGTACATCGCAGTGGTACAAGTCTTCTTCAAATATAGATTCTGATATTTCTTTCTGCATTTGGAGCCCAAATTTTCCAGACCAGATACAAAGAAATCCTTGTGCAGAGTCTCCTGTTTATAAGACAGTGCATTTACTATATACCTGGAGAAAACTTTATGAACATTTTACTCTGTGTCTGTTCCCCAGGGTGCAGCGGGAGCAGCTGGCCGCCATTTTCCAGCTGCTGAAAGACAACAAGGAGACGTTTGGGGACATGTCTGAAGGAGACTTAGAGGAGCAGCTCAGACTCTACTCCATCTGAGACGCCTGTACAACCTGCTCTGCTCCAAAGACTTGTTCACGACCTCAAATATTTCATTTAATTTCCTCGCAGTATTCAACACGGCTGTCCGTTCCAACAACAACTGCTTATTGTTTTTGTTTTTAACTTGTGTTAAACTCACTCACACACCTGGACTGATCAGATAATCATGAAAATCACAATGGAGCATTGTTTCTATTAGTTCTATGAGTATGACGTTCAAATTGTTGCTTAATAAACCAGAATGTTGTGTAAATATGTGGGTGTGCACTCAGTGTCAGTCCAACCTTTCTTGGAAAACTGATGCCGTCAATTTCTTGCTCATGTTATTATAATCTTCCCTGCCTATATTTGCTTGTGTCACACTTGTTAGGCAGGTCTAAAAATATTTTAAAAGGGTTTCTATTCTAAATAAAAGATTTTATATATTTCTGTGAAACAGAATAGTTTAGCAGCTCATTTTCCTGCTACAGTGATCCCTTAGTAATTACTGCTTATAGAGCAAAGCCCTTAAAATAACTAATAAACTTGTGAACAAATATGTCATAAAAAAAATTATAAAACAGTTTTATTCGGCTACTTACAGGGCATGCAACTAAAATGAATAATTTTCCATTCTTAGACTTGTTATTGGGATCAAGGTATCAAAAATGTTCAAAAGATTTAAAAACCACAGAAATATTAATTAGATCCCACAGTTAGAGCTGAAGTAAACAGTCTGACTGAATAGGATTTAGCTTTTAAACATTGTCTGGACGTATTCTCTTCGTCAGCACATACAGGTGAGCCCACACCTGCCTAAAACAACTACAACAGTTTCAACCTCCAGGCTTTTCTTCAATATAGTTTCATTTTTTTCCCTTGTTCACATAGTTTTTAACATTGAATTGTCACTTTATTCTCAACATTGAAACCTTATTCTGTAATAAAAAATGGAAAGAAATCCACTAAAGACAACATCCACAATTCCTTTTCTCCAAGTGAACCTAACACCTTTTACTTGCATAATGATGGTAATTTGGAAAGATTATTGTTCTCAGAACATAAAAGTCACATTTATTCTTTATTATTACATTTCTATTTGGAGTTGTTGAACTCAGCCTTTGGGAAATTCCCTTCCTCTTTTTTTAAGGATGGTCTCTGTTGGATGATTATATTGCTTAACGTCATTAAAGGACTTGATTCTACCACATTATGTAGCAACATTGCAGTATCTAAGCTTTAATTATGTTTCATAGTCTCATAATGGAAGCGTGAGTGATTCATACAGTAACTCGGATATAACAAATCTGACCCAGAAATGTTTTATTAGACTTTGATTGATCAGCACACCTCTATATTGACTTTATGTGTATAATTTAGCTCCATGTTTGACTTGAACTTATTGACATATATCTAGCTAATATTATTAAGTCATTTATCACTGAGTTCATGAAAATATGATTGCCTCTATGTATAATTTCAACCTTTTAATCATTAAAGTGGAATATTAGATTATTATTCCACTCCTGAGGCGGAAAAGTTCAACTAAATACATGTAATTTAAGTATAATTTAAAACATTTAAGCCTACATCTTAATGTAGGCTTAAATGCAAAATATGCTGTGATCAGCCTAATATGTTTCAGATACAAAATTAATTAGATTAATCCTTTAAAACTTGAAAACTGTAAAACAACACAGTTGTTGCCATGCTCAAGTATTTTATACCCCGTTGCAAGTCTTACTATTAAATGTTATTAGTTTCCGTCCAAGCGGACTGAGTGCGAACTATTTTGCAAAGGAGAAAAAAGCATATTAATCAGTCTGTACATGTGCAAATATAGAAATAGACCCGAAATGACTGGTGGTTTTATAAAATATTGATCTCAAGGTTCCAGATGTGTATGCATAGTATGCTCATATAAAATCCCCATGAAATACAATAAAAGTTGTTGTTTGTAACATAGCAAAATGCAAAAAGACTTGATGCATAATTGGTATTATAACAATGCTCTCCATTGTTCAAACCCTTGGATTTACATGACGTAATGTTTTGTTTGTCTAGAAAGTCCTGGACTACCCATTCAAATCATGTATTTGCCTGCTCAACGCAGATAGTGTTGTTTGATTTCTCACATTTTACTCTCTTGAAAGAGCAGGTGAAAGTGTGAAGCTGACCTATCAATAAACAGACACACTTCCTTTTCCTGCTTTTCGGGCTTTTACATATTCCAAGGCTGAATGTGAACTATATTCACATGTTTTTAGAATGGCTGTCCTTTTCTCAGAAAATAGGTGCAGCCCTGCTCTGCCACTGATCACATCACTTGCTCACCTAGAAAGGTGAGGCTGAGTGCTCTCCGTAAACGCAAGTAACTTTTTATGAGAAACATATTTTTCTGAAGAGCAGAACCAGTTCAGGATGCGGAAAATACCATTTGTTTCTTTGGCGCTTGTGATGGCAGTGAGCTTTTTTATTTTTTTTCTTTCTTGGGAAAATTATGAAGGAGAATCAAAGTAAGTTTTTCCACTAGATTCCTCTGATGCCTTTTAACTATTTAACACATCATTCTCTTTTTCTTTTTCATTTACAGTTGGAAAGTCTTCTCAAGAAAAAAACTTCCTAGAGGTGAAGATACATTGACTGATGTTGTGCAAAGGATAAGAAACCCGAGTCGATTATCTGGTTTGCCAACACAAATTGGAAGGAAAATAAAGAAAACCAACATTAACTCCCTGGGAAACGTCAAAACTGAGACTCTTGTCCCCATCATGGATTTAAGTTCCTTCAAAAAACTTCCTCAGTGGAGTTTTGAGGATATATACAATCTGGATGCTCCACTAAGACCAACAGTGAGTATTTTTGTGAGACTGAACTGGAACCTAATGAGTTACCTTTGGGGAGAGTCGTCATCTGCTGCTGTCTGTGTCTACATGTTTGATTTTTGGGTTAATCCGTTCTCTGTTTGCTTTTCTCTTTGGATGCGTTAGCACTATCTGACTAAGCTGCTGACTCCTGAGTTGGCACTTAAAATCAAATCATTTCCACCGGTCTAGACAAAAACAGCAAATTTAGAGATATCTTTAAATGTAACTCTTTGTTTTTCATATTCAGACTTGTCCGCAGTCTCTGTGTAACTCCAAGGACGAGGACTTCCAGAAAGTTTTCCTTCCCAACATTCGCATGTTTCTGCACAAAGAAAACTTCAACATCAGAGAGTGGAACCGGCTCTCGCACTTCAACAATCCGTTTGGTTTTATGGGAATGAGACACAATGGTAGGCGGCTTTTTTCCCCATTAAAACCATCTTGTAAATAGGATGTAAGGTACTCACAAGGTGGTACTCACATCCACCTTGTGACCTGATTGGACCCCTTTTTGTCGTCAGAAATGTTTTAATTCTTCCTGGTAAATATTCGACAAGCCGTCAGAAACATTTGTAGGAGAATTTGACACAGTTGTTGCAGATTTACTGGTTCGCAGAACCATTTACATAATTGGGAGTTGGCTGAAAACGTTTCAGTTCGGCTGAAAGTAAGTTCTCAGCCAAACTTACTGTCATTATTCTAACTTGTGTCATTATTCCTCTTCCATGAATGTATCTCAAACCATTACACTTCAGAATTTAAAATGAGTAGATATTTATCTAAATTTATCAGATGTTAAAAGTAAAAACACGACACGTGACATCTAAATTATTTTCTGGCCAAAACTCTCTTTAGATGATAAAAGTTGCAGACCCCTGATATTTACTAAAAGGGAATCTGTGAAGGTTATTAGAGGATGGTTAATTAATGACTAATGATATTCAAGTTCAAAAAACCTGAGCTTTGTGTTAAGCTTCTCTTCCCAGTTCGGATGCTTGGTTTGAGCTTTCGTAAGGTCTTCCTCATCTAATATAGGTGCTTTGAGTTGCTGACACGTGATTGGCTGATTCACTTTTTGGGTCACAAGTAAAAGATCATTCAGATATTGCAAATCAAAAGGGTGTAATTTTCTTCACTTTTGTTTGTCTGTCCAAAAAAACATTGCTGCATTCTTGGCAAACCTGTCATTCTGCCACAGTCTTTTATTATCTTGCTCAGTCTGAGCTTTGGCTGAGTTTATCTAGACATGAACTCCTGAGAGAAGATTAATGAACGCCCTAAATTATGGGAATTGGAAATACTCTTTATCATTGTGGAAATCTGGATTATTAATTAGATTAATCACATTATTATTATTATTATTATTATTATTACTACTATTATTATTATTTTTGGGCCCTGCCCATATAATTGCCACTTGCTTGGCAAGCAAGTGAGTCACTTGGCAAGTCACCAAGGAGAATAAGGAGAGTCACCGCTCTCCTTATGCATTGCATTGCAGGCACCTATTGTTCTTCACCTAATAGAATGTCTCTGTTTTTATTATTTATTATTCTTCCGTAGACCGGACCCACCCACAAAAGTGGTATCAAAACGTGTGGTTTGATCCCGGCATTGGAGCTATTACTTTTATAGGGAATTGGACTTACAATGGCGACGTAAAAAGCGAAAAACGAGCCAAATTTCCAACTGCCGAAACGCAGAGCATAACTGCCAAAACTAGAGTAAATGACGCTTCATTAGAGTGTGGGAAGCAGAGCGATTTTGACCCCAAATAAATTTTGAAATCGCAGTCACGCCCACAAATATCGCCCTATCGGTATCAAACTCGGTCATGACATCGATACGAGTGCCTGCTCCAGTAAAACGTTTTCGAAATTTTCCTAGGGCTTACGGTTTTCTGTCAAGGTGCTTCAGAGCGAAGTCATGCGACAGGATTTTCACACGCTCAGCCACATTGACTTCCATGTATTTCTCAAAAATGTCAAACCTCAGCGCACACCATTTTTATCTGTCGCTGTTATTACTGTGAGTGATGTACAGATATGAATCGCGGTACTATCGGAGACGAAAGATAGCCCTCCCATACGCTTCAAATGGTTTTCCGATACGTGTCACGGTTCCCGAACGGGAAGGAGTTGTTCGGACTGCTTTTTTCATTCAAACTGCCTGGGTGTCTCACAAAGAATTCTTTCTCCACCTTTCCTCTCACACACATGGCAGTTGGCAGAGAATCCATTCCCATAGCAACGGAACACAGCAGGGCCGAGCAGCTGATTAGGAATACAAATTCTCCATATTTGTAGTTTTAAATAAAAATCAGTTAAAACAGAGGGCAGAATTAACATGTAGAACAACCTGCTGTTTTGGCCAATATATAACTGATTTATCCCAAACACTGTTACTCATAGGATTAGTGCAGCTCTTCAAAATAAAGCTTACTGAAAATTTCAAAATAAAAGCTTGAATATTCCTCTCAGGCCTTTCACAAAAACTAACTGCTTCAAACAGTTAGAATTATGTCTCTCCTTGTGTGTCTCACTCACATGACAGTTGAGCTGCTCTTTAGGACTACATTGACTGAATTTAAGAACTACAACATGGCGGAACTGTTACTTTCTACTGAGGAGGACTAAGCCGTCCTTTACAACTACTTGTGTTTTGGGAGTTTTATAACTGATTTTAACCAACCGTTGTTACACATGGGATTCCTGAGGCAATTTCAAATGAAGCTTCCTGAAAATTTCAAAATAAAAACCTTTACATTTTTACATCAGATAATTGTTATTTTTGCAATTAGAAAAACTGATTTAACCCAATCACTGTTACACATGGGATTAGTTGGGCCCTTTGAAATGATGATTACTGAAAATTTCAAAATAAAAGACTTGACAATTTTTGAATCAGGTAATTGCTCTCTTGGGCATTATGTGACATCTTTAACAAACCCACTATTACACTTTGGATTAGTTTGGCCCTTTGAAATGCATCTCACTGAAAATTTCAAAATAAAAGTCTTGACATTTTTTACATAAGGTGATTGCTGCTTTGGCCTTTCTGTGAATGGTTTCATGAAACCACTTACACATTTGATATGTGTGGCCATTTTAAATGAAGCATATTGAAAATTTCAAAATAAAAGCCTCCAAATTGCCCTGAGGTTAGTGCACTGCCATAGGCAGTGCAATAAGATTATCCTACATTTTCTTTGTGTCTAAGGCTAGGAGGCAGAGCATTAGCATTAGCATTTTACCTTAAATAAGGTATTAGCTATGTCTAAAACTTATTAGACATGTTTCATGTACTGAATGGAGTAAGTCAATTACAGACAACATGCTAGTGATGCCCCACATGCTACTGACAGTATTCAAGCTAACCTTAGCATTTTGGCTAATTTTAGCGTATACACTTATTTTAACAGACTGAGTGGTGCAAGTCCATGTTAGTCAACATTCCTGTGATTTTTTAGCCAAGCTTAGCATTGATGCTAATGTTTAGCATTAGCACACTGGGTCCAATCCGACGGGCACACTTTGGCAGGCCCCGGTTAAATTTCTTCAGGAATTTTCTAGTTATTATTATTATTATTATGTTGATGTATCAGCATCGATCTAATGCTGGTACATCTGAGGTTAAACCTCAGAAAAGGATAAGCCTTTTCTGAGGTTTATCTGACAAACAGCATTAATTTGAGTTTGAAGTGATTAAAATAAAAAATAAAGTAATAATTCTGAGCATTTTTAGAAAAAAAAGTCTGAATTTGTAAAATAGAAAATCTAAATTCTGTGATTGAAATCTTAATTCTGAGTTTGAAAAGTCATATTTTTGATGTTGAAAGTGAGCGTCGATTAACGTCACAATTCTGAGAAAAAGTCAAATTTTTTTCCCCTCTTCCCTAAATGTATCTCGTTTCCTTTCAACCCAGAATTTAAAATAGGTGGATTTTCCATTAATCGTTTTTGCATATTATTCCATTTAGGAAGGCAGAAAATAAAACAAAGAAAGACTTTTGTTCTCACTTCTGCTTTTTGTAGACGGGTTACTCACAACCAAATAGTTGGAACACTGAGGAAACTTCGCAGCAGTATATTAACTGACGTAATTCTGCAATGTTAATAAGTGCTTGTAGGCTCAACTGGAGCAAACCGACCAGCTCTAACCATCCATGGTAAATGTTTGCTTGCAGATGTAATGCCTGTAGTGAAGCTTGACCAGCTCTAACCATCCATGGTAAATGTTTGCTTGCAGATGTAATGCCTGTAGTGAAGCTGATCGCAAAGCCCAAAGAGCCGCTGCTCCTCCCAAAACCAGGCGGGGACGGTTGCATCCGCTGCGCCGTGGTGGGAACGGGCGGCATCCTGAACGGCTCAAAGATGGGCGCCGAGATCGATGCTCACGACTACGTGTTTCGGTAGGAAAACAGTAGAAAACAAACCTGTTGGTGGAGTCTTCTTTAGAGTCATTTAAAAAAAAACAACCACAAAATACCAAAGGATCACAGTGTGATTTACACTGTCCAAAATTTAAAATGTGTGACCAATAACATTGACTTTACTGTGTTAAAATCATTACATGCCTCTAATTTAGTCAACATTAACTGTTCTGACAGCATCTCAGTATCAAGGAACATTTACAAATAATATAATACTGTTTCTTTTATGTTTATTTCATGTTATTTAATCAGCAACAGGACATGAAACAACGTTATGTCTTGTTTATAGGACCTTTAACTGAATACTTCCTTTATATGGAAGCCCTGAAAGGCAAGGAAGAAAATAAATTATTTTGAAAGAAACTTTTTTAAGATCCATTTTCTAAAGCTGACTACATTTTATTTTTCTCTTGACTTTAAAAGAAATGTGTGAGTAAGAAACAATCCAGATTCAAATATTTTAAAGTTTGTTGCTTTTTTCTCTTTGTGGAACATTTTGCCATTCACGACTTCCGTACTTGTAAAAAAAATTGGGGGACAGTAAGCCATACCTTACTGTGCTACTAAAGAATTTTATCTGGATAACATGTTGTATAAAAATTCTGTATTATGTTAATTAAACATTCAAACAGAAACACTAAAATGATTATTTAGTTTGATTTGATGAGCAGCGTAGACTAAAAATAGGAGTGGTGGTAAAAATAAATACATCTAGAAGTGTTTTGTCATTTTTGTTTTCATTTGAATAATTTTTTAGATGGTTTCAATTACTAATTATGGTAACCTTGATAGTTCCTATTTGCATAAAACAACGCTGAAGCTGTGTTTCTGTGTTTCGTTTGTGTGACAGGATGAATGGTGCGGTGATCGACGGCTACGAGGAAGACGTAGGGAAAAAAACGTCGGTTTATGTTCACACCGCTCATTCAGTCACAGCGTCCCCTCTAGTACTCCAGGAGTACGGATATAAATCTGCCCCGCATGACAAAGTATTAAAATGACACAGAAACTATAACAACAAGTAGATTAGAAACACTTTTCTCAGAGTGTTTCTTCCTTACAGGGAATAAAGTATGTCCTGATTCCTGAGGGTTTGAGGGATTTCCAGTGGCTCCAGGGTCTTCTCAAAGGAGAAAAAGTTTCCTCCGGTGACTATGTAGATGAAGAGTGAGTACAGTTTGTGTTTAATGTTGACGTTTATTATTTCTATACTTATTGCAATTTAATTTTAGTAGAAAGGGAACAAGGGATTTTTATGATCACATCTCTTCTTCAACAACTTGTACAGCTCTGTGAAGAATTAAGTTTAAATTTGAAACAACCACTTACAATTATCAGTTTCTCTGATTTTCCTTTTATGTTTGAGTCAAATGAACATTGTTTTTTTATTCTATGAACTACTGACAACATATCTGAAAAATGTAGTATTTATTAGCAGAAAATGAGAAACAGTCAAAATACAAAAAAGACACAGTGCTTTCAGACCTCAAATAACGCAAAGAAATACATTCATATTGATTTAAAAACAACAATACTGATGTTTCAACTCAGGAAGACTTTAGAAATCAATATTTGGTGGAATAACTGAAGTTTTCAGTGGGGTTCAGTTGAGTGGACTCTTAATGTTTTCCACAGCTATATTTTCTGGCTTTAAGCTTTAAATTTTGCTTCTCTATGATGACAATTATCTGCAAAATTACTACTAAAATCATATGTGATTAAAACTTAGACTGGCTTGATAGTTCCAGAAGGATTATGATCCCATAATCATAATCCTCCACAACATCCTCCTGATGTTGTGGAGGAGACAACATTCCTGATGTTGTTCCTCCACAACATCAGGAATTATTGTGGAGAGGTTACAGCTAATGCTGAGCTGGTGGATTTATGCTAAAAGTTTAAACTGTTCAAACACCAAACAGAATATTAGAAGAAATATGTGGAGTAGATTATGGTTTTGTTGTCTTTGTGAACAAACATTTTGAGAGAGTTCATCTTCTTCTTCCAAAATGACCAGTGTCTTTCTTTCTCCCTCCAGACCCAGATCTTACTACTCAGGACAGTTCAGTGAGGATCGTTTCTACGTTCTGCACCAGGATTTCCTGCGATATGTTCGAAACAGGTCAGTGTTTGAACCAAGATCCGATACTATCCTCCTAAAAATCAGGATAGTATCGGATCCTGATACTAACCTGATTATAGTATCAAAATAGTATAATCCTGTAGCATTTTACCAAAAAAGAACCATAGCATTTTATCATGCTATGGTTCTTTTTACCTCTAAAATAACGATTCTACTTTCAGTCAAATTAAATCAGTCAATATTTCAGAATTATGACTTTAGGGATCGAAAAGAAGAAAAAACTATTTAACTGTTTTGAAGGAGGACACATTTCAATGAAGAACATTAAGTAGCTGTAATTAGATAAATTAGATCTGAATAACATATAGCTGGCTTTGAACCTATGTTATTGGATTAAATCACTTTAGTCATTCTGTTTTGTAAAGCGACACTTGTATTACGAATTGGTTTCATATAGTAATTAATTGCGTAGATTATGCAGGACATCCGGCTAACATTTTCACTGGCAACAGGTTTTTGAGTTCAGATGACCTTAATGGAGAGTACTGGGCAATTGTCCGACCAACCAACGGGGCGTTTACTCTCTTTTTGGCTCTGCACACATGCGACATGGTAAGGTAGTCATAAAGAAGGAATATTTAGACTGTATATTTTGTGCAATGCTTTTTGTCCAGCTTTGTCCGCATGCGCAAAATTTCCTTATGCAAATAATAACATGCACAGGGTCTATATTTGTAAATATGATTATGATTAAGCCAGTGCCTCACCAGCTATGAACCTCGCCTCACGTCAACTGCAGATAACAGTTTCCTGTTCATATTCTGTGGGTTTTAACAATCAATCAATCGAGTTTACCTGCACATTTCAACAGCAAGGCGGATCAAGCTGCTTCACATGATAAAAATTAAAAATGACTTTTCATGATTTAGAACCAACAATTACTTTGTGGCCAACAACATGTGGGGAAAAACCAAATCTTCCACATTATCTTGAGCAAATGCATTGAAGCAGCACAACGTGGTTCTACGAACCGGTGGCTCGTTTGTGCAGAATAAGAAACACATGCCACACTTTTCAGATTTTTGTATTTGTAAATTATGTTGAAACTATTTTTCCTTTAGCTTTGAAATCATTCACTACAAATTAAATGAGTTACTGAAATAAATTCACTTTTTATATAGTCAAATGTACTGAATCGTGAGCTCCCATGACAATAACAGTATTTCTAAATCAACAAACTTGATTCTAATTTATTTGACTCAACATTAAGCCAATCTCTTTCTTAAGCTCTAGAAGTGTATCAAAATTCAAATTAAGCAATTTTATTTTATTTTTTACTTAAAACTCATACAATATACTATTTTTTCTCCCCACAGGTGAGTGTATATGGCTTTATGACAGAAGACTACAGTAAATACTCAAACTATTATGTGGAGAAGCATTTGACCGAAGTAACTTTCTATGTCAACCATGATCTCATTCTGGAGAAAAATCTGTGGAAACGCCTTCACGACAACAAAATACTGAAGCTGTATCAAAGAACCGGGTCAGAAAAGCAAACCGGTCCCTGATTCAGCGTCAGGAGTCAAGAAGAACCTAAAAAAATATGATGGTGTTTATTATTTTTATGACAGTTCTTTAACCTTAAGCTTAGTAAATTACCTCTATATACACAGAAAGACTTGTGTAAATATTTATTGTAAATTATTGTATATTGAAATGAAGAATATTTTTGCATTTATTTATACATTGTTGTTTTTTCCGTAATAATTTGCATTTTGCGTTTTAGATTTTTGTGCAGCTATAGCAATATTTTAGTTTTACAAAAGCACTTTTACAAACTAAAAGCTATCAAGAAAACAAACATTATTAAAATAAATACAAAATATATATTTTTCCATGAACCTCCTTTTATTTATGTAACTTGCAATTAGTAGGGGATACAGTAGAACTATATTTTCTGAAGAAAATAGCTGATATATTGTGACAAGTGTGAAATCAGTGTTCATTGTATGTTATTATATTTTTCTATTTGTTTATTTGTTAATCACTTTTGAAAAAAAATAATACGGTAAACTAAATAAACCTGTTCCATGTCTTTCTAGGGCACAACTTCTTTCAGGGGCAAATTTTGTTATCTTATTAATTATTTAGTTATATATCTGTAAACGAACACAAGAAGAAGACTGGCACATATTTATAAATGTAGATATACAAATAACTATATATTATAATATACAGCTCATTCGTTTCATGCTTCTATGTTTAACAGATGTTTCAGTACAAAAGTGATGGCCTACTAATGCTGCTGCCATTAACAAAAGTAAATAATAAATAAAATGCAGAACGTTTAACATAATGAACAGATTTCTGCTGACTGAATATGTTTGTTTATGGTTAATATTTTAAATGAGTTTTATTTTTATTTTATTACACTGACATTTACATGTAAAGTGCAATATAAATGACATATTATTATTATTATTATTATTATTATTATTATTATTATTATTATTATTATTATTATTATTATTATTTCTGATTTAATTTCGTTACTTTATGCCTTCTTTTATGTTATTACTAGCTGGATTCTTGGGTATTTCCAGACATAACTTTGAATTTTTAAATAAAATACAAAAAACGTCCAATTTATCTCACGTGACAGATAATGAAGCCTTTTCAACGCCTCAAGCCCAAGTACACCTTCACCTTTTAAATTAAGTCTCAGAATTTTGTTGTCATTCAACTTTGCACCACTTAAAATAAAAACAAATCACTAAGTTATGTTTAAAATACAAAAAATCACGCGCAATCGCTGCACCAGCAACATTTCCTGAAACACACAGCACCACCTTGTTGTTAAACTGGGTAAGAGCCTTGCTCTCCTGGCTGCTCTCTCGGTTCATTCGGGTGACTCCAAGCTGGCTTAGAATCGCACAGTCCAAATAATATGTATCGATGAGATTCAAATATCATGGAGATAACATCTTTTTGGGAATCCCAAAAAGAAATTCAGAAAGTAGGAGTCTGCAGGTATCCACTGTCACTCAGGATTCACTTTTCCACCAAATCTGTAAGACAGGAAACAGACAGAAAGAATGAAGCTCATGCATCAAAGGTCTAAAGGTCAGTGATTAAGTCTCAATACCACAGCAGCCTCCACCCACTCCGCCTGTTATAAATCCAAACAAACTGTTTGTTCATGCCTGTGTGAAGCCGTGCATGAACACACACAAAAGAACATGGTCAGTATTTATTTATTTAAAAATCTTCTAGCTATTCAGGTTTCTATTTAAATTACATTTTATCTGTAGGTACTTACTATACAGTTATTTATATTATTGCTCATATATATATATATATATATATATATATATTATATATATATATATATATATATATATATATATATATATATATATATATATATATATAATATATATATATATATATATATATATATATATATATATATATATATATATATATATATATATATATATATATATATATATATATATATATATATTATATATATATATATATATATATGCAATATATATATATGTAATATGTATATATATATACATATATATAGATATAGATATCTATATCTATATATGTAAGATATTACATGCACAACAGGCTTCATATTTATCATGTACTTTGCTGCCTTCATTTGCCAAGGGTGGGGCGGCTTGTGCCAGGTTAAACACCTGGAACATCTAATCAAAATAAAGAAAGAAAATGAGGGGGGACTTGTTGCAACAGTTGTCAGAAAGTTGTCAGATACAAACACAGGAAAGACAAAAAGACAAGAGGGTTTGATTCTTTTTACTCTTTTATTCTCCGTTCGCGAGGAGAACGTACAGAGATGTGTTTCATTTACGATCTCCTACCGCCCATCCCGCTGAATCCTCTCTTTTTATTTGTTTTGGGGAGTTTCCTAGTTATATACACATTGCTGCTCTACGACATAGAAAAGGGTCACACAGCTGCAACGTGATTCAGAATTACACAGCATATCATCTGGAACACATGTCCATGTATGACAAAACTAAAACATGTTACACAGTTTCACGCAATCTTTTGTGTCAAGGACACAGGAACTTCTTACCGAGCGGTTATCTAGTGAAACTGACTGCAACTCAAAACATTCATGTCGACTGCTCCCTTCAGTGCCTCCTTAAAACACACTCAGAAACATAGTTAAAGCAATTCAGAATAAATAATGATTTAATTAATTTAATTGCTCATTTGTCTGGATGTCACCCATTAAACCATTAACCATTAAACCAACTAAAAGTTAATTAGTAGCTTTTAGTTACTAATTAGTAGCTTTTAGTTGATGGCTACTTTGGAAATAATGCCACCTGTTGTTTAAATGGAAAAATAAATCAGCACTCCTGAAAATGCAGAAATAAAAATGCTAAATTATAAGTGTTGCCATGTCATAAACATGTACCGCGTGGCTGCAGGATCAGAAGCAGACGATCAAAAGGGAGAGAGAGAAAGAGAGATTTCTGCTTGACTACAGGACCAATCCTTTGGCACGTTTGCATCAGTTTTCATTTGCATTCCTGTTCTCTCAAAAGCCCCATTTGAATTTTGTATTTCCTACATGCACAATCTTTCACAAAGTTGCAAGGTGGCTTTTCAAAACTGACATGAATGAAGGATTTTTTTATGACTTGCTCTTTTTCTTGAGCTTCGTCTTTATGAAATTATACAATTTTACTGGCAGCGTTTTTATGCAAATGGCCTTTAGTCACCACACCCTGATATAGCCCTGTGCTACCCACCCCTTTCTTTCTCAGTGTGTAATATCTTCATCTGGATGCCTAAGTATGTCTCAGTGACTTTTCTTGCTCTGCTGGTCTAAAAGTCATGATTTCACTCATAAGCTGCAGTGTCTCATACCAGCTTCAACAAGGATTCTGTACAGCAACCTCCCAAAAGTCGACTTTAATTTTAACTGAGAGACAAAAAAATAAAAAATCCTCCACTTTTCAGCAATGAGGATGGGGCGATCAGTTCAACTTTGGTCTTTGGTTCTGGTGATATCGGCCACTATTATCTTCTTTATACTGTTCTTGGAAAACTCAGCAAGAGAAAAAACGTAAGTGCTTTTGAAGTTTCTATAACAGGAGATTAAAACTGTTTTTATGTTTAATTAGCTCGCAGTTTTGATCATTTACATCTCTTTCAATTTCATCAAGTTTAAATTACAACTGGATAGCCATGTCAAGAACATACAAAGTAAGCGGAGAAGATAAGCTGCTGCGCACTGGTGAAATATTGCAAAAGAAGGGAGAGTTGTCTACAACAAATACAACAGAGCCAACATCTGATCCGGGTGCCATTTCTTCTTCTGAAACTCCTATTCCTATGATTTTGAAAACGTTTTTCAAGAAGCTTCCTCAGTGGAGCTTTGAGGATATTTACAACTTGGATGCTCTGCCTAGACCTATGGTAAGCATTTTAAGATAAAATCAGAAATTAGAGTTAATTTGTGGTTGCCAGCAGAACAGCTTGGGCTTGTTTTTACTTGTTTGCCTTGGTGTGGATTTATCACTAAGTGTCGGACATCTTTGTGTGCTTAGCTGTCAAAAATCTGACCAAACTGCAATCCTGTGTCATAAATCTTTTAGATAGGTTACCGCTTTGCCAGCAATTTTTTAAAATGAAAATTAAGAATCGTTGCATTTTGCAACAAACAGATTCAAGGTTTTACAATTGATTTTTAAAAAATATATATTTGTATTGATTCAAGCAAATTGTACTTTTTTCGGTTTTGTCTTATTTTAGTGCATTTAACACTGTCCCCTTTTGAATTGATTAAAATATACCAAAAATGTTGTAAATCTAAAACGTATTTTAGAAAATCTCAGGTTAATGACAGATTATTTACCTCGGATCTGATCAGTGTAATATTATTTTATTTTGCACCAGAGAGGATCAAATGCCGTCGTAAAAAGGTTGGGAATAGACTTGGAACTGGATTTATTGCAGTCATGTTTTCCGGGGAAAACAGAAGGCAAAGTAATTTTTCAAGATATCATTGGGTGAATATATTAATGCCAAAATAATACTTAGTGTCCAAATATCACATGTACGATTTAACCCAAAATTATTCATATCCCTGGCAGATTTAGAATTCAAGGAATTTTTATTAAATTAATGAGTTTACTTTTGACTGAAAATGAGAAATGAGTCTCTCAAAATTAAATAAAGTACGATAAAAGGAGTATCAATTTGAGGATTTTTTAAATTAATTCAGATTTTCATTTTAAAAAATGCTAAATTTAAGACTATTTATACTCATAATTAATCAACAAAAAAAAAACTTTATTGCGATTACACCAATAAAAGACTTCTTTTAAAAGAAATGGCATTTTATTTAATTTATTTTTAATGCTTAAAGTAAAATAAAATAAAGTTAGTTCACCTACTAGTTTGGATATTTTTTTTAATCAAGTGATGCTGTTTTTAAAAACAACACAGTATTTTCTCATGCTGTTGATTTGACCCAATTGTACAGTTTGTTATTGTTGGTTCTGTTTTTGTGTAAATCTACCTGTCACTTTGCTGTTGTGATACCTGTATTTTAATTGTTACATAATTAAGTTTGTTTAAAGTGCCTCTCATTTCGAGTTGAAAGTTTCTTCTGAATTTTTGTGTCTCCCATTTTCAACTTCCAGCCCTTAAAACTTTTGGTGGCCATCACTTAAAACATCTACTACCTGTCTGACATCAAAATAACCGTCAAATGCTTATTCACCTTCACATCCGGAACTTACAGTGATCATTTTTCTGTCAACTGGGTCACACTTCACTTTGACAAACAAAACATGTCATTGCAATATTGTGAAATCTTGTGCCAGAATGTCACATCATCACACCTGTGTGAATTTTCAGTTTTAGTTTTGATTTATCTTGATGTTTTCTCTCCTCAGACTTGTCCGCAGTCTCTGCGTAACTCCAAGGACGAGCACTTCCAGAAAGCTTTCCTTCCTAACATTCGCATGTTTCTGCACAAAGACAACTTCAACATCAGAGAGTGGAACCGGCTCTCACACTTCAATAATCCTTTTGGTTTTATGCAAATGAAGCATGACGGTACGTATTTTCTCACACATATCTCACACATATCTCACACATAGCTCACACATAGCTCACACATAGAAAGCTATTTATAGCTTTCCGTTGCTATTTATAGCAACGGAAAGCTATTCATAGTCTTTCTACTAGGACATTAGTGCATCTCAAAAAATGTGACTGTTGCGTAAAAGTTTAATATATGGTAATTTTATAGAGATTCGTTTGAATAATGAGTATAATATTTCAATCTTTTATGTTTTGCAATTTTAATGATAAAGGCTTTCAGGTAAAGAAAACTCAAAATTTGGTCTCTGAAAAGACTAATCAAAAATGGATGTTTGGAGTATTTCGCCCACATCACCTTTCAATTAGATTATTACATCTTTGCAAAGTAGAAACCAATATTTGTGTAAAAGAAAACTGAAAATAAGTGTAGAAATAAGTGTAGATTTATTAAGAATCTCAAGGTCTTAAGCTACAATCTACTAAAATATTTTGATATTTACAAAAAAATCATGCTTGTAATTGTTCAAGTTGTAACTGAAATTCGTTACGTATTTTGTTTGCAGAGGTAATGCCTGTAGTGAAGCTGATCTCAAAGCCCAAAGAGCCGCTGCTCCTCCCAAAACCAGGCGGGGACGGCTGCGTCCACTGCGCCGTGGTGGGAACGGGCGGCATCCTGAACGGCTCAAAGATGGGCGCCGAGATCGATGCTCACGACTACGTGTTTCGGTAGGAAAACAGTAGAAAACAAACCTGTTGGTGGATTCAGCTGAGCAGCTGGTTAAACTGGGTGGAGACAACAGTGTAGGTTTTCACAATTTGTTGCATCTTCATAGATTTACTGAAGGTGAATAATATGTAACCTAATAATTTGGCAAAGAATTTATTTTTCACTGTTAGTTTTAAGGACGCTGTTCTGCTCTCATCTTACCATGTGAACTCAAACACATTTTATCTGCAAAATGAAAACACTGTTTCAGTTCTAGGATGGGATACAAAATTAATGTTAGTTTTGCAAAGATTATTCAAATCCATTATCAACTATATAAAACAGCACTCCATGGATGTCATAGAGTATTTTTTAATCAAATATAGGCAAAGAAAAAATGGAATATATAGCAAATACATGCAAAAGTATTTATGCCGCTTGAAATTTTCAAAATGTTGCGATTTACTTACAACTACAAACCTCACCATGGCTCACATGTGATACATCAAAACAAACAGATTATTGTACAGCTGAAGAAAAATGATAGATGTGACATGAATTTAGATTTCCCATCCTTTACTCTGATATTTCAAAACAAAGTTCAGGGTAAGACATTTCCTCATGACTATTAAATAAAGTCCACCTGTGTGTAACTTAATATTAGTATTGTCAATGTGTGAAACAGTGACAGCCAAAATATGAGGGATAATTGTTTTAATGAAATAAAGAAACAACTTGCAAATGAGACATGAAGGTAAAAATGACAAGGAAAACAAAAAAATTAATGCAAAAAGTCAAGGACAAGACAGGAACAAAAGAGCAACAAAAGAATTGAGAAGGGAATTAATAAAGTTTAATAACTTTTATCTGATTAGTGGATCAGAAACAGTTAGCTGGTTAGTAACCGGGTACAGCTGAGAGGGGACCAGTGAGGCAGCCTGAGGGAGAGAGAAATGAAGGCAAATCCAGACATAAACATGATTTAAAGATTTTATTTAAGAGTATCGGAGAAAATGGCATTGAAAATACGACATGTTTTTAGAGTTTTATTTGTAAAGAAAAAGTGGTAAACCTTGTATCATTTTGCAGCCATTTCACAATGATGAGTTATATTGTTCTAATCTATACCTTACAGTTTCAATTAAAATCATTTAAAGCCATGAAATGCTTAAATATTTAAGAGGCTGTGAATACTTTAACAAAGCACTTGATAAAATCTTTGACAACAGTTGAAAACTTACAAAAAAAAAAAAGATTGAACATTTCTTGAAGCAGACAGAATTACCGAATCTATTAGTTATATAACAATTGCATAGCAGCATGAAACACAAAGTCTCTTTTGCAATTGAGCAACATAAACCCTTACATCTGAATTATGAAATAAATCTGAAACTACAGTGTGTAACCAGCAACCGCCTCCTCAGCTGCTCTGGTAATTATTCTTCAGTAAGGTGGCACATTTATATCAAGCCATTAATATTTCCACACATTTTATTTTCTCAAATCAAAAGGAGTGTCTTTGGCTCAATGTGGGCACATCATAAAAGCATGGCTTCATTTATGAGCAAACAACGTGCATAAACTAATAAAACAGTGACTGCCAATTTACCCACGCATATTGCGGTTTTATAGTTCTCATAATGTTTCAAAAGTTTTTGATTCGCTGCAGAGAATGAAAAGGCAAAGTAAGAGTTTTGTCTTTCTGGATCTGGTTAAACAGAACAAACCTAAACACTGAAGTTTAGCTGTGGCAATTATAAACCAATGTGTCCTTTTATTTTTCTTTCTTGCATTATAACAAAAAAAAAAAAAAACACTGCAGTAGCAGACTTTTTTGTTTAAATTTATCTAAGAAGAAAAAGTTTCCATTACATACTTTAATCTTGTTTCTTGTATTGTGTTAGTTCACAAAATAAAACAGGAACAAATCTCACATTTTTCAAGGGCAACTTACCAAAATGAACAAATAAAATGACTGGTTTAAACCAATCCATCAGATTTTTTCAGTAACACCTGGAAATTTGTCAGACTTCGACAACCTGACAGTATCCCAGTGGACAGCTCTAGATTGAATTTCAAATTATCATTAATGTGACAGGATGAACGCCGCTGTGGTTGATGGTTATGAGGAAGACGTCGGAAACAGAACATCAGTTTATGTTCACACTGCTCACTCCATTACAGCATCCCCTATTTTTTACCACAAGTTTGGATACAAGGCTGCTCCGCATGATGAGGTATTAAACCAATTTATGTAATATTGTGTTTATATTCTATAAAAAAAATTAAAATGACTTTTTCTTGCTTTTTCTACGGAAGAGGATTAGGGCCACCGAAAAAAAAAAAAAAAAAAAAAAGAATTCTGACTTTAATCGCAAAGTTCTGACTTTAAAGTCAGAATGTTTTTTTTTTCGGTGGCCCTAATTCTCTTCCGTATTTTTCTTCTAACAGGGTATAAAATACGTCCTGATTCCTGAGGGCTTGAGGGACTTCCAGTGGCTCAGCGCCGTCATCAAAGGAGAAAGAGTCCCTGACGGGGAATATCGCAACAGGAAGTAAACATCAGATTTTACACATTGTCATTATTATTGTTATTATTATTAGGGAAATTTTCTGCACATTTACATGGTAGTGAAAAACTTGGGCATCTGATACGTATCCGATTTAGATACGACCTAACGTTCAGGTGGCATTCATCCGACCTGGACGTTACTGATACTCGACAAACGTCACTATTCTGCGTCCTGATACCAACCATTACGAACTATTATGAGGATTAAGCTGTTAATATGCTGCTCCGGTTGGATAACAACTTCAAATGTGTGAGCTATGCTCCACCGTTAGCATTCATGTTTACTTCCGCAAACACTGAGCACGGCTTCTCCTGTATGGTGGTTAGCAAAACATCATCAACGTTGACGTTATTGCGCCGTCTACTGCGCATGAGGGACGCTTTCAGGTCGTTTGGCCGTTCACACTGCAGAACACATACAGGTCGCATATATTTTGGATCCGTTAACGGCAACGACAAAAAAATAATCCGATTTAGGAATTGGGTCATTTCAGGCTGCAGTGTGAATTCCTGCTTCAAGAACCGTGGTTTGATCAGGGGTCATAGGTCACTTGACCCAATCACGAATGGATCATAGTCTTAGTGGAAAATACACAGTTAAATTATAATATTCATGATATATTATCATTTTTTAAATTTTTTTCCTCTATAATTCAGCGATATACTTTACCATAAAATACCACAAAAAGTATTATTTGATTGTAAACACAGCGGATGCACACAAGTTGATTGCAAAAAGAGCCGGTTGTTACCAGTTGCCATGGTTACTCACATTTATCGTGCTGTTTTAACCTTACCCAACATGTTGTCGGCTCCTACAACTGTTTATCACAGCATGATAAAATACATTGTGCTACAACATGACTAATTGACATTAGTCAATGGGAGACTAATGTCAATGTTTCCCATTGACATTTTAATGACCCAAATGAGTCATAAGCAGCTGAGTGAATAAATGACAAGAAAAAATGGCCAAAACCTCAGTGGCCGCCAGATATCACTTACTTGGAATATTAAAGCAATTTTATTCACAGTACAAACATGAGCTCTATCCATGGAGAGAAAGAGTTTTTTCTACAACTTTAAATTTCCGTAGAAAAAAAAACTAATTCATATTTATCGTACAAAGGAGAAATTAAATATGATAATTTCTTTCTATTTTGGTCACAATTAGCAGAAAAAATAACATGTAGCTGTAGCCACTAAGGCAGTTGGTAAACTAAGCCATCAGAAATTCGAAGTGTAGCAGGTTTGAAGGGGAGGCAGTGTGAGATACACTGTACTCATCTGAACGCAGATCTGCTTCCTCGGGTGAAGAAAGATGATCTGCACTGGCTGTGAGTCGTAAATTACTTCATCAGCCTAACTGTAAAAGCTTTAAATAGTTGGAAGAATGTAGTCTTGCTTGCTTTCTGCAGGCGGCATCCGCCGTCCAGAAGGTGCTGACGTAGCATGACATTGACTGATGATAAATTTATTTGTCATATACGTGTCTCTACCAACTGACAAACACACCCACAAAACAGAGCGAGCTCCAGTTTCTGGCAGGAGTGAATAGATGGGTGGAGGTAGTGTGTCTCAATGCCGTGTTGCATTCACTCTGTGGAAAAAAGAAATATGCTGTTGTGAATGTTTTTTTTGTTTCATGGTATTTGGCAGGACTGCGATAACATACAAAGGCAGCATAAAAGGAGTTTTTCATAATTGCGTCAGTTTAGAAACCATTTCAACCCAGAGGAGTTTGAAAAGAAAATATTTATCTTTGTTTTATATTGTCTTTTATTGTTTTGCTCTTCAGCGCCAGGACCTACTATTCAGGCCAGTACAATGAGACCCGGTTTTATGTCCTGCACCAGGACTTTCTGCGATATGTACGAAACAGGTCAGTGTTTCCAAACAAACATCCTGTAAATTAACTTCTCTTTTCTACAATAAACATGAATTGTAGCTTTTTCTCACCTAAAGATTCAATGAGATGAACTAGAACCGTTTTGTTGCACATGGAATCCACATTCAACGCAACAAAAGACATGTAGAGATTTTTTTGGGTGTTAATGGCATTAAATCAAAATGTATCCAACTTGATGTCATTGTTCTTAGCATATAGCATAGGGTTTCTCAACCCTTTTTCTTCGTCCACAGGTTTTTAAAATCAGACAATCTGAATCGAGGTAACTGGGCCATCGTCCGACCAACCAATGGGGCATTTGCTATTTTCACTGCTCTGCATGTTTGTGACACAGTAGGTTTATTTTCATCATATTACACATTGTACCAGTATTTGGTAAGGAGGTGCAGTCATTAAAAACTGTCGTTCTCACTGGTCCACTTTGATCTTGTCAGGTTATTAATGATGACGGGAATAAATGTTTCACCGCTTCTAAAGAACCTGAATGTTATCAAAACATACAGTTATTTAGTCCACAAGGACAATGTTGTGTTTCTACCTTGCATTTCAATCGCATAGGAACGAGTGCATATTTGAGTAGCACACATCTCCCTAAATATTTAATAAAGTAGTGATTTATTATTATTATTTTTTGTTTTCTCCTTGTTCTGTCATCCCCAGGTGAGTGCGTATGGATTCATGACTGACGACTACAGTAAATACTCCAACTACTACTTTCAAAAGTACCTGAAAACCAGCGTAGTTTTCTACGCCAACCATGACTACATTATGGAGAAGAATTTGTGGAAGAGCTTCCATGAAAGAAAAATAATGAAGCTGTTTCAAAAAGCTAAACCACAGGAAAAGACACAAAAGCCGCCACCGCTCGGACCGTCCCGATCAGCGATATTAAAAACAGGTTAATTCTGCTGCACTTTAAGAACGTTTTAGTTACTTATACTGCTGCACTTGAGGAGTAATAGTCTTACATTTAAAATAAATCTGAAGAGTACAGACAGAGAAGACGTGCTGTAAAGGAACACACACTGTGCAGTTAGATGAAGAATGTGTTTTTGTATGCATCAAGCTAAAACTTTCAGGGAATCAAATGTTCTCAATTTCATAGCCATTTATTTAATTTATTATTATTTTTTTTTTAGCTTTGATGTCTATTATTGCTTCAATAACACTGGTCAAAAAATATCTGGGGTTTTTCAACGTTTTTAGGGTGATTTTGATATGCTGAATCCAAAACTCACATTGGTCAACTTTCTGAACTAAAGGTGCAACACGAGCATCAGTGTTTATTATTCAACTTACAGAAATACATGTTTGTAACATTTAATTAATACATTATGTTAGAAAATGTTTTATTTTTCTCCTAAAATCTTTTGGGATGAGAAATATCCATGGAAATGAACTGATAATGTCTCAAAAATTGCATCAATTTAATCAGAAGATTGGATTTCTCTGAACCAAATTAGAATAAAAACCCGACCTGATTGAGGAAAAATGGATGTCATTTTTGGATTCACCAGCACAAACATAGTCCTAATTCAGTTGAAAAAAACAACTTACAAAAAATATTTTTTCTAACCCAGTCTAATTTATATAGCTGGGCGGGTTAATAAAAAAAAAAACAGCAAGTGAAAAAAAACTAGAGATCCAAACCTATTGGATATTTAAACTGTCAAAAAGACAGTATATTCATAATTTTGTAAGATGAATTATTTGTAATAACTGTAAGTAGTTTTCACCAGCTCATCGTCCTTCACCACCGTCAGATTGTTACCGATGAACAATTGTAGGAATATCCATGAATTAAGCACAAAGCTGCTGATTTAAAAACTGTAAACAGGCTATTTTGTTCATTTCCTTTTATATTTAACAAAAATAAAAATAGTTTTCCACATTCCTACAAAGTAGTCGATTAAGCAGAACCCTAAACATACATTTATTTTGGCAACACCAACGTTTCATTGTTACAGTTGAATGTTTTCAAAGCTGTATGAACTTTCTCAGCACTGAATATCTGTTGGCAATTTTTTAAAATTTTGATCTTTTAATTTCTTTTTATTCACATCCAGGTTTGGGAAAATTGTCAAGCATTTTAATCTTAAATCCAATTTTAAGAGATTGCTCTGAATTGTTTCTCCTGATATTTTCTAGTTTGTAACATTTATATTTACTTTTAAAGCAGTATCCTTTTCCTCTGTTAGCCGTATCTCTGTATTAAAGTGAATGAAACAATTACTTTAATGTGTTTGAGCATTTATTACGATTTTGTTTTTTTTTAACCATGGTTATAAAGTTTATTTAACTATGGTTATGAAGTTTATTTTCCAAGGGCTACCGGGTTTATATAACAAACTTGTAAAACTATAACTAGAAAATTCCTGGAGAAATTTAACCGGGGCCTGCCAAAGTGTGCCCGTCGGATTGGACCCAGCGTTCTGATGCTTAGCATCAATGCTAAGCTTGGCTAAAAAATCACAAGAATGTTTTCTAACATGGACTTGCACCATTCGGTCTGTTAAAATAAGTATATATGCTAAAATTAGCCAAAATGCTAATGTTAGCATTAGCAAATGCTAATGTCAGTAGCATGTGGGGCATCACTAGCATGTTGTCTGTATTTGACTTACTCCATTTAGTACACGAAACATGGCTAATAAGCTTTAGACATAGCTAATACCTTATTTAAGGTAAAATGCTAATGCTAATGCTCTGTCTTGCTGCGGAAGACAGAGCCCTAACCTGAGAGAAAAAGATAATGAAAAATAATATCATTGCAGCGCCTGCGGCGCTGCCCTAGCCACAAACGAATCTTAAGGCTTTTATTTTGAAATTTTCAGTAAGCTTCATTTTAAATGTCCAAACTATTTTGAACATTGGACATGGGATTAACATGATCCCATTAACATGGGATCATGTTAATCCCATGATTAACATTCATTGGGTTAAATGAGTTATAAAATGCCCAAAACAAAAATGAACTGACTTAAAAGTTTCAGGGCTTTTATTTTGAAATTTTCAGAAATCATCGTTTCTAAGGGCCCAACTAATCCCATGTGTAACAGTGATTGGGTTAAATCAGTTATATTTTGCTCCAAAGAGCAATTATCTGAATTAAAAATTGTCAGGGCTTTTATTTTGAAATTTTCATTAAGGTTAATTTTAAATTGCTTCAGTAATCCCATGTGTAACAACGGTTGGTTAAAATCAGTTATAAAACTCCCAAAACACAAGTAGTTCTAAAGGATGGCTTAGTCCTCCTCAGTATAAAGTGACAGTTCCGCCATGTTGTAGTTCTTTAATTCAGTCATTGTAGTTCTAAAGAGCAGCTCAACTGTCATGTGAGTGACACATAATTCCAACTGTTTGAAGCAGTTAGTTTTTGTGAAAGGCCTGAGAGGAATATTCAGGCTTTTATTTTGAAATTTTCAGTAGGCTTTATTTTAAAGAGCCACACTAATCCTATGAGTAACAGTGTTTGGGATAAATCAGTTATCTATTGGTGAAAACACCAAGTAGTTCTACATGTAAGTTCTGCCCTGTTTTAAATGATTTTTATTTAAAACTACAAATATGGAGAATTTGTAGTCCTAATCAGCTGCTCGACCAAGTTATCTATTGGTCAAAACAGCAAGTAGTTGTACATGTCAGTTCTGCCCTGTTTTAACTGATTTTGATTTAAAACTACAAATATGGAGTATTTGTAGTCCTAATCAGCTGCTCGGCCCTGCTGTGTTCATAAATCAGTTATCTATTGGTCAAAACAGCAAGTAGTTCTACATGTCAGTTCTGCCCTCTGTTTTAACTGATTTTTATTTAAAACTACAAATATGGAGTATTTGTAGTCCTAATCTGTAGTCCTAATCAGCTGCTCGGCCCTGCTGTGTTCCGTTGCTATGGGAATGGATCCTCTGCCAACTGTCATGTGTGTGAGACAGAAAGGTGGAGAAAGAATTCTATCTTTGTGAGACACCCTGTCAGTTTGAATGGAAAAACCATTCCGAACAACTCCTTCCCGTTCGGGAACCGTGACACGTATCGGAAAACGGTTTGAAGCGTATGAGAGTGCTATCTTTCGTCTCCGATAGTACCGCGATTCATATCTGTACATCACTCACAGTAATAACAGCGACGAGATAGAAATGGTTGTGCGCTGAGGTTTGACATTTTTGAGAAATACATGGAAGTCAATGAGGCTGAGGGTGTGAAAATCCTGTCGCATGACTTCGCTCTAAAGCACCTTGACAGAAAACCGTAAGCCCTAGGACAATTTCGAAAACATTTTACCGGAGCAGACACTCGTATCGATGTTTTGACTGAGTTTGATACCGATAGGGCGATATTTGTGGGCGTGACGGCAATTTCAAAATTTATTTGGGGGTCAAAATCTCTCTGCTTCCCACACTCTAACGAGACGTCGGTTACACTCTAGTTCCCGCCGTTTCAAACTGACAAAAATTTAATAATAAAGAAACGTTCTATTGGGTGAAGAACAATAGGTGCCTGCCATGCAATGCATGATGCATTGCTATGGGCAGGCCCCAATAATAAAGAAACATTCTATTAGGTGAAGAACAATAGGTGCCTGCCATGCAATGCATGGAGGCAGTGACTCACTTGCTTCGCAAGTGAGCCACTGCTCTCCTTATGCATTGCTATGGGCAGGCCCCAATTACAAGCTAGTGTAGACACTTCAATAGTCTAGCTTTGTGGGAGTCGTAATTTTAAATTCAAACGTCGTCTAGTTTTTTATGTTTTTATAAGAGATAGTTAAGTGTTTGATTGGATAATTTAACAACACATGAACTCCCGGATCATAAAGTTAAAAAGCTTCTCCTTCTTTCTCTCTGCCTTCAACCAAATAGTTTGTGAGAAGAACAAATAAAAATAAAAGGGACTGTTTGAAAACCTGCAAGCTAGAACAAAAGTTGTATTGGAAATTCAAATTGAAAATGTTCGTTGAAACTACAGCCTATGCCCATTTTTCTGACAGGACAGAATGACTAAATGTTCTGTTGTGATCGTTTCATAAGTTTACATAACTATGGTTTGTAAATTTTACAACTTTTGGTGATAAAGGACTTTGAACTTTCTCTTTGCTGAAATGTGCAGTACAACTAAACTTGACTTACCTAAAAGCAAATCTCTTATCAGATTTACAATCAGGTTTAGGATCTGATCATTTTTATATTTTGCTGAGCACTTTGGCTTTCATTAAAAAGTGCTGTCGAAATAAAACTAAATTGTACTAAGTTGCCCTATTATAAATACTGTGACAGAACTACGTTTTACCGTCCTCGTCCTCACAGCAGCAGGTTCCTGTTCCTTTAAATCCAACATTCATGTGTCATGCATGCACCCCCTTGAATTAATCTGGTTATTCTTCACCATTAAGCTAATAAAAGACAGTGGAATATTGTTTCTCTTGAGACTTTTAAAAAAATACCAAATATCAATAAAAAAAACTAGATGTTTCAGTTTTGTCTTACTGCTGCTGTGCACTCAATTCAAATTCAAGTATTTCAGTCCCACCCAGTTACTTTTGTGTGTGACCTCACTGTCTTTGAGCAAATTCCTCACCTGATCTTGCAGGCAGTTTTCCCATGTCATATCAACAAGGCGTGTTTTTAGTTCTGTCCTGTGAGGCCTCCTTTATAAAACATTTACTTATCAGGCGCATCCTTGTCCACATTATTCACATCTTTATTTCTCAGGAATGGCACGACAAGTGCTCAAGCTGTTTTCTTTTGTGTCTGTGATTTTATTCAGTATCGTTCTTTTCATAATATCTCAGGAAAATTTACCAAGTAACATCAGGTAAGTGCTTTTGTGATTTCTTATTTATATACTAATATGTTTTGTGTTGTGCTGTGTGATCACCATTTTTGTTGTTGTTGTTATTTTATCCAAACCCAGATATAGATGGATAGCCATGTCGACAGTAAAACATTTCAAAGCACTGGACAGCTTTTATAAAAATGAAAGATTGTGGCAAAATGAAGGAAATGTGACCTTGTTAAATGCTACGAGAGATTCACTGACAATGTTAGAGATGGGTCAAATGGATAAATATCGTGTTGAATATCCCATTCCAATGATACACAAGAGTTTCTTCAAGAAACTTCCTCAGTGGACTTTTGAGGACATTTATAACTTGGATGCTCCGCCAAGATCTACGGTGAGTCAAAAGGGGGACTTTTGTGTCCCCCTTTTGGTGAGACACAAAAGGGGGAAAAAAATTAAAGAGTAGAATTATAATAGGGAGTGGCAGTTCAGGTAGGTTCTGTTATTAGCTTTTGGTGTGGCCCTGTTGACTTTCCTCCTTATAGACTTTGTTTTTACATGTCTTTGTATGCCTCTGTGGGTCTAGCAAAAACAAAAGTTTGACAGGCTGTTTTCACACCTGATAGTCCAGTAGACTCATTTTGATTGGGGATCAAAATTGTTACCTTTTCACCTGGTGCTGTTCACATTACTGCACTATCAGCCATCCATCCATCCATTTTCTGTTGACGCTTATCTCTAGTGGGGTCGGGCGGTGCTGGTTCCTATCTCCAGCTACGTTACGGGCGAGAGGCGGGGTTCACCCTGCACCGGTGGCCAGTCTTTTGCAAGGCGACGCAGAGACATACACGACAACCAACCACACACACCTAGGGAGAATTTAGAGAGACCAATTAACCAAATAACCAAATAACCCATGCAAACCTTCTTGCTGCAAGGCAACAGTGCGACCAACTGTGCCACTGTGCAGCTCTGCACTGTCAACCATCCTAACTAATTGAAAAAACTGTTCTCCTCCTCTCCTGTGGTTTCCAAGAACTATTGAAGGAAACGGCAGAAAAACCTCAGAAGAAGACATGAACTTAACATCCTTCTTCACAAAATGTAAACAAAAATGGAATAGAATCACATTTTACAAGTTGTAGAGTTTATCTTTTGTACATATTTGGCAACAGACCACAAGTTATTTCTCCCTCTAATGTTGGAGTCTTGTGTTTGTTTTGGTTTTATTTACCCAGAATGCCCTGCCCTTTAGTTTTTCTACCTGTTTTTGGAGTAGTCTCTCCAGAAACAGAAACTGCATTCATATATTAATTTAAACCGCACTAGAGTTCACTTGAAATGAGATCTAGGATTTTAGGCGGACCAGACTTTGCTTTTTGGTCCACATCAGAGTTCGATTTCACATTCACACCTCCCCAAACAAAACTGACTTTGTAGGCAAATGAACCAGAGTTTTATTCAAGTTGACGAAACAGAATTGGTATGAATGCTCCCTAAGATTACTAAAAATAAAACATATCTTTTAGCAATATCTCATCGATAAATAAAAATACGACTACTGTCTCACCTTCAGAAATGTGTCCGTTCTCTGCGCAACTCCAAGGACGAGGACTTTCAGAAAGCTTTCCTTCCCAACATTCGCATGTTTCTGCATAAAGATAACATGAACATGAGAGAGTGGAACCGGCTTTCACATTTCAACAATCCCTTTGGCTTTATGGATATGGCGTATGAAGGTAAGGGTTTACTTAGACTGTAAGAAAAACATTTTCTTCACACTTCCTCTTGATTTTAAGGTATTGTTAAAGAGGTTGCACCAACTAATCGACGAGTCGATTCCTTTCTCTGCAGTGACTTTTTATGTGGCTAAAAAAACCACATAAAAATCACTTAAAACTGATTTTTCAAGAAGATGAAAGACGAACTTTATTTGTCAGATAGTTTGAATTGTATAAAAATATGAAATAATTTTGCAAAGACTATTGGAATAAGTGTGAACATACCTTTCAAACTTATTTAGCTAATCTAGGCCTTTATTTTGCTGGGTGAAGTATGTTCTATTATTGCAGAATTTAATTCATTTTCTTATCTTTCATTTGACGCTTTGTACTGGAATAGTAAAGGAAATCTATTGGCACATCATACCCACATGCTGCCACTGAGTGTGTCTTTAAAAATCACCACCAAACAAACTGAATTGTGTTCGCTTTTGTCTGCAGATGTAATGCCAGTGTTGAAGCTGATCTCAAAGCCCAAAGAACCGCTGCTCCGCCCAAAACCAGGCGGGGACGGCTGCATTCACTGTGCCGTGGTGGGAACAGCAGGCATCCTGAACGGCTCCAAAATGGGCGCTGAGATTGATGCGCACGACTACGTCTTTAGGTAAGAAAAGAGCAGACCAAACAGGCTGCTTTAGATGATTGTGCACTAGGTATTTTAAGCATTTTATTTACTGATTTTGAGATATTTATTGGAGTCACTCGCCCTGAAAAATAAGCTCATCGTTGAAAGGATGTGCAGCAAAAGCTTGGCAGAGCTTCCTCAGTTCTGCAGAATCCGAACAGCTAAAGATATTCTTGTGGACCCAAATCCCCTTTTTTTTACTGCCATTACAATTTATAGTGATAAAATGCAACTTTAAAAGTTGCAAATGCTCATTTATCCTTAAAAGTGTCTTTCTCATCAATAATTTTAGATGGTAATAAGCCCAAATAGAGACCATGGTAGTCTATAATTGTATCGTGTGAAATGCATCAGTGATGTTGTGGTTATTATTGTTGTTATTTCATTGTGTTTGTACTTTTATTTGTTATTGTTTTTTACCGGCTGCCAAACAAAATGACCACTGAGTACAATGAGGTTGATCTTAACCCTGTAAGACCCAGCGTTTTGTAAAAAAGGTTAAATGTTTTTCATTAATTCAAGGTGTGACATCAAATTATCATCCTAAAAGTGATAATAATCACTTTATAATCATCCTAATAATCACTTTTAGGATGATAAAGAAAAGGAAAAAAACACTGGAATAAATTATACTAAAACTAAATATGCCAAGGCCTGTTGAGCAATAGACGCTGTCTATATGGACAAAAGTAATTGGAATAAACAAATACAAAGGACGATCAGAATAGAAATGTGTAGTTTAAACACCTCAACTGGAATACATTTATAGTCACAATGAGAGGGGTGGTTTATGCCAATTACTAATCCAAAGAGTGCGCATGTAAATACTTGTTCTGCTCATGTGATTGTATCATTGTGTCTCTGGCAAACTGACCTGACCAATAATGTGTGTCTTTTGTCAGAATTACATATTTACACTTCAGTGTTAAGAAAATATGTCAGGGAATCAAGAGATTTGTTAATCTCTCATTCAGGAAAACCAGCAGCAAATTGCTTTGCCTGCAGCTTCATGACAGAGTACAGTAACAATCAAAACAGACTGCTGCAGCTTTTTTTATGTTCAGTGCAGACTGAACATAAAACAGCAACATAAAAACTGCGTCGGTGCTTCTACTCTGAATAAATTTAGACATTTGGATAATTTTATTTGAATGCATTTCAGATGTGCGTTTGTAAACAAAGCGGCAGCTGAGGAACACAAATATGAAAAACAAAGAAATGATTGAAGAACAAACACAAATGAAAACCAAAGCGTAAACAACACAAGAATGTGACATTTGTGTCTTAAGTGTTTCTGTTTTGTATTTGTAAAACAATTTTTATGCAATCTAACATCTCGACTTACTTTCGGTAAAATATAAAATGCAGAGCATTCGTTCCACTTTATGTATGTCAGAGAAAAGTAAATGAAAAATGTAAAGAGAAACAGTCGTTCTATAAAAAGCAGGAGCTTTGACACAAAAATATCAGCATTGACGTCGACAAAGTGGGAATGATTATTAGGCCAAAATTTTTTTTAAAGTTTATAATTTTTCAGAACAAAATTTAATGCGTGAGATTATTTGAAGACATCTGCTAAGACAACTACACCTCTGTCAGATCGCTCACCGAAACTGTGAAAGAGCTTTGCTCCACACTTTATGTGGTTTATCTTGAAAAACAAGGCTTGAGCTTTGTGCCAGGATTAACTATCTAAATAAGTATGACTGGCTGTTAAAAGATTGCAGAGGTAATATCTCCTTACAAAAAGGAATGCAGCAGCATTGCGGTTTGCTTGTTTAAACAAGTGCATAAACCGGATAATAATGTCTCTTCCTCGATGACAACAGAGGCCTTTTCATTTCCACTCAACCGAGGCGGATGAGTGTTTCTGAATCTGTGGTTATTGCGCCACGATTTCCTCTACAAAGACGTCAGAGTGAGAAGATTTAGTTTAGAGTTTGTTCAGGACCCACATTTAGCTGCAGCAGTGCTACAGCTAATATTCTTAATTTCGTCCACATTTCACTTTATTACACCAATAAAACAAGTTTTAGAAATTAAATAAAGACAAAAAAGAAAAATATGGCAGAATGCAGGTCATTTTAGGTTAAATACATAATTAACTCTGAGCTTACGTTACTTGCAGTGTACTAAAATATTGTTTTATCTGTTATTTGAAATTTGTACTATTATTAAATATTGAATTAGTTGGCATTAAATTATAGAGGTGAATACCACAGAACAATACATTAGTTCTGACTTGGGTAAAATGCATCTAATTTTAATGTATGGAGTAATTTTAACATTTGAAATGCTCAAGAGTTGATTTAACTCTGCCAAGTTCACATTTTGACCAAACTATGTATTTTAAAATAAAATCACAGCTGTTTTTGTGCGATAATAAACACCCGAAGCTCTGGTGTGTTTTTGTGACAGGATGAACGGTGCGGTGATCGAAGGCTACGAGGAAGACGTGGGGAACAGAACATCAGTGTATGTTCACACATCTTTCTCCATCTCTTCGTCCCTTTACAGATTCAAGAAGTACGGATACAAATCGGCTCCACATGATGAGGTACAGAAGCGACAACATCGACACAAAGTGTTAGTTATTGTATTCATGAAACATTAAGCTGCTGTTTTTTACAGGGCATAAAGTACGTCATGATTCCTGAGGGGATGAGGGACTACAAGTGGCTCAAGGCTCTGATCAGAGAAGACAAGGAGTCTAAAAACAAGTGACTAACATTTTGTTTCATTTATTTATTCTCTATCTGCAGAAGATGCAAATAAACCTCTAAATACTCTGCACTAAACAAGTGATGAAAACAGATGAAAAAGCTTCAAATTATCTGCTAAATTTGATTATTAGAGAAAATCTGTAAGGTAAATTTAGTCGAGGCTCCGTTAGCTTGACTTGATGCAGAAAGGTTTTGTTTCATTGAGGCAATTTGTCCAAATTGTCTCTGTTGCTGGTTCTGGTGTCTTTTTATCTTCCTGTTGAAAAAACTCCAGAAATTCAAGTTTAAATCACACCAGTTCATTTGCCAAATAAACACAAAGGTACCAAAGTCACTGAACAAGGTTTTCTACTTTCAACCTGATTTACTAAAACAGTTTCTCACGTTGTCAACTGAAAGTACAAGCAGCTTTCTATTCACCGTTTCTTTTTTTCATGATGTTTTCTTTGTGTTTTTGCCCTGCAGCCCCAGAACTTACTACTCAGGCCAGTACAATGAGAGCCGGTTTTATATCCTGCACCAGGATTTCCTGCGATACGTACGAAACAGGTGAGTCTCTGATCACAATCCTATTCAAATGTCTTCAGTTTAGGCTTCCGCTGGTTTATGCAAAGTGACAACGATTTCAAATGTCGTTTCTGAGTAGGTTTATTTCTCTTCAGTTCAGTTTGTTCAACTATAATGGAAATAAATATGTAGAACAGTTTCCTGAATGTCCAGAGAAGTGAACACACAACTTTTTCATCAGAATGAAAGTTAAAATCTAAAACAAAATTATAAAATTATATGTAAGATTAAAAATGTTCAGTTCTACTTTTAGTAAATAATGGATAAAATATCTTAAATAACATAACTTTTTGTCTAAATAAAATAAATTTGATGAATAAATAATACAGTTTTGACAAACCTCACATCAATAAAAGTTAAAATAAAACCTATAATTTCTCAGTTTACAGTTTACCAGTAGCACATCAAACATTGGCATAATAATGGAGATTAGAAATCAGTCATAATGTTCTGAATTGATGCATATATATTAATAAAATATTTTAAAATGCTTTTGGACATACCTTTAACCACAACTTTTTCCTTAACTCACAGGTTTTTAAAATCAAACAATCTGAATCAAGGATACTGGGCAATCGTTCGTCCAACCAACGGGGCATTCACTATCTTTACAGCTCTGCACGCTTGTGACACTGTAAGTACATCAAACTGCACTTTATTTATGAATCCAGCTTTTACTTAATGCCATTTTGTTGCTTTTATTTAATTCGTTGCTCTTCACCTTTCCTCCACGTTCTTTTTCAGGTGAGTGCCTACGGATTCATGACAGAAGACTACAATAAATACTCCTGCTACTACGTTGAAAGGCACCTGAAAACCAACGTGATTTTCTACAGCAACCACGATTACATTATGGAGAAGAACTTATGGAAGAGGCTTCACGACAAAAAGATAATAAAGCTTTACCAAAGAACTTGACCACAAGATAGGATCAACAAACAGTTCCGAAACTCTGAGGATGACTGTTACATATTTTGGAAACAAAATATACAGAGACTGTGTTTACTCCAGTTTATATCATGCTTTTATGGTGGCTTAAATAAATGTGAAAAGTATAGACCAGTGAAGATTTTTGGGATAAATGTTGCAGGTGATATTAGTAAATGTAATGAACATTTTGTGGCTGAATGAAATGAAGATTTAATTAATAAAAAATAAATAAAAATAAAAAATTCCCAGAAAATATGTAGCAAATTTAGATTTTGTAAGATTTGCGCAAAAGAATGTCCCAGAACTTATTCTTTACTGCAGAACAATGAGACCGGGTTCTGTTTTCTTCTGTAGGACTTTCTGTGATATGTACTGATCAGGTCAGCATTATTTTTGCTTATTTTTTTTGCCACTTTGTGGCCTTTATCGGATGGATAATATAGACAAGGTGGAAAAGGGGAAGACTTGCAGCAAATTACAGCAACCAGGAATCAAACCCAAGAAAACTGTATCGAAGTTTATTGTCATGTCCAGTGTTTTTCGTGTGTTTATTTGAGTTTTCTGTGTCCTGAGTCTCCTCGTTGTCCTGTCTTCCCCTTGATTACTCCCAGGTGTGTCTTGTTCCCTTGATTACCTTCTGTGTATTTAATCCCTACTGTGTCCTTTGTTCCTCGTCGTTACTTGTCGAAGTTTGTGACTCCTGTCGTTGTCGTGCATTCTGCCTGTTAGACCGGTTGCTACCTGTGTGAGGCCTGGCTTCTGCTCAGCCATGATTGTTTTGTCGACTGTGTGTTCTGGGCATTTCTGGTTATTAAACTTCCACCATTCATCTTACCTGGGCCTCCAAGCGTCTGCCTCACCACCTCTACAACACCACCACATGACATTTATAGCCTCTTAAATGTTGCTTCAGCTCCAGAAACTGAGCCACCCAGCAACCCAAGGTCAGTATTTAATCACTATAAAGCGCTGGACACACTTTTGTTTTTTTGCTAATGACAGAGCTCATTTTTAGCACCTTAAACCTCAGAAATTACATCTTTTGGTCATAAAATAAATCTGTTCCCCTCAACATCAACCACCAAGCATTGTTTGCAACACAGTGTGTGTGTGTGTGTGTATGTGATGAATGTTTCCCTAACCACACCCCATCGCATCAGTGCCAGAAACATAATTAGAGATAATTTTCTTCAGAAGGAGGACCATTTCATTTTCTGGTTACAATACAATGTACTTGTCAGTCCTGTTAACATACTTTCAATGTATCACACATTCCTATAAGCAAAGCTTTGAAAATTGTGGAATGTGCTTTCAGTTCCAAATTTTAAAACCAGATCCGATCCATCTCCACTTATTCCTCAACGTGAAACTTATGAGAAGCTAAAACACTTAAATTAATGAATGAGCTTAACTATGTGTTAGTCTTCAGTGAACTTGTCACAAAGCTGCTTATTGAGAATGACACCGTCTGTTTGCTTTTATGACGCACTAAAACGCTCAGCAGAAGGCATATCCAAGTTGTCTGATTAAATTCGTGACTCATTTGCAACACAATCTTGTTTCTGCAATTCTTTCTATTCATCAGCTGTTATTAAAGGCAACTAGTGCCACAAAAACTTGCTCACTGAAGCAACAAACACTTAGAATGATCAATAATAATGGTAAATTGTCTTCAAATCTGGAGAAAGTTTGAAAAACTCGACTCATCCTGAAGCATAACGACCAGGTTTTTATTTAGGATTAAATTAAACATTGATATTTTTGGTATAAAGACTATTAGCAGCATTGTTAAATGAAATCAAAATTGTATAATTTCTGCCAAGTAAGATATTGGAGCTGCTGAATGTAATATTATTGTTATGATGACTTTATTGATGTAGCCCACTTCATTCATCATTTATCATGAAAAATATATTTTTATAATAATTTTTATTCATCACTGTCTTGATACATTTCAATTACTAAAAAACACAACTAATGATGTTGTCTAAAACTTTGTTTTATTATTTTCTCTATTATTTTGTTCCACAAGAGCATCAATAAATATCCAAAAACAGTCATAAAAGGGACTTCTTTAAGAAAGTGACGTCCTGAAGAAGCGTGTTTATTTTTTGACATTATTCAGGAACAGTATTTGTGTTTGTGATGCTACTAATGCTGTGCCATACAGTCGCAACCATGTTGTCTTCTAACAAGAAACTGATAATTTTTATTGTCATTTTTGTCGTTTTCACAATAGCACCATAAAATATTATGATAAAATTTCAAATTTCACCCGTCTCCATCCCTACTTGCTTTTGGACTGTAATGTTGCACACAGAGTGAATCCACACCCAATTACATGCAAACTCCACCAGTTCAAATGAAAAGAAGGAGGGTGTGTTTCAGGGAGCGTTTATCTGGAATATTGTCTTTCATTTCAATGTGAAGTAATATCAAAAGGTTATAAAACCAAACTTCAAGTGACAGGACAGAATAGGTCTCCCACTGACCTAAAACTCACCTTGACTGCTTTACGTTTTGTGGCCAAATGTTTACTTTCTAAACTTTACAGATTTTTAAATGTACATTTAAAGATCAGAACAATGTCTCCAAGTAAAACAAGGCTGATGAAAGACATTCTTTTGTCTTTTTCTTTGTTTATACAGTCCCTGAATACAATTTACAAATAAAGCCGGTGGTGCAAGTCACATTCTTGTTTATGAGGCAGCAAACTGTTTATTGCTCTTCCACAATTCTTTTCCAGTTCCTTTGGCCTCATTTTGTAAAAGTTGGATGTTTAAATTGGATGACTACAAATGTTAAATATAGCACATTACCATTATTTCACACACACACACACTGTCATCGTGTAAGCAAACCAGACTTAAGCGGCGTGTTGCAGAATATTTAAAGAATAAGAGAAAACATTAATTTCTAGATAAGAACCAGAGATGAAACAAAAAGCCACACAGGAAGTAACCAGGCAGGGAACTGAGCAAACAGGAGAATCCAGCAAGGAGTGGAAGAGAATGAGGATCTTAAAGATACAGGAGCAAATAGTAGCAGGATGCAGCTGGGAGGGGACCATGAAGGCAGACTGAGGGAGAGCAATGGCCCAGGAGAAGCAGAGAAGGAGTAAACACTAAATTTAAACATGAAAAATCAACAACTAATCTGAGAATAAGAAACAACAGATCTAACTTGCATGACTCAGTTTTTTGTCTCTGTGAAAAAGTGCTGTCTTCACAATCGTTTCTTTGGCAAGCCCTTCAGATCGCTTTGAGAAAATTCCTCTGTATATTAAACAAACATCTACTAAGAACAGACTGATCAAAGATACAGTCAGAAACTAAGGCAGCTGTTGAATGAACAAAGAAATGACATAACAAAACAAAAACAATAATGGTCGAGGCTGGATTGTAACGATCAATCAGTTAGTAGAAATTAATGCTCATGTGGGATTGGTGAAATACTCACATGAACTGTTAAAACCTTGCAGATCAGGAGAAGCAACATTTTCTGAGCTGATGAAATCAAAGTAACCTTTAGCTCTAAACCTTTGTTTTCACCAAGTTTGGAGAAAAACATGTGGGAACTGCAGGCAACATGAACAGCTCCAACGTGGGAGTAGAAACTGATGCTCAGGGCTACGTTTTCCGATAAGAAAAAATAAAATAAAATAAAATAAACCTGCTAGGTTGGTTGAACAGGAATTCAAAACATCCTGCCTGCAAGAACATCATCTAATGATTGACTTTTTGAGATGTGTTGTGTTTAAGAGGTGAGACTGCTCATGTATTGAGAATGCTTTTTAAAGTTCCGCTTGGAGATTCTTCAGACGGAAAACATTTGAAGGTGGTTTAACTTGAAAATAAAAATCCACCTGCTGTTTTGAAAATGCATTAAGTCGACAAGAAAATAGTTCTGGTTGTAACTCAAAAATTAAAGTTGATTTAATAAGAGCCAAGTTGTCTAAGGATTGTTTTTTAAGATTTAATAGAATTTATAGAAAAAATGTCCTCACCAAGTTAAAGAGCACATGTTTGTCTTTTATTTTTACTCACAATATCAAATTAAAATAACTACTCATTTAGTGTGAACAGGACATTAACCGCAAGTTTTGCAAACTTAAAATAAACATTTACCCTGATAAAACACAAGCGTGCCACAAGCCACATTTAGTTGTGTGTACTATCTTCTATTCTTTAAGTTATTTATCAAGATTTAGATTTTGAATCTAAATGTGAGTTTGTGAAAGGTAAACTTGAAGCAATAAGTTGTGTTAACTTTATTAATTTTTTCAAACCTAAAAGAGTTGAATAAACTAGAGTTTTTAGATTCACATTTAAAGAAAATTTGGACAAAAAAAAAAGACAGGAGAGGGAAGTATTTCCCAGAATGCTTAGCAGCATGTTTTTGTATCCTGAGATGAAAGTGCGTTACATTGATCTGACTGCATTATTAAGGTAAATGTTTATTTAATGTTTTGTTCACACTAAATGTGTTTTAGCAAAATTCATTAATAAAATTTTATTTTCAGATGAGAAATTTTGTTCATGCAATTTTAAACAAGAATTTAAATTATTATGAAGTAAAATAAATACTTATTGTAATTTGATATTATGAGTGAAAATAATAGAGAAATATGGCAGTTTTTAAAAAAAAATTTTTTGGCATATTGTGAAATAGTTATTTGCTTTAAATTGCAGCATTAAGTTAAAACTCCCAATTCAAGATTAATGAACTTAAAAAATAATGTTTTGACAACTTGTCTCTTGTCAACTTTATGAACTTTAATTTCTAAACCCCAACAATTTTCTTGTTGATTTAAACTGTGTTTTCAAGGCAGCAGGTGGATTTTCATTTTCAAGCTAAACCACCTTCTAATGTTTTACAGTTTGTGCCTCCTTGTTGTGTGTCTTCCTTCATTATACACCACAGTTTAAAAAAAACAAACTGTACAAACTGTATAAAAATGGGTATTGGCACGTCAAGTCACAATCACATGTTGAGACAAAATCATTTCCGTTAAATTATTTTTACGTGACCAGTGATGATTAAAAACAACAAACAAGAACAAACATTGGAACATTGCATGGCAACCGGTTACCATTCCAATGTAACTGGTTGCATTGGTCTCCAGTTACATTGCAACCTGAGACCAATTCAATCCCATCCAGACTGATTAATTTTCGTTTGGACTCTCATCCAAAGACAACTTCTGAACCAGATTTTCCACCCAGTTTAAGTCTTCGAGACAGAATGTATGCTTGTGTGTTAAGGTTCTGTGCTGTGCTTAGTTTCATTTGCGCTTCTGTTTTGTTCATTTGCTTAAATCTTGCCTCTGTCTGATAGAGGGTGGTTTTAGTATTAGAAGTAAATTTGTTTAATGTGTTTAGCTTCATTAAAATGTTTGAGCTGACTGGATTTTTGCTAATAAAGTTCGATATAGGTGCGAAATATAAATATTTAAGGTGTAATCGTTGACTTTGGCACTAGGAAAAATGACCGTGCATATGCTGTCTCAATAAATGTATCAGTACCACACAGCAACTGTGATTTTAGAAAAGTAAAAAAACAAAACTGTATTTACACATTTCAAAATATAAATACAGTTGTTTCCCCAGTCAATACATCAAGCCAGCTTATTTTTGACAACGAAAGCTCCATTGTGTACACAATCTCTAATTTATGTCATTTCTAGTCAGGCAGCAATGTTTGCCTTCCACTTAAAGCTAAAATCCAAAACATTAAGATGTGGTGTTCACTTCTGCTGTCATGTTCCGTGTTTTTCTGTTGTGTTTGAGTTTTCCTGTGTCCTGAGTCTCCTCGTTGTCCTATCTTCCTCTTGATTACTCCCAGGTGTGTCTCATTCCCCTGATTAGCCTCTGTGTATTTAGTCCCTCCTGTGTCCTTTGTTCCTCGTCGGGTCCTTATCGTTTGTAGCTGTCGCTTGTGGTTATCGTCACTGTTGTATGCTGCCTGTTTACCAGTGCTACCGGTGTGAGCCCTGGCTTCCGCTCAGCCGTGCTGCCTGGCCGCGGACTCTGTCAACTGTGTGTTTCTGGACTTATTTGTTATTAAAATCCCACCACTCAACCTTACTTGGGTCTCAAGCGTCTTCCTCACCACCACCAACCAACACCAAACGCATGACATCTGCTCCGGTTCACAACTATTTGAAGCGCTCTGGTTTCTGGGAAGTAGAATATCAGGAGTGGTTCTATAAAGTTTATTTCAGACAATAACTGCCTGATCTCACTTTTAGTGTTGTTATAAATCTGCTCTTATAATTTTTTTTATTACAATAGTCCCCCTTAGGACATATTAGTAACAAACATGATGGTGTGTCCTCTTATATATACGCTAATGATATTTATTAAATAACTATTTATAATTAATTGTACTCTGATCAAACATAAACCCTGATTGTTATACTTTATCTCTGAACCATTTCAAACCTGAAAATCCTCATTTCAAGAATTGATTTTTAGAATAGCAGCCATGATTTTCTGCCTTCATGACATAAAATCCGGTCGGTTACTTGTTTTAATAGGAAGGAGCTCGACTGCCTCCTAGTGGCTCGAAACGCCACTGCAAGGATTTAACTGGAGCTCAATAACATGATGCCTGTTTGGTTATGTGTGAAGCTAAGAATCAGTTTTTAGATACTGATTTACACATTCATAGCCTTACATCATGGCCAGACTCAGTTGGAGACACTTATTTTGAAACAACCTTCTAGTTACTTATAGTTTTACAACCAAACATTTAGTTTTAATCCTCTTTTACTGATTTCTTTGCTCTTAACCTTTGATTTTATGTAAATATTTTCAGTTTACTTCGCTTTCTGACAGTCTTGTAAGTGAAAACTGCAATATAAATGTTTAGATGTACTTCCTTAATGTGATGAAGTCTAAAAAATAGTGCAGGAGAAAACACAAATGCAAGTTGGCTCAATGGTTCTTAACATGAGCCAGGGGCAGGGTTTGCTACCTTGATAGGAGAGGCTGAGTGTAACCTGGTGCTACAGATATAAAACATTTTGAGATCACTGGTACAAAAAATGAGACAAAGATAAATCCTAAGCCGACATTTCAATGAGGCATGTGTCCTGGAAGAAATCGACAGAAACTACAAGGGTTATAAAACATAATCTGGCTGCAATTATAAGTGTACACATCCCTAAGCTAACACCTTTCAACATGACACATCTTGACTTGGGAATATCCCAGCCTCCCTTGCAAAATTTCTCAAACTGTCTCAGATGGTAAAGACATTTTTTTGTCACTCCTGTCAGATTTTCTTTTAGATTTATTTCTTTATTCTGACTAAACCAGAAGTCTGCAAACTCACATGTCACTTTTTGACATGTGAGCTCAAACCAAATAAGACATGTTTATAATTATAAATATCATTATAAAAATGTAATAAGTAACAGAATGAACGGCGCCATGATAGCGGGCTATGAGGAAGACGTTGGGAACCGAACATCAGAGTATGTTCACACTGCGTCACTTGCCTTATTCAAGAAATACGGATGAAATCTACCCCACATGATGAGGTACTATAAATGTAAAGTCACAGTAGTTCTGTCTACACTCCTTAAATTGACTCTGAACCTTCTGATTTTGTTTACAGGGGATAAAATACGTCCTGATTCCTGGGGGTTGGAGGGCTCAAGGCTGTTATTAAAGGAGAAAGCGTATCTTCTGGTCAATACTGCAACAGACTGTGAATATGAAGTCTTCTTTAACACCAGGAGTAGTTAATATGTGGAGCATCATTATGTCTGTCTTTACTGGTCAGAAATGTGGCCAATACAAAAACCTTAAGATTGGAAGAGGTTCACCTTCCAAACCCCAAAAATACAGTCAGCGCTTCAATGGAAAAGTTCATTGATTAATTCAGATGATTCAGAGTGTGATTACCACACTTAGCATATTTTATATGAATATTAAAAAAATCTGCAAGTACGATTCTTTGCGATGTTGACCAGTATGCATATTGTTTTGTAGCTTTATTACATAAAATCCCAATAGGTTACATGAAGGTTTGAAGATCTTTTAACCAGGTGAACCAGATAAAAGTATTGGTAATGGTTGAATAGGATTATGTTGGCGCTGTTAGCATACTAAATTAATATCAAGATGTTTTGTTAGTGTTTTATTTTCTGCTTCCAGTGCCCAGGACTTGCTATTCAGGACAGTAAAACGAGAGCCATTTCTATGTTCTGCACCAGGATTTTCTGCTATACGTGAGAACCAGTTCAGCCTTTTCCACTTTTGAAACTCAAAAATTCCATATTTTTGTGAAAATTTACTTCTCCTTTCTCTTTATCTGTATTGGTACTGTCGTATGAATCGATTTCAAAATAAATAACTGCAAAAAATATGTATGTTTCATATCTTTCATGTTAAAAAAAACCCAGATATTTTTGGAAAGACTTTTGTTTAGAGAATTACCATCATTTAGGTCTGTAAGAATACAGCAGAATTTTTTTTTTAATTTGACAAATCAAGACGAAACATTTTAAATGAACAACTTCAAAAAACTGAAATTTATTTTTAAAATATAAATTCATTCAGTGGGAAACACATTCAGTTTATATTGTTTTTCTGCTGTTCAACTTTTGTAAAAAAGGAAGAATTGTATGATTTATTTTCACTTCATTCTCATCTTCAGGTGAGTGTGTATGGATTCATGACAGAACACTACAAAAAATACTCCAACTACTATGTTGAAAAGCAACTCAACTCCCAAGTCATTTTCTTTGCCAACCGTGACCTCATTCTGGAGAAGAACCTGTGGAAATACTTCCACGACAAAACCATAATGAAACTATCAAAGAACTGAGTCTCAAGGGTAAACAGCCATGATACACAGAATAAATTGCGCTTTATTCAAGAATCACATTCAGAATCGAGGAAAACTGTCTCATTCTCTTCTTTTAAAGCTTTATAAATCACTTTAGTTTTTCTTCTAGAGGTTGAAATGAAACAAAAACATTCTTAGCCATCTCAAAATAAATGAATAAACGGTTCAGAGAAGATTCACACAGACATTCGCTTTGTGGTGAGGTGTTTTTTGAGTATCATAATAATTTACAAGGTTATTTGTGATCATAATAAGAAAAGGAAAAACAGTGTTTTAGACAAATATTGTTCTCTTTTACATTTTTCTTTCGTTTGCAAATTTATAATTTCTGCAAGTTCTTCCACACGATAAATTGACAATTGTTAAATGAATGGCAAGAGAAATACGATTTCCTAAAAAGTAGAAGAAATAGCGCCATCTGGTGGATAAATAGAGTCCCTACTAGTGATGCTTTTCAATGTGTCTTTCCAAAATTCTTTGAAAATATGGAATATTAATTACAAAATTCTGAACAAATATTCTTCTTTCGATTATGGGCATTCATTCTGTATTATATTCTGAATTTGGGTCAATAATCCAGCTTTTTGTTTGTCTGTTATGCCTTACCCGCTCAACTAAAACGAGGGAGGGCGGGGAAGGCAGTTAAATCCCATCATGCATTGCGTTAAAATCTTTAAAAATGCTTTCTAAGACAAATAAGGTAAAATTATTTTTCATTAAAATTAAGTACAAACATACTTTGTGATGTTTTCAGATATATTCTGAATTTGGGTCAATAATCCAGCTTTATGTTTGTCTGTTATGCCTTACCCGCTCAACTAAAACGAGGGAGGGCGGGGAAGGCAGTTAAATCCCATCATGCATAGCGTTAAAATCTTTAAAAATGCTTTCTAAGACAAATAAGGTAAAATTATTTTTCATTAAAATTAAGTACAAACATACTTTGTGATGTGTTCAGATAATGTACGTTGCTTTATCCATCTTTTCTTTTTTTCCCATTTGACACCGTTACTGAAAGCTACATACCCGTGAATTTAAGGGCTGACAAGGCCGTTGTAAGCTAGTACACTCTTGTTTCTCTTCAGATCGTATAAATCTTTCGCCTTTTACTAAAGATTTCCGTGGAGAGGAACAATAAGAGTTTGTCTCAATTTTTGAGCGCCCTGCGAAAGTAGGGCTTCCTACCACTGTTATATATCAATTGAATCTCATTTAAAATAGGTAGAATATTCGATACATCCATGAATGATGCATCGACACTCAATGTAAACATCACGGTTTTTCGATATTACATGTATTTAGTTTAGTGTTTAACATATTGTATAAGTCCTTATTTTATAAGTCAGTTTATGGAAGCTGGACGTGTTTAATTTCATAATTACATAATTTCACTATAACTGAGCAATTACATGTTGTGGTAAACCGTAACAATTATATTACTTCATCATTGATAAACAAATGCATATTTTTAGTATAAAGCTTAGTTTTCAACTGAAATTGTTTACAATGTTGGATTCTTTAATTTTTTAAAATTTATTTTTAGTTACCTTTTCACATAAAGTTGAAAAAAATATTAAGATACACTATCAAAAAGAGGCATGCAAAATTGCTTTGTCACAATTTGTTATTAAATCAGACTAAATTTCCCATGTTTTAGGTCAGTGAGATTATCAAAATTAAATAATTATTGTGGATTTTTATTTATTTTATTGTCACTGATTTTTTTGTAATTTATTCATTTCATTAAATTCATTAGTTTCAAATACATAGTAACCCATTATTTCTTCTTGTAATTAGGTCTTCTGAACGCAGTTACGACACAGGCTACTATAAAATGGAACATGAAAGGCTTCTTTCATTTTACTTTTTTTTATTTGTTTTATTTAATAAATAAAGATGTTTTAAGCAATGGAAATTAGATGTCTCTTAAACTTTATGCCTTTTTACCCAGCAACAACCTCTAAGTTACATGAATTCAAGCATAAATTGATCATTAAATAATTTCAGTAAATTAATTTCTGGTGGATATTAATGGAATATGGCTATAATCTTTGCAGATCCCACACATTCTGGACACAACATACAAGAAATGCAATGGGTATTTTGAAGTGATTTAATCTTGTTTCCCTTTTTTTCTGTAAAAAGAATTCTGTATTTAAATATTCACAATATTTTCAATTTCCCTTCTTATATCTTCAATTGAAAGTTTAACTTTTGTGTTTTTTTCTTGAATCAAAACACAAACAGACTCCAACAGGCAGAAGTTTCCAAGCATGACACCACCACCACCATGCTTAGAGGTTATTACAGTACATTTAGGGTTTAAAAGCTTCACTTAATCTTCTTGTTATTGGTTTCCTGTCGTTCATATTGTTCCTCAAGTCCAATAAGTGGTGTGAAACAGCTCCTTTTTATGATGTCAAAGAGAAATGATGAGCTCCAATCAATCACAATCATTGATCAGAAGTTAAAAGTTTGATCATTTTAGCTTATATATGTAATTGTGACAGTCTGGAACATAAAAAACTAAAAAATAATTTTAAAAAAGTAAACTTTTTCACTCAACCTTGTTTTTTATTCTTCAAAAACCATGCATGATGAGTCTTTGTAAACTCTCTACTGTACTTGAAACCCAACCATAGCAGCAAATTAAAAAATAATAATAAAGGTGTAAGCAGTTAGAATAAATAACAGATCAATTCTACTTCTACTTTACAAAATGGACACTTAAACTTCATATTTTTAGGTAAAACTTGCTGGTAACTGATATTTGGGGATGATTTTATTGCATACTCAAATCTAATCCCCTCACCATTAGCACACACCCACGTTTTTCCAAAACCCGCATGGTGAGGGTCCAGGTCTCCTGACACATACAGTAACCCCATTAAGTGTAACTCTGGCCTTGTCCAAATCACGTGACAGCGAAGCTGGTAGGAAGGTGGAAGAAGGAAAGAGGGGGCGGCTCATATGGTTAATGTTGAATAGAAACTGCATCAGGTCAGCCAAAGAGTCGCTAAATCAAACAGGAAACTCGGCCATTAGGTTTCAAAATAAAGCTCTAGGTAAGCTTTATTTTTATTTTTTTATTTTTTTAAAATTTGAGTAACTTCTGACATTGTGTTGTAAAAATATTTCTTCCCCTTTAACTGTTTAACATTTTGTCACATTACATAAAATAAAAGAGCTAGGGTAAAGAGCAACATATTTGTGAAGTGGATGGAAAAGTATGCATTGCTTGGCTTTCTTTTTCTTTACACATAAAAATCTAATAAATAAATAAAAAATGTAGCAGAATTTTTTTTTAGAATTTTGAACATTTTTTTAATCTATAAGATCTGGCTCCCTCCAATCAGCAGCTAACTGCATGCGTAGCTCCACTCTAAAAAAATAACCACAAACATAAAAAATTTCACCCTTCATTTGTCGAGGCAAATATGTCTGAGATCATTTAAAGGCTTTCAACGATTAATTTTTTTCTTTATTTCATTAAACTATTGCATGCTTACATCTGCAGATATGTTTGTAACCTTCTATATAACCTGGAATTGTATCACATATCTGAGCTAAAACTGGGATCAACACTGGACCTGAGGCATTTTAGGGGAAAGAAATTTAATTCTATGGAAGGCTTTTACTCCCAGAAATAGGCAATAAATTTAGAAGCAGTATCTGGTTATAACAAGAAAGGTTCTTGTTTTCACAAGTTTAATGGGATTAAGGAACATATTTTTAGATCTCACTTGAACCTGTATATATAAATCTGACAGGTTACGACTTCCTAAAAGTGTATAAAGGGGACGAGACTCCATTTATTCACTGTTTTTCCAGGCGACACTCAAAAAGATGTTGCTGTTTGACTTTTATGACATTTCTCATTTCAACGAGAACATATTCTAGTTTTTATTATATCGATCTCATCATATAATGAGTTTTATATTTTATTACATTGACAAAGCATCTCATTAAAATGAGAAAGTTTCTCTTTTATCTAGTTTTAAGGATTTTTGAATCACGTTATAATGAGGTATTGTTTCAGACTTTATTTCTTAACTCTGGCAAGTAAGTGCTTCTGTATAGTTCAGAGTTTAAAGTCAATTTTTATTATTATTTTTTTTTTAGTGGTTCTAATCCATCTTTCTGTCAAAAATCTTTAAAATATTAGTTACGTTTTAACTCCGCTTCTGTTTATTTTTAAGTGTGTTGTGGGAAAAAAAATAAGTAGGAGAAAACCTGTGGAACTCAGAAGTTTATTTTGAAAAGCCCTTCCGGAAGCAGTGTGCTAACGCTGTCGGTCTTGACTCAAGTTAAGTCAGCTTGTCTGCATTCCTCTTCTCTCCCCACAGCCTGGCCGATAGAGACAGAAAGAAAAGAGAGAAGAGGAAGAGGAGGGGGGGAAGAAAACACACATTATTATTCACAACCGTATAGGATTTTATGAAGCACGGAATCGACTCATACCGGATACATCAGGCCACGAAACATAAGCATAACCCCCCCCCCCCCTCCGGTTCAGACGGCTCTTTCAGGACTACAAAACCGACAGAAAGACATAGATTTGTATTTTTTAGTGACGGGACCTTTGCTTCGTGTGTTTGTGCGCAGCTCAGCTATCGAAAAGCAGCTTCGTTGAGACAGCCTCCAGCCTTTTCTCGGCGGATATTTCCCTTCTTTTTCTATTTTTTTTCTTTTCGTTTTTTTTTTTTTTTAATGAGGATTTGCAAGATGGCTGATGACAGCTAGCCCCAACAAGGACAGAAAACCGCGACGTCCCCTTTAAGAACAGGAGGGTATATTTTTGTATTTTTATTAGCTAAATATAAAAAAAAGAAATATGGCTGCCTCGAAAAAGCTATGAGTGTAGCTCTACCGAAAGGAGCCTGCCCGGTGTTTGTGTGTACCTGTGCTACAGTAGAAAATGGTGAGGTGACGTCTGAGGTAATTTAGGCGATTTAATCGAGATAAGGAAGTGGGACGAATATGTTGCTAGCTAAAGGCTGAGGCATCGACAGGCTAATAAGATTTGAGACCAAAGTACAAAACAAACGTTACATTTGGGGGGGGGGAATGGTGGTAATAATCATTGTTTAAAGGAGACATTTGATAGATGTGTCAAAGAGAGAGAGAGAGGAGAGGAGGGGGGAAGCAAACGGCTCTGCAACGACAGCCAACATTCCTGCGGATCCTAAAAGCCTTTGTTTTGTGCGCAGGAGCTGGACTGGACCATTAAAACGATTAACTATGCAGTAAACAGCCTCGACGTGATGGCCTGGGTGTAATTTTCAGAGGAGTTGGATTATAAGGCCTTTTGTTGAGAGAGAAAATTGGATAAGGCAGGAAAAGCAGAAAGCAGAGGCCTTGTGTACATATATATGCCACATTCATCAAAACAGAAATATCGCTTTGTGTGTGTGATTAAAAAGACAGGAGGTTGTGCTTGATTTCCCCCCCTTCTCATCTGAGCAATACGACGGGTTTTTCTCAGCCTGCGGCCAAACGATCGCAGGTTGTGTGTGATTAGATTGCTGCTGGATGCTTATTTATAATTCAGCGGACAAAAGCATTGCGCTGCGTGCTCATTATTGAGGGAATCAGGCGTCCTTGAGGCTCCTATGGAATACAGTCACATTTTCAGAGGCGTTTCTCTGTGTGAATAGAGAATAGGAACCAGGGTGTGGACCTGAGCAGCCTTTTTTTCATTCTGAACTGGTTGCTATAGTCGACCATAATCCGTCGTTAGGTTAGGGTGAAGGCCTGGAGTGGCAGCAGGAAAAAAGATCAAGATCCCTGTCATGTGTCACATGGAGATGCATGCGTGTGGGTGATGGTACGCGGTTCTCTGTGCCTTGGTTTTGCCTGGATCTGTTCTGTGAGCACATACTGAATTAGTGAAGGCAGGTCTGGTGGCTCTGAGTGTGACTTGGAGGAAAGGAAAGCACTGCTTCCTGTAATCTGAACAGCGTCACCCCGTCTGTTTTATGTGTTGAAATCCACCAAGGTGTTTTGCCTCCCTTAGCTCAGTTTTCCGGGAATTTGCCTTCATGCTGCATTACTAAGCAATACTCGTCATCTGTCAGGGAGGGCGTGCATACAAATATTGATCTTTCTGGACTCGGTTTTTGAGAGTGTCGGGTTTCCATTGAGAGAGAGACGCACAAAGCGGCCTAAAAAAGGTCTGATTTGTATGCCTGCCTGCACCACCATGGCCTCTGACATGGCTGAGACGTGGAGGAACTGTTTTGAGGAGGAGCTCATCTGCCCTATCTGCCTGCACGTGTTCTCTGATCCCATCCAGCTGCCCTGCAAGCACAACTTCTGCCGGGGCTGCATCAGCGAGGCCTGGGCCAAAGACTCCTCGCTGGCTCGCTGCCCCGAGTGCAATCATGCCTACACGCAGAAGCCCAGTCTGGAGAAGAACCACAAACTGTCCAACATAGTGGAGAAGTACAACGCCCTGAGCGTGGAGAAGGCCAGCACGCCGACGCTGCAGTGCATCCTGTGCCGCCGAGGCCCGCCGCTCCCCGCCGTCAAGGTGTGCCTGCGCTGCAATGCCCCATGCTGCCAGTCCCACATCCAGACGCACCTGCAGCAGCCATGCTCGGCCCTGGGGCACCTGCTGGTGGAGGCGGAGGCCGTCAAGGCCTGGACCTGCCCGCAGCACGACGAATACCGGCTGTACCACTGCGAAGCCGAGCAGACGGCGGTGTGCCAGTACTGCTGCTTCGCCCGGTGCCACCCCAGCCACGGCCACGCCGTCACCGACGTGGAGCTGCGGCGCAACGACATCAGAGTAAGACACACCAAATGCCGTGTTCACACAGCCATGCTTCCAGTTTAATGTTTAGTTTATCTATAAAGACAAACTCTATTCTCTCCAGGCTTGGACGATAAATTGCCCCATTATTGTTGTCTTTGAAACAGTAAACTTTTGTAAAGAACTCTTCAAACTAGAACTGGAAGACATTTTAAATATCCAAAATAAGACGCATCCGAACTAAAACTGAAATAAAGACAAGTCACAATGGAAACCATAAACAAAATGGACAAAATGGATTATAAAGTCTCTGTAAACAAAAGGTTAATAATCAGGATGGAATTGATTAAACTCATTCAAATTTATCACACGATTAATTGCAGTAGGCTTAATCATCTCTCAAATTTCTGTTCACAAAATATAATGAATTGAATCTAATAATTGAGTCAAAATCAGTTGCATACATTCCAGTTAAATCCGGCCAGATTCACTTTTTAAAGCCAGGTGGTTAAAGAGTCGCTATCTCAGGAAGCCCAGCCAATTTCATTGAGTCATTGAACGAGCTGCAGCCGCTCCTTCTGAGCAAGCATGTGGCGACAGTGGGAGGGAATCATTCCCTTCTAACAGAGAATCATTATGTCAAAAGTAGGACTGCAACTAAATGATTGAACGATTAATTCAGTCTGCTCATTCTTCATTTAAGCATTTTATACATAGAAACCAATGGTTAATTTCCTTTTTTAAATAAGAAAATAAAATTTTATTGCCTAAGATGCAATAACGCAGCATTCCTTTACACTCGATCATTTGTAGCAAAGGATGCATTTGAATCTCTCTTGTTTTTAAATTTGATCTCACATTTTTGTCTGAAAGACATATATTACACCCAATTTCCATTATTTATGGCTTTAACGCCCGTTTGGGTGAGTTAACTCTTGCAAAATATGAGAAATATGACCCTAATCAGGCCAAAATAAACACAAGCAACCTCATGTGAGTCAATTTTAGCCACTGGAGCCAAATGACACCATTTCCTCACAGCTAACTGATTAGATCATTAAAAAAAACCTTAAATCATCACTTGCCATAGCAGCTATGAAACATCCCTAAAATATTCTGTGGCAATTGACTCCTTTTCACATCCAGTTAAAACCAGAAACGACCAAAAAGGCAAACTCACATCCACTATGTAAACTTTCCAAGCCTGACTTATTGGAGTTTGTCAGATTATTGGTTATCAAAAAGGCAATTTCAAGTGTATCTATAATGCTACTTCACTAACCAAAAGAGTGTTATTCTTTTATATTTTACATTCTTAACATTAACATAACAAGTGCCACATTCTGTGATCTCTATGCTGTCATTTAAAATTACTTGATTCGAGAAATTAGGCTGAAAATCTCATCAAAAAACATGTCAAAATAAGATGTTCGTGTTTTTCTGAAACGCGTGCATTTTGAGTGCTTCCACTCTTACCCGGCATGTTTTCAGTTGCGGCCCGTTCCAAGCCTCCATTCTCATCTGTTGGAATGGCAAACAATGTGGTGGAGGGAGGAACAATGAGGGCCCCTCAGAGGGCCTTATCTCCCCAGCACAGGTGCATCCGAGCACAGGGATCACCAGTTGTCGAGAGGAGGGGGAGTAGTTGGAGAGAAGTCGAAGGAAAGAGGGATTAAAGTGATTCATCACTTGCCTCTGCTGACTTTTCTTTTTTTTGTCTTTTAACCTGTTCGGTTTCTGGGGGAGGGGTCCGGGTGCTCACCACCTCTGGTTCGCACAGGGGTCACACCGGTTGCTCTTGCCGGTTTTAAAAACGTTTAAATGGGGTGTGAGAACACAGCTTGGCCGGGAGGAGAAACACGAAGGCGTCACTGCTCGCTGACTCATATAGTTCACCCAACATTTTTAGGTGTCAACCATGACATACAAGGCTGCCTTTCCTGTAGGTAATGCTATGACTCAGCTGTATGTACAGTTAAATATCCTCTGAGGATCTGTGTCATGGCCGCCGGGTGGAACTATTAAAACTGAACAGAATCTTCTACTTTTACAAACACACAATATTACAGTTTTACCCCAAGAAACAAAAAATGTATGGAAACTACATTTTAGAGTTGTAACTACTGGTTATTTTAATTATCAATTCATCTAAGAAAAAGAAGGACACAATCTACAGATGTTTTTATTGAAGCTTTCTTTACACAATATTAGAAAAACATTAAAAGGTGAAAATAAACAAATCAATTCCTTTTTTTTAAAATTAGAAAATGAAGATTTTATTGCCCAACAAGCATTCTTTTAGTGGACACTTAAACATTTGTAGCAAAGCAAAAAAAAAAACTTCTAACATCAATAAACATTGATCTGTTTATTGTTTTGATTAACTGATACATGGATAGCAAAAGGTGCATAATTTTTTTTTACAGAATTTGCACCGGATGAAGCCAAAACCAAGATATTTTTGTGCCTCAAGTAATGTATCGTTTTTTTGTTTGTTTTTTTCTTTTTTTAAAAAAGGTTTGGCTTTGTGTTCTTTCAGTAAATTGACTTTTTTGAATCTTTATACTTCAGTTAACCACAATTAACCAATTACTAAATTAGTTCACAGTATATATCAATAATTGATTCATCACAATTAATCGTTTCAAGCCTACTGGTTTTGGGTTTTTCTACCTTTGGATAATACTTGAAAAAATAAATCAAAACATGAAAATTTTGAGGTTATTTTTTTATGTCCAATGATAGCACAACCCCATAGGCTGCCAGGTCGGGCTAATAGAAACAACACACTTCGGTGTGGAAGTTGCTCCTGAGGGAAGGCAAAACGGTGCACAAAAAAGGTGTTATGTTTTATTTATCCAACTATCTGCATTGAATACTCTGAACTTGGAAATATTGACAGCTTTTGTTAAATTAAGGCTTTGTTGGTTTGTTTTTAATAATGTAAACAATTCTAATCCCTAACAGCATCAACATCTTAAATGCTGTTAGCTTAAAATCTATACTATTATAATTTTCCTTGTTTTAACATGTAACCTCTGCTCCCAATATAATTACTGCTAGAAAGACTGGAACAAATACATTTTTAAAGCTGCTTTTAAAAATAAAAGTTAGTGTCAGCAGGTTATGGCTTTACAGAATTTGGCCACCAACTTGTGATCGATTGTTTATCTTTGCAATCTGGTGGTTTTCATGCGGTTTGAATTGTGTGAGTAATAAAACATTTGTAAAAACAAACATAAGCAGAGTCGTCACCATCCAAATCCAAGAGCTTAATGGATTAGTTTTTAAGCATAAACTTCAAATCATTTTATTTTACATGTTTTCTATATTTGGCATATATATCCCTTGGTTAGGAAGCCATTTGTTGTTTAAATGTGGTATTGCTTTTACTTTTTTATTGCCATTTCTAAAATGCCTTACATTTATTTGTCTGAGATACCTGCTATATAAAACCCCATCAACCCTTTTTCCAATAAACTTTTAAAACGAACATCTTGATTTTGATTTCTAGTGTTATAAAGCAGTTAAAATTTACAGGTAAAACAACTAAAAGGTGCTAAATGAGGAAAAAAAAAAACCCTGCATGTTTCCATTTTTATGTTTGCAGATAAATGCAGACATAACACTGAGCACAAATGGACCTGATTAAGGTTTAAATATTCTAACTTGTGTTGTATTGATCCAGGCTATTCAATTTGTACCAGATGGTTAAAACTGACTTTATATTTGGTTTCACATAAAAAATAATCAGGTTATTGGTGCTGTTGCAGAGATTAATATATACTGGCTTTACATCTCTAATAATGTTTTGTAGGTGTTGTACTTGTTTCCCATATAAATTTCTTAGAGAGACTTTTTTTTGATCAAGACTAGTGTTTTTAAAAAAATCTATATATAGCTGCACAATACTGGTAATTATTGCAATGCCAATATCAGTTGCTATTTTCTTCCTTTGTCCAATTGGAGCATCATCTGCTGTAAAGCTCTGCCCACCTGGTTAAATATTACATTAGCATGTAAAAGACAGGTCCGTAGTTCTTTGTGGTATAGATATTGCACACAATGATATTGAGATATTATTTGCTCGATATTGCACAGAAATGCTGTAGAAATAACAAAACTGACAGTAGAGAAAACGTACAAATATAAACCAGCTTAACTGTTTATGCATCTTTGGGAAATATGTTGTATAGAATGGACCAAAGTGTATAAATAATTGTACATTTAAGGATGAGAATATGAGATTTACGTGTCTTGTAATGTAATGTGGAAATAATTTAAGTTTATCTGATGTTTGGAGATTTAAATTCAAACCGATAATGTAAAATTGCATGGCAGTTGGGCATGATAATTTTTTTATTGTTTTTACTTTTTGTCTGTTTGAAATAAATAGTGACATAAGAAGTTTATGAAATTTTGAATCTTAAATCTTAAAATCTATTCAGACTGTCATAGTCTTCATACTGAGAATGCCATGGGCGTCTCTGCTGCAGCAACATGTTTAGCATTGACATGGTATTTTAGGCTTTAATGACTTAGGTGATTGGCTAACTCCTTTTAGCACAACTTGAACACAACAATAGTGTTTTTTGAAGCAGAAATGAATCCCCAACGGTCCAAGTAAAGCAGCTTTGTCATCCATAGATTTGTTTGCAGATGCTGGTACGTCACATTTATGGACGTACTAGAAACACGCTCAAGAATTTTAGGTGCAGAAAAAACCCAAATGTGATTAATTGTGTTCAAATTTTTAACACGTTAAAATCTATGTAATTAATTAATTGAAATTGACACTTTGAAGTCTTGGTCCTAATTTTAATACAATGTAAATATTACATTCAAAGTAATTATGTTTTCACTTATTTATTTAAAACATGCTTTTGAAAACAAGAAATCGGTAGGACAAAAGCAAACGTGCATACATTACTGAGAACATAGTAATAATAATAACAATATTTAATGACTCAATAATTGTCAGAAATTTGTAATTATGCGACTTTAATCAGCCGTTTCCAGGACCAGTTCATCCATATATTAAGATATATATGGTTCATGATTCATCATCATGATGATGATGATGGTGCGCTCACTGCCCTGCAGCCCCTCCCTTGCCCTGCTCTCCACCTCCATCAGCCCCCAAACCTCTTTCACCTCCCTCTCGCCACCCGAAGCCAGACCCGACCTCCCCCCTAGCCCTCCTCTCCTGCGCTGATGGAAGGGGCTCTGTAGTGAAATGACAGCTGAAGAGCACCCTTCCTCTGTTTTTTAACCTCTGCTTCCCTCCCCCAGAGGTATCCCATACATGTAGCTTGACACGCCCCTCCCCCTCCTCCTCCTTCTCCTCTTCCTCCTGGTCCTGCGCTGGCTTCTGCTCAGAGCCTAACTCAATCAGTCAGCACAACCAGGTCACCGTCCTGGATCCAACCAACTGTGCATGTAACAGAGCTATGTAGGGCAGCGATTCCCAACCATGTGCCGCCGAGACCCGACACTGTGCAGCTTTTCCTTCCTATCAGCCTCTAACGCAGCTGATCACTGCTGGTAAAATCAGCTGCTTTGTGCTGGAATGCCTCTGCCGAGGATGATGATGGCATGTGAAGAAACCTTCAGCTGTGCATGTTTTCTGTTTTATTTAAGTTTGCAGATTATCCCCCAATACTAAATCGATAAGGATTGCAGAATGTTTATAGGTAAACAGTTTTGAATAAAGAGAAGTATTTTCATAAGTTATAAAGTAAGGTGATTGTATTTATGTAGCGTATTTCAGCAACGAGGTAGTTCAAAGTGCTTTACACGAATTGGAAAGAAATACAAACAAAACAACAAAATCAAAAGAAAGACCAAAAGGTAAGGGTAACAGCAAAAAAGAGAAAAGTACAAAAGTAGTGTGTAATTTATAAACTAATAGAGGTTTCGGTAGATCTTAAGTTTGTTCTGGATTAGAGGGGTATAAAACTAAATGTTTTGGGTTTTATAAGTTCTAGATTTGTATAATGCTAAATGTTAGTTCTCCATATTTGATTCTGGTTCTGGGTTGCTAAGTAAACTAACAGGAGTTTCTCTGGGTCTTGCTCCAATATTAAAAGTATAAAGCTAAATTTTGGTTGGTTCCCCATGTTCTATTATAAAACTAAATGTTGGTTCCAGTTGTTCTGGGTTGGTAAATAGCTGATACGGTCTAAGTTCGTTCTAGAGTTGTTAAGTACAAAGCTAAATGTTGGTTCTCCATGTTTGATTCCTCTTCTGGGTTGCCAAATCTTGCTCTGATATCAAAGTATAAAGCTAAACAAATATAACAGTAATACTCTGATAGTATTTCTAGTACGAGAAGATTCAGACAATAATACGACTTATAGGCCTATTTTATTGTTTTGGAAACTCCTCTTTGTTATTCATGCAATTTTTAATGATGATAAACCATAAAATGTTCTGTTTTTGGTGACACTGTGCACATGCTCATTACGTTTTACTTGCTACCACAAATATTGAAGATACAAAGTGTTTAGTTATTGCTTAAATTCATTACCCTTTAAGAGTGGCTTAAGGGGCTTAAAAATCTCTTTGAGGGCCACAAATGGGCCCCACCCCACACTTTGGACACCATTAGCTGAACAGGTCCAAATAGTTACTTTAAAGATCAGTGGGGTTTTTTCTGCCATTTAATTTTGCACATTACGTATCATTAAAAATAAATAATGATGATAATAATAATAATAATTGAAAAACACCAATAATTAGTGCTGGACAATAAATACATTATTATCTTTTAATAAAATCAAAGATTTTATTTCTAAGCCAGATTGTCCAGTCCTAATAGTAATGATAATAATGATAGTAAGCACCTATTTCTAGTTTATTTGCAGCTAAAGCTGAACACACTGCAAAAACACATCTTAGTTTTGTCTTATTTCAAATGTACTAACTTAAAAGTATATTTTCAAATTTTGAAAAAGTACAAGTTATAAATGAAATAATCTGCCAGTGAAACTAGTACTTCTTTAAAAAAAAAAAACAATATAAATGGACTTAAAAAAGCTCCTGAATCTTTCTTAAAGTTATCAATATGTAAGTTTTGTGTTATTTAAGATATTTGCACCTGAAAGTGGATCAGAAATACTTGATGAGATGTTTTTGTTTTTGCCGTGCAGGGAGATGGTTTGGCTGGGCAGCCGTCTGCCGCTGCTCACATGCCTTCCTCCTCCCAGAAATAACAGGTGCTGTTGCTAAAACATTGCCACGGCTCATGGAGCAGCCTCCAGTGGGTGATCTAATGTCTTTTAGGAGGAAAGTGCTGGACGGGGGAGGAAGAGGAGGAGGAGGAAGAGGCGGAGGTGCACCAAGGGGAGAGCAGAGCTGCTGGAGCTTTTTACTGACCATTTATCTATCTCTGCTCTCTGCCTCCAGCTCCCCCAACTTCGGTCCTCACTCTCTAATGCAAACACTAAATAGCTGCTGGTTGCCATGGCAGCATCCCTCTCCTTTCCTCCCTAACAGGGACTGCATGTTGGATGGAGACTAAATTAGCCAGCTCCAGGAGTTCTAGTATCTCTGGTATGGTGAGCGAATGCTTGTGGCTAACTGGAGGTTATAACTTCCCTTCTTTTTTTTCTTTTTTTCCAGCAAAACCTGCTGAGACAGCAGGAGCGCGTGGAGGAGCGAGTGCAGGAGATAGAAGAGCAGCTCTGCAAACTTGACTCTGACAAGTGTACAGTGGAGGTACGTATCAAGGACTTTATTCACACACGTTAGCTGTAAAGCTGCAGTACGCAACATTTGTAAACAATATATATTTTTGCATATTTGACGTATAAGGCTTGAGGTATGCAAGTTTTCTGGGTTTCCCCCAGAGAACTTGCTAAGCCCGGGGCTCGGGACGCGAGGTTATTCAGAAGCCATGTTTTTGAGTTAAAAAATGTTTAAAGTTGACAGGAAATTTGAATATATCACTTGATAGTCATGCGTTTTTGGAAGACTGGAAGGTTAATGTCTGAACACAAACTATAAAGTCTTAAAAAATACGAATATTAAAAAAAAAAAAAAAACTTAAATAAATAAGCAATGCTAAGTGGGGGCACAAGTCAAGCTTGGTGGCCCGCCAGGCTTATAATAAACTGGAGGAAACCTTGAGTATGGTGTGAGACAGATAATCTGTGAAAAAAATCTAGTTCCTCTGCCTTCTCACAATGAGAGCGAGAAGGTAGGTCTTAAAGCTAAGGATAGTTAGCATGATAACAATAACAGCAGATAACTGGTTTTTCTGTAACTAACTTATTTCTCTACCATTAGCATTTTTATCAGCGAGTACATTAGGTTGATTGACAACGCTAAGACCCGCCTCCTGGCTCTTGATTGGTTGTTTTTGGTCGGGAGCTGTGCATTTCTGTAGACGGCAATATTAGCTCAAGGATTACACTGGACTACTAAAAAATATTTTTGGGAAATTGTTTTTTCCCATGAATTAGGACTATTTTGCACCACTGAATCCATTTTTCTCAATCGGATGAGGTTTTGATTCTAATTTGGTTTAGAGAAATACGATCTTGTAACTAAATTGATGACATTTTTGTGACATTACCAGTTCATTTCCTTTAAGATTTCTCATTCAAAAAAGGTTTTAGGAGAAAAAAAATAGTTTTTCTAACAGAATATATTAATTAAATGATACAAACTTTCTATAAATTGAGTAATAAACACAGGTAATGTAAATTGAACATTACATCTTCATTGTGCAAAATTCAGGGCATGAGCTTCTGTTTCTTCGAACGCCTCATATGCTCCGCAGCAGAAATGTCTCTCCAGAGTCCAACAGTAATCAGCCGTCATGACTGGATCCCAAACTAACACGTAGCTTAGTTCAGAAAGTTGACCCGATTGAGCAAAACCGAGATTTTTGGATTCAGCCCATCAAAATGACCGTAGAACAGTTGAAAAACCCCAGACATTTTTCTTGGCTGTTGACCAGCGTTATCTGTCTCATACTATACACACAGGACAGAGTGTGTGAGTTGAAAGAGGAGGTGCGCCTGCAGTACCAGCGCATGCATCAGCTCCTGGAGGAGGACCTCGGCCGCACGCTGGAGGCCCTGGACCGGGCTCAGGCTCGCTTCTTCCAGGAGAACGCGGCGCAAGTTCTGGCCCTGGGGGAGCAGCGGCACGAGGCCCAGAAGCTGCTGAGCTCCATCCACACGGCCTTCAGCAAGGCAGAGGAGCTGAGCTTCATGAAGAACACAAAACCCGTTAAAATCCTCACAGACAGGTGAGCGAACTGAAGCGTCTGGATCGTGTAGAGGAGATCATCTCATTTTTTTGCCTGGTGCAGAATATGATCAAAAAATTCAATTTTTTTTTCAGCAGTTCAATTTATAATGTGAACTCATGTATTTTGTAGATTAAAATATTTTTATGTAAATACATTTTTGTAATATTTAGAAAGGGAAAGTAATAATTTTATGAGAACTCCTACGTGAAAAATGACAAAAAGTCCAAATAAGGAATGATGAGTGTCTTGTGCAGTTGGTTTTACAATAAGCAAATACTTCATCTTTTTACACATTAGCATCAAATTATTACCAGTAGTAGAACTTTGAACGAACTTTGCAAACAGCAGTTTAATTATAAAGAAGCACATGAACTGATGCGCTCACATCTGAGCTCAATAACTTATCAAAACTTGATCCAAGTCATTAAAATGATGTTTTTCTCATAATTTTAAGTTGTTCTGGAAAGCTTATGTTTTTATTATGCTAAAATGATGACATTAGCAAACATTTTTGTAGTTTGGGCCTAAAACTTTATCGCACAACTCACTGAAGTTGTGAACTCACTGAACTCACTTAAAAAAAAAAAGAATAAATTTTTCAAAAATGTTTTCTGTCATTTGCAATTTCTTTTTTAGAAAACAAAATGAGAAAAAAATCAATGTGGTATGAAAAAATTGTATTTTTAAACCAGATGGCTCATGTGTGAACTGTTGCATTTGATTATTTCTCCTTGAAAAAAAAAGAAAAATACTGATCAGTTTGTGGCCCAATAAAGCGCTGTGAAACCAGCCATTAAATCAGGGTCTGACTGATTGGCTGTGCTGTTTTTGGACATAAATGAATGAGTCACTTGCTGTGGAAAATCTCACATTGGACTTGGATTCTCTGGCTCTTCGCTTTTTTATTTTATTAACCTTAGTTTTTTCTTCTACCAAACTTTCCATTAATGTTCTTGGATACAGTACTTTGTGAATAGCCATCTTTTAGCTTTTTGTCAGTGATGATGCAGCCATAGCTCGGCATTTCTCTATCAAAAATATTTTGTAATAATCTTATTCAATATTTAAGTTTTCTTTGTAACTAAATTCCTTAACAGGAAGAAAGGGTTTGAAGAATATCACTTTGTGTGTCATAAATCGATTTTAACAAACAAGTTTAACTTTCTGAAGTGAATCACAGAAACAAACGTTTTGATTATGTTCTACTTTATTGCGATGCTTCATCATGATTTCTTGCTGTTGTCACCTTGTTGCAGGTCTCAGGCATGCGTGGGAAGTAGCCTCCCTCCTTACAAAGTGGGGAATCTGAACTCCAAGCTGTTTCTTTCTGAGATCTCAAAGCGAGAGAAGAGTTTGAAGCGAACGCTTGAGGGTAGGCAGCGTAACATTGGCACGTGGAGATTCAACTTGAGCTCTGTGATTACATTTTTAATCTTTCTAATTTGTGTGTTTTGCCTCAGTTCCTCTCACCCCGCCGTCGGCGTTCCTGCAGACCGTCGCCGCTTTCCCCAGTGGCCAGAGCTCCGGGGCGGAGAAACGGAAACATTCCACCGCCTTCCCGGAGGGAAACGGCAGCACGGGGAAAAACGCCACTCCGGGTTTCAAAGACTCATCCTCATCTTCCTCCTCTTCTTCCTCTTCGTCGTTAGCCAAGCAGCCGTACCTGGGGTCCGCCTCCGCCTCCGGAGAGGGCCAGTCCGCCAACCAGCAGACTCTGGGCCCCTGTGCGCCGCCTCACATCGGTGAGGGCGGTGGCGCAGGAAGCGGGAGCGGCTCCCTGACCAACCACCACTCCGGCTCCGTGTTCGGCTCCTCCCACTTCCCGCCGGGGGGCAGCGGCTCCTCCCACTCCTCCCAGCAGGCCGTGCTGCCGCAGTACGGCGGCAGGAAGATCCTGGTCTGCACCATGGATAACTGCTACTGCTCCGGAGTGCCGTCGGTGTCGGGCCACCGCAGCCACCCTCCCTACCCGCGCTCAGGCTCCTTCCCCTGGGTGAGCCCCCAAGACTACCCGGCCCCTCCCGGCCTGGCTTCTGGAGGGCCGTCCATGCAGGGGCTGGCGGTGAGGGACTGGATAGACGCCTCACAGACGCACAGACATGCAGATTTCTACGGGCTGTACGGGCAACCGTCCACCAAGCACTACGTCACCAGTTAACGCAGTGGCTATGCTCTTAAAATAGAGACGGGCACCAAAATAGCACACACCTTTACAGATTTATAAATCTGAAAACAACACATAGTGGCTGAGCTCATAAACACTGCAAAAACAAAATTCCACCAAGTATTTTTCTCTGGTTTCTACTGCAAATATTTTAGTAAAGTTGAAATAAAGCAAAACTAACTTGCAAATAACTTTTCTGGAAGATATAGGAACTTGTTTTACATCTGTTCCTTTAATATTAATAAAAAAATAGTGATACCACCAATAGATTATTTCTACTATTACATGGAGAAAATGTCTTGTTATAAGTGAAATAATCTGCCAAGTACTTTTTCAACAATGTTAAAGGAATTATTGGCTTAAAAATAGGGGTGTCCTAACTTTTTATCACATGAACCAAAGGAAAAAATAATTGGGGATTTTATTATTTTTTTTTGTAAGAAAGGGATGAAATTCTAAAATTAAAAAGAATTTTTGCACACTTACTGTATTAATAGGCATCTAGTTTCAAATTTAAAAAATTTTTGGTCTCGCTACATTAAATTTATTCCCGGTACAAGGATAAATTTAAGGCTAAAGAGTTGCTTTCTTTCAAAGCTTTTGCTACAAATAAGACATTTTTAATAGAAACTAGACCAAAAATATTTGGTAAGAGTTTGTTTTTGCAGTGAATGAAACTGTGTTTGCATCTGCACACAAATATAGAAGACACACACACACACATTCGGGGGCAGGGTTGATTCGTTTTAATCTTCCTTTAATTTCATCCAGTGTTTCATGTAGATAAAACACAAACTCTGCTCACTTTGGCACAACTCGGCTCTGCGTTTTTACACAGGGAGAAAAAAATAACTTTATCTGGAGACAAGAGGGTGATGTTAATCTTTTTATTTATAGAATAGGAATCAAATTGATAGAAAATGAACTGTTATTAGAAAAAATGTTTTCATTCTTCTACACAATTGTTCACCGAGGCTAAAGGGAAAAGGAGATAACAGGCTTCTGGTTTCAGCTCGTGTTTCTCTTGATATAATCACCCCTGCAGTTATGCTGAGGCCCAGCTGCCTTATGATGTTCACATATTATTTTTGTCCACAAGCTGACTTTGTTTGATCCTTTTTAAAAAGAGGAGAAGATGGCCGCCACTTCTTCCCGCTCCCTCTGTCTCTTTTTGATTTTTTTTTATCATCTCTGCACTTCTTCTTCCTTTTCATTTGCTAAGTTCAGGGATGCGTCGCACAGCTTGAACGCAAAACGCTCTTCCATGGAACACCCACAATGCACTTGTGGACGCCTTCCTGCTACAGGGGAGGGAGGGAAGGGGACTACAGAGCTCCGTCTTTGGGGCACAAGCAGCCCCCTAATTCCTTAAACTCCCTTCCTGCTGCCACAAGAGGGCAAACAAAAACCCACGAAGACTGTTTTTTCCCCCCATTTCTTTGTGATTACTATGGCTTTGTGTTATTTGGTACATCTGTAGGAATCATGTAGAGACAAAAACTGGACAAACCAAACTAATCATGCATCTGGACGATCTGACGATGCTGTAATTGTACTTCCTGCAGGGCAAAGATGTCACTTCCTCTAAAAAAAAAGAAAAAAAAAAAACAAGCACATGAGCTCTTGGCTTCCTGTTTGCAGCTGAAAGCATGCAAGGAAGAATTTCTTTCTGTTTTTTTTAAGCACTCAAACACAGAACAATGGGGAAGGGGGGACTGTATGCTGTTTTAAATGACTGTATGAAAGAAACAAACAGCGGGAGGAAGTTTTTCATAAACTTTTTCTAAAAGAACAAAGATGAGAGATGTAAGCAATGATTCATCGTCCTATAAAGGAGTTGTTACAACAGCTAACATTATGGGGGGGAAAGTATCTTTTTTTGTAAATATTTTGTGAAATGGGAAGTAAAAAAAAAAAAAAAAGAAAAAGGAGGAAAAAAAGAAACTTTGCCGACGTGATTTGGAGATGGGTTCCAAATAAACGAATAATTTAATCTGGTCTCTGCTGTTAACTGTTCACGTGCAAATCCCATCATCTCATTTAAAGGATAGAAGTGGTAATATCCTATATTTTTGTTACTGTAAATAAATCCCATAAAAAAGGCAAACCAAGAAGTGTGCTGGTATTCAAATACATCCTGTTTCACGCCTTGATTTCTCATTGTGGAAGTTGTTTGTTCCTGGGGACGAGCACTTGTTTTTGCAGTTAAAATTTGATTACAAGACATTTAAATTAAGTTGTTTTTATAATAAAAATGGTAAACAATTTAAATAACCCCAAAAAAAGACACAGAAAAGAGGCCTTTTCTTTTCAAATTTACCATCAACCTACACATCTCAATTTGCTCTGGAAAAATAAATACTCCCCTCTTCACTGCCCATGCAAACAATGGATGAGTGTTTTTACCATCAAGTTCACAAAACAATGTTTTTCATCTAAACTCGAGATTATATACTTGTTTTATTTGCTTTATATCTCTTTAGAAATTGAAGAAAATGTATATAAAATGCATTTAAAATGATTTCAGTGGAAATATAATTGCACCATCATTGGAACACATGGGGGAAAATGTTATAAGTGAAATAATTCGCCAATGGAAATAGTACTTTCTAATCAATAATAAGGAATTATTGATTTAAAACACTCATATCTTTCTAGGGAAAGATATAGGAGCTGTAGGTTAGCTTTATCTTATTTCAACTGTACTAAGATATTTGCACTAGAAGCCCGACCAAAAATATTTGGTAACATTTGTGTTTCAGTGTACAAAACATTCTCGGTTTCTCTGCAACTTGTCTTGGGAGTATTATCAAAATTTTAGAATTTGCATGAATTAAAGTTATTCGAACATGTACTGGCAGTTTTTGTTTCCAGAAATATTTGCTTGTAAATCTAGAATAGCTTGACTAACCCAGAAAAAAAATATTCTTCTCTGGTATGAATCTATCAGTTGTGCAATCAGACCATTTATTTCCACAAACCAGAGCTAACTGTGGCTTTATCTTACTTCCCTAGAGGACTTCTTTTGGATGATGCAAACAAGCAGAGAACTACAAATGGCATGGCAGTTCGTTTTACCATTATGTGAACGTATGCTCAGTTTACAAGAAAAGAATTAGCATTAAACATATAGGCTAGCACTTGTACTAACTTTTATGTCTCACAACAACATAAAAATTACTTGTAAAGATGTTTCAGATTGCTCAAAGTCTGCATACTGACCCATGTTGAGTGCTGAAAACAAATGGACCAATGTAGTAAAGGGAGGCGGTAGACTGTGATTTAAAATTTTTATGCATTACATGCAGTTGATACAGTTGGTGTACAAATGCGATGAGTCAATGTGGGCGTTATGTTCTGCTTTGACATCTACGAAAAATTAAAATTCATCAGTTCTTGCAAATTTCTGATGGGAATTTCCTGTACAGAGCAAGAATATTTTTCAAGCAGAGTTTCCGAGTTTCTCGTTTGTGTTCAGGCAGCTTAGAGACGTAGCATACCAGGACCTTACCCAGAAATTTAAAAGCACTCTGGCAAGCTCAGACTGCTTTTAACTCGCCACAGTGGAAAATAAACATTTACAACAAACTTTAAAACACGGAAGAAGATTCTGACAACATTCAGTGTTGCAATTATCAAATTGCAAGACTCTTTGCAATTTGAGAATTGCAAAGAGTCTTGCAATTGTCACACAATCAGCTTGCATTTTACTCACTAGCTGCACTACATAGCCACAATGTTATCCTTCATTTGGCTCAGAAAGAGGAAACAAATATGTTGCTATAGCTAGCTATTTGCTAAAAGAAAGTATTGAAACTGTCCCTATACATTAAAGAGTCAAATTGTTTCATTTTCCTGGGTCAAAAGGCTTTTCCAGTGGAGAGACTGTTTTAGTTTTGCTCTTTAGCTAAATGATCTTTATTGAAAATGTGAAATAATTTTTCTTTACTGCATTCATTTGACATAAAAGGTGCCATTACATACAGTAAACCATCATCCGTACATGGATGGCCGTTTTTGTGGTTACTGCTCAAAAAGCTCTATTTGTTAAAAATGTGTGGTTTAATATTTAGTATTCACTTTGAAAGAAACGGAAAAGCCAATTGTGAGTCATTTGTTTCATATTTTCCAGAATTTTACGTTTTTAAGCCCTTTGACCAGTTACACTGACAGTAATGGGAACTTCATCTTTCATCTGGATTATTAATGTGATCACTTTCTGTACAGACATGGGACTGAAGTGTCAATACATCAAATTACATAAACACAGTTTAACATTACCTGAAGTTATAGATCAGTTTATGGCATAATAAACCAGAAACGGTCACAATTTTGCATTTGAGAAACTAATGTGCATCTTACAGCGTTGGTAACTCAATATTTGTTGTTTTTAGTCTTAAAGCAACAGAATAACTCAGATTAAGGTTCAAAGACATTACCTTTTTGTCAAATGTGTTGGTTTCAGATCCTTACAGAGTTTAAATACAATTTGTTTTTTAACCAAATGCACTACAAAAAAGCAAAATCTTACCTAAAATCTTAAGTATTTTTGGTCTGGTTTCTTGTGCAAATATCTTACTATATTTGAAATAACACAAAGCTAACAAGTAATTTTTCAGCAAGATAACAATTCCTTAATATTGGAGAAAAAGTACTAAATCCACTGGCAGATTATTCCACTTATAATGTGTAAAAGAATCTGCACTTTTCCATCAATATTAAGCAATTATTTATTTATAAGAACTTACTATATCTCGCTGAAAAATTCCTTGTAAATTAGTTTTCTTATTAAGATATTTGCAATAAAAACTAGACAACAACACTTAGACTGTGTTTTTGCAGTACAAACACATGATCGAAAAGATAATTGAGCATAGTATGAATGCTGATATGGCAATAACACCTTAAAGGTAAACTGATTTAACATTTCCCACAAAATAACATTTGCTTTTTCTCCTTTCCATGCTGCAAACCCCCCAAAGTAAAACGCGTCATTACAAAAACACAACTTTTCCCACTTGCACTGTAACGTTACACAAGTTTTACTGTGCCCTCTTAGTTCAGCAACTAATCTGCCAGGCTCCACTGTTCTGCTTGATCTGTTGGGTGTTCGTTTATCTTAAAGGACACGTTGATGTTGGAAAAACCCATTTAGTCAAAACCTTAAATACTTCTATGTCCACTCAGTGCAAAGAAGGCTCTGGAGTGCATGGGGGTGGATGCCTGCAGAGAGAAAACAGGATGGAAAGTCTTGAGATGACTACTCACTCAGAGAGTGTGTGTGTGTGTTCCCTTCAGCCTGATTAAGCCGTTGCATTACTGCTTTCCCCTACCCAGCACTTTGAGCCTCAATCCCATTCACACAGCAGGGATGATCCACTTGTGTGGAGGAGGGTCTCTTAATAGGAATAAAATTTAAAAAGTGGAATAATTTGTTGATATTATGACTCCATTTCAAAACAAGTATTTTAAAACCTCTTGTGGTTGCTTTATTTATTTTTTATTTGCCAAGTTGATGGTTAAAAAGAAAATCTTGAAGGAAACAATCTTTCTAAACGATCCTCGGCGATTAAGAATCTTCAATTTTGGGAAGGCATGCATTTATTTACATCACAATTCAAGTTTTAGAGTAATATTTCCTGACCTCAAGTATATGCGACAAATACGACAGAGTATTAGTTTCACGTCAAGAAAAAAGTTAAATAATAAAATTACAATAAATTTGTATGAGAATTAAGTCAAAATAATGAGAATAAAGTCATAATATTACCAAAAAAAAGTCACAATAGGACTTTATTGTTGATTATCCTACTCAGTCACCTATAGGTGACTTTAGATAAAGCTTTAGATATTTTATATTTGACACAAATGTATTTTACTACAGTCACATTGTACCTAAAAGTGACATAAATCGACTATTTTATGTTTTTCTGCTCTGATTGTTTAAAAAATGATCTTTTTTAAAGATCCTTTCTTAAGAAGAGAAAGGATCTTCTTTCTGCATCACTGCAGGATGAAGATCCTTATGGTCAAACATCCCCATTTAGCGTCCACGCATTGTCCTTTCTCCCACCGTCTTTAAACCAGTTAACAAACCCACTTTGTTACCCAGTGCCTGTGGAAAGTAGAACTGCACTAAATCTGTGCACTTTCCAGCACCATCTGCTGTCCAATAAGCACCATCAACAGGGCCACCATGTGTTTAATTAACGCTATGTTAAAGTTGTTTATTTTGCTGCAAAAACACAAAATCTTACCAAATATTTTTCTTCCAGTTTTTACTGCAAATTTGTTAGTACACTTGAAATAAGACAAATGTAACGGCCTCTGATTGTTTCATTTATGACTAGTACTTTTTCCATCAATACTAAATGAATTGTTGACTTAAAACATGTGATTGTATGTTTTAAAATGTACCTTTAAGTTAGTTTGTCTTTTTTTTAAAAGATAACTGCTCTTTTTTGCTCCAAAAAACAGACAAAATACTTTGTTTTTGCAGTGCCAGCAATACAGGAGCTGGAATAATTTGGTTCTGAAGTTAATTGAAAAAACAACTTCAAAAAGTGTCATATGGCTTAAAAGTGCAAAAGCCAAATGTACTGATGCAACTAAAACTTAAACGATCCTTCAGTGCTTCAAACCTTAAAAATAGAATTTTCAACTCATGGTTTTGTTCGGCAGGCATTCATTTACATGTCAGTTTCTGAGCGCCAAGTCTCCTTCCCGTCTAACAACATATCGCGGTTGACATACACGTAAAACCAAACATTTCAGTCATTCTGCATCTCGCTCCACCTTCGTGTTCCTCCCACCTCTTTCCCCTCTTGAGATGAAGCACAACTCCCTTGTGCTGTGTTTTTTTTTTTTGTTGTTTTTGTTTTTCTCACGTCAGCAAACCTCAGCAGAGACACAAGCAGCCAAAGAGCCGAGGGGTCGGAGGTGCAGCATAAATTACAGCGCCGCTTTTCTGTCTTTCTCTCTCTCCCTTTCTGACACACACTAACAAACACTCCCTCTTTTATCTCCTGACACACACACACACACACACTCACAGTTTCTCACACTTGTGCACACAGCTGCTGAACAGCTGCTTGATCCGCAAGAGAGACAGTAAGCCTACATCTCAGATATGGATCTGTGACAAACACACACTGTCTTTTAAATTACCCACACAGCAAAGGGAAATTAAAGTAATAACTCAACTGTGAAAAAAAAAACACAGAAGTGTTTGTTCTTTCAGTTAAAGGTTTAGTCAGAAACTGAAAAGGCAACAGATCTTTTTTAGTCACACTGTAAACTATTTTCTTCTCCATATTTGAAGTCATTGGTAGTATAGAAACAATCTAACATTTGCAGAGACACAAATATTCATATCTGATTGTCTCCATTGTGAGAAAAAGAGCTTGTCATGATTAGTGTAAGACTTGTTTTAGTTTCTTTGGTTTCAGACCATAAATAGTCTTCTTCAATGAGTTGATGGATGATAAGGATTAAAATGTAACAGCTTGACAAATTTGTTCTTTTGTAATGTGCAAAACATCATAAAGTCAAACCAAATTTGGCAAAAATTGTAATTATATCGAGAAAAGTTTGAAGGTAATTGCACTGCACAAATTTCAGGGCATTCTACTTTGATTTTAAATGGTAGACCGACAGAGTAACACATAATTGTGAAGTTAAACAAAAATTATACATTCAAACGAATCTGATATGTCTTAAAACATCCAGTCTTCAGATGTCAACCAGTAAGTCAACAGAGTCCATTCTGTGGGTAATTTGATCTCAGTAAAAATACAGCTGTTCTTTACAGACCTCAGAAGTTTCTAAGAGAACAAATGAATATCTTTACATATAGGAATCTTTGACATCTAGTTATGCTCCAGTTTGTTCTTTCAATAAATAAAATCAAAGTTTTGAAACGGTTTCATATGACAAACTGATCTACAAACCCTAACAGTGCCGCCTTTAGATGGAAACTAAGATAACGTTTCCTGAGCTGAGCTCACAAGACAAATACAGACTTGTTCTAAATAACCTACGGAATGTAAAACATTTTATTGACAAGATTTCCTCCATGTCAGCAGGGAATGATCTGTTTTATATTAGCTGTCAGGAGAAAGTTTGACAAAAAAAAAGTGGATTTTATTTTGTAAATCAACTCAAAAGGAAGAAGGATGCAATTTTCATATCTTATACAAATAAAAATGTATTGTGTGTGTTTAATATTTAGCCTTCTTCACTCTGATGCATAGTTAGTGAATATTGGCTTTCGGGGATGACTAATCCTCAATATTTTGCTCTATTAAATAAAATACCATTGGTAAATATTTCCATCTATATTTTATTCCAAATTCACTGATACTCTGATGAACACTGACTAGCGTTACTAGCGAACCACAAAAGCTGGTCTTGGCGTCCATTAAGCTCAAATTACTGTACATATTGCATCAAAGTAACTTAAAAATGACAGAATAATATTAGAAAAGGGACTTGTAGCATAGTTTTCTTGCTTTTCTAGGTGAAATAAGTAGGTTTTTTTAAGTAGCCCTCGTAATGAGATCGTGCTAACTCAGTTAGCATGTTAGCTTAACATTCGCTACGTAGCATGTTAAGCTAACTGTAAGCTACACTGTTTAATCTACTCCCAGTGGTTATATAAATCTATAAAACCTTTCTAAATGGAAATCTGTTGGTGCTTTATGTTTTGTCCAAGGGTGATAATAATGATAACGAAAGCCACAGACGACGACGAGCAACAACAACTCGTACTTTCAGTCTGTGTGAGAGAACAGAAAGGCTGAACAATGACCATCTTTGTGAGGCGAGAAGAGGAGGCAGCTCAAAAGACTCGAAGGGACTCGGTATTATTCAACGCAAAGCCAAGTAAAACACTTTGTGCACTGTTCCTGCAGCAAGAACACTCTGTTAGACATTTAACACCTCCAAATGTCCTCAACTGGGCAGTTTTTATTATCTGAAAATGTCTGTGTTCTGCAAAAAGCCCACATAAGTCAAACTTGCTCATCATGATGGCTTTAAAATCAGATGTTTCAGACAAGAAACGTTATGTTCTCGTTTATTTTTAAATAGATTTCAGTGGGTTTAAGAATAGTTATTTTGTTGTTAATGTTTTGCTGATCAAAAATAGTATTCCTCCTCACATCTGTTATTTTTTATTTTTTGCTGCTCCTAAGATCACTGTCATGGCGTGCGACACAACATCTGGTCACATTTTGACTCAATAAAACTTGTGGGATCCATAGTAATAACAGGTAAAGGAGCGAAAATCCAGGCGTCCCGGTTTCTGCAACATTTACTAGCTCATTCTGGGAATATCCATAATATTACCAAACCGGATGGGAACAGAAGTGCCTGGAAAATTTCTAAACGAATGTAATTTGTATTACAGATGTTTATTTAAATATGCTTATTTACACATACACATTTGTACTCAGACTCACTCAGTCTGGAAAAGCAACAAACATGATTTTAGTCTTTCTTTCCTTCTTCCATTCTTACTATCCCTCCTTGTCTTCTCCTTTATCTATACTTCCTTTGTTGAATCTTTCTTTTGTTCAAGAATATTTTTTAGGTTCCATAATTAAATTCCGATCAATGTAAAAATATCTGGCATAAATTTATGTTAGACTTCCGTCTTCTATATTCTTTAAATTATAGTTATTATTAATAATAATAATTATTAATAGCAACAATATTATTAATAATAATGAATAGTAATATTATTAATAATGTCTATATTTATAATAATAATAACAATAATAATAATAATAATAATAATAATAATAATAATAATAATAATAATGAAGGACCAAAAATAAAGAAAGAAGAAAAAAGAAAAATAACAGAAACCTCTAGAAGATTTAGTCTGGAAAACCAAACTTTTACAGAAATAAAAATGTGCAGGATCTCTGAATCATAAAAATAAATTATTTCCTGAAACCTGCTACAAATGCTAGCTCTTCAGATACATTCCTCCACAGGGTGGAGGTTCAGGACTGCCATGTCGTCCAGCAGATGTTTGACCCCTGCTGACCCCTGCAGCGTGCGGGTGGTCTCGGGAGAAGCAGCGGTCTGTCCAGGTGGACGAGGCCCGTGTTTGTTTCCAGATATCTGCGGGTGAAGGAGAGTTGCACAGCTTGTCCTGTGCAGCCTCTGGGCCGAGAGGCTCACACAGGCAGCTTAATACAGCACCACCTGTCTGCCTGTCCGAACAAATCAAATCTGATCTCGGATCACAGCTCAGACTCGCAAACAAAGGGTTGAAACTCAGAGTTACTGATTATTTCCAGAAGAAGCGCCTGTATATATGTCAAAGTCAAGGCCCGTGGGCCAAATCTGGCCTGCCATAGCTGTTGACATGGCCCTCTAGACTCCCACCTGCAGGTGGTGGTATTTCTCCCTTCTACTACATGGCTTCCCCCAGGAGGAAGTTATATTCCATGAGCGATACGCTCACATTTAATGTTACAAGCGCAAATGTTCCAAAATTCCTCTCAAATATTTATAAATTAGCAACAAAAAATCTGTGATTTTGATTGCAAAAAAAAAATTCTAAAAACAATCTTGCAATTCTGAAGGGACAGACCAATGTGAAAGAAAAAAATATTTTTAATTATTTAATTAAAATAAGCTCATATTGTGCTGAAAAGTTATTTCTGTTAGTTTTGTCTTATTTCATGTGCATTAAGATATTTACACTAGAAACTAGACTAAATTACTTGGCAAGATTTTGTTTTAGCAGTAATCAGGAGTAAATTAGTTAATCATCTTCCCCTTATTGAGCTAAATGTGTTTTTGTTTATGTATAAATAATCCATCCATCAGGCAGGCTGATTACTTCCATGCAATGGTGCATTGATGCAGTAATTCATGCAAAAAGGAGCCCAGAAAAATAATCAGTTTGAGGTTTTCCTCAGCTCAAACAAATGAAATTAACTTGATGATATTGTGATTTATTGAGATGCCTTTTGTATGTGAAAGTGTTGAATTCTTAGGCAGCCATTTTGTTCTACCAACTTTTCAAACCTCTTTAATTTTTCTTTTATATCCACGTACATTTTCTTTCAAACCGGACAGATTACATTCAAGAATAACAAAAAGAAAATGCTAAAACAGTGAATTCCCTCACTAACCCAAGGAGTACATAGAAATGCATCGAACCATACAGTACATTTATCTCTGCCATGTTAGAAATGCAAACATTATAGACTACACGGTACAGCAGAATGCAGAATACTCTATAACATGACAAAAAAGGGCCGATTTATATACAACTGATCCAAAAATGTAGTGTTCCTTGCACATTAATTTATTCGTCTTTTTGTACATATTAACACAGTATCATTTTTAAAGGGGAGAGTCCGGGCAATTCTCTCGTTCTACATCACCATAAATAAAACAGTTACAAAAATATACCTCACTTCAAACAGAGCAGTAGCAGGAAATGGGCAGGGAGCCGCCGTGGAATGATTAAAAAAAACAAGAATACATAAGAATGAGATGGAGATGTGTTGGAAGATCCTGCAAGAAGCAGCGGATAAATGGAAATGCTTCAAATAGGCGACAGTAAGAATCATATGGGTGGTGCTGGTCGATCCCTTTTGAGGGCTGACGCCTCTCTCCTCCATGGAAGCCAGACGACACGCGGAGATTCGTACGCATCAGCGATGTAGTGATGCTTTGGGGGGCAGGGGTTAGAAAACGTCCACGTCGGATTAGTAGTGCGTGTACATTCACAGGTAAATCCCACCGTTCTGAGGCTCAGGACGTGTCGTGTGTTTCAGTGTGTGTTTCGCACTGCTGCTGCTGCTGCTGCTGCTGCTGCTGCACATCCTGAGTCGTGAAGGAGTGAAAGCGATGCTATTTCTTCTTGGAATTGACGCTTTTGCAAACCCAATTCATGCCCTCCTGAGTAGAAGAAGAAACAGTTTGCAAAGCCTCCGAAATACAAGTGAATCTAAAAGAATAGCATATTAACAGTCATAAAGTTTCATTATACACATAGTGATATATTTTTGTTGAAATACACATCTGTATGGGGGCGAAATAGTCTGGGTGTTCATATGTAGGCAAACATAGCACTGGAAAGTTTAGTGGAAGAACAAAATGCGGTACAGGGTTCATACACTTAAAATTCAAGGACTTTTCAAACTTTCCAAGCACCACACTTTGGAGATAAAAACAATACAAATTACATTAAAAAAATACATTTACATAATATAATTTATTATTGTTATAAATAATGTCTTGCGACAGAATAACAACATTTATGTTTTAAAATGTCTCCCAAACACCCTGACTGGTTCGAGAACAAAACAGTACTTTTTTTTTTTAACAAAAAAAAATCTCCCAATTTTATTAACGTTAGTAAATGCATAAAATATAAACCAACAGTTATTTCAGTTGCACAGATCCATAAGTCATCTTCTGAGAAATTAGGAATAATAAATTTTCCTTACAATGAAACTATCCAAACAAATTGTGTTCAAATTAAATGCTTAAACCCAACACAATATTCAACAACAACAACCTGACCATCCTCTGCATGAGACTGTCTTGGGAAACCAGAGTGTCTTCAGTCAGAGGCTTCTTCAAGTTTACTGTAATACAGACTGCTACAAGAGATCCTTCATGCCAACATCCATCACCATTTACAATAACTCATTCAAGAATTTAAATTCATATGAGTTAACATTTAACTTCCCTTTAGGATCATTTTTGAATTTGAATGCCTCAGGCTGATTGGCTCCAGCCTCACTGATCCAGTAACTCATGCAAAAGGAGCCCTGACCAACATCTCCGTATTTTTTAAAATAAAGGTAGTGTTACTGTTTAATATTCTCATTTTCTAAAAATTATAATTTGGGATTTACATGCTGTGGTCCCTTGTTTTGTTGATATTGCTGTGAATTGCTGAGATAAATTAGCTTTCCGACGATGTTCTAATTGATCAGATATTGCTTATTGTTGGTGACGTTGGGCTTCCTGCTCACCTGAATCCCCTCCCCGGTGAGAGCGGAGCAGGACTGGATCTGCCACATCCGATCGCGGATGGTGTGCAGATTGAGTCCCTCTGCGATCTCCGAGGCTGGAGCCGCCGTCAGCAGGTCCTGCTTGTTTGCAAAGATCAGCACAGGAACGCCGCTCAGCTTCTCCTCGTCCAACAGCTCTGCCAGCTCCTGCAACAAACACACATCTGTCCATCAGACACACGGATGAAGCGAGGAAAACAGAGGGAATCCATGTGCCTCCTAGTAAAAACAGCAAAAAACAGAGCCTGTAGTGAAGCTCACTAGAGGCTTCTGTTAATCTAACTTCCTTTATAATATAAATTTAAAAATCATAATCCGTTCAAATGAATGTGTCTTTCAAGGAAAGGGATCAAAATGAATCAAAGTAGAATGTTTTCTTATTGAAATGTTCTTAATGTATTGGATTAAATCACTTCATTGGGAATAATTTTACAGTTATTTTGTTGTTAAACAAGCACAACCAAAACGAAAACAGCATCTTGTCAAAAAGGGTAGTTTTTTGTTTTTCTTGGGTGACAAACAACATTTCAGAGTGCTCAGGAATAGATAGAGCACAAATAATTGGTGACAATACCAGGTATCAAACTAAACCTGAATATGTTTTACCACAAACACAAATTGCAAAAATAAATAACAGCGGGTTATTATTTCCTGTATGATACAATAAAATTAGAAATGATTTGATTAGCTACTGCAGGAGCCAATTAGTGGCTACTTTTTGGTATTCCCAGAAATACCAAAAAGTATTGGTATTGGTAAAAGTTTCAAAAAAGAGAAAATATACTTTTTGGTTGTTAAATTTGAATTTCATTAAATTTTACAACAACATGTTAAAAGTATAAAAATGCATCTGCTTATTGCACATACCTGCCCCGTTTCCTCAAACCTCTTTCTGTCAGCACTGTCAATAACGTAAATCTGAAACGAGGAAAACATTCAAGTCATCAACTCAAACGTCTTTATTTAATTCAGCAACGACAATATAAACTCCCAGAGGGGGGAGCTCTCCTTACCAGCACATCAGTGTTTTCAAAGTAGTTCCTCCAGTACGGCCTAATTTTCCGTTGGCCTCCGATGTCCCAAACGTTCAGCTTAAACCCCTGAGACTGTACGCTCTTAATGTTGAATCCCTGCAGGGAGCACAAAGCACAGAGTTGCTGCCAATCCGCACTGAAAAGCAGGGAGTGGAGGAGTCTTCGGCGCTTTGCTACCTGTGTGGGGGTGATGTGGCTGATGTCCTCTGAAGCCAGCTGTTTGAGAAGCGTGGTCTTCCCCCCGTTGTCTAGACCCAGCAGCAGTATCCGAACCTCCTGGTCTGGAGTGCTTTTTAGCTTACGAAGGATGGACAGCAATCCCTGCAGCAAACAGTGGTGAGGTTCATTTTTCCAAGGGAATAGAGAGATTATAATAGCAGGGAAAATGACAGAATATACAGTCAAAACAAATTTACTCATAAATTCAAAAATGACAGAAAGGAAGCATTACCACGAGTAGATAAACAAATTAACAAAAAGAAAATGGATGTTTTAGAAAAAATAGCAGATACCACTTTAAATTAAATTACTATATGCTTGTAATATATTTTGTGACACTTGAAAAGTTTTTGAGAGTAAAAAGACTTAGCCAATAAAAACCCTGTGGATGAGATGGAAATATTACATTTTATTTTATTTTTCCCAGTCGATAGACAGACTACTCATTATCTGGAGTTCATGTTTGCTATGAAACACTTCAAAATTATTTTGTTTATTTACTGCAAGTCACATTATCATATATTGTGTTTCCATAATATTATCCACACCTGATAGATATCTGAAAATGGTCACCTAACAAGCTAGAATTGTAATTATTACGATTTTTGTTCAACTTAAATTCATCTTGAAATTATAAGAGAGACGAATATACCAGGGAAAAAACTGCATGAGTTGAAGCTTATTATTATTATTTGATAGTTTTTTGAACAAATACTCTCTCGAATTTTGGATGTTGTGCATCTGAAAGGATTTTTACTTTTGGACACGTAACCGTGGTACCAATACATTGTTTTTAAAACCGGGAGCAGCTTATTGACATGTCAAAAGCTCAAATAATACCTGAACTATAAAGCCTAGTAACAAATGGAGGCTGAATGAATGCATCTCTGTGGTTGATCATCATGGGTTTCTAACCATACAGCTAGAAAGAAGTTTAAAGAGGAGTGGCAAAAGCAAATGAAGTGGATCAACAGTTCTTGCCAACAACTGCTGCCCAGATATTGAGCTGTTAGCATGCCAGTAATGAGCCTCAAGTCAGAGGCCTCTTCAGATTTGTTGCAAGCCTGACTGCTACCACATCCTTCCAGCCCACAGCATCACCATCCAGACTTTTTTAAAGATTCTTGGAAAATATGAGTTACAACAATTAATTTTCCTCTGGGGGAAAAAAAAAAAAAGTCATTTTGAATTGGTTTAAATGTTCTGCCCTGGGCCCAGTTTTATTTTAACTAATCCGTCTATGGCCTGGGGACAGACAGGAGGAGTTGTTATTTTTCTTCCCTTCAGCCACCTGGATTCCTCACCAACAGGCCAGTTGCAACTAAACTTTAGTTTTATTTCATAGCTGAATAAACTCTCCCCCAATCGCATCAGATCAAGACGACAACAGTTAACCTTGAGGGTTTCCTGGACCTGTGGAGCGGGATGTTTCCACGCAGCGCCGCAGAGATAACCGTACACAAACAGGAGCTGCGCCGAGCTAACGAGCTGAGCTAATCTCCCCTGGTAACTGAAGGAGCAACAAGGCAGCTCCGACTGCGTTTTCTCCTCAAGATCCAGACCGCGAGAACCGATAAATCAGCTCCTAACAAAAGTAAAACCTACGTACTATAAATATACACAAACGTAAGGGTGATATTTAACAGTTATTTTCTGGGATAAATTAAACTCACCATCTTGCTGGATTCTCTCCTGGAGACGCCGCTAAACGTGACGTCAGACGCACAGTGCGTTCTCCTGGGATCGTGCTGCATTCACGGTACTCGGGGAAAATTCCGAGAAATCATACGCTGAATTGAATTGTATCAGATTTTGTAACGTTGTAATCACACTTTGGAGTATTTTGTTGGGATTTTCTTGAAAAGCGACTTTGTCTGAGTTACACTGCAACTCTACACTGCACATATCTTTTAGGATATGTGTGCAAAGGCAGTATTTATTTGCTCGTTCTTCTTTGCAAAATGGTGGAAGACCATTTTCAGCACCGTCTCACTTGATTTATGAGGTAGACTCTCATAACAATGACATAGATTGTAACTTAGTGAGAGAATGGAATGACATAGCTATCTCAAAATAATATTTCATAATGACAGTACATCAGAACATCTCATGTTTATGCAATATTACCTCATAAAAATGAAATAACATCTCACAATTATGAGATTTCGATATGAGTTAGTTATAATAGCTTAGTTATTTCACTCTTGAAATAGCTGCTCATACAATCCTACTAAGTTGCACATTTGTGTGTATGCTTACTTTATACACAAAAGGGTGATATGTAACATTTATTGCCTATTTATTTATACTATAAAACAGAATCTTTAGTCTAATAGTATAACATTTGTCATTATATATTTTTACTTTTACCGTTGTGTGAATATTCCTCTCTTTGCTGAGAGACAAATTGTTTTATATTGCATTCTGCAGAACTATTACAAGAACATATTTTGATGTACGATAAATTGTCCCAGAAGTTATTGATTTAAAGGACAATATTGTTGTCTTTTACCATTACTATTATATTAATTTTATATTAAATTAATTTTCAAGTAATATAATAGTAATGGTATAGTAACATAAGAAGATGAATACATTTAGCATGCTAATGAACATTTAACACTGGAACTGGAAGAATATCCTAAATAAATAAACAACAAATAAAATAAATGATTAAGTCTCTGGAAACAAAATAAAAAAGGATAGTTGAGACCAAAGCACCAATTTTTAGTAGAACGAGGGAGAAAAAAAAAGAGAAAAACCATAAATTATGCAAGTGGAAATTAATGATCTCGTTTTCATTAATCATGCGATTTATTGCGATAAGCTTATGCTACTCTGTATGTTTCTGGTTTTATGTTCCAGTATTTCCTATTTGCGAGGCGTGTCAAGTTTTGCCACGTAGCACGGTGACGAAAGCGCACCACCGCTGTTGTCATAGAAATATTTTTAAACTATTTCACCTGAACTCACCACCAGGAACACGTTTGTTTAGCTGCATGCTAAATGTACTACAGATAAAACAAATGAACACCACAACATTTTGGTTGTTGTGAGCTGCACTCGCTCGTGAATGTTTATAATTTTCCTCTCCTCCGCTGGCAGCAGGAAAAACACGTCACGTCACGGAGGTAATAATTCTCAACTGGCTGTAGAGCTGAGGCTGCAGTTTGTTCCTCATGTGTTGGGTTTAGTTCTCGCCGGTTTACAAGAGGTGGGTTAGCGGGGGGAGTCAATCCCAGCTTTTGATTGGATGACGCCGTGCCACGTGCGCGTTTCCTTACCACTGTATCGCGTGAGCAAATGTGATTACCTGCCAGGTTGCTCCGTGTGGCGCGCGGAGATCTCATCGCAGGTATGTTGGATGTTCCGGGGTGTCAGGCTGAGTTGGTAACTGCAGGTCTGAGTTGCATCACTTTCTGCTCAGTGTGGTGTGTTTCCTTGAACTATCCCGCCTCTCTCTGATGTTTACTCTCCAAATGATTCTTTTATTATCCCATACTGGATGCATGTCATTGAAGTCGATATTGGAAATTTGTCCAGATGTGCTGTGATGCTGGATGTGCTCTGACCTGCAGATCTGGTTTGTCAAGCCTGAGAAAATCCTAAGCTATAGTAACCAGTGGTGGAAAATGCATGCAGGTAAATTTGCAGTATATTTCTGCAAACTAGACTAGACAACAACGAACCTTTGCTGCTCGTTCATCTTTGGAAATCTCTACAAAGTCTCAAGTGTTTTGCGTTGTGTTGTGACGAGTTTAGATTTTTTTAAAAAAGGGATTTAAGCCAAAAAAAATCTCAGAAATTTTCGTGTAAAGCCAAGAAAGTTTTTTAAGTTTGAAAAGTGAAAAATTTGCTAGAAAAAAAAACAACAACTTTAACATTAATTTAAATATTTTTCTAAAAAAAAAGAAAGAAAAGAAACAAGACATTTCTGATTTTGAAAAGTTGAAAATTTGCTACAAATAACCCAGAAATGTTTTGATTTTTAAAGTTTTCTCTGAAATTGTTCTTGCAAATTTGCCACTTTTCAAATGCAAAATTTCCCTTGATTTTTCTAAAACAATTTCTGAGCTTTATTGTGGAAAGTTACTCGTCTTTTTTTCTATATACAATGGCCCTAACACACCATCATACTTTGCAGCCAAAAGACTTATCTTGGAGGTTGTATTTCCATCCGGCTTCCTTATACGTGCTGGAAAAACATCCCCTCAACATAATGCTGCCACTACCATGTTTAAGTGTGGGGATGTTTGTGGTGATGTGCAGTGTTGGTTTTGGTGTGTTACAATCATGGCAACAAACCAGCAGAATGCCAAAAACCTTGCAACTTTTCCAAGCACATCAAGAGATTAGTTTTACTCTGCTATACTTTTCACTTTTTACCTTTAGCTACTTTCATCTGAAAAATATTATATGTTCCATCCTTTGCTAGTTATTTAATGCTAGGAAAAAAAAACCAACCTCTTTCATTTCTGTGCAGAAACTTTGCTCACTATTGTTTTCCACGTATTTAAGGAATATTTATTGTCACAATAGATAGAGCAAAGTCAGGGAGGAGACATTAGACCAGAGGCCAGCTACAGGGTCTGCAGGTAAGGAGAGATTGTAACTTAGTGAGAGAAAGACGTTTGTTGCAGGGAGAAACCAGGCAGACATCAGGGCAGGGTTTCACAGATATTTCAGAATATTTTTGTCATTACAGCTAGCATGAGCAGTACACTGTTTCCATTTTATTTCTCACTCAACAATGTCTGATTTTGAATTTAAAGAATGAGACTTCAGAGATTGGAGACTTTAGTTCCTCACGTTTCTGTAACATGTTTGCTGAAGTTAATGCTAATGGGATCATAATTACTCAGCATTTTTTCTCTTGCTCACTTGTCACTATTTTGTTATTATTGTTTATTTTGTATCGATGATTATTTGATTTGGAAGGCTACACAAACATTTATCTATATTTCATGTTTGTATGAAATAAAAAGCCCCCAAATTAAGCCATAATCTCACCAGTTTAAGTCTTGTACATGCAAAGCTGGGTCTTTACAAAACAAATATCTCTGCCAAAGCAAATAAAAGAGGGAAAATCTTAAACCATTTGGCTTCAGTAATCAACACAAAGGTTTTCCTTTCCCAGAAAAAATAAGACGTTACTGTTGAAGTATTTTTCTATTGTCTTGTATATTGGTTCTGTTTTTATCTGGTTTATATGTTTCTGGATGATTTTTTTTCTCATTAAAAATACTATTTGTTTTGTCTTATTCCGCTTTTATAAAGTTTAAAATAGCTTATTTGCTTTTATAAATGCTCCTGGCTGCATCCTGTTGCTTATTTTGCTTCAGAATTTAAATGATTAATTAAAAAAGCCAATCTTGGAGGGATATTTGGGTAATTATCACTAATGCTGTTAAAACAGACCTTATTTCAGGTTTCACATATAGTGAATAATCAATGTTTATGCTAAAAAGATAATTATACCTGCTTATAATTTTTGCTGCACCCTCCTGATCCTTTCATCTGCACTTTAAATCAGTTTTAAAGTGAACAGTGCAGTTGAATCTAATCTGTGTCCCCCACCAGCATCTGTAGCCCTTTAACCTACTTTCAAAACAAACAGCTTCAGAAACAATCCGGTTCCAGTCAGACACCATAGACATGTTTTACTTTCTTTCCTGCATACTTTTAACCTGAAACTTTAAGGTTTCATTTCATATGCAGAGGAGAGCTTGGATTTTCTGCTGCTTATTCAGCAGGTTTTGATTCGTCTTGGTGATTAAAATGAAGCGCAGCAGCTGCAGAAACAAAACGACTACCCGTGGAAGGATTTAGCAGGAGGTGGTCAATGATTTCCAGTGAAAGTCTGTTGGGCCTTCAAATTGTTTCAAGGGGAAATGGGAGTTTGTTTTTGTTCAGGGCTATGAGAGTACGCTGGATGTTTCCAGCAAATCTGAGAAGTGCAGAAGTTTGATGGTTATGCAGACTATAAAAAATATGTAATATTTTTTAATTAGAGAATATTCTGTTGGTCCTCAGGTTTCGTCTGGATCTCCTGGTGACCTCCTTCAGGGCAAACAAGGTGCAAAAAGCCCGACTTTGACATACAACATGGCTCTGAACTCCTTCGACATCGATGCTCCCCGGTGGGATCAGTCCACCTTTATGGGGCGGCTGAAGCACTTCTTCAACATCACCGACTGCAGAACCGCGGTCCTCCCAGACTCACGGCTGGATGAAGCCAAAGCGCTAGTAGAAAGCTGCAGGTGAGAAAAAATGAACGTAACTCCACCTGTAACATCTAGGAGGAGCATTTCCTCTTTCTTTTCCCACCAGTGCAGCACATTACTGTAAAAATCATTATTTGAAACAAGCAGAAAAATTTGCATGCTCACCCCTCAGGTTTATGTTCTTCATGTTTCCCGTTAACTGCTTGAATTTCAAAATGGCTGCCATTTTTGAGACTTTTTAACCAATCATTGCCACAAAATGTTACCCACTTCCATGACTGGGATGGACTTTGTCACATCAGATGTTTTCTACTTCGGTCATTCTATTTTTGCAGTTTTAAAGTAATAATATGTTGGAAAATTAGAAACTGAAGACATTGTCATCAACTGGAAGGAGATGAAGATATGCAACAGGTCGAGAGACAGTTGTCTCAATGGTTAGTGTTAGCTTCTGAAAATTTTTGTGTTTCTCAGCTTACCGTAAGCTCTGCTAATCAATAGCTTAACCCCGTTAGCTCTGCTAATCAATTAGCAAATTATTTAGGTAAACGATTCGCTAATTGTAATAACTGCCAAAGATTTTAGTGCAATCATTTGTTTATCCATTACAACCACGGTGACTATTTTGAAAACCAGAAAACACAAGAACAAGAAAATATATGTCTTCTATTGTGAAAAATATTGAAACTTTGACGCCAACCAACGGCAATTCATTTAATCATCAATTTTATTTAAAAACAATTAAATGTTGGTGGCCATATTGGAAAATCAAAAATATATAAGAACGATTCTGTGGGTGCAACTAAGTATGGTTTGACACCAACAACATTAGCAAATTTAGTATAAAAATAAATTTTCATTGAAGACCATGGCGGCCATCTTGAATTTTTTTATGTCTTGTGTTTTGCTTTTTCAAAAAGAGAAGCCTCTGGGAAGATCTGTGCCAAGTTAGGTTCTTGTCTCCGCTTGTGAACGATTTGCTGAAGTATTCAATCATCTGCTGTGCTATACCTGAGCGGTATCGTTCTGTGGTTCTGCGCAGGGCAGGATCCACTCCCCCAGGTACCTCAGTGGAACAGCTGTACTATGCAAAGAAGTTGTACGATTCGGCCTTCCACCCCGACACGGGGGACCGCATGAACCTCATCGGCCGCATGTCCTTCCAGGTTCCCGGAGGCATGGCCATCACGGGCTTCATGCTGCAGTTCTACAGGTAGCCGGGACTGGACCCACTTCCATGTATCTTTCTATCCTGCTGTGAAATGGAAGCTGAACCTGCTGCTCTGGTTTCAGGACCGTTCCTGCTGTGGTGTTCTGGCAGTGGGTCAACCAGTCCTTCAACGCTCTGGTCAACTACACCAACCGCAACGCCGCCTCTCCCATCTCCCCAAAGTGAGAACCAGAATAAAGCTGCACATCCATCCATCTGTCCATCCATCCATCCGTCCATCCGTCCATTCATCCATTCATTTGTTCATCCAAACATCCGTCCGTCCGTCCATTTGTTCATTTTTCATCCATCCATTCATCACCTGTTTCCCTGATATCTGACCAACTTTTGTTTGTTCATCCATCCATCCATCCATCCATCCATCCATCCATCCATCCATCCATCCATCCATCCATCCATCCACTCCATCCATCCATCCATCCATCCATCCATCCATCCATCACCTGTTTCCCTGATATCTGACCAACTTTTGACTTCATAATGTCATCATATCATATTTTTAATATCGTAGATTTTTGCCTCTAATCATTGAAAATATTTTTTCCTGCACATTTGCAACTTTTTGACATCAGAAAACATCAAACTGAATTCTTGTAAAAATGCTTTTTGGAAGAAATGAGCTCTTCTCTGGCCACATCCTTTTTTACTTTGCTCTACAATTCATCTAATAAATACTTTGTTGTTGAAATTACATTTCTGCTCACCAAATATTATTTTTCCTACATGAAAGAGAGGATCTTGTTGGGATTTCAGTGCAAACATTCAGACATTAAAGCTCAACTTACAATCATTATCAGCTCCCGGGTTCAACCAGCTCAGTTCGGGTTAGATCAGCTCAGCTGTATCAGTCATATGTGGGTGAACACAGGGTCAGCTGTGCACTGTTGGCTGTATATAGGGAAAACTGTTTGAGTCTGCAGTAAGATTGCTCATGTAGAGAATACTAGAGAGATGCTTGAAACAAAATAGAATGATGTAAAGTATAAAGCTGCAGTGTTGGTGCTAAAAACCTGTCTGCTGGGTGACAAATACAACACTGCTTCATGATTTTAAAGACTTAAATTAATTTGAAGGTAATTGGACAAATGAGACACAGGCAAAGATACATTTGTCTTTGAAGAGGTTTCAGATAACTTTAATGCTTTATTCATAAGATAGGAGGCTTTAGTATCAGCAGTGAGCATGTATCTGTGGGACAAAATGAGATTTTAACTCCGATAAACTTCCAATCAGGAAAGCTTCATTAAATTTGACTCTTGAACTGACTGAAAATATGTATTGTTGAGGCAGTTTTAACAACTTTTGTCCTGTTCCTCAGGCAGATCGGAGTGGCCTACGTTACAGCAACCAGCACAGCTTTAGCAACAGCAGTGGGACTCAACCTTTACACAAAGGTACAAACACACGCAGAGGAGTTCATTCAGCACGAACTGGTCCCTCTGCACATCACACCTCAAGCTAACAGTCCGATTGGTTCAGTTTTCAGACCGGTGTGCTAAAACTACAACAGATCTGTGTTATTTTATCATGTGATGTAGATTACCTGGGAGATCATTGGTGTTGATGATGATTTGTTCTGCAGAAAGCTCCTCCTCTCGTGGCTCGCTGGGTCCCGTTTGCTGCCGTGGCAGCAGCCAACTGTGTCAACATTCCCATGATGCGCCAACAGTCAGTCCTCCCCGTGCAACTTGCTTTACCCAGAAATCCTTGCTACATTGTGCTACCATACAACCAAAAGCTTTTTAATTTATTTGCATAAGAAGTTTCCTAAATAAATTCTCATTTAAAATAAAACCTGTACTGCAAAAACACAAAATATTACCAAGTATTTTTGGTCGGGTTTCTGGTGCAAATATCTTAGTTCACTGGAAATAAGACAAAACTAAAGTACAAGTAACTTTCAGCAAGATATATGAGCTTGTTTTTATATTGACCAAAAAAGTACTAGTTTCCCTGGGAGATTACTTCACCTATGATATAAGAGATTAATGAGTGGAACTAGAATAGTTTTATCAATATTAAGCAATAATTTATTTAAAATAAGCTCCAAATCTTGCTGAAAAGTTACTTGCAAGTTAGTTTTGTCTTATTCCAGTGTACTAAAATATTCACACTACTAATTAAACCAAAACTACTTGGTAAGATTTTGTGTTTTTGACAAAGGACTAGATTTATCTCATATTTCTGAGATGTTTTGGCCACATTATGCTGGACAATTCAAGGCTCTTGTATTCTGGTTGAATATCTTGGATATCTTGTTTTACTGAAAACACTCATCAATGCTTCTTACACATCTACTTATCAGCTGCCAGACCTAAAAGCTGCAATGCACATTGAACCATTTAACTAGTTTATTGTTTCGTCTGCATGTTGCTTTTATCTACCATTCTCAGACTGAGGAAGTCAAAAACTGGGTCACATTCTGAGAATGTCTCTAAAATTCGTCCATTTTTGTATTTTTCAGGGAAATTTTGAATGGCATCGCTGTCACGGATGAAAACGGCAACAAACTGGGTCACTCAAAGGTCAGCACATCATAATCATCGTAATTTAAGGGCCTTGAACTAAATTTAATCTTCTGACCTCACTTATTAGTTCATAATAGTAGTATTGTTTTGAGGAAATTTGAGGAAAAAATGACCTCAATAGTTTTGATATGCTTTTCCATTGCTTACAGATTGGAGTCATGTTATATGGAATTAACTGTGATTTTGACTTAGATCATTTTTAAAACGTCTTCCACAGGTTTTTACTCTTTTTGTACGAAGATACTTTTGTTTTTCAGATCAACTAAGGATGATAAATGTTGGATTAAAGATGAAAAACTTTTAGTTTTTAAAATTTTGACTTAAACAATAATGCATTTTAAGAACTTTTTCAGACACTTGAGCAACCTTGTTTTATCTAGCGGAGCTTTGCATGAAGAGCAAGCCAGGAAAAAGGAAAATGTTCAGATTTACTCTTCTGGATCGTCAGGGGGTTTGAATTATACTAATTACAAACAGGGGAAACTAATTCTGCTGCTTTCCTTTTTTCAGATCAGAAATGGACAATCCTTGTTCTTTAGCTACCACTGATTGACTGATTAGAAAAAATCCTCTGACTTTTGTCCCACACATTTATTTAAAATGAATACCTGGATTAAATGTAAGTTTCACATTTTGTGTCCCAACTGCTTCTAAAATCAGCCAAAGCGCTTAAAAAAAAAAAAAAAAAAAAAAAAAAAAAAACACCCAGACATTACATGGCAATAAGTTACTGCTTTATTAGTGTCTAGAAAATTTGCCATTTCAGAAATCAGCGGCATTGCTCTGTTACCTAGCAACCCCAGCTGAGCCCAGCTCGTCACCTAGCAACACACCTAGCAACCCAAGCATAGCTCCAGCACATTTCCTCAGCTGGTTTTATCACTGTATGCAATAAGAAATTAATCAATTAATCACATGATAAATTAAATGAGGTTGATCATTTCCAGCCTGTTATTTTTTTTCCAAGGTCAAATTTATTTACAAAGACATTTTAATCAGTTTCATTTAAGGTTTCAGTTGTGCGTGGTTCTTATTTATTGTTTTTGGTTGCCATGTTTTATTTTGGACATTTAAAATATCTTCCAGTTGCAGTGTTAAGAACTCAAACTTGAATTATTATGCCATCATCAATATATTAGTTGAAAATGGTGTGAAAACTGCTAAATTATCGTCCATCGCAAGAATTACTGGGACAATTTATCATCCAGCAAAATTTGTTGTTGCGACAGCCTGGGCTTTACAATGGCTGCTGGAAAAGACGAGTGTTTTATTGTCAACTTAGCATCCAGAAACCAGTTGCTGCATTCTTGTTGGTTGTGCAGGAGGCTCCACTTCTGCTTTTTAAACATGTATGGCTTATAACTGCATCTGTTTGCAGCGATGAGTTGTCAGCTCAAAGAATGATTTTGTGCAAAAGAAAAATGAATATATATATATATATATATATATATCTATATTATATATATATATATATATATATATATATCTATATATATAGATATAGATATATCTATATCTATATATATATATAGATATAATATATATATATCTATATATATATATAGTATATATAGATCTATCTATATATCAAATGATATATATATATATATATATATATATATATATATATATATATATATATATATATATATATATATATATATATATATATATATATATATATATATATATATATATATATAATTTCTATTTTTCACAGTGAAATCTCATCTCTCGCCTGCAGAAAGCAGCAGTAAAAGGCATCACTCAGGTGGTCATCTCCCGGATCACCATGGCAGCACCAGGAATGAGTATGAAACACAGTTGCTTCTTCTTTATCACCGTCATGTTGAGATTTATTCCCCTTTCCCGACTTGACTCCCTTTACTTCCTCGCCTAGTCATCCTCCCCATCATCATGCAGAGGCTGGAAAAGTACAAGTTCATGCAGGTCAGATCGTTTGTCTCCATCAGTGTGCTAATGTCAGGTAAATGTGTCCGCCCGTCCTCACGTCGCTTTCCGCCTGTTAACAGAGAATCACGTTTCTTCACGGACCAATTCAGGTCATGCTGGTGGGAGTCTTGTGAGTACAGAAGGCCACAGGGTCACATTAGTTTTAATAGCTTCCACAGTTTTTAAGTGGTGACTTGTATACTTTCTTCCCTTTAAAAGTCTGATCTTCATGGTGCCGGCGGCCTGCTCCCTGTTCCCTCAGCGATGGTAATGAAAATATGCCGTCCTTTCACCTGCTGCCACATTCAAACACCTCATCTCACGCAGGTTTTCCTCTGTCCCTTTTGACTTTATGTCTGATTGAGTCAAACAAGTTGGAAATGGGGACAGAAAATTACAGCCTGCGAGCTGTTAAAGATGCCAAGCAAGTCTTGAGCCAAGGCCTCATGATTTTCTAAAATATTGTCACTTAATGACGGTTCTAATGCAATCTGGGAAATATCTGAATGCAGTATGTTCTAGATCTGGACTAGTTTATTCTTTCTTTGAATAGAATAGGATAAAATATGTCTGTATCAATGCCAGAGGGGGGAAATTTACTTGTTACAGCAGCACAGAAACAAAATGTACTCCCGCTGAATATAGAAATATATTTTCTATATTCTTCCTTGCCTGCACCGCCATATTCTTTTTCACTATCCTTTCACTTTCTCTTACTCTTTTGCTTTCTTTCACTGTTTCACTATTTTGCTCTTTCTTTCCTTCTCTCGTTTGCTTTTTCACTCTATTTTTTCCATCGTTCTGACGTCACAATAATTTTAATAAACATATTCCCCCCAACACTTCTTCGATTAATATATGCAAACCTGTAACTTTGACTTATTTTAATGCTCTCTGCAGTACTTTGTGAAGCTCCAAAATTGATCTCTCCATCACTCAAACTGTATTGCATCTTAAAGTCTTCAGACCAGCAAAGAAACTCCCAAATTAAAATGTCTGCTAAACGTTATTGAGCAGGCCAGATGTTTTTCTCGCTGCATTCATGTGGATTTACTTGGATGACTAAACAGTCGTAAAACTGCTCCTGCTGTCTGGCTAGCAGATGGTTTTTATGACCTGCAAACAAATCTATAAATCCCTGTTATCTGACTTCAGATGCTGAAGTAAAATAATAACGGGGAGCTGAGCTGTGAGCAGAGAAGTGAGCGTCAAATAGTCAAAAACAGAGAGCTAAAATGTCTTGGATTATCTTACGGGACACATGCTTACAAAAGATTTTATAATAAAACTTTGACAGCTGATAAAAGTTTAATTCCTTCTCTGAAAACACCCAGTGACCCTTACATTTTTTACAACAGTTTGCTTCTTTTAAATGTGTGGGAGAAATCGAATCGAGCAAATAATTTAGGAGCTACAAGCAGAAATTCACTGTCGCTCTTCAAACTTTAATCAAAGTGTAAATATAGGCCAGAACCAAACAAAGAAGTGTATTTATAAAGAATAATTAATTTAGGAATTGTTTTTCAAGCAGCTTTACTTTATGTCTTGGGTATTTAAGATAAATTTGAATCTGGTTTTGAATCCAGTAAGGAAGAAAAGTCACTCATTAATATTTATGGGGTGTAAAAAAAGTTAATAGATAAATAATAGTAATTATTATTATTGTTGTTTTTGTTATAATAACAACAATAATAATGATCATAATTGACTATATTATTATTATAACCATTATTAACAATAATAATATTGTTGGTACTATTAATATTAATTTATGTTAAATATTGTTGTTAATAAAAATAATATTATTACTATTCTAATAATAATTTTCAACAATGTAAAAAAATATAATATTAATAATGATCATTATGATTATTTTAACGGTATTATTGTTAATTATATCACAGATAAATAAAATATAGCAACAATAACAAAAATAATTTAGATATCAATCAGAAAAATAATAATATAATAGTTGTAATAATGACAATTGTCTGTTATAATTATATCAACAATAATAATAATTGAGTTATAAGGACAATGATTATGTCGTAAAAGTTGTCATCAGTTATTACTATAAAATGACACAGTATTAATAAAAGTAACAGTACTTTTGATTATAATAAGAATGATAATGAAAGTAATTTATAAAATGATCATTTTGATGCAACAATATGAATAATAATGGTGATAATACTGATACTGACCCAAAACATTTTATGGTTGTAAATTAGTTTAAACTGCATATTTTCATTAACTAATCATGTTTTTTTATCTTTTTTTAATGTATTTTTTTTCCTCCTGCAGCTCCATGGCCGTGTCCAAGCTGGAGCCTGAGCTCAGAGACGCCATTGTGTCTCAATACAGAGACAAAGTCCAGCTAGTTTACTTCAACAAAGGCCTCTGAGGGTCAGAGGGCTGTTTCTGCTGTCACACAGTGCATGGGCTGCTCCAGTCAGCGCTTTCACAAAGCATGCCGCCGTTTTTTAATCATTGATCTTAAAGAATTTATAGGTTTATTTCATCTCAGAGCCTGCTTCTTGTCCGTCGTATTCAGCTTTTCTTTGTCACCTATCCCTTCTCTGCAGAGAGGACAGCTGTTCTGAAACCAAACGATTTTAACTCAGGAACGCAGTGCTTCTTTGCCTTTGTGGATCTTTTCTTTGTTGTAAAACGAGCCACCGGTGTCCTGATCCTCTGTGCTTTTTTCAGAGCAACAGGAGCAATGCTGTTATTATTTTTTTTAACGTTAAGAAGCATTGGCTTCACTGTGGAGCCATAGTTCCACCATAAAATGCCTTTATGAACACTATGAGTCTTTAACTGTCCCCCATTCTAGTGGAAGCTGCTGCCCTCTTGTGCCAGAAAGGAGTAATGCTGGAGATTTGCTGTTTCATTTGAAATGGTTGCCAACCTGATGGTTTAACTTAGCATGAACTGTAATAAAACCCACACAGTTTTAAAATTGAGTGCTTCGGAGTGGTGTTTTCAGAAGCTTAAATAGTACTACTCTTGTGTGTTTTTCCCCCTTGCACTAAGATAAATTGATAAATGATGACTTCCTTGAACAGCTTATGATACTGTATAGCTATGGGCTATAAAAAATGTTAATTGTTTTATTTTTTGGCAGAAAATCATTCTTAGATCATTCATCAAATTGGGAAAAGTACCAATTCTGTTCAAAATAGGCAGAATCGTCAGTTCTGCCTATTTTGAGCTGTTTTAGGGCATCTTGTCTCTTTAAATCCAAATAAGTTGCTGCTGGTCATGCCCCCAAATTCAACATTTACACTCACACAACAAAATGGCTGCAAACTATGGTGGCAAATAAGCGCCATTGTAGAAAGAAAATAAACAAATAAATAAATGCATACATTTCCACCAAAAGATTGATCTTAGAAGTTTTCAAGAAACAATTTTGGACATTTCTGAGTTTGAAAAGTCAAAAATATATTAGAAAAAAAGTCAGAGTAATCTCAAAAATTTTCTAGAATTTTTTATTTTTTTTTATTTCTTAGTTTCAAAAATGTTCAACTTTTGACACTGAAATTTCCACGTTTTTTGGAGACATTTGAGCATCTTTGAAAAGCAGAAGTAGAGCCTTCTGCACAACCAACAAGAATGCAACTCTTGATTTCAAAATGGTAATTCAACAACAAAACACTTGTCTTTTCCAGCTGCCACTGTACAGAGCATACAGCGATAAAACCAGCTTAAACAAACATACCAGAGCTTTGCATGGGTTGCTAGGTAACAGGTTGGTTTGTTGGGGTTGCTAGGTAACACTGCAGCGCCTATTGACTGTGACTTAACATATGCTTAGCAATCTTGAGGTGTTTGATCAGGCTCATTTTTCAGACATCAAAAAACATGACCTTACTGCTAAAAAAAACTGCTGGGTGTCTATTTTAAGTCCTTGATCAGTTTTTAGAAGCAGGTCAAGCTGCTTTGCAGTTCAGTTTAATCAAAGTATTACAAAAAGGTAATATTAAGTGGTATTTATTTGTTTAAGTGTGTAAGTTTCTTATGATAAAATGCAGGAAATCAATCTCTGAAACAGATTTATGTAATGCTCATTCAGGAAAAAAGATGCACAGGAAAGCTGATTAATTCATGGCTTTATCTGCTCTTGTAACTTTTACTGCTTTAGTTTATTTTCTTCTTAATTTAACTCCTGTTGACTCCATAAAGGGAATGTTAGTGTGTGGAAGCTGCTTCTTTATTTGAACATTTTCCCTTTTATATAATATAAAATTAACCTTATTTACTGAGACACTGCTGGAAAGATAAAGGTGCTTTTGTCACTATCGTGAAATACTTTTTGCAAGTTCCTGCAAAGGTTTTGTAAGATCTTTTAAAATTCACTGAGGATCTTGCTTAAGTACCTGTTTTTGCTGGAGCTCACAAAAGTACCTCACAATTTCACAAAAGTAGTTTGGTATTTTGGAAAAGTCCATAAGAGGTTTGCAAAAATATCTGTGGGAGCATGCAAATATGACTCAGATTCTTGTAAAACCTTTGTGGGACCTTGCCAAAGTAATTCAGGGAGCTCTACGTTTTAAAACTTTGCAAGGGAACTTTGGATCTCGGAAAAGTGGCTTGGGAGCTCAAAAAACTAACAGAATTTTCTAAAACGTTTTTGGGAGTGCCCAAAAGTAAAACTTGAAAAAGTAGCTGAGAATCCAGACTCTATTTCATTCTCAAAATTAACAGTTTGGCTCCAGCAAGGTAATTCCCAAAGAGGTATTAACCTAAAACTTGGCTTGCAGTCGGATGAATGATGATGTGTATTATAGGATCTGTCAGGGTTTGTTAGACTTATTTTCTTATTTCTTAGATTTCTTTCATTTGATTTATTCTGTGCATATTATCTAACCTAGAAATGACTTCTTTTGCCCTCAAAGGGACAATTTTCCTGTCTTAAAGTAATATGCTGCTACAATTAAGTGCAAATGTTTTGGAGGAAAATTTGTAGAAAAGCAACAAATGTTTTCTACAATTCTACAATCCAGGGAAACTAAATTGTTTAGACCACTGAGTGGTAGTAAACTTTAGTTGATTTTGGTTTAAATGTTTCTGTTATATTTGGAAAAATAAAGATTCAAGTCCTGTAAAAGTGCCTTAAACATGGACAGTTTCTTGCTGTAGTTAAACATGACAACTGCTTAGGGCCTCCAAGCCACCAGGGGGCCCCAAAGCTACATGTTCAGCGTCCAAAACATTAAAATACCCCGTCTTTATCTGTAGTTATCTATTTGTTGCGTCTTTTACATGTTCGAAAAACAAAGCACACAAATAAAACTTGATAGTTTTGGGGGGTTTTGTGCTTTTTGCGTTATTAGGTCATTTGTTGGATGCATTTGTTGGTGATGTTGGCTGGATAATTGGTTGCTAAGCACCTGCTTTTTTATTTTGCTTTTTATTTTCATTTAGCTGACAGGAATCTATTCTTTATGACAGGGGCGATTCTAAGATCTGACCTTTAGGGGTGCTTAGCCCCCAGCAGGGCTAAGGACCAAGAGAAGTTACTCGTTGGTGCATTTTTCTAAACGTCACTGCTTATTTACATACATTCACATAAGAAATGTAATAGTTTTGTCCAACTAAAACTGTTAATAACTACATACAGGTCTGGAAAAAATTAAGAGACCTCTGTACTGAACCCCATTGAAAACCTCCTGGTTATTCCACCAAATATTGATTTCTGAACTCTTCCTGAGTTAAAACATTAGTTTTGTTGTTTCTAAATGAATCTAAACTTGTTTTCTTTGCATTATTCAAGGTCTGAAAGCAGTGTATCTTTTTATTATTATTATTTTGACCTTTTCTCATTTTCTGAAAATAAATTCTAAGTTTTTGCTTGGAATTTCAGAGACATGTTGTCAGTAGTTCAACAATCTTCATTTTGCTTAAACATGTACCTATAAAGAGTAAAACAGAGGACTGATAAATTTTTTTCCAGATGAAACAGAATCAGACGACATCATACCTCCCAACATCTGCTAACATTAATGAGACGCATGCAGCTGTGGAGTGACACAGTCCTAGTGGGGTCTGCTCCCCTGGAAATTAAAATACAATCTACTCAAAACTATGCATTTCCAGTCATTTGAAGAGCATTTTACTATTTTCATGGGATTAATAAACCTTACAACAGTTTATTATCAAGGTAGAAGTTCAGGTTAAGGATTAGTTCTTATTTAAAATCAATATTCATAGTTTTTTAATTTTGATTTCCTTTGGCCAGGATGGGGATTGAACCCATGACCCTGGCATTTTTAGTACCACGCTCTGACCATCTGAGCTAACAAACATACATTATGTTGAGCTTTCATGGATCTAAGAGAAACTTACATGATTTTAACAAACATGCTGATATTTTTTCATATTTTCCATACAGCAGCAAACTGCGCCATGACGGACACATTGTTTTTGTCGATCGATGTACACCATATCCATCATCTCTGAAATTGTTCAGCTGATAATGCACGTCTTTTCACTCACGTCTGTACTTTTTAAAGCGTTTTTTCTTCTAAGGACATGGAATCGGGTAGAGGAAGATTTAAAAAGACGCGGGTTGATAGCAGCTCACCGCGGCTGTGTACTTTCCGTCTCTAGGCAACCGTGACGTTCAGCGTCGGTCAGTAGCGTTCAGGGGTCCTTCAACTCCCGCCATGACAGTGTGGCTGACCTTAATATTGCCTGTGTTTTATTTTGGCCATTATTGTTAAACTTAGTGTTGATGTGTTTATTATAGGCGTGTCTATCGGACATTAATCGGTTCAATACGGGACGCACATTTAACGGCCAAATATGGGACGACCCCGTATTTTACGGGATGGGTGGCAATCCTATTCAGGGCTGCTGAGAAACGCCACTGCTTCATGAACTGAGCTATCGTGTCACATTGTATATAGAAAAGGGGGCGGGGGGTCAATTTTCACTAAAAAACAACTCAGAAATTTTGGGGATTATTCTCAGAATTATTCTAGAGTTTCAAAAGGTGACATTTTTCACTTTTTGAAACTCAAGTAAAAATAAAAAGTATTGGGTAAAACATGTACTCAAGTACTGGTAATTGATCAAATGATCAATTATTTAATATTTAAAGATGACATAATCAGATGGACCAAAATGTTGGTATTTTGAGGATAAAATAACAATAATTTATAAAAGTAAAAAAAAAAAGAAAAATCAGTTTCTTTCAATAAAAACTGATGAAACTGTAACAAAAACTGCAGGTGTGTGTCTGTGTTTTACAGTGGGTAGACAACCCAGAAATTTTACTCAAGAGTAGCGACACTTTATAAAATTACTCAAGCTAAAAGTGAAAAGTACAGCGTAATAAAAAAAAAAATACGAGTAAGTATAACTAGTTACTACCGAACTGTTCACATTCAGTGGTTAACATTATTGTAGGTCAAATTCAAGTTCTGTTGGAAAAATTGACCTTTTATCTCATCATGTGGGAGACAGCGCCCTCTGCCGGTAGTCCGTGCAGCGAGGCGGGGAGGAGCCGCAGATTTACAGAACCTCCTCGATCCCTGAAGTCAAAACACTCCGGGCAGACAGACAGACATTTGCTGACAGCAGTGGCAGAACGGGTCTCTGGTCTCACCGTGTAGCCTCTCTGTCATTACGGAGCCGAACCGGCAGGTCCTGCCCGGTTGTTGTTGTTGTTGTTGTTGACGTGCGTGTCGCTGAAACCAGCGGAGGGAGGAAGTGCTGCCTCTGGATCTACTCCGCAACGCATCTGCGCAGACGGAGACGAAGAGGCTGAAGAAGAAGAAGAAGAAGAAGAAGAAAAAGAAGAAGGAGAAGAAGAAGAAGCCCCGCTGCAGTGTTTACCAAGATGCCGTTTTCCGTTAACGGCATCCTTTCTGCGCTCGCGCTGCTGCTGCTGCTGTGGCGCGCGGAGGAGCTCGCGGAAGCGTGCAGCTGCGCTCCGGTGCATCCGCAACAGGCGTTCTGCAACGCCGATGTAGGTGAGTGAAAACAGCTCTGTTGTTGTTGTTTACGTGTTGCACCAGGGTGCCCGGCAGCCGTCCGGAGCTGCTGCGGCGCTCCGGAGCCTCCGAGGCGGCTCGAAAGGCTGCCATTGGCCGGTGAAAACCGCTGGAAAGCCTGACGATGAGGGGGGTGTTGCTCCGTAAGAGTCAAGGCCATGGATCGGGCAGTTTGCACCACATTCAAGCTGCAGACTTGCATTCCTACGCAGATTTAATTTTGCCAATACTTGCCAACTGAACAGAAAAAGTTCAGCAATATTTTGGGAGAAAGAATAGTGATAAATATGCTTAAATGTGCATGAGGTCAACTCAAAATAAGAAATAAACACACATTTCCAGGAAAAGATTATATCAATTTTAACATAAACAGAAATCTAAGTCACTATCTCAGGCCAGGACCGGATTTAAGAGGACGTGGGCCCTTGGGTTCAGTTTTGCTGCCCTGCCCAGTGTACTCCATCGACCTCCGCAGAGACCAGATCTTGGTGAAATGGACCATGGAAGTGCATCCGATTTACCCAGACAGCAGATTGATAGTTGATTACGCTTCAAAGTTTTCAGTCCGGGTTCCCGTGAACATGAACTTTTCCCAAAATTGCAGATTTGTTGATAATAGTCTTTCTTTGAACACAACACCATCAAACTGAATATTCACTGTAGAGGATCAGCAATGGCATCAATGTGCTCCAAACACAGAACATACATTGCAGAGAAAATCGCTTATGAAAGATGAAGTTACCTTCTTTCCAACTGAATTTATAGTTTAGCTTTTTTTTTTTTGTCGAAAAACGTTCCTTTTTTCTTTGTTTTGTTCTTCAGCTCATTTGCTCATTCCTTAGTGAGCAAATGAGCTCACTAAGCTCACTCTCTTCAAACCATCGTTTGCAGAGAGGCGTCAAAGGATTAAAATCAAATTAATAGGATAAAATGGAAAGTGGTCATAGAGGCTGAACTCAAAGGTTTCACCTTTGAGATCTAAAATGTGTTATGATGCTTTTTAAAAATGTCAGCGTCAGATTTATTTGCGCAGCCCATTTAAATTATCAGCAGTTGACCAAATTGCTTCACAGTTTACACCAACTACCACAACATAAAGAAAAGAATAAAACAATAAAAAATAAAACCTCAGTGATATTAAGCAGCAACGAGAACACAAGTGGAGTAAAAGTATCAGGAAAAACAGCAAGTCAAACTGTATTAAACTCCAGTGAAAACATAAATATTAAAAGTGGAAGCGCCTACTGTCTAATGTCAGAAGGCAAGTTTAGAAGCCGCTATCCAGGAAGAGACATAAGCCTGAAGTAACTCAGAGAAATTTGGTGGTGAAAGCACATGTGGGCATTTATAAGGCACTCTGCTATGTCAAAGTGGAGATGTTTTCTTTCTTATGTCCACGAAAACATTGAAAAGGTGATGTTTCTCTACAGATTGACTAAAAGTGACCTATTATGCTTCCTTGAACAGGTTAGGATAGATCTATAGGCTATACAAGATATGTTTGTTACATTCTTTTGCACAAACTTATTCTTGGATAATGAGATTTCAGTCTGGTCAGTTCTGCTTATATTGAGCTCCTTTCAGATTGAGCTGTTTTAGGGGCTCTTGTTACTTTAAATCCAAATAAATTCTTCCTGCTGGAAACACCCCCAACTCCATATTTACACAGATGCGCTATTATATAACCATATATGTTTGAAAAGCAGAAGTAGAGCCTCCTTCACACCCCAAAAAATGTAGCAAGTAGTTTCTGGATGGTAAGTCAACAACAAAGCACTTGTCTTTTCCAGCAGCCATTGTACATCACACAAAGTGGCTCAGCTGGGGTTGCTAGGTAACGGACTGGGCTTCCCTGGGGTTGCTAGGTAACGGGCTGGACTTGTGCCTCCTGATTTGTGATGTTACATTCGGAAGGTTTTTGAAACTGCTCGTTTTCCAGACACCGAAGACATTAGCTAATGTCCAAAAAGCAGCTGGTGTTTTTTTTAAGAAGCAGCTGAGACCCAAATGGAACTAACAAAATGTGCAAAATGTTATATTTGCATATTCCGTCCCCTTTAAAGACAATAGTAAAGTCACACTTTCAGATGTATATGTTCTCATGGCAGTCTGATCTTCACTAGCAGTACTGTGGATAATTCCTTAGTTTTTTCTTATTCCTCTAAATTTTCCTTTTAAGCATTTAGACTTACTTTCCATCTTTCAAAGTGGACCATTTGGAGCATGTGGCTCCCAGTAAAACAGATTTATGCCTTAAGTGCATCTGCACTCAGTCACTGCTCCGTTGGTGTTATTATTTCCCCCTGTGGTTTTATTTTCCCTTCTACCCTTATGTGCACTATCTAAGTCTGATATAACAGGAGAAAATCCAGCCCCATCATTGCACTCAGCTCTAAAGCTCCAGGGTGAAGCCTGGGTTTTGCGGTGCAACGTGGCACCAGAAATCAGAAGGGGACAAGGGGACGGAGAGAGCATGAATGCTGGGTAAAATTCAACCGCAGAATATGCAGCACCACAAACTTTTCTCAATTAGAAAATAAAACCCTGAAATACCACTTCTGTGCATTTTTCTGGGTGGTGCTGGGGAGGAATTGCAGGAATGTTTCTGGGGTTTTCCCAACTTTTTTTTTTTTTTGCTCCGGTGCTGCATGGGGACAACACACCCGTGTGCAGGCTTTCACAAACCAAACGCACAACTGAAGGCCTGTGTGTCCGTGCCATGCTCCCACTCACTGGCTATGTAGGACATCTGGCTGTCAGTGTTGGGAGGGGGAAAAACAGGCAATAAAAAAAAAATGGCAGTGGAAGTTAAAATATGCATGGTATCCTGAAGAAAGTTGGAAAACTGCATTACTGTGGCTTCAGCTTTTCTGCTTTTTAACTCAAATCACACAAGAAGTATGTGTGCTTCACAAAACGGAGGCTCTGTTTTCAGGTGTGACTCAATCTCTGGCCGGCCGGGTGTCAGCTCCAGAGACAGGATGTCTAGCAGGAGAGGTGCATAGGTGTGCTTGTGTTGTTTTTTTTTTTCTAAGCGCGTATGAGTCAGGAAAACATTTTTAATGGTCATGCAGACCACCAAACCACAGAAAATTCCCAGTTTCCTTGATGGCGCATAATTTTTCATCAGCTTAGAGGGTAAAGCGGCAACGTGCCATCAGAAGCACCCACAGAAAGCACAGCAGTGGCATGGATGAGGGCAGGGATGTGGTTGAATGGAGTTTAGATGACTTCAAATAGGAAAAATCATGGAGAAATTTGCATAAATACAATACAAGTGGAGGTTTGTTTTAGTAAACGGAGGCCTGGCTTTAGCTGTTTGACTCAGTGAGTGTGTGTATCCTCTTCAGCTTTCATCCAAAGTGATGCTCCAGGTCAGACCGCAAGTCATCAAGAGTCCCGCCATGTCATGCGTCCACTCCACAACTAGCAATGCAAACATCCTCTTTTTAAATAAATCACTTGGCCACAGAGGGGGACTTCCCCCCCCACTGCCCTGCCCAGTCAGACTGGTTTATTGTCTGGAAGACCAGAGTCACCAAACTGTCTGCACAAGCAGAAGTGGCAAAGAAACATAGCATTTTTAGCTTAACATTTTTATCCACCCTCCATGTATGTTATTTTATTCACTAAGAGGAGGGAAAAAATGAAATGCTGACTTCTTCACCCAATTAAAATTCAGAAAATCATCAAATTAGTTCCAGTTTATGTCTCTTGATAGTTAGCAGCTGGAATTTGGTGTTGTTTTGGGTTTTGTTTTATTTATCTGTTAGTCTCCCATTTTTATAATTAACTTATTATTTTTATTAGACTTGATTTTATTTTTCTATTTTGTCATTTATCTACTTGTGATGTTGTGTTTGTTGTGAAGCAGTTTTGCCAACTGAGGCTGTTGTACATGTGCTTCATAAATAAACCTTGACTTGAGTGTTTTTGATCAAATATGGGGATAAATAAACCAAATTTGCTCAAGACTCACTGATAAACTATTTGTCTCAAGAAGTATTTCTAAAGGCTTCAAATGATTAAACAAATGTATAATTTCAGAGAGACATTAAGTCCTGTAAAAATACAACACGAAAGAGTAAATCTAACATGAAAGTTTTAAATGATTTAATTAAAAATAAATAAACCTAAAAACCCTTGATGGTGAAAACTGTTTTAAAGAATTTCAGATAACGTTTTTGGTCACTGTGGAGAAATTTCAGCCCTCTTTTCTTGTAAGAATTAAGCCACAGTGGAGGATTTTCCTGTTCCAGGCCATGCCACAGGATCTTGATAAGACCTAATTCAGACTTTGACTAGGCCACTCCAAAACGTTCGTCTTGAAAATTGTTTATTTTTGAACTCTTATTTTGTTCTTGATATGAATGTCATTAGCATTTGGCTGAACATTTTCCTTCTTTATTTTCTGCTTGAGAGCAGAATTGATCTTTTAGTGCTTTACAGAAAGTTACCCGATTTCTGAAGAAGAAAGGCAGTCCCAGAGCATCACACCACCTCCATCGTGTTTAACTATCGGTTAGGGATGGGCGATATGGACTTAAGATTTTATCACGATATTTTGAAAATAAAGGTAGAAAAAACTGTTTATTAATTATTAATTTTAGGTTATTAGTGGCACCACAAACATACATGCTGCTCTTGGAAAAAATGAGCATTTCTAATTGAAATAAGCTTCTTCAGGACACCATACACTTAAAAAAGTGAGATTTATTTCACTAAGCTGCACAAAGAAAAAGAAAACTGGACAGAATTTAGTAAAATTAACATTTTAGTCAGTTTTTTAACAACTTAAATTTACTGTAACAATAATAAATCAGAATTCTTATTTATAGATTATAAATGATCCGATAAGAGCCCGCTGCTACTGTCAGCAGGATTTTATTTCCTTAAACGCTGTGGTCATTTAAACCAGATGTAACTGGGCGCACACCTTCCATGAAGTTCTGTTTGTGTTCAGAAAGAGAAACTCAGAGCTTTTACACAGATGTTGCACGACAATCTGAGAGCAAGTCGGATTTTTATTTAATGCTCAAGTTAAGCAGAAGACCGACTTACATCTGAAGCTGATTAAGTCAGACCAAAGAAGACACTCGGCTGATTTGGTGATCACTGGACGGCGAAAAGACAAGTTGACAGATGTGCTGAACAGTCAGCGAGGGGCTCTGTGTGTGTTTGAAAGGAAATCAATGCGTATTCCAAATGATACATGTGTATAAGTCATTAGGCGTCATCTCAGCTGGCAGAATCAGGAAACAACTGAAATGTGGGTCACTTAGTGGTTTATGGAGGGGGTGCTGGCTGCTGCATGACGCTCACTGATCAGACGATTTCAGGATCAACCGGCACCCAAACCCAACCGCCTTTCTACTAATCCTTCGCTTCTCCGGATCTTACACAAACATAATCTGATTAGTTCCCGATATATGTATCGTCCTGATAATTATTGTGATAACTGATGTTATTGAAATGGTATAAAAATGCTCTGAAAAACTCATCAACTTTAATTTAGTGAAGAAAAATAACATAAATTATCAAAATTATTTTAGTTTATGATGCAATTAATTAGTATAGGCTGTGTTTATTTACTGCTGCACATTTGCACAAGCTTTAAATGTAACTAAACCGTACAAGTTTTTCTGGGTATTTTGGTTTCTCTAAAGCAGAACCGATATATTGTTTTGCTTCCTGTGTCGACACTTTATGTTGCTGTCGGGGCAAACCACATGGAGAAGCTGCAACAAAGAATATCTGAAGATTAAATCTTAATTGCTTGATTGACTTTATGAAATCAGGATCATCAGAGTAGATGGGTTACATTGATAAAATGTGATCCTGTGTTTGTTTGTTTTTTTGGTAGTGAACATATGTGTAAAATAGATGTGTGTGTGCGTGCGCATGTGTGTGTGTGTGCTAGGTTTGCAACAGTGTTGCAATGAATACAAACTGGTATGAAAAAAACAAAGAAAGGAGCCACAGAGAGGTGTTTAAGGGGGACCTATTATGTAAAATTCACATTTTGCACATTTTTGATACTTTCATTTAGGTCTTTAGTGCTTCTCCAAACAGCCCAAGTACTTAAAAAAAACACCCACCCTTGTGTTTTTTGGTAATAAGGTCATGCTTTTTGGTGCTGAATAATGAGCAGCTTCAAAAATCTACAATGGCTGCTGGAAAAGACATGTTTTGTAGACGTACCGTCAAGAAACCTCTTGCCGTTTTCTTGTTGGATGTGAAGTAGGCTCCAGTTCTGCTTTTCAAAGATGTATGGTTGTATAATTGTGCATTTGTTTCCAGCCATTTTCCAGTGTGAGAGTTAATGCTGATGGCCATCAGCAGCTTATTTGGATTTAAAGTGACACGAGGCCCTAAAACAACTCAATGAGACAGGAGATCAAATTAGGCTGAACAAACCAGACTGAAATCTCATTATCTTAGAATATTTTTGAAAAAATGTAGCAAACATGTTTTGTGTTGCCCATAATCTCTTCAAGGAAGCATGATAGCTCACCTTTAACAGCAGAATGCAAAAGCCTCTCCAAGCATATAGAGTAAACTGAGCCAAAGGGGGGTGAGAACAGCAGTGTGTCTTTATCTCCCTGCACGTCCTCTGTTCATGCTCATTGTAGCCACCCCCACCAAACTCACGTACACCCACTCTCTTATTGCTCATATTTTCCATTCTGAAATAAATGCTCCTGGCATAGCTGAAGCTTGAAGTCATGAAGCCATATTAAAACACACAAAACACACACACTCATGGCCGACGAGTCATTCTCCGAGCTGCGGCCTCTGAGTCCAATTTTTTAATCCCCAAGTCTGTTCCTGTCGTTGGCTCCTGCTCCTGTTTTGCTGTAAGCTGGTGTTGTTGTGGTTTGAGTGTGCTTAGGCTCTGTTATTAGCCTGAATTGAGAATCGGAGGTTTGGGGGGTAATTTAGAGGAGGATCCGTTGGCTGCACTGCGTTTATAATTAGCTGCACGGACACATGGTGGTTTACAAGTAGAAAAACGTTAAGAGTGTGAATGCTTGCTTCTAAGAAATTTTTTTTTTTTCAAGATTTTGTTTTCAATCTAATACAAAGAAAATATGTAACTTTTTATTTGTTTTTAAAAGAAACTCTTTCAAGGGCTTAAATTTATTCAGGTTTAAAAATATGCAGCTTCTCATGCATATTTTATATGTGGAAACTGGATATTAGAGTTCTGTTCGACTCCGTTTACACTCCAGTGTGAAATCATTCATGTTGAAAAAGTTTATTATTGGACTATAAATGAATAGGAGACATGTTGGCTTATTAAGTGTCTCAGTTACCAAGGTCCATCATTAATGTAAGACATTTTGCTGCCCAGATTGTAACCTTAGCTGATGCATGCAGGCTGCTAGCAGAGGTGTCTTTCATTTGATGCTATCAGGTTCTGTTAAGCCACAACAACAGCTGCAGAGTTTGTAGTTTGGGTTATTTTGGCTTTACAGGTGAAAAGCCAACAGATGAGTTATGTTTTTTTATTTGATGGAAGCTTCACAAGAAATGATATCAATAAAAGACTGAACTGTGGGCAGGATTAGCGCTAACTTTCTCCAAAATTAATGCCATAAAAATACATCTTATCCCTATTAGACAAAAAGGTGAAATATTGCTAGGAGTCTTTTAGTTTCTGTACAATTATTTTTGCACAAATATTTCAAACCAATCAATGGATGAAAGTTTTAAGCTGGTAATTTTCTAGCTTCATGTAACACTTAGCTGCACTGCAATCATTCTTCCAGAATCACAATATCAATACTCTTTCAATATCTGCTTTACAAAATTACTTTTCCTTTTTTCTTTAGAGCTGCACCAGATGGCTGATGTCATCTTTTAGTTTCTTTTGTCGTATTTTGTAAAATCACTGGTGATAATATTTTATTTTGATTTCTTTAATTCAGCCTTTGATGACATGATTAGCCCTCGCAGCTGGTCAAGCATAAAATCTGCCAGTTACAATCTTTAATTTTGATTTTAGTTTATGTATTTTCAAGCTGTTTGGGCATTTTTATTTTTAATAAACAAACACTGTCTACTATTTATCTCAACATAGACAAATCAAGAAGAAATACCTACACTTTATGTGTTTACACCCAAATTCTAACATTTCTGGTTTTTATTTGACCTTTTCTGAATAGAAAGTCTCTTATCTCTTATTTGGTGGACTGGGATTGGCAAGTTGAAATCTGGACAAACACCTAAACTTCCTCAAGGCTGGATTGTCGAGTATGACACAAATAAGAAATAATATGAGATGAGAAAGAACATGAATGTGGAGGGATGAAGGAAATTTTACCACTTTTAGACAATCGAATAGGTGGAAGTACAGATGTTTTTCCTACACTTATCTCTTCCCACATTTATCCAGACATAGAAAATCTTGAAATCCTATTCCATACTTGTGCAGACAAATCTATACTTCTGAGTTCAATCGTCATCTGACTCTGTTTTCCAGTGATCCGTGCAAAAGTGGTGGGAGAAAGAGAAGTTGATTCTGGGAATGACATCTACGGGAACCCCATCAAGAGGATCCAGTATGACGTCAAACAAATCAAGGTTTAAATTAACCTACAGACGCCCAACGTGTTAGAAAAGGTTTTGGTGTTTTACTCTTAAATATTCTTGTTGATATTTCAGATGTTTAAAGGGCCCAACCAGGACATCGAGGCGGTTTTCACTGCACCAGTTTCTGCTGTGTGTGGCGTCACCCTGGATGCAGCTGGGAAGAAGGAGTACCTAATCTCAGGTATTTATACTAAATAATGTTGCACAACTATTGTGTTAATGAAGAAAGCAAATTCACAGAAACATCCAGAAACTGAGCTATATGTAGACATTAATTTGAACATTTCTTTGTCTTGATTGCAGCAGCTTCAGTGTTGTAAACAAAAATTGGGAAACTTTGTGGAGACAGTGAGGAAAGCGACGGGAATTTTTAAAAAGATGACATTTGGACATGCAGGTGTGCTAAACCAGGCAGACAAACACAGGGTAGATAAAGACTAGTGGGCATGTTGGGGGAGGAAACTGTTTATGTCATTATGGATAATGATACGTTTCTGTCTAAACCCTGTGGAGACCAGTGGGCCCTCGTCTGCTGTAAGACACTTTGAGTCTCCGGGAACGGTTGAGTATCTGTTTATTCCACAGTGCATTTCTCAACAGCTCAAAAACTGCAAACAGGTGTAATTATCATTTCTATGTTAACACACAGCGCAGCTTTAACGAGAAATGCTTCACTCAAGAAAAAAACAGAGCTCCGCAGGGCTTAGATATTTGACCCTTTTTAAAAAGTTTTTATTCATAGCTGCTGATTTATAGAAATAACTCGACTTTTTAGACTTAGTGATATTGAGCATCTTAGAGTGAGATGAGAGTGTCACTGTTTTAAAATAAGTTCAGACTGAAACTAAATGCAAAGGATCATGGATGCTGGGATATTCTGTGAAGAGGTTTGCTAGAGTCAGAAACAAAGATCACCATGAAGACCAGGGAAGCTGTGAATAAAGCTGTGTGAACTTCTCATGGAGCGATGTTTAATCCATCACATGAAAATGGAAAGAGCATGACACAGCTGCAAACCTAAAACTAAAAAAATATTAACAAATGATTAATTACATTCAAAAAGTATTTCTTAAAATTAAAATCTTTTGATGTAATTTGCCAGTGTGCATCTAAGATCTGCTTTAATTCGATTTATGACGAATTTAAAACAACTGTTTACCTTGAAGATTATATTTAAGTGGCCCTTTATAGTCTAGAGGGCCACATACAGAACTGCAGCGGGCAAGATTTGACACCCGGGCCTCGAGTTTGACACATGTGATGTAAACCGTCAGGTCAGAAAAGTTGCTCTATAAGAGTTGCTCCATAGGAGATCTTTCTGAAAGTATTCAAAAACACTAAATGTAGCTAAGAGACAAAATATTAGGATTAGTGAGGAGGATATTTAGACTGTCTGAAGATGGAAAAAATGGAGATACTCTGTATCAAATGGATATAGCTGGGAAAGGCATTTATAATAATAAACCTTTTTAAAAAGTAGACTATCTACAGCTCAAACATTTTAAGTTATAATATGATAAACGATTCTTATTCCACTGGCATATTATTTCACATATAGCTTGAACTTTTTCATCAGTATAAAGAAATTACTGACTTAAATTACTGGCTCCTATATCTTGCTGATTTGTAACTTAGTTTTGTCTTATTTCGCGCTTGTAGAAACTACAAGACCAAAAATACTTGGTAGGACTTTATGTTTTTGTAATGTTGCAGCAAAAATTGCAGAGAAAGATTGTGCTTCAGAGTGTTGGATGACTGCACTTTTCAGGGGTTTATTTCAAAACAACAACCAAAAAAAAAAAACATGTACAGCTAATTCCTAAAAATACACAGAAGTTTTCTGCTGCAACATGGCAAAATGTGAGAAAGCTTCAGGAGAGTGAACGCTTTTTCACCACACTGTAATGTTTTCACGTTGAGAGAGGTCGATGTGGTGAATCCAACGAACAGGAGCATCTGAATGAGCCTGCAGACGAAGCAGAGGAGACTTCATGAGGTCATTCATGCTCTGGTTTTCCCATCACAGACAGAGATGCACCCGCAATCATTCGCCCCCCTCTAATTACACGGAGTTGTAAGAGGAGGAACTGCTGAAGCCAGCGTTTCCTTTCGCAGCCTCAAACAGTGGCAAAAAACAGTCAGTTTTCTGCTGAGTGGGGCATCTTTGGAAAATTATTCATCTTCTTTTTAGGTGGAAGGGTCAAAAGTTGGAAGGTTTGCAACGAATTGTGAGTCACATGACGACTCCAAAATGCTGAGAGGGGCTTTACAGACAGACAGTGATGAAAACGAAGGGACGCACGTCTCAGGAAATCTGCAAACTTTGCTTCACATATTTTGTTTTGTCTAGTGCCACTTGTGTGGGTTGCACAGACGCTGGCACAGTCGTTAAGTGTCGATGCCTGCGGGCTCCAGTCTGGAAAGCAACAGCTTTTTATCTGGTGTACCAACGAATCTGTTATCTGTTGTTCAGCCTGTGAGAACATCCAGGGCTTGTTGTTTTTCGCCTAATCTTGTTTCGTCTGAAATGTTCCCTCACATGTGCTGTTTTGACGCTCCACGCCACAACTCGCTCTTTTCCAGGCAAGGCCGAGGCGGGCGGACGCATGCACGTGACCCTGTGCGATTACATCATGCTCTGGGACTCCTTGAGTGCCACCCAGAAAAAGAGCCTCAGCCAGCGCTACCAGATGGGCTGTGACTGCAAGGTAAGGCAGCAAGGGCCCATCTGTGTCTGTTTAACTCCCAGCATGACTAAACAAAACAGCAAAACAGGCAGCAGATATTCGCTTCCTGCAGAGAAAATCCAGACACAAGCAGGCTGGGTGAAAACAAGACATCACAACAACAAACTGGATTTTAAAGTTAGAATCGATCACTTTTGGTGGTTCTTTTTAAATTTTATCTTCACAAATTAGGTAAAAATGACATATTGTTGTTTTAGGAGTTCTCGACGTCCATCAAAAGCTGCAACTTTTCAATTCAGTGACTTGATTCAAGTGGTTTTTTTCTCTTAGATCTGATGATTATGAATAAAAACCCTCAATTGTATTTCTTAGAATATTACCAAAAAGGATATTTTTAATACAAAAATTTGACGTTATCCTAATAAGAAGGAAGACTGCTGACTTTGATAGTTGTTCAGTAGACAGTCATCAACAGCTTCAACAGGGAGGGTAAGCAGCTATAAAGTTCATTATTAAGTAAGCTGGCTGTTTGCAGAGTGTCGTATCCAAACATCTTAATTTAATTTGAGTGGAAGGAAAAACTGGGTTAGGAAGTGATGCACAAGCAACAGGGATAACAGCAGCTTATTAAGTGGTTTGGTAAGGTTTCTAACAAGTCTGCAAAAGCCTTGAAGAGTATTTGATTTGACTATTTGGGTGGAGAATAAGAATAAAGTTAAGAAAAACATTATTTCCAGACTTTACTGCTTATATCATTCTCTAAAAATGCTATCCCTCTTTACATTTGTCACAGCATGTAGTGTTTGGAGATTCAAACTGCTCAAAACCTTCTCTATTTTTTTAGTAGATGAGATGCTAGAGCTCACGGAAAATGGTGACAAGCTTATGATAATGTAAAATAATTATCGATTTATTCACTCGATTTAACAAATTTCTTCGGTCTATACAAATATTGTATAAAAGTTGCTCTTTCTAAGTAATTACCAAACAAATTTCCAAAGTGGTATACATTAAATGAATAATATAAGTTACAAACAACATAAAATTTTCCTGAAGTGTATGACCTTAAAGTGTTTTGAATTGATTTATGGTGGAGCATTTTTTTTCAACTCCTCATCTAAACTGAAATGCACATTTAAACATTTCTATTTAAATTCACACTTCATTCTGTTATTTTTGTCATCTTAAGACAAAGAACTTTTATAAACTAATTGGCAGTAATCTCTTCATAGCATTCTTAACATTAATAATAACAAAAAGAATCAGCAGTATCTTTAATTTTCTGCTAATATTATTCAGTTTCATGTTAGCACAGAGTTCACAGGGACTTTGTTTTGTGTTTTTCTGCAGATTGTGCGCTGTCCCTCTCTGCCCTGTGAGATCTCAGCCCCTGAGGAGTGTCTGTGGACGGACCTGATGATCGAGAAGCAGGTACACGGACGCCAGGCCAACCACTACGCCTGCGTCAAGAGGGCAGATGGCTCCTGCTCTTGGTACCGTGGCATCGCCCCGCCCAAGAAGGAGTTTCTGGACGCAGAGGACCCTTAAGTCCGCAACCTGACAGAGAGAAATGGAAACAAGGCAATTGAAATAAAAAAATAAATAAAAAATTAGGCTATTTAAAAATGTAAAGCTATCGTGATAGAAATTATCTGCTGTTCTGAAAATAACTTTTAGCCTCTTGTTGATGTGACCACTTTTCATGCTAAAGTTTCCTATGATTAAACAACTCAAAAGTGGCTCAAAAGTTGTCGTCGGATGCAGCATTTTTATTAAAAAAATTTAAAAAACATAACATCATGAGACTTAGGCTGTGTTGGAAATGTTCACTCACTCGTTATGTAAAGTTCATTTTAAACTAATTAATATTTACACTTATTTATTTCATAAATAATCACCAGCAAGATAGAGGCCCAAATTTGAGGTGATAGAATCGGAAAATCAAACAGTTAGCATTGACGTTAGTAACACAGTTTTACATACTTCACGCCACAGTAAGCATACAAGCACACTGATACTAGCAGTCAGACTTAGTTAACTTAATGGCCAGATGTTTAATATTAGTCTTCACTCAAGCTGTTTGTTGTTAAAAGTTGATTACTTTTCTTGAAAGCAAAATAACTGAAGTAATTTCCTGTTTCATTCAAGTCAGCCGAGAGTTAACTGACACTGTTGTTAGCAGTTAGCATGCTGAGATTAGTGGTTACCACGAAAGGTAACTCCTTAGCGTTAGCTTTGATTCGTCTTTTAAGACCGTAAGTGAAAACATAACAGTGGTCCTAGAAATCAGTTTCCTAAACATCCATTTATGGTTAACATTTGCTAATCCTAAAGGTTAACATAAACCGTTGGCGGTGTACACTCCTTGTATTCTACTTTACAAAATGGGCGAATTGCTAACAGTGGACTCGGTAATGAAAGAGTGGACAATTTGAACACAACTATAGACTGGTGGAGTGTCGGTGCAACTTCCTCCTGAGGCTGGCGTTAGGAGGTAATAAATTCTTGCTGAGACAGAGCTCTCCCTGTCCAAAAACGCTCTACATCAGAGCGGCAGTCAATCATTCTCTGCTCCCTCAGACGATCATTTACTCTCCATCTTGTTTCAACTTTTATTACCTCATTCTCTATTTTATTCCAAAGCAAATTTCAAGTTGCCTTTCTTTTTTAAATATTTCTTATTTAGACTTTTCCCATTTTGTCCCCATAAGTACTGGGGACGTAAGACGCCCACAACCTGCTTTTCTTAAACAGAACGCGTAGATGAAGATTACCCATCTAAATTAAAGCCAACTCCTCTTCACCATTCTGCAGTCGAATCTTAAATACTGTTTCCCCTTCTTTCGTTTTCATCTTTATATAGCTGTACAGTACCTATGCATATACTTTTGGTGTTACTTGATAATTATTATTTACTGCGTTAGAACTAGATTTGCACTTTTTGAGGATGAATTCCAGTAAAGACAAGAGCCTGAGCATGCGGATGTGACATTTGTCATTTGCCCAGACTGCCAAATCCGCCTCTGGTGCAGATTTTGTCTGGTGATGAAAGAACACACGCAAATCTTCGCTACGTTTGTCATAACACAAAATAAAATACTACAATAAAACCGTAGACGTGTGAAAGTTCTGGGTATCAGGAAACTTGGGGGAGATTGAATGTGTGAAAGAGGGATTGAGACAAGCTCGCAAGATGATATTTCAGTGTCTTTGTATTATCTGTCGATTGTAAATGCAAACAGCAGTTTAATGGTATTCTCTACATGCCTAATGTTAGATCTGACTTGTCTTTCAAGTTATTATTAAATAAAAGCTTTATCGCTGTCCTAGAAAGCAACCTAATCAAAGATTACAGTGCTGTTTTATACCCCTCAACCTACAATAACTAAAAAAAATATATGTATGATCAAGTATTAGAGGCATAATTTAAAAGTAAACTCTTTCCATTTCCATTTACTTTGTACTTTTCAGTGTTATTATAAAAGCCGTCATGATTTTTGTGTGTTTGTCCACAATTGTTTGTAGCTGTCTTCAAACAGAGGGACCTCTTGCGCTGGAGTAACGTGAGAGTGCGGTTAACAAGTCCTTTTAGCGGAAGTGTAGAGAAATAAATATACATTGTTTTATTAGAGGACTTTGCATGTTTTTGATGCTTTGTGTAAGTCCAGGCAAAGGACAGAATATTCAGTATTATCAAATAAAAACACAAGTTTGAAAGAGTATCTTCTGCTTGTCTGTGGAGTTTTTATTTTGCTTTTGTTTCATTATTTTAATTCAAAAAATATTTCAGACCAGAATAAAAGCATCTTTTAAAACAAATATGCTTTGCTTTAAAGAGCAAAGCATCTTTGCTCTTTAAATTTCAGCTTAAAAGCAGGTCAAAGGTTTACAAGAATGAGAGTATAGCAGCTCGATATACACTTACTCAAATTAGCATTATTAGCATTTCTATGGGGGAATTTTCCTGCCATAATCTAAAAGCACACATTTTCATTTTGAAAGCAGGATTTCATGTCTTTTGCTCTCAAAACATTTAATACTTTTGCTTACATTTTCATTTTGAAAGCAGGATTTCATGTCTTTTGCTCTCAAAACATTTAATACTTTTGCTTACATTTTCATTTTGAAAGCAGGATTTCATGTCTTCTCAAAACTTGTAATGCTTGTACTCAAAACTTCTCCTCGCGCTCAGACAGTCTCTGCTCGGACTCTTTGCTTGCTTACGAAACATTTTCTGCTTGCTTCTGGAACAAGAAATCGCCTGGCAACCTCTCAGCCAATAGAATAAAAGTGTTGTACTGGGTGCGTTTGTTTCCTTCTAGCAGGTGTTCCTGTGTGGCAACTACCAATTGTGGCAACCTGCGCCACCCATTGGATGTAGGAAGAAACAACAGCTTCAGTTTTCTGCTCCATGTTCCACTAAACATCTGCTAGCAGTGTGCTACTGATTGCTAACAGCCTTCTGATATTACGTAGGAATTTGTTCACCTAACCAACTCCCTACATCCAGTGGGTGCCGCAGGTTGATACAATCAATAGTAGCCACACAGCATACCTACTAGAAGTAAACGAATGCACCCAGTACTACACTTTCATTCTATTGGCTGAGATTGCCAGGCGACAGTTCCAAAAGGCGGTTCCATGTTTCGTAAGTGAGCAGAGATGTTCTGCAAGAGTGGAAGGAAGAAAGTTTGAGTAAACATGACAAGGTTTGACAAGAAAGACATGAAGTCCTGCTTTCAAAATGAAAATGTAAGCTAAAGTAATAAAGGTTTTAAGAACAAAAGACATAAAATCCTGCTCTCAGACTGAAAATGTGAGCTCTCGATTTATGGCAGAAAAATTCCCCCATACATTTCAAATAAAAATTGCTCCAGAGTCAAACAACTCTCAATATTGCTCCATGAAATTGAGCATAGGGGTACCTCAAGACTGTGTTCTCAGTTCTTTATTTTTCACTCTGCTGACCAATTATTCTTCTACAATATTCAGCACAAAAGAGATGTTGAAGTTTTCCAACGAAAAGCAAAGAGGATGAAACATCCTACCAGAGCAGAGTGAGTCAGTGCGGGAACAATAATCAGCCTTAAGACCTCAATAAAACTAAAAAGCTGAGTGTCAGCAGAACTAAACTTCAGAGAGTCTTAAATATAACAGACTTGACCCAGAAAACTCAGCAAAAGCTGACATTAGTGAGAATTCCCCTTCTCAATCTCACAGCTTTTTAAAGAGAGCGTCTCAACGAGCTCTTCACATCACGGGATAACCATGACACCGCTCTCATTTCGCCAGTAAGCTTCTGTATCGCTTCTGTTTTGGAAAATATACAGTTTTATTGAATTTACATTTATAAAATGAAATAGCTTATATTTAGGGCCAATTATGCTGCCAAGTTCCCACCAATAGTCCCACTATTTTCAGAAAAATCAAAAACTGACATATTCTCAAAGCACCTCAACAATTTTTTCTGCAAGTTTATGCGAAAGGTACAGCTATGTTCAGGTGAATTCATGAAAAGACATCAAGCTTGTAGAAAAGATTGATGTTGAGGCCATGGATGTTCAAAGATAAAAACCAAACTGAATGTTTAGAGTACGACAATATTTCAGGACATTAGGTTTCTTTCATACACCATCAAATGCAAAATTAATAGAAAAGCTGATTCTGGTCAATGTAAAAAAAATTTCAATAATATTTAATATTAAGAAACGCTTATTGAAAGCCTAAACAACTGTTCATTAGTATTTTAATAGTTTAACAGGTTTTATCAATACATTCTTGCACAACTGGCCCTTTAAGAACATTCAGATTTTTGATATGTCCCAAAATGAAAATGAATTTGACACCCCTGATCCCAAAACCCCCAAAAATAAATAACTTGAAAATGATCTTGAGCAATCCATCCCTGGATGAGTCACAGTTCTGGAGAAAAATACATTTTCCTCAGCTCATTTGAACAACACGAACATTTAAGTAGATTTTTATCAGTTAATGACAGTAACTGATGGATCTTTGGATCTTTTTCTTTTTTTTTAACTCTATAAACTGAATAAACTTTCCAACCTGCGATGAATCTTCAAATTTTCAAAAAGCTGTCGTTTTAAACTGTCACTTCAGTGCAAAAACATAAAATATTGCTGTTTTTTTTGTCCAGTATACTTGAAATAAGACAAACTAACAAGTAACTTTTCAGCACAAAATATAACATTTTTTTTTCAGTCGATAGCTTCTTAATATTAATGAAAAAGTGCTAGTTGTAAATTCAATAATCTGCCTTTGGAAGTAGCAGTTTTGACATTAAACAAGCTCAGATATCTTGGTGCAAAACTTACATATAAGTTAGTTGTGACTTATTTCAAGTGAACTAAGATTTTGTGTTTTTGCAGTGTTCAGAGCAGAGAACTACTGAACTTATAGAAGTAATAAAAATCCCAAATGAAATGTGTTTTCTGTTTTTTACTTGTGTCTTTGTATTAAAATACATTCTAAGCAAGAAGGTTTTGCATTAAAACCTTCATAAAACAGAAGGGTTGTGTTTCACTGGGCACATGAGTTGAACATTATATATTTATCTTATGTCCCGGTGTTAAAATTGACCTTCAATTATTGGCTGCTTTTAATTTCCCACTGTGGGACGGAGCCCAGGCAGAACTGAGATGTGTCCTGTGAGAATTCAAGTAGATGTGGCAATCGACTCAGCATGGAAACTATTTGAGCAATGCAGAGCTAGGCCCACATCAGGCGATTTTGTCATCTCTGTTCATTCTCTTCTTGATCATTTCTAACGTGACTGTCATAATCACCCTGAGTCAGGAGGGACTTTTAGATCATGTCAATATATCTGAGAGAGGATGTCATTTTATCATGTGGAGATGTTTTTATGCTCGTTCTGGGTCGTTTTTTGCAAACATAAATTCAACTTTTACTTGTGCGCTTGTGACTGAAAGTTGTTGGGCAAAGCAGAGCAGAACATGGATGGGGAGATGATGTTGCAAGTTCTGCTGTGCAATCCTGGTTTGCCAATGCAGAGAAACCGGACAGGCGGTTTCAAGCAGGGGTGTTAAACTCAAACACACAGTTGGCCAAAATTAAAGACTTAGCCAAAGTTGTGGGCCAACGTTGCTTTATAGGAAAAACGTAACCGCTATGTTGGCTCCATGCACAAGACGCAGGTCTGTCATTAACCTGCTGAACAGATATTTTGCTTCCCACTTGTCCAGAAAAAAGAAAAAAAGTCTGTTTATCACGTTTCGTTTGGCCGTTTTTGGGAGTAGCTCATGGTTGATCAATTTATTATGTTTTTTTCTTTCTATATTTATTTATCTAATTGTTATTTTATGACTCTTGAGACAAATCTTCGATTTTATTTTAGGGAGACCTGGAAAAGAGGACAGACTAAAAGAACTAATAAAAGATACACATTAAAATTAAACCATTATACAACTCACGTAATTACAAAACCAAATTAAAACTGACGGGAATTACAATATTACAACCATACCGTAATAATAAACTAATATTCAGTATAAATATTACAACAATTATAATCCTGTATCATAAAGTTAAATAAGAGCAGTTTGATTTTTGGTTAAAATAATAACGATTTGTTTTCTTTAGTTTCACTGCCACCTAGTGGCCACCAGGCGGCACATCAGTTTTTTTTTATATCACTTAAATAATCTAAAATATCTGTAATAATTGATTAAGAAAAGTAGTGGTGATTAATTATCATATAAGTAAATAAAATGTAAAGAAACAAAAGCTGTTTTAAGTTCCTTGTCTTGATCTAAATAGTGAACCAAAGTGTAAATAAATGTAAAACTTTATTTTACTACATACAGATGACATATTTACAATACTTCGAAGAAGTATTTACACTAGCTTAAGCTTTTCACTTTTATTACATTATGTTGGAAGAAAGATCTCAGATGAGGCCATATTTAGACTGCTATGAATTGCAGTAATGTTGATTAATGTGCACTGTCCTAATAAATTAAATGTTGCAGCTTAGCAAAAAGTACAAGTGGTTTTAATGCTTCTGTAAGGCCATGTTTGTTTTGTGCAGAAAGGCAGAACGGAAAAACAAAACCATCGTTTCCCAAACACATCATCCTTTTGAGGTCTGTGAGAATTTCACTGGTTTTGCTTGGTTAAGATTATAAAACAAATATATTTATGTAATTGTTTCGTTTGCACTGACTCCTGTCAGTCAAAATTATAAGATAACGCTGGATTTATACCAAAGAGTGCTGGCCTCAAGCACATATAAGTGCTTTAAAATCCATCTTAATTCTCTACTTTTTAATTTTTGCTATATTGTCTGGGGTTAAAGCAACAAAAAGAGTCAGAAAATTTTATTTTTCCAAATATTTTCTTCTCTTGTCTTCTGCTTTTGAGAACAGTTCACTCTTTAGCCATTTATTTTTCGACTCCTTTCTCATTCAAAGCTCAGATTTGATCGTCTTTGTGTTCGTGTCTGAAACCATGTAGGAGATTTATGGCGCCGCTTGTTCTCTGACACTCCCAGGTGAATTTCTCCTTAAAAGACTTCAAGCTAACTTCAATCTGTTGCCAGGGAACTGAGTTCTTTCTAAAAATATGTCTGTGTGACTCTGCATCGTGATAACGGTCATTCTGAAAGTGTCGGCACAATTTCAGAAGGCTTGGTCTATCCTCTCACTGCGACAGCCATTATCATGGCTCCTGTATTAACTTCCAGTCACTGTGACCACTTTAATGTTCTGCAACACATTCTGTCTAATATAACACACATCTTTCGGTAGCTTTTGTAAAGTCGTACATTTTCTTAACATTTATATTTTATATTTGACACCAAAGGGTTTTATAAGCAATATTATTTGTTGTTATGTCTGTTCACATAAGCAGCCTTTATAGAGAGGGCATAATTATTGATAATATAATGTATTATGAAGCGCTGATGACCGATTTAAAGTGATTAATCTCTGTGTTGGCAGAGGAATTAACTCTCTACACTTAAAAACAAAGCAGATATTTATTGCTCTGAAGATGTAAATGTTTGATAAAAATGCATTTTTTAAAAAAGAAAACAAATGCCACAGGTAGTCTGGTTTAGGAAGTAGAAAAAAACTGCTTTCCAAACATTTATTCTGTGTGTTTGGAGTAAATTAACATAAATTTATTACCTTCACTTAGTGATTTTAAACAACTTTCATCTCTTTTAGCAGAACACTGTCACCATTTTGACTCAGTTTTTAGTTAAGGAGTAATTTTGTTTCATGTTGTGTAAAGTGAGTAATGTGTTTGAGTTTTAATTTAATGTTTTCTCTTTTTAAGCTACCGTATTTATCCGACTATAAGTCGCTACTTTTCCCCCACGGTTTGAACCATGCGGCTTGCAGCCCGGTGCGGCTTTTCAGTGGATTTTTCTTCGACCGCCAGGGGGCTCTTTAGCAGGAAGTGAGTCATTGAAAGTCAAAATTGGAAATCAAAGAAGAAAGTGCTAATTTTCATTTAGAACAAGCACACGGAGAAATATTTTCAAACTCATATAAACCAGTGACTTATATATGTACGGTTCCAGTTTAAAAAAAAACAAAAAACTTTGTGGGTGCGGCTTACAGTGAGGTGCGCACTATAGTCCGGAAAATACGGTAACAATTTTAAGTTTAAATAAATAACCTCCTTAAATGCATCAAATTAGGCCTTTAGTTTAGGGTCAAGTCAAAATCTTCAAACTTTAGTTTTCTTTTTCTGGTTCAGCTTGTGTTATTTATTTTGTGGGATAGATGGTTTGTTTTTGGAGCAAAATGTATTTGAGTTTAAGCACAAGGACTGTGAGACAGACGATGTATGGAGCTCTGATCGTGCCCCCAAAAAAAAAAGAAAAAAGACTGTGGATACATTTTGGTGATCTTAAAAAAAATCTGTAAAATGTGCCTAAATTTTGTTGTAATTTTCTAGATTTTTCTAATTTTGCAAAAAAAAAAAAAAAAATCCCCAAAGGACAAACTAGCAAAAAACAACACTTCACTCATTGTTTTTTTATAATTAGATTAAAACATAAAAATAAAAAGAATTTGGAAGTTAAAGAAAAACAGACATGTAAAAATAGGTTCATTAGGTTGAGTAAATAAAAAAACGGTTTGCCTTTGCCTACTTGTGCCAAAGACAAAACACTTGGATATATATAATTATTAAACTAAAATTACTATAAATGTGCTTTAATTTACCTCAGCTGCATCAATCTTTGTAAATTTACTGTCAGAAGCTAGTTCTATTGTTTCCAGAAATTTGTAGCCTTACCTATGATATTTCTAAAATATTTATATAGTGTATTCTGCAAAAATACAAAATTAGGGAGGGAGACAAAAAAACCCTCCAAATTATTTCATGCTCAATTCTCATTTTTTGCTTTATTTTGATATCACTATTATTGAAATTGTTTGTAATCGCTAAAAAAAAAAACTAAATTACATTTGGGAACGTTATTTTAAAAACAGACTTCAGAAAATCTTGAGGAGCTTAATGTTACATGATGCAACATTTTCTTGTGTCAACATCCCAAGACTTTTGCTGTTGTTGGGTGTGTGTGCTGCTCTGTGATGCAACTCTGCAAGGATAAAGATAACACATAGGTTGTTGGGTTGATTTTATTCTTCATGTTGCTTCAATATTAGCGTTTAACAGCCATCACAACCAGAGTTCCTCCAGCAGTGACTCATACGGAGACAGGACGTGGTTCACAGGATGCATTTTAAACTAGTATATTAAATAAAAAGCATTTATTCAGAATTTGCCCACACCTCTCCCCTCAAAGCTGTAACCTACCTGCATGCTGGAGCAAATATGTTTGTGAAAGTAGCGTTTACTGTCTGAGTGGGAAAGCTTTGCAGAAAAAGAGGTCCATTTACCACCCACTGATAAAATGCTGCTCATTTTCAGCTGTTCACTTCCATAAAACACAATTTAAATCCTCAGCAACAGGCGCTTCAACTCTAACCCAATGGTATTTATCATCCATACAAAACATGAATTTATTCCAGCACAGATGGAAAAAAACAAAAAACAAAACCCTGACTGGCAATTTTTCCATCCATATGCTAATCTTGTAAAAAGTTCACAGAGGCTGCCTACATCACGACACCTACTCTTTCTCTTTCTTTTCAGTGGCGCTCTTGTTCTTTCCAGATCTAGACACACAAAGCAAAGAGATGTTCCTGGTTGATCAGCTGAGGGATGAACACGGCAGGGAGGATCAGCGGCACAGAAAGTTCACCAGAGGAAGAGGTCAGGTCTGGAGAGACAGAGAGGAGGCTTAAATAGATTTAATGAGAGCAAAAATTAAGAAAAATCATGTTCTGGTGAACAAACTCCTTCAAAGTGAAGACAAACTAAACATAAACTAAAGGTTTTACTTGTTTAATCAGACTAAGGAAGGAATCAACCTTTTTTTTCTTTGTAGAAAAGTGATTGTCGATGCCAAACTTCAAGTGGCTTCCACAATTTTTTTTTTTTAAATGAAAGGCATGCAGTTTGCTTATTATTTTGGACTCGATGGAAGAAAAATGTAAAAGTATTTTGTCTTTTCTCAGCAACAAACACAGGCTCTACATCAGTTTTCATTTGAAAACATTTCCTGTATTTAACCAGGGTTTTATACAGCATTTAAAAGCAGATTTGGTTGCGATAAAGTCTAATATAAAGCATAGATTAATGAGTAGCTGTGGTATTCACCAAGAAAATAGAAGGAAATATTTTTGTAAGCTTTGTTGCTTTGCCCTAATTTTTTTCTTGAATTGTGGTTCAAAAAAAATCATTCCACGGGCCACAAATGGCCCACGGATCTCAACTTTGAACACCCTTCGTCTAGACAGCAGCACCAGTGCTTTACAGCAGATGCAGTTTATATTTAGATGCAGAAGAAGCTTCCAACGCATGCAGGACCTGCTGTGACAACTGCAGACATTTTTCTGTCCACTTTGAATCGCCTTGGCAGTGATTCTTCATTCATTTTCTTATTTCAAAAACATTTAAGGTTTTAAAACTGGTTTTTAAACTATTTTGATATTAATAAAAAAAGAAAGAAAGAAAGGACATTTGGACAAGATGGAGCCTGAGAGCTAAAACAAACGCTATGATATCCTCAATAAGAAGAATAAATCTTGAAAAATCTGGGTGAAATAAATCAATTTCATAAACAGTTATTGTGGAGCTGAAAATTAAAGATAAGCTTTACATTTGCTGAAATGGCTCTCCATATCGTTAGAACCAAAATAGGAAGAATAAAATGAGCAAAACGAGAGTTATTGAATCTAAAGCAGACACTTGAATTAGATTTTTAAATTTGAATTGAATCACTAGATTTCATTCATCAACATTAATTTGACAGATAAGGGAGAAGAAAATTAGATGTTTGAACATATTGAGCAGAACCATGTTTAGAGAAAGTCAAACAGGTCATATTTACTGTCAAACATGGTGGTGAGGGATAATAATTTGGGTTTCTTTATTAGTCACAGGATCTGAGCAGCTTAAACGCCAAACTAGTTTAGATACACAAGATAAAGTCTATTCAACATCTACAATTTTATCAGCAATGTGTCCTAATTTGACCAGAAAAATAATCCAAAATAAAGCAGCAGATCTAAAACAGAAAGGCTGAAAAAGACTAAATCCCCAATGGTTTAGTTAAAACCACCAGGTAAAGTACAAAGTTTGGACCTGGACAGAGGTATGCGGAAACAAAAGTTTTTCAATGAAAAATGAATTTAAGTAAAAATATAAAGACTCAGACACTGAAAAAGTCATTTCTTTCCAACTTGCCAACTACAGCAATGTTTAGTCATTTGGAAAATATATTTTAAAAACTTTCTTTTTCTAAGCACTCTTTAAAGAAGATGTAGCCCACCCCCGGTCCATAAATATAAATGTTGGCGTGGAAAGGTGCAGAAATAAGGCTGGAACTTTTTTCTCTGAATGCGTCCATTTTTATTTAGATTCTTGAATAATTTCCTGCTCAGATCATCATTTTTAGACCTGAACTGCCAATAAATAAACCCACAAATAACCTTAAGGAAAAAACAGAATCTGCTTTGTCGACCAAAAACTATATTTGAAGTGGTCCTGATCAACAAAAATCTTCAATGACTTTGTACAGTCCCAGTACATGATGCTACCGCCACCGTGCTTAACAGTTTGTACTACGTTTTGAATTTTTCTTGATAAAATCTCTTGAAAATCAAGTATAATTTTTCCTCCAATACACAATTCTCAGCATATGAATGCTCTTTTAAGGCTTTTTGTTCCTCGCCGTTATTACTGCGTGTTTGCTCAGCTCTGACTAAACTTAACTGGGCTCTGATGCATTGTGTGTAGGTGTGAAACAGGACGCTGCGAGGTGCATGTGTGTGTTTGCATTTGTCATCGCTACCAAGAATACTTTTGAACAACTGTTCAAAGTAACACAAGAAGGGGAGGAGGATTTGGACGCCCATTAGCGCTAGCTGGACTCCTTTAAGTAAGAGAAGCACTTGAGAAAGACGGTGGCGTATTTTTGGTGTGGAGGAGAGCAGCTCAGGAGTGAGGTCAAGTGTGTGAGCAACAAGCGTGGAGGGAGGAGAGAGAGAGAGTGGAGTGGGAGTGTGGGAGAGTTCGTCAGACTCTGGTGATGGTCGGGAGGAAAAACCACAAACGCTTTATTCTCAGACAGCTTTTGACTGAGATCCTTCCACAGAGAGAGAGAGGGAGATGCAGGGAGGTTACTGTTGATCTTAATTATTTTGTCAGTGATCTCTGAATGAACGCTGCGTTGTGATGGGGACTGTGAGTGAGCTGTGTGCATCCAGTTTCCAAGCTTTTCTCTGCCCTACTGTACGAGGTGGAGCACCTGTTGCTGCAGCCTCAGGTGAGTACTTTACTTATCTTATCACATGCTGTTGTGACCTGATGTCATTAAAATGACATGTTGTAAAAAAACCCCAAAAAAACAATGAGATAAAGTGGCTCCAGTGTTTAGTTGCTGTGGTGATCGCAGAGCGCTCTATAGCGCTGACATTTCTGTGCTCATGTACACACGAGTCAGTGTGTGTGTGTGTGTGTTTCTGTGCGTGTGTGAGAGCTTGATTTGAGAACATGATGCACTCCCATCACATTCTGGTCCAGGATGCTCCTCTCTGGTGGGTGCCGAAGTGACATAATCTCCATCTCTGCCCACTACTCTGCTCCTCGCAGGTGGTTTCGCACAGCGTCGACGCGCTCATTCAACAGCAGTTGTTTACACACTGAAAAGAGCGGCAGGCACTCGCACAGGTTAATTTGATGTGGCTGACAGCCTTTTTATAAATACACAGTGTAGCCCAGTCATTTTGTTCCTTATTTTAATGTCATGGGCCTTAACATTGCGAGAACAAGCACAAATTTTCAGATAAGCCATTAGAGCTGCGGGGAGTCTTCACCTCAGGTCATACTTTCCTGAAAACTTGACATATTAGCAGAATTATAGATCCAGGTAGGAGAGCAGATTATCTGGATAGATGGCAAATTATAATTTTTCCTTTCAATCATATTCCTGCCAGTGATGGCCACACTTCCACTAACCCGCTAATAGCAACAAATTGTTTTATTTAGCACTTTTGCTAACTTTGAAATCATTAAGCACACTTATTAAATTAACTTTTACAAATACATCCTAAAGTGCTAAATTACTCATATTTATTGACATCCACCGGTGGTGGGCACATTCTGCTCATCTGCTAAAAGCTGAGTTAATTTGTTTTTGTTTAGCACCTTCACACACTTAGCTTCCACTTAATTAATTTTTACAAATACATTCTAAAGTTCAAAATTTTGTAAACATTTTATTGACTGCTAACAGTTCTTCTAGTATTAGACATTTACTGTATTTATTGTTTATAACAGTTCAGTTTTCTCTCATCACATTCTCTCCTTTTTTCCTCTTCAGTAATTTATTTTTTCAAACAACAAATGGCAGCGAAGCAGTAAAAATAAATACAAAATGTAAAGGCAATATGGAACATTAAATCGGTGCTATAGCTTTCAAAGGTGGATTTGATTTGAAGCATTAGCTTTAGCATTAGCTTTTGCTAAATGCCGGGTTGGTGTAGCGCTTTAGTGTTAGCAGAAGTAATGGATATCATTTGTGCAGAAAAAACTAACATTTTAGTTTATTCTGGAACAAACTACCAGAAAACTGCAAAACATCTGCATCACTTAGTCCCTTTAAATCAAGACTAAAACTCACCTGAATTGCTTTTGAACCATAATAAATGAAACATTGACCAACATATTTGTTGTTTATGATTTTGGTGATGGCGCTCATCAAAATGTAATGTTTTTTTAAATTGTTGACTGCATGGTGTTTTTGTTATGATTTTGTAATTTTATGTTTTTGCAGAAATGTGCAATACAAATAAACCTGATTGACTGATTGATAGCTAGCAGTACCCAACTCTGACAACCGCACATATAAGATTGGTAAAAGATCCAAAACAACACTGTCCAGTTCACTTAGGGGATCCACTTAAAAAAAACAAACCCCATTGATAATAAAGCGCATCGCTCTAATTACATTTAAAAACAGCATCTCGGTGCACATATTTGAGTTTTATTAAGAGTTTGTATGATCCACATAAGGCCATAATTATGCACATAATTATACACCCCCACTAACATTTGGTTAAATGTCCTTTAGCAAGTTGCATATCAGCTACACACTTTTTGTAACCACTAACAACATTCTGGCATGATTCTGACTCAACATTAGATCACTCTTCTTAGTAGAGTTTCTTTAGAAATCGTCAGTTTCCTACCATATTCCAGTATATTTAATACATTTTCAATAAGCTGTTAGTCCTTCCTGTTCCAGCAGCCAAATGTTAGCCAGATTTTTCCAAACCAACACCAGCCAATCTGTGTTTGGGTTCACTGTGCTGTGCTCATTAAAACATCCCCACAGAATGATGCTACCATCACCATACCACAACCATTGGTGCACTTTTCTCAGGTTTGAAACCTACTTTGTGTACTCTAAACATGTGTCCCGTTATTGTGGCCAAATGGTTTAATTTTTAATTTGTCTGCCAGTTAAACATTTCTCTGAAAGGAATTTGGTTTGCCTCCAAGGACACTTTCAGTCAGGCCTCCTTCCTTGGTCAACACCCTCTGAGTTGGTTTTAATGTTCAAACTGGACAGAAAAACTGCTATTGCATCATTTCCAGTAGCAAAACCTAAACTACTTTATCTGAAAGTGACAGTTTGGTTCAGTTGAAACTTGAACACAGTTGAATCATTCCAATAAAACAATGAACCCAAACACACAATAAAGCCAGTTTCACAATAGATACATCTGGCTGCTATTAAGCATCTAGAATGGACTCAATACAAATGCTGTTCTCCATAAATTTAGGAAATTCAGAAAAATGCCTGTAAACCGAAATATTTGATGAGAACTAAAATTTCAGCCAAAAGGAGAAATCCTTGACTATCGCTAGTGTCTGTATGTGTAATTTAAATTTTGACTGGATCGAGGGGATTCAATTTCAATATTTTCTTTTTCTGAAATGATTGTTGAAAGGAAGAAGAAGGAATATCATCAAAAGTTGTGAGGATCAGCATAAAACTGATCAAATATCACTCAGCCTGACTTCTCAGATCGAAAATATTTATATTCTCTTCCTGTTTACTGAGGTAGTCAGTCTGAGAGAAACTATCAGATAAAAAAAAATTATCCAGGAAGAGAAAAACTTCCATGATTGTAGCTCATTACTAGTCAAATTATTAGATGATAAAGAGAAAAAAATCTCCACAAAAGCACCACAAAAATCATAAAGAAAGCAAAAACTAACAGTGAAATAAATAAAATAATATTAAAAAAGACTTACTACAATTAATCAATAAATAAGAAAGGAAAGTTAATTATAATTTTGTCAGACAAAACATCAACAAAATTAAAACGTAAAAAAATAGCAAAATGGCAAAACAATCAATTGAAACACTGATTAGTAAAAAAATTATATTAACACAAATTCAACAAAATGACTCAAAGTCTGTGCCCTCAGTCAGCTCTTTGTTTTCAAACCTTTGGTTTGTGCAGTTTATAATTAAGCCTGAGGTAGACTGAGCTGCTGTATGATAAATTAGTTGTAAAGAAAATATTTAGTCAAGCAGATGACATGAGGCCAACCTTTGGATCTAGATGCAAAACTCTGTTTATGGAGGGGGACAAAATACACCATTCCTGTGGTTTAACATGGCGGTGGCTGCATCATACTGTGGGAATGTGTTTGTTGAACAATAACAGGAAGGCTGGTAGACAGAGCTAACAGAAGGCAATTCTGGAAGAAAACCTTTCAGATACAGCAGAAGACATTTGACTCAGAGAAAATGACTCTAAATATTTATGCAGCCAGAGCTTGAATGGTTTAAATCTCTTCTTCAGACGGGAGTCGAACTCAGAGTTAGTGGAAAGTTCTGAAAATCGATTTTCACAGATGCTCTCCACCCAGTCTGACTTAGCATGAGCTGTTTGTGCAAATCTGGTAGAAACCTCCCTCAAGGACTGCCCCACTTTTCAGATTTCTGTTTGTAAAACAACTGAAAACCATTTTACTTCCAGTTCACAATTATTGTGCTAATCTGGCGCTTATAAGCCTTCCCAAAACACAGTAAGAAGTGGTCGTCACAAGATGTGAAAAAGTTGAAAATGTCTGAATACTTATTCAATTCGCTGAACATTAGGAAGCTGTCTGATTAAACAGTGAAATTCAGCAGCTTTTTTTTCCCACCGCCACGCCTGACCACATCCTGTTTTTTGGTGGGTCCAGTCTCTGAATAAAGCAGTGATTGAATCACACAGCTGCAATCCCTTGCCCTCTTTTTCCTCTGTCCTTCGCTACACCCTCTCCTCTCCCTTCCCTTATTGCCTGCTCCCAAACGGTCCATCTCTGATAGCACACCAGCTTCCCTTAAACTAATGTGTTTCTGTATGCCTCTGCTACTCAGCAGGTGGGGCTGTTATTTCAATTTCCTTTTTTTATGTCTATCTTGTGAGCCCTGCTTCCTCTTCCTGCATAAATGTGGAAACGGCGATTTCTCTGCCAGGTATGTTCTCATATGGCTTAATAAGTTGGACAAACCCACAGCCCAAAAGGTGCTTGGAGTACTTTTTAACACGTAGGCTTTGATTTTCTTTGTCATATCTAGTTTAAAATGTGCAAACAGTTAAAGACCAAATAAAACACTCCATAAGCTTGAAGAAATTGACATCATTTGAAAGATAGTTTGGCTCCTTTAAAGAGAAAATATCATATCATGAAGGTTTTCCCCAATATAAACAATGAGGCTTGAAATCATACACCTCTCTGGGTGCTTTAATTTCTTGCTTTTTACAAAGATGCATCTACTCTGAAGAAAAAATAGCAGTTCTCATGCTGCTAATGCTACGTGTCACCCACTTTATATTAACTCATCATTTAGCTCTCTTCTATAACATTTCAAAAAGTTGTAGCATTGAGAAAGGGATTGTTGAACCTCCTGGACTATTTATTGTGCTCTCTTCTCTTTAATTTGTACCCAGTTTTTCCATCAGACCATGGGAAATTTTTTCTGTGTTGAAAGATCCAATAGCGACTCATTTTATGCGTAGAAGTGGAGTGAATCAACCTTGACGCACTTCTGATATTTAAAACTGCTCATCAGTGTTCACCAGTTAAGTAATTTCTGATTACTTAATTAAATTAATTAACTGGTCATTTCTGCAACCTTTAGCAGGGGTGAAGCTTTGGGGGGGTGTTGGGGGGCAGCGGGCCTAGAGGGGGCAGAACAGGACTTCAGGGATCCAAGCCTTTATCACATCTGATGAGATACATACACCATACTCTTGTTGAGTATATATGTAGGATTAAATAGTATGGTGCCCCAGTCATTGTTGACTCATGATTGCTAAAAACTTCACAAGACCGACTGATTTTAGTGACATAGTGGGTGTAAAATATTAGTAAAATGTTGTGCTACATGACTGGCTTTATTTTCACTTATACATTTAACTTTATGATCCATATTGTCTCCAAGTGTATTCTGGGTAAAGCTTGTCACCAGCCGTCCACCAACGTCATCATCAGTCTCTTGGCAACAGATGGCAAACTAGCTAGAGCATTTCTACAGACTAAGTTAACATGAGTGGAGCTCCATGGAGCGGAAAAGTGAAAAGGTTGGAAAAAAGAGAGCAAGGAAAAGAAAAAACAATTTTGTTCCTCATCTTGGAGATGAACTGGCAGCCCAGCGAAGGAGCCGGACAAGTTACAGATAGCGACTCTCATTATTCATAAAGTCTCATTATTCAGTTAACTAAATTGTTAGCTAGGCCTAGAAGGCTGAGTTATAGTCGCTTTAACAGTTCAGGCTGAGCGCGTTTTTGAGCCAAGACAGCAGAATGGCGTTTATAGTTCAGGTTTACATTGGAGCCGCCTGGAAGAGCATCTTCCAGATCGTCCAGTTTGAGTGAACGGCGGCGCGAGCGATCAGCGCCGACTTACAACCGTCCAGAAGTGCTGCGTCATGCGCCGCGTGCCTCTGCGTACCCGCTTCAACTCGTGCTGCTACGTGCTTTGTTCAACGCGTCAACGAGGCTTCAGGCTCTGAGTTGAAATTGATAAAGTGTCAAAAATGATCCGAACCCAACCGCGGTTCTGAACTGATTTGAATTTGTGTTGTTTCATCATTAGTGACCTGATATTTCTGTTGTTCTCTTGGTTTGTTGTACTTCATGTCAGATGGATTTCAGAATGACATGGTCGCCCTCTGTGGTGGTGAAACTTGTAATATCTATGTTGTAAAGTAAAATGATCATGAGCTTTATTATTATTATTTGGGCCGCCCCCAACTTGTTCCGCTAGTGGGTATCAGAGTAAAAGAGAATTAAAAGGTTTAACGTGACAAAATGTAAAGGACTTCCAAGAACTATGAATACTTTTACAGGTGACTGTTAATACATAAAACATAAAGGCGGATGCTACGGGGTCAAACAAAACGCAGATGTTTATAAGGCGATCTCTGATTGGTTGCTGAGAGTTTAGGCTCCGCCCCCTCAGCCTCTCATCCACCGGCTGTTTCTCCGCAGCCAGTTGTCACTAACTGGCAGTTTAACGGTAACGGTGCTGTGACCGAGGGTTCCCCTTTGACCCGCAAACTTAATTAAAAAGTGACTAAATAAGATTTCCTCACGGAAACAACGATACCAACATGGTGTTGAAGTCAGAAGATGGAGTCGGTGAGTTTCCAGACACGGTTTTATTGGCTTTAATGCTTCGCTAATGCAGAGGCTAAACAAGTTAGCTGGTTTAAACTAGTTTAACTTTACGTCCCGGGATAACTGACGTCTCGTTTGTGTCCTAATATCACATCGTTTTAGCTTTCGGTTTCCTGCCAGGGCAACAAGTCCTCATCTGGCTCATGTGTTAATGCTCTTTGGCAGCCCTTTATAGACTGACACAAGGGATCTATTATTATTATTATCTGGATTGGGGCCAGCCCTCATGGGGGGGTCTGTACTTATTGTGCAGCAGCCCGTGTCTCTGAAACCAATCAATGCAGCCATTTATTAGCTGGATTGTCCTAAAAATACTCAGTTGACTTGACTTGATGTACTTTTGTGCTCTCTGTTTCCTAACTTGGAGCCAGGGAGTTGGAGTCTGTCAGCAGTAGGAAGCTGTGGAGAAACCGGACCAAACAATGATGAACCTTAGGTTGTAAATCAACCACCCTGCACAGCTGTGCACTGGTGTTTCCTGTGAAAAACTGAGCTGCACTTTCACCATATCTTCAGTAACAGCACTCGGTTATAATATCAGGAAGACTGTTGAATCTGAGTTTGAGTGAAAGGGAGAACTTAGGAAGAAACACCAGAATCTATATATAACAAATCTTTTCATTTCACAAACGATGATTAAATTTGAAGAATATTGTAGATTTTCCACATTAGTTAAGAGCATTTGACCGCTGTAGTTCCTATTAGTACTTATGTTAACAAATTTGTCAATGGAACAGCGTTCTGTCAAAACAAAATTTTATATGAAAAACATAAAATAACTTTGTAATTTTAACACATCAGGTATGAACATTCAAAATGGAACTTAAAATGTAGAAAGTTGGCATTTAATTGAATGCAATTTTGCAAAAAGTTGCTTGAATACAGTATTTGGTAGTTTATTTGCAAGGAACAAGTTTGGACATTAAGGGATTTTTTTTATTTTATTTTAATGCACATTTTGTATATCTCAGTGACATTACTGTAAAGCACAAGGAGGGAAGTGGGGCCATTATTATGATGAAAAGGAACAGTAAATATTTACTATCAATCCATAATATAACAGTATTAGTTTCAGTATATACATTTACATATTTTTATTCTTTTGATTTAAAGAAAAAATAAAGTTGTGTTTCAGCTCTTTTGATTTCCAGTAATAGTTTTAATTCCTGGGTGCTCTCCAGGTTCTTGTTAACATGATTGTGAAGTTAAAGGGTCTCTCTGAATTACCCTTGGGTGTAAGTGTGTGCATGGTTGTTTGTCCTGTGAGTCTCTGTGTGACCTTGCGATGAACTGGTGACCTTTTCAGGGTGGACCACTCCAGCCCCATGCGACTATACACCGACCAGCGGGTCCAGACCACGGATGCTTCAATTCATAACTTGCCAGTTATAATTCAACTGATTGGTTCACCTTTAGTTTTTCACTTGCTCACACTCTCAAAACTTCCCCAGTTTCTCTCTCGGTCACATTAGGATATTTTCATTTCCTGTACGTTCAGGCTTACATTTGTTCTCCACTGTTCTTTGCTTCCTTTCTTCCTGTTCTTACTTAAATGGACTTCTAAGCCTCGAGGCTGAATGAATGCAATCAGTAATCGGGGCAGGATTACATCAATCTTTTGAGCCAGTTATCCTCAGGCCAAGGAACTCTAAAATGTACAATTATTCCCTTTTTTTCCCCCAAATCCAAAATAGACAATTGATGCCTTGTGAACAGTGCCTGACAGAGCATTTTTCTCTCTCTTATCACAAACAAACTGCTTTGCCTCGGGTCTTGGGTCATGTTCTTTTATGTGAACAAACACATGAGCTAAAACAAAACAATCTAGTGTCTGTGCCTTGCTTGTTTCTTTACCAATGGTTGTTTTAAAGACATGCCTTTCCTCTTCATCGAGCCAAGGGAGGGAGCCTGCAGTTGATCCTCCACTCCTTGATGGATGGATGAAAGGATGGAGCAGGGAGGAGATGAGATGGCCAGAAGGAGGAGGGAGAGAGATGAGAGTTTAAGGGTTCTCCTCCTTCATAGACACACTTAAAAAAAAACAAAGTTTGTCCTCATTTAGCTTCTGGCAGGCTCTGTTTCCTCTCCTGTCTGCAGTAATGAAGATATTAGAGCGGCAGAGGGACTGAAGAACCGCAGGACTGACCTGACTAAGAGAAACTGGTGACTAAGTTCCATCCTGAGGTTTTTTTAAATTATTTTGGGCTGAAGTTGTTGTTCTGGAACCTTTAAAAGCTGTGGGGAAGAAGCCGAGCAGACACCAGCGTTTTCTGGTATGATCATCAAGATTGTGACACAAATGTGTAGGTGTTCAGTGCGTCATCTTAACTTCTGCATGAGGTTTTTTTTTTTTTTTGAAACAGGATGAGTGTGTGCATGCATGAGTTGTCACGTCTTCTTGAGAAAACTTGTGAAAGCAGGAAACCTCAGCTTAACGTACAGTAGCTGCAGATTGATTATTGTGCGTATTTTAAAGGATGTGATACATGACCTGCTAACCACCAAGGCAGGGAAGGAGGATGGAGAGCAAACGTATTGAGAGCGGCTTATCATCAATAGCTTTGCAACAATGAAGGGTTGCAAGTTGCAGAACAATTGCAAACTCTGTGATTTGTGGAGCTGAGTTTTAAAAAGCATACTTATGAAGGACGTTGTTTGGATTGTGCTTTATAAACTGTGATAAATAATCTAACCTATTTCCTCTTGCAATAAACCGTCAGAGGAAGTGAGTAAATGCCAGTTTCGCTACCTTTTTTTCCTTTTTTTTTTTTACAACTGGTTTTCAGGTTAATAATGAAAGCCGCTCCGGCCTACTTAAAAGCCTCCTCTGGGTGACAAGGGGATGTCTGTGATTAGATAGTGCGTCACTGGGTGTGTTCTTGCACTAGATCATATCTAAACTGAAGTCAGACATTTGTGGGTATTTTTGGGGGGGTTAATTCAACACATCCATGCCTTATGGATATACAAAAAAGCTGTTATAGTGGTTCTATGGTTATAGAAAATGTTAATTTACTGAATTAATACAGCTCAGTGTAGGTGTGGGTCAGTGTGAAATCGGCATGACTGGTGATCAGAGTTTTATGTGGCTTTATTCTTAATCCTCCTGTTAGACATTAACATTTTTTAAAAATCTGGTCAAGAAGAAAAACTGTTATAAGTTTCATCCAGCCAAAAACTTGTAAATATAAGTATGATGGCATAACCTGAAATATTTTGAAGCAGATAAGTACAAGTTCTTGGAAGCAAGTGAAATGTGTAATCTTACTGCTGCCAGTTTTTATTAAACAACTCGGAGCAGCTGATTAGAATCTCTAAACGCTCAAATGAACTCTGACCCCAAATCTGAGAGGAGTAGATTAGCAGTGCTTTCCAAAAACTGATGGTATCATCCAGGACTTCTGCTGTGGAATATCATGTGTGCTGCTCCAGATATTAAGCTGTTAGAATGTCAGTCAGAGGCTTCTTCAGATTCGATGTAACACTGACTGCTACCGGAGGTCATTCCAGCCCACAGCATCACAATTCACACTGACTGTCTTAAGATATTTGAATAATTTCCCTTTAGTATACATAAAGTATTTTTGAATAGAATGTTACAAGATTTTGAACGCAAAAATATTGATGGCTATATTTTACTAGTTGTATTATTGCGCTATTTGTATCTTTAGGTTTTAATTAATGTACAAATATTTGGACGAATATCCCCATTTTGACGGTAGCAGCCATTCCACTTTTCTGAAAGTTTTAAAGACTGCCAAGTTGGAACACAGAGTTTTTAAGCGATTTAGTCTACTGTGTTTGACCAAGAAAATGTGCTGATAATTTATTTAGTCCATGTGAAATGGAGCTGATGTACTGAGTGACCCTGATTCATGCATTAGTGGTGATAAAGCCTATTCTCACTGTGTGCCCTGTTTCTGCAGAGTAACATTGTCATGTAAGCAGAGAACTGAACAATATGAACTGATTGAAATCCCTCAGCAGGATTCCTCTAATGAGGCTGATTTGTCATCTGACTGGTTGCTACTTCACTTTAATTGCTTGTTCTCTGCTTTTATTTTCTTGGCTTATATACATAAAAAAAAACTTTTATAAAGCCACCTTATGAAATAATAAATTAGCTACTGTTTGCTGTGTCTGGGAATAAAAAATGTGAATGTGCCACTAACACCACAATCTTACTTTCCCACCTGTTGCCGGCCTTCTTCCTCTTCCTTTTCGTCTTACGTAAACTTTCTTCAGAAAAACCACCAGACTGTCTCTGACAGATCAGCGTTGGTCTATTTATCATGGCTCTGCAGATATTTTGTGTGTCTGTGCTACATGAACTTTCGGAGCACACACTCGGTCCTGTGCAGTTATGGGTGTTTTCCAAGCAGGCAGGAAGCCAACACCTCCCTGCCTCATGTCATACTCGTAATTGTAAAGTATGACATGAAATTCGCTTCCCGTACTTATTTTGCTGACATTCCTTTTGTTGGAGCTTTTTGGTTTTGGTATTTTACTCTGCTGAAAGTGTAAATCGTTCCGGTTAATAGTTAAATAGTGCTAAGCTAATTCATTCTTTGAGGCAAAGCAGCCAATACCATCTTTCTTTCACTATATGATCAAAATACAATTTGATCTACATTAGTGCATGCATTAGTGGTGATAAAGCCTAATGCATTTATCACCACTACAGAAATATGTCCACTGGGAGTTTTTCAGTGATACCAAGATTAGTTTTCATTGGTTGCCATGGTCTGCACTCTGAACCGAATCCAGGAAGTGAAGCAAAACATGCCTAATCACTAATAAAATCTTTAATATTTTCTTAAATAAAAGCACAGGATTACAAAGTTCTTCCTAGTGTTCCTTCAAATAGTAACCCAGAGCGATTGAGATTACTGGACACTATATGTAATAAAATTCTAATAAGAGTATTTCACATTATAAAACAATTTCTAGCAGAAAATAAGAACACACATCTTATTTATTTCCATTTTTGTAGCTTTTATAATTCCTTAATCACAGAAATAACTACTTAGAAGTTTTGTTTATTATTTTAATTGACAATTACTTCATGGCAAAATCTGTAATCATAAGATTAAAAAATTTTTCAAATCATTATTTAAGTTTTATCTTATAGTGGTGTTAATTTAGTCCACTATCAGCTGGCTCCTCCTGGTTTTGTTTTATTCAACACCAACTTTGTGTGAGGGGAAAAAACTGCAAGTCTGGTGGCTCCATGAGCGCTGATAAAACCATTTAATCACTTTTATTGTTCTAAACTAATATTTGTTTTTTATCAGATTAGTGCACTGAGTCCTTCTATTGCTCTTATAAAACAGCTCAGAGCAAAAATGACATGTCAGTGCTTTTATAATCTCCTTTTGTTCTTAATATAAAATTTTCCCCTCCTTTTATTAGAGCATCATTATTGGAGTAAAAAGATATAATTTCAGCTTTATGTCTGAGATGCTGTTTGTTTTGGGCAATGAGCTTGAGTCCGTCTTCCCATTGGTGTCTGTGGTAACTGGTGGTGTAATCTGATGGAGCCCAGATTGTGTTGCCATAGTGAGCCAGAGCAGTGGGACTCTCGGGTCTCCGTTCTTCTGTTGTTTTGAAGTGTGTGTGCTGTAATTGCATTGTGTGTATGATGAGGGAATATTTGATCTCTTTGCCTGAGTGCTGGATTTGTTTCTGCCCTCAGTGCCTGATGACCTGAGTCCAGAGGAGCGACAGGAGCTGGAGAGCATCCGCCGCAGAAAACAGGAGCTGCTGCAGGACATACAAGTAAGTACAACTCTCAGAGACTTGCCGTGAGCTGCTCCTTCTCTTTTTATTTCTCAAACTATAAACGGATTTCATCTAAAGCCTTTGTTAGCAATAGTATCACTTATTTGTGTTTAGAGATTTGTTGCATTTTAAAAAAAATAATCTAGACTGAGTGTATGAATAATAATGAAAGCAGTTTGGTGAAATTTCTTATTTCCTAAAGTTAAAAAAATATATATTGTTTTTAGCATAAACCCACATTTAAACTGTTATCTTAAGTATTTTGTTTGGGTGAATATTATATGGTAGAGCAGGGATTAAATAAATATGGAACGTAATGCCGTATTTGCTGAACCCCTTGTCCTCTGATACCCCTAAATAAAATGCGGTTGCCTTCTGAAGGCAACCGCTGCTTTATTGTTAATCCATTCCATCTATGTGTAATTAGGTCTGGCTTCTACTGCAAATATCTTATTTCAAGTGTACTTTCTTAAAAGTAACTTTTCAGCACAATGTTTTAAGTGAATGATTGCTTTGTTATTTAAAAAGTACTAGTTCATCTGGTAGGTTATTTCACTTTTAACATGGGAAAAATGTCTGGTTACAAGAGAAATAATCTGCCAGTGGAACTAGTACTTTTTCATCAAAAAGTACTAGTTTTAGTTATTTAAATAATAAGAAATTATTTATTTAAAACAAGCTACTAACATTTGTGTTTTTGCAGTGTAACTCTGCAGACGTTGCATAGATCTAAAATCCAGTTAAGAATCTGTGGTGAGACCTGAAATTTGATGTTTCCAATGCTTTCCATTCACTTTTGATTTTGGAAATAAATGAGCAAAATAATGTGGGAATGAGATAAATTACATTAGACTGCTTCATAAAAGTCAAAAAATATCTTGATACTCACCGTTACCAAAGAAAGAAGTGAGGAGAGGAGTGAAAGTCAACAGTACAACAGAAAGTTGGAGAGTTAATTACCGAAAATGTGTAACAGAAAGTATTGGCGCTCACTGCTGCTTTGTAGATCAAAAAGTAAACTGTGTGTATGGCAGCGAAACCAAGAGATGGTTTCATAAATAATAAAAAGCTCCATTTACAAGGTCAAGTTCTGAGGTTAATATTAAAATTAGAGAGCCAGTCTGCCTTCAGAAAGCACTTGGTTTAACATGAGAGTTGGTTGATAGCTCATCTACCTATTATCTACCCAATGCATGAGAAGAAAGTCAGGGTTTCCCCCAGGGTTTGATAAGCCACCAGGCTTTACTTGTGCCCCCACCAGGTTAAATATTGCTTATTTACTTAAGTATTTTTAAAATGTTTGCATTTTTAAACACTTTATAGTTGAAAGTACATTATTTACATTACATTGATCCACCATAAACGTTTAAAGCCAGGTTATTTCAAGAGGAGTTGTTTAAAAACACAGGAGAAACCCAGATTATATTTCACATGTGAAACCTTGAGGTTGCAGCTGTTGTTTGCATTTTCTCCTTGTTGTTTGAATACCAGTCTGTGTCTCCTCCCCGTAGCTTAAGTGAAATTAGACTTTTATGTCTAGACCAGCGAGTCTAGTTGGGCTGATGAGGGTCAGAGCATATGATCACTGTACACAGACGAGACGGATGATCCTCTTTGTTTGGGGGCTAGGGAGTCCCACATATAGACGACCTGCAGGAACAGTTTCCCTCCTGCTTATGCCCCCATTACAGATAAATCAGCAGATAACCTGTTAACCTTGTTTTTAAAGGGACAGGACAGCAATACCTACAGTCAGAATGCAATACTGACTGTATTGACTAGACTAGATGTCCTTTTTTTTATATAAAATTTTTTGGTCATATTTACATGTTTCAGATATAAAAAAATATATATAAAATATGTTATTTTAAAAACTGTTTTCAAATAACATTCATTGAGAAGAGAAATAATTGCTCCCTAAATTTAATAGTGCTTGTAATCACCGGCACAGAGTATTTCTTTGCAGATTTGTTTGATTTTTGGGCAAAATAATAAACGTCTCATTTAAGGTTGCACCACAGTATTGTGATCTTAGCCTAGGCTTTGACTGGGACAGTCATTTTTATCATTCTGTTGAGCTATGAAGACTAGGATTTGATGGTTTGTTTAGGAATTAATTGTACTAGAGCTCAATGTAGCTTATAACCGTCTATCTTTAATTATAGGAGCAAAAGGTTGTTGTTTTTTTCTAGAGAGCCATTAAACATGGTCTTATTTTAAACAACAAAATGAATAAAGCACCAATATTTTAAACTCTTTGGTCTGTTTGGCTAACTTTAAAATGTATAACTGGTAATACAACTGGTTAAGTAATTACATGAAATTATTTGACGTAAATTAAGATATATATTTATTTAATAGAATTTCTGCATTTATTTATATAACATGCATTATACATTTATTTTACATTTTATTTTCTTAAAATAAGAACCCATACAGAAATATTAGCTTTTTTATTTACTGCATTGTGAATCTTTAGCCTTTGATAACAAAAAATAATACAGGTTTAAGAGTGCAGTAATTAAAACTACAAAAAGAGGCAGGTTTCTTCATGTATCAATATTCATTATAGAACGGTTTTGATTGCAGACTTTATTAACTATACCCAAGGTCTTCTAAAATGATCTTAGGTATCAAGATCACATTCTGTTAAAATGTGATTAAAAAGCCAGACAGGTGTAAAAAATGATTTGATAAGTGGATCCAGAGCAAAGTTTTATGAGAGTTGGTGATTTGAAGTGGCTGTTTTCTATCTGCTCTGCAGCCTGCAGGCGGTGATGATGTGCAAACTGATGAATGTCATGTTGTTCTCCAAAGCTCCGCCCACTTTCAGCCTTAGGGACAGATGGGTTATGAACCATGACAGATTGCAGTAATAGACAGAGAGTGAATTGTTTCTGGGAAACAGAATCAGAAATAAATGTAAAAAATAGTATTTATTGTAGTTTCCAGATTCCCTCAATGGGAGACGTTGATGTTTTTTAAATATTTGACTCCAGATTTGTCTTCTGTTTCTGGTCTTCTGCTCACAGGAGTCATTACACCGTCTGCAAAACCAATCAAATTTAGTTTAATGATATTTTCAAAAAAAAGAGAAAAAACAGAAGTACGCTGTGTTCCAAATTATTATGCAAATTGGATTTAAGTGTCATAAAGATTAAATTTTTTTGTTGTGCTGTTAAATGTATAGACAGCATTGTGTGTCAGGGCATTGTGTGAATCACTATAATTAATTTCAGAGCGCTGGGCTGATTAGTTTGTCTGGTGAGCTCAATTAAAGGAAATCTACTTAAGAAGGATGTTCCACATTATTAACAAGGCCACAGGTTTCCAGCAATATGGGAAAGAGAAAGGATCTCTGCTGACGAAAATCATCGGATAGTGTAATGCCGTATGACAATGTATGAAAACATTAGATATTTAAGCGCTATTGAACTCCGGAAATTTTAGTCTTAAAAGTGCGTAGGAACCCTGCAGTTCTTGTTGTTCTACTTCCTCTCATAACCTCGGACTTGCCTGAGCAGCTCCACTAAGCCGGTCGGTCTTTGCTCCATCATATTCCCGTCTTCTCCCCAGCACCCAGGCAGACCTGTGAGGGCGTCAGGGAGGGGCGGCCCGATGAATCTGGGTCAGCAAAGGGAAGATGGGGGGAAGAAAGACCCCAGAACAGGTGCTACAGCGGGTCTTTGCAAAGCGAGAGCACAAAACTCCTACTGAGAGGAGGAATCGATCTGTCGGGTCAGGACTGAATCATGGCGGCACTTTTTTAGGAGGTTTAGTGGGTTGTCACTAGAGTGGGATGTGCTGGTTGTGATGAGCTGGTCCGTGGGTTCTTCTGAAAGAAAGAATAAAAAAATATGCAATTCATTTTAATAATGAACTTTAAATTGTGACTGTTTGTTATTTATGTTTTTGTTTTGTGGTTTGAAGCTGACCAAATTTCCCCTGTTCCTCTTCTCTGTCGCCTCTCAGAGGCTGAAGGATGAGATAGCAGAGGTGACCAATGAGATCGAAAACCTGGGCCTGACTGAAGAGAGGTAAAGTGTCCCTCAAATACTATTTCTGTGCGTAGGCAGCGCCGCTCTGCTCAGCCTTTGTTTTACATTCAGACACAAAAAGCTTGTTTACGTCATCCTTTTACACAATGTTCTAAGTATGCATCATCTTGCTTATATCCATGCCATTGAATTACTAAAATGAGATTATAATTGTAGAACTGAACTGAACATTTATTGTTAAGCGCTGAGAGTATTTTTGTTTTATTTGATTGCAGGAAAAGCATGCAGAGGAACAAACAGATGGCCATCGGCCGGAAGAAGTTCAACATGGACCCCACAAAGGTGAACGCATCAGTCAATCTCCTCATTTAACAAACAATTACAGACATTTAAGTCCGTATTTCAAGCAGCAATTTCTAACTTTTACTTTACACCACATAGAAAATAATTCACATGCATGACATGATGGATCACCGGCAGCTTTGAGAACAGAATAGATGCAAGTCTGTTTTAGCGACTCAAAGGCTAAAAATGGATTAATCCTTAGCTGGTGTACACAGGCTAATTGCTGAAAGAAAAACACACTCAGTGCAGTAGTTAAATTAATGTAACGTTATCGCAATTAAACAAATTCTGATAGTCTGGACAGAAGGGATGATTCAAATAAAACTTTTTGTAAATATTTTCTGCCTGGTTTTAGAAAAGAAAGCGAGAAATCAAATCTGAAAAATTGGATATTTTATTTTAAAGCTATCGCTGACGCCCACTTAGCTTATTGTTGAGTAGGTAAAAACAATCACTCAATCTTTGGTGATTTTACTTATTAAAAAAAATATTTTTTGGCCCATGAGTGCTGAAACAGATTAATTTTGTTCTTATTCAGTTGATATTTTCGGATCCTCAGGCTGAGTTGCTCGTTTCCATTTCTCCTCCTCAGGGGATTCGCTTCCTGATCGACAGCTCTCTGCTGAAACACACCAGCGAAGACGTCGCTCAGTTTCTCTACAAAGGAGAGGGCCTCAACAAGACGGCCATCGGCGACTATCTGGGGGAGAGGTGCGCTGATTTAATTCACTTTATTGGAATTATGATTCATAATGTTACGTAAGCAGCTCCAGGCGAGCAGTAACGCCGTGTTGTTTTATTGTTTCTAATGTCTAATGTGGACTTGTGGGTGTGTGTCTGTGTGGGATCCTGTGTGTCGTGCAGAGATGAATTTAACATCAAGGTTTTGCACGCCTTCCTGGACTTGCACGAGTTCACAGACCTGAACCTGGTCCAGGCGCTGCGGCAGTTTCTGTGGAGCTTCAGGCTGCCGGGCGAAGCCCAGAAGATCGACCGCATGATGGAGGCGTTCGCCCAGAGATACTGCCACTGCAACCCGGGCGTGTTTCAGAGCACTGGTGTGTAGTAAACACCGATTCAAACACAGAACGGTTCTGATGAACACAGAAACGTCAAGGGTTCAGAGTGGGAAAAGTCTGCAGAAGACTAACTAGGATTCCTTCTTTCTTTCCTTCTTTGACATTCAAGTTCTGCCTGTTTTCCAGACACATGTTACGTGTTGTCGTTCGCCGTGATCATGTTGAACACGAGTCTGCACAACCCGAACGTACGAGACAAACCGTCAGTTCAGAGATTCACTGCCATGAACAGAGGAATCAACGACGGAGGAGATCTGCCTGAGGATCTGCTCAGAGTGAGTCCAATTCAGTTTGTTCTGAGAAACTCAAGGGAATGGCGGCGCTGCGCAGCTGCAAGGAGTCGATCAATACAGGGTGAGGCAGAGCCACTCCCCCAGCTGCTAGTAGTAAACAGCTTACAGCCACGGCTAACTCCGGGAGCCAAGGTAGAAAAGCCTTTTCCCTTTAGTCCAAAAGACTTTTTTACTCCAAAATGCAACCACAGTATGTCCAAAGGAAAAATAAGTGCAATCATTTGCATATATAGAGACTACCGAGGCTGATAATATCGTGATACATATCGTATCATGATCAGAATACCGTATTGTGAGATTATTGTATTGCTACACCTCTAGAACAGACTGAAGTGAATTATATCGACTTTCATCTCTAATACTTCCTCCAGATGTATTTCTTTTATTTCAAATCTCACATCTGCAGTTTAGATTTAGATTTAGGACGGCTTTTTGCATAGATCAGATTTTTCTGCACTATAGTTTAACATGAAGTTAACTCCTCCATCTTCTTTAAATTAAACAAAATTGGTGTCAAACTTTTGTGCTATGTTTGCGCAGAAAAAAATATTTTTGTTTGTGCCACTATCATATTAAATATATGAAACGTCTCCCGAGGTCATCAAAGGCCAACCAGCCGCCCGGACAGTCAGAAAACTTTTAAAATACAAAAAGTTTCCACAGATCAATCTCCCTGTTAAAGATATTTGTAATTCTTCTCAGAGCAAAGTCAAAAATGTTTAGAAACTCAAACATTTTTTTTTATCAATCAGCTGTGCTACAAGGATTTTAACTCCACAAACTTAGCAAAATTAATTGATATCAATTTTGGGCAAATTAAAAAAAAGAAAAAATTTTAATGGCACAAACAAAAAAAAATTCCAGCTCAAAAGTGCTGCAGTTGACTGACAGCGAATTTTGTCAACATGGACTGACTGTTTGACCTTTGACTTCTGGAAACATTTAATATTTGTGAAGCTATAACAGCACAAACAAAAAATTTTGCTGCGCAAGTATTTGGCTCTAATTTTATTTAATTTGAAAAAGATGGGGAGGCCAGCTTCATTTTACCTGTGTCAGGTAAAATGGATTAATTTAAAGAGATTTTTGCTATTTTTTTTAGAAATTATTATTATTATTGCAAATAGATCTGCTTTGTGAGTGGAATTAAAAAGCTAAATCAAAGCAAAGCTTGTAACGATGCAAACACTTTTTTTCCTCAACACTGTCTCTACACAGAGACCTGGGGGTTGTATTGAAGCTATTGTTCTCCTGCTAATGTCAAACAGAACCATGGTGACCACAGCACCATGGATGTAGCCAGACAGGAGGTCAAAGTTCAAGCAGTGACCACAGCTTTTCCATCAGCAGCTGCAGCTTCATTCACAATCAATCCCTGCTGCGCTTTTCCTGTAAACGGCTTCCATGTTTACTCTGTAATCCATATTCTGATCATGTGTGTTTGTGTGTGTGTGTGCGCACGTGTGTGTGTGTCATCGTCATGACATACTTTCAGTAGTGAAACTATACACTCTTTACAACAAACCTTTACTTATTTTGTAGAGATCTGGGGAAACAACTATAGAACCTCTTAACATATTTAATTTCTGTCAAAAAAAGTCATAAAGATATTAAATCACATTGAATAGAACCAATTTAAAAACCAATTTAACAAAGCTTTGTTTATCGAGTTAAAGTTTGCTGAGTTGGGAAACTCAGTTTCTCAAAATACTCAGAAACTGTTTAAAGAAAAAGATGACAATACAAGCTCAGAGTGAAATGTAACTTAAAACAATCAAGTATAAATATTAAGTTTAAAAAGTATGTGAATAGTTTGTCAGAATATCTTTAAGTAATAACATAATGCAGTTTAAAAGGGATTGAAAGCTGAAAAGGGACTTGACTATTTGAGATCTGATTGAAATCTTTCTGATGGTGATTTTCTTACTTTTTAAAAATCCTTTTGTGTTTTGTCCTTCTGTTTTTCTTTTGGGTTTAAATGTTGGTTCTGTGTTTTCTGTTAATATTTGCTATCCTAAATTTAATTTAAATGTATTTCTAATTAACACTTGTAAGCTTAGCTTCAGCCTAAACCTTTTGACTTTGTTTCTAATCTAATTCAATGGAATAGGAGGGTTTATTGACTCTAACAACCATTACTATTATTTTAGTGTGCGTTTGTGTGTCTTCGGTTTAATAAGACTACATGTCTGTTATCATAATCTGCAGAATCTGTACGACAGCATCAAGAATGAACCATTTAAGATCCCAGAGGATGATGGGAACGACCTCACACACACCTTCTTCAACCCCGACAGAGAAGGCTGGCTGCTAAAACTCGGTATGTTTACTCCTGTTGTTTCAAATGTATTAAATTAGACAAACAGGGAGCTGTTGTTGTGTTAAAGATCTTCTTCTCTTGACATTCTTCCTGTTTGTGTTTCATGGTTTGGACTCCAGGAGGTACGTATTGTTTCGTTTTACCTTCAGTGCACTGCTTCGCCTCCGGCTGCGTGTGTGTTTGCTTTCCTTCACGATGCTCTGTAACGTCCCACTTCCCGGGTTCGTACGGGTCGAAATGCTTGAATTCAGTTTGGTGTTTTCAAGATTGGGAAAGTGCATGATATTCAAACTGCACATTTTAGTAATGAAGTGAAATTTAACATTTGATTAAACCAGATATTTTCATTCACCTGATAGCAAGACACAAATCATGTGAAGTTAAATCAGACCAAACGTTTCTTGTTTTATGTTAGAATTACTAAAACTATTTCTATTTGCTTAAAGAACATTTTTAGAGATTTTCTTTCTTTTATTTGTAACTTTCTTTGTATATTGTGTTTAAGCATTTAGTTTGAGCAGGAAGGTAATTTATCTTAACATGATTTGTTTTGGATTGTTTCAATGTAATGAATATGTATTATTCCTAGTAGCTCAATGATTTATTGATTTGTCTCAATGAAATAAAGATTATCTTACATTTATACCTTAACGAAAGTTATTGGAATTGGGGGATTTGTAATTAAATTAGTGTTTTTATTTTCTCTCACCAGAAAGACAGATTTCAAAACCTACATTTTTTTTTAGATTTTACTTTTAGTCCTGAATCTCAAGATATTATTAATAGCAGTAAGAAATTAGATTATATAATAATGAACTGAATCTGTCTTTTTTTTTTTTTAGTTGATTTGTGTTGTTTTTATCTCCCAAAGTGGTGATTGTAAAATGTTGAAAACTTGCCTTCAAAAAGCTTAGTGCTTGAATTTCACTGTACGAACCCTGGAGTTCACGTTCTGCTTTTGCTGCTTTATCCACATCATCTGCTGGTGGCATTTTAACTCCTGCAGTCTTTGCTGTACTTTGATTAACCTGCTGATTTGTGTCGCAGCACGTCGGGTTTTCTGAAGTTTAATCTGTCCTCAGGTGGACGAGTGAAGACCTGGAAGAGACGCTGGTTCATTCTCACTGATAACTGTCTCTACTACTTTGAATACACCACAGTGAGTGTTGGTTTGCAGATGAAGGCTCTGCTGCGTTCTTGTAAAGTCTGTTCTTGTAGTGCTATTTGTTTTATTTACTTTCCTAAGGATAAGGAACCCAGAGGGATTATTCCACTGGAAAATCTCAGCATCAGAGAAGTTGAAGACTCAAAGAAACCGGTAAACTTTTTATTTTATAGGTTTTATCTGGTTCAGAATCAGATTTAAAAGAAACGGCAACAAAAAAAACATAGAAAGTTGACAAAGAACCTAAGATTTCTGCAATACTTCCGGTTTAGAAGAATAATGTTTTTGTGATTTTGATTAAATGATTGTGCAACCTATTATTTAAGCTTCTTAAAATTATTTCCACCAGCTTTTATATCTTTCGCTCGGCCAATATAACATATATACTTACAGTTCATGTGTCGTCACATCATTCATTTTCCTCCAGAGGTGATCATTGTTCCTTAAACATCTTTTATCCTGAAACAAAAAGCTCTTAAAAGTTACAACTGAAAGGTTTTGTTTACTCTGTGGTTCTCAGTAGAAACAGAAAAATTGTTTTCATATTCCTAAAACTAGATCACACTTTGTCTCATTGCAACCACAAACTTTAATGTATTTTATTGGGATTTTGTGTGAAAAAACAGAAACTGAATGGAAGTGATACATATCATAACAAATTATAGTAGGTGATAAATTGTCTCAGATGTTATCGCGATAAACAATGATATTGTTGTTTTGAGACCAAATTCAAGTAACAATGCAAATACTCTCTCTCAAAGACAAATAAACTTTAATTTCTAAAGAACATTAAACATTGGAAGATGTTTTAAATATCCCAAATAACTAAACAAAACAACAGAAACGACAAATAAAAAGTACAGAATTGTGTTTTTGTCATTCGGTCTTTGGCAGACAGAGACATAAGCTCATTTTAATTTATTTGTCCTGCAATTAACTGATTTATTGCAACCGGCGGTTTTCAAATTCTAATTTGGGATGAAATAAAGAAAACATATGTTTGTTTGTTTTTTTGTTTGTCTTATTTTCTGTGTTTTGACACTAAGTTTCCGACCCGTTCTGTCTTTCCTCGCTCCCAGAACTGCTTCGAGCTTTTCATCCCCAACAACAAATATCAGGTGATCAAAGCCTGCAAGACGGAGGCGGACGGCCGCGTCGTCGAGGGCAACCACACGTTTTACAGGATCTCTGCTCCGACTGCAGAGGAGAAGGACGAATGGATCAAAAGCATCAAGTGAGACCTTTAACTTCTTCAGAACCACAGAACCGGGGACGAATCGTGTTCAAAGGTCCAAATCTCATTTCTAGATAAGATCAAAGCTCCAGAGCATCAAACCATGATCAAATCTCTTTAATTAAATTTGCTTTCAGCTTAAAACGAAAAGAAATGACACTTTGTTTACAAATGGTTGTCTGTGACTCTTCTACTCTGATTTGAAACATATAATATAGAAAATGCTTTAAATTTATAAGAAAATGTATCTTAAAATGTCTTTACATGTCATAAATTAACAGTTTGATTAGAGAGACTTGGACTAAGATGTGCGTTTCCTTTGAAAATTAAACTTAAAAGCAAAAGAATAAAAAGTTATTGTTTTGTAGAGTTGGACAACTGATGGTGCGATTTTTGTACTTAGCTAGAATCTGTTTTAACGTTTTTGTCGAATAAAGTCTCTTCACATTATTATTTTTTCCGTATTTTGATTGTAGAAATATTCCAACTCATGATTAACTTGGGTTCAGAAATCTTGTTTGACCTTCAGGCGTTTCTAACTTATTTTTATACAACTTGTTGATAATTTAAACAGGTATCTGCGACTTTTACGACTGCAAGAGTCATATTTTTCCCTTTAATGCTGAATTAAGATTTATTTAGAGCCAAAAATGTTTAAAAACCTTAAACATAAAATTTTAAAAAGGCAAATAAATTTGGATTAATATCTACTTCAGGTTTAAGGTTTCAAAATAAAGAAAAACAACCTTTGCAGAGAAAACAATATTGTTAGCATCATTCTGTCGTGGAAAATCAATTCATCACATGAAAATTATTTTATTTCCCTTTGGGATCTATAAAGTGCTTTTTGAATTTGAACAAAACCCAACAAGTAAAACCATAATTAGTAATTAAATGTATATTTCAAACAGTAGTTTATTATTTTAATTATTCTGTTGGATGACTGGACCAAATTCAACAACACTGACCAAACTTTGCGCTCAGCCTGTGATTCACTGATGTAAACTGTCGGTCTTCTTCTTCCTCTTCTTCTCCTCCTCCTCCTCTCACCCTGCAGGGCCGCCATCAGCAAAGACCCGTTCTACGAGATGCTGGCGGCTCGGAAGAAGAAAGTTTCATCCCTGAAGGGGCTGTAGGCGTCGGAGGATCCATCACCATGACGATGACTCTGTTACCTTCAGCGCCGACGGTCCCCCGATTCCTCCCATGTTTGACCCAAACTTCAAGCAGGTCGAGTCAGTCAGTCAGCCTTACCCGTGCTTGGACTGGTCCCTTTATGATAGCTTAATTGAGTCATATTGACCCGATGAGTTTTTTTCACGCAGTATTTGGTTTCAGCGCGTTAAGACCTCAGACTGTTTCTCCAGGAGAGAAATGCAGTAAAACCTTTAAAAAAAAAATGACTGCAACTGGAATCAAACAAGGAGGGAAGAAATGAGCATTTCTTATCAAATCATGTTGCATAAATCCCAGCAGCGCTGAACGTTAGTGACTGATGTGTAAATGTGTAAACGGAGTCAAAGATCATCATGAACGCAGCCTGGACCTTCATTCTGACCCGTTTTCTAACTGCTTGTTTAAATGAAGGTAATGCTCAAACAGCTTAATATTTATTTATCCATAGTTCCTGTAATTTATTGTTTCTTTTCCTCGTATTAAAAATTTGCACAAAAAACCCCAAGTCTTCTGTTCTGGTTTCCAAGTTGATAAAATCTCATTTAAACAGGATTTGACCGTAATGATCTGACTGATTAGAGGAAATTAGATATTTTCTCTCAGCAGGTTGCACATTATGACTGGAAAATCTCTCTCTCTATATGTCTGGTATTCACAACCGCTCACTCATGCTGATGCTACCTGCAGATAAAATCATTTAAAGATCTTATCTGCAGGACGTTTCTTGTCAGCAGCAGCCAGCAGCGTTTTCTGCCTCTTCCTGCTAATCTGATCTCACCGGGCTTTTCAGCACAAACATGGAGGCCAGAGTTGAGAAGGAAGTGGGGAGATTCCCTATCTAGACTCATGACCTAGAGAGCAAACCGGCGAAGAAACGCTCCTGAAGCGAGCTGGCAGTGGTTTGCTTGGTTACCACCGACGCCCACACAGTCTGCAGCTCCGCGCTGCTCTGCAGGGTTTGGTTAAACTGGGCGTTTTAATGGTTGGCCTGTGACTTTCTATGAGAAACTGCCTTCACTCGTTTTCACACAGGCTGGGGTTTTACACCTCAAGTGAGTCAGGGAGTCTGACCCGCCCAGAGCGGCTCAGGTTCTGCAGCTCCTCCACAACTGACATTTAAAGCTTAAATCTTAGGAGTTGGATGATAATGAGTTACGTGAACTGCAGGAACAATTTGGGGACAAAAATACTTCTAGGAGTATTTTGCTACAGTCTATTATAAATTTACTGCTGTTGAGTAAAAAGTGAGTAACTTCACCAGACAGACCTGCATTTGATCAGTTCAATAAGTTTTAAATGGAAAGAAATCAATTTGGAAAAATTGACAAATATATAAATTTTCCAAATTTATATTTTAATATATATAAATTATACATATAATTTTTAGATAACACATTAATATACATAATTTATACATCTGCAATATATTTTTTTAAATAAATTTATACAGTTTGTAAAATACCAACATTTCCACATACCTATATTTGGTCCATCTGATTATTAATTTTTTTTTTTTTTATATTTAATTATGTTTTCACTGATGCTTTTTTAATCTTAGTACTGTTAAATTGAAGTTTTTGGCTCTGTACTCACCTCTGCTGTCAGTTCAGGCTGGGAAACATTTGTTTACAGAGCAGGAAGGATGAGGGCAGTTTTTCCAGAAAGCATCAAGATGTTGGGAACCAGCAGCAACTATTAGATACCATCAATTTGAAATTACCCAAGGAAAAGCTTTTTCTGTCCTATTATTGGAGTTTATTAAACTCTATTGTCTTTAACTGAAATTGTTTTGCTAAAAGGAGCAAAACAAAGGTTATGAAAATCACCTTAAAATACTAGATTCAGTAGCAGATTATGTCATTTATAAGATGGAAAAATGTTGCCATCGGTGAGATTATCTGCCACTGAAACTTGTACTTTTTTTTTAATTAATGTTGAGGAATTATTTACTTAAAAGAAGCTCTTATAGTTTGCTGAAAAGCTACTTGTGAGTTTTGTTTGTGATAAAATATTTGGCCAAAACTACTTGGTGAGATTTTGTGTTTTTGCAGCTTCATCTTCAACTCCATTCCCAACAAAAGCACACAAAACATTTTGAGTCGCTTTAAAAACTGAGCAGATCCTTTTATTTACAAACATAACAGAACTGTACACGTATTTGTGGGCAGAGCCGTAAACAAACCGTGAGAGCTGTTATTAAAGCTCCCCGGGGACTGCAGCGCTTCACCACACCCGACTGCTTACCGTCACAGCCTTCATTACGCCGCAGACATTCACGTCTCTGTCCAGCCCGAAAGCACGCAACGCGGCTGCATGGTAACCAGTAACTTTCTCCGTTTGAAATGTTTCTAGTCAGTGCAAATGGAGGAATCCAGATTTTTATGACGGAGGAGGTAAATGTAAAAATGAAAGAGGGTTTCCCCTCTTTAAGTCCATCGTACGTCCGCTCCTGTGCGTGAGTCACTTCCTGTGACAGCGGGGGGGGGGAAACGCCTTCTGCAGGACCTCGGCTCGAGTCCACACCGAAATAAAAGAACCGCCTGCAGACGAGAGAAACATTCAGAGGATGATGAGCATCGAGTGGAAACTCTGGAATCATGAGCAAAGATGGATGAGAGTCAAATTCTCGCATTACGTCAGCACAAACTTTATTTACCAAAAAAATAAACGCATGTGTAACGTATCTCAAAATATTTTTTTATAGATGCTTCAAATGAAAATTATAATCTCATTCCAAGTTTGTAACTTTTGAAATAGTAATTTCTGTCTTGGAAAATCCCAAATTTAAAAGAAGTAAAAATTAAAAAAAATAAACTAGATAAAATCTTCAGTTGACTTTTTAGGAATATTGCATTTTTATTTAATGGCATTAAAAAAAATTACAATTATTTCCGATGATAAAACCTAAAGGTGCTCTGAATAAATTAAAATCTCATTGAAAAGTTCATTTGCTTCAATAATTCAACGTAAAATAGGAAACAAACGGATTAATGTCATACAGAATTACATATCACAAACATTTTTTACGCTATTTACAAAACACAACAAATATAACGTCAATGGCAGAATAACTCTGGCTTGTTCTTTACTTTAACTTTTTGAAGAGCACTTAATACTGCAACTGGAAGATCTTTTAAATAACCTTCAGCCCCCAAAAGAAAAAACACAACTGAGTACAAACAAATAAAACAGACATAAAAATCACACTCAACTGAAAACGTAAAGAAATTATAGCTTGTAAGAAACTTGCCTTTCAAAAAATAATTATCAAAGTAGAAATTGACTGAATTTTAATTTATCATCCTATCGATTGATATAATCAATTTTTTGTGAGCTACTTTATCCGAGAATATTAATAGAAATTTGAGTGGAAGAAGAAAAAAATGTGGTAAAAAGCTACAAATCAGCAACATTGATTACCAGGGAGTTTAGGAAAATTCACTTCAGCAAAATTAGACATTGCATTGATGCAGCAATTCATAATAAAAAGAGCATTGACCATTTTTATAATGTACTATATTTATTTTGAGAAAATAAATTTTTGATTTTGGTTTAAGAGAAATAAATCTTCATATATTTCACTGCGTGGAATAAATACACAGAATAAGTTTTTGCTACTGAAACAGATGAACTCACTGATTATATTAAAACGTGCTGAGATTAACACCTGACGTCATGTTAAGTTCCCTCCTGAAGTGCCAGCATTTCACCACTAGAGGGCGGTCACTAACAAACAAACGCCGGCAGATCTCCTGGATCCAGACTGGTCGCCGGTCGAACCGGAGAGGCCCGAGGCTGCTGTCGCTCCTTCCCAACAATAGACGAGCCGAGCTTCAGATAAGATCTCTTCACACCCTCCACAGGCGAGGCTATTGTTGGAGGGAGGACGGCTTTTGTTTTGCCCTCTTCTTTCGGGAAAATAAAAATAGAGGAGGTACTGGAAGTGAAGTCGATCTCGCGCCAGAAGGAAACAAAGAAAACAAAAGAAAAGCAAAATAAAGGAACCACCAACTGAACTCAGAGCAAGACAAAAAAACAAAAAATGAGTTCTTCAGGAGAAGAGAGAGAGAAACACGACAATAAAAATCAGCAACTGGATCATATTTACTGCCTTAACTCTTAAACTGTTTGAATTCAAAGTCAGAAATTAGATTTTTTTTTTTTAGTAATTTTTCGTGTGAAGGAGTCGGAAACATGGCTGTGGTTTCCGGTCAGAGCCGCACTTCTCTAAATTACCTGCAGATATTAAATGAAGCTGCAGACAAGAGCTCCTAATGCAATTCAGAAACACTCCGATTCGCACACAAATCACGTTAACTCGCAAAAAACTATTTATCAGCGGCTGGACGAATCCCACACAACCCCCAAAACTTCTAGGTCTTTACATGAAACGGCCTCGGTAATTTACAGCTGATCGCTCAGGAGAGACTTAATGCCTCTCGATTGGCCTGCTTTAATTATATCAGCCAAATTTATGAGTTGATTCGGTTTTTATGGCGTTTATATAAATGCGGGAACTATTTGTGGTTTTATGCGTCCTCCACAGAAACACGTTTCAGACCGGGCTACACCCAGCCTGATCGGCTGCTTCGGAAAGTTGTAAAGATTAGTGAGGTCGTTTCATTTTCTCCATCTTTTTCCACATTTGTAATGGATATAAAAGTATTTACATCCCTGTTGAGAAGCAAAGTTTTTTTTGTTTTTTGTTTTTCCACGTGAAAGCAGACATGACTAAATGATTTCAGAACTTTTTTCAGGGGAAAAAACATAAAGTAAAATACTTCTGTTGGATTTAAACTAAAACTGACAGAAACTTTTCATAATTCGCCCCATTTTCAGCTATAGAAAACCAATCAAAGCATGATGCTGCCACCACCATGCTTCACTGTGGGCATCTTAACTTTGTTTCCTCAGATTATATTTACCAACATGGATTAGGGAGATTTTTAATGTTTTCTTTGTACAATTTAGCAAGATTAAGAAAGTCCCAGTTATTGATTAATGTTGAGTTGCAATAAGCAGTTAATCACACGATCAACTAAAATGAGCTCGATAATTTCCATTCTGATGATCAATGTTTTTTTGAGAAGAAATTTGGATTACAGAGATTATATAATTCATTGTATTCATGGTTTCGGTTTTAACTGGTTTTCATTTATGTTTAATTTATATTCCTTGTGTTTCATTTTGGATTCTTTGAATATCTGGTTCAGACAAGCTGTCATTATTATGTCAATATCAATGTATTACTGGAAAAAGGTCTCATATTAGCATATGATAATATGCATATTATCGTTTATCGCGATCATTTCTGGGACTTAGTTACGGTGACAGGCCTACTGTTTAACTCTGTAAAATGTTTAATAACTCCTGATACGTTTCGACACGCTGAGTGATTTTGAATCTTTCTGCAGACCATGAATCTGGTGCAAGATCCGACTGAGAAACTGTCAGGAAAACCTTCCCAGTCATTAGAGAGTGCGCCCTTATGCAACATTACTTAGATTTTAGCTTGTTTTCATTGAACTGCACAGGTTAAAGGTCAGAAACCTTCCATTTTACAGCTACTTTATGACACAGATATTATTCAGTAAAAGCTGAATCTGAAAGATTTATTTCCTCTGATATTTTCTCTTCTGTCAGGATTCTTATCACAAAGTTTTACACTGATCTTGTGACACGAATCAAAGCTTCTGCAGTTTTCCAGAACTGAATCCACTCCTTCCAGGGATTCAATGCGTGCATATTTGTTACGCTTCAGGGCAGAAAGATGATCTATTTTAAACTGTTTCCTTCTGGCAGCTGATGACTCAGATTGTTCTCTCTCTCTCTGGCCAGGTAGTGATAAGACACCACCCATTTACCGTCAGATTCCAGCCTGAGAGACACTTCCTGTTCTCAGAAACTAAGCGGCTTTCTCTCGCCCTGCAGCTGACGGCTCGTCCTTCAGCCTGAGCGGCGGGAGAAATGCGGCTCGACCGCTCCGTTTACTCCTCATGACCCCGGCGAGGTCGCCTCGTCGGGGTCCGACCAAAGTGTCAAATCATCGCCGTAACGCGGCGCTGACTCACTTGGCTTCACGGCGGCGGTGAATGAGCCAACCCGCTGTCCTCGCTCTCCCTGTGGTGGTTCTGGGAAGAGGAGGACGGGAATCGCCACAATGACTGCAGGAATTTCAAAGAACCCGCAGCTTGTTTTACTGTATGTGTGAGCGGGCAGCGCTGCGCAAAATGTTGATGGGTGCATCCTGTTTACACTGCAAAAATGGGCAATTTGAGGGTAAAAAAGTGGAGCAAAAAAACGTGAGAATAAAAAAAGGGAAGCAAAATATTGATGCAAAGTTCATTTAGTTCAGTAACTGAGTTTAAAAAGTGAATGCAGAATGAAATATTCCAAGCAATTAGCTATGGAAATTACATTAACCAGTTGGAATATTGCACATTGTAGTTCCCTAACTTTATGTGTTAAGGTCCAAATCTGAATTTTAGAAGAGTTCAAAGGTCAAAACACTTGGCAAAGAGCAAATCCACTTTAATAAACCTGTTTACAGCTCACACACTTAAGTAAAAACACTTTATGGCTGCAGTTTGTTTGTTTGCGACACAAAGCTGCGACTTTCTGACAGTGGAGTGTTGTGAACGCTCTTATTTTGAAAGAACCAACAACTTGACTTTATATGACACTTTGATTTTAGGAAAAACCTGAATATGTTGTTTCTACTGAACTAATTGCATAATTTTAACATTTTCCATGTTTCTATAACCCCCGTGTTTCCTGCACGGCGCGCCGGCTCCAGAATGACTAGAATCCAGGAAGACCGCTGACTCGGCAGTTAGCCAGCAGACCGCCAGGAAGAGGAATAAACCCGAAAAGATCACTGGTTTGGAAACTGGCTGTTGCTGTTTCTTTGAAAGTCAATATAGAGAAGGTTTAGTGGAAGGAAAAGCTGTTGTACTGTGAGGACAATTACAGTCAGGAGATCTCCAGTTTTTGAAGACCGTTGTCCTGCAGCTTTAAGATGTTCATCTATCTTAGCACACCTAATCGAATCGCATGGTTTTGATGCCAATCTAATAAAAATAATGCAGTTTATGTATTTTCCAGGCACACAGTATCGTTTTATAGCACAATCAAGTAACTGTTACCCTATAATATAAAATATATATAATATATATATATATATATATATATATATATATATATATAAATATCATGACTTTGTATTTTAATTGGGCCTCTGTTTAAAAACTCTTGTTCTTTCTGAAACTCCTCCTTCAGGAAGTCATCACAACATGGCTCCTCTATTAACCTTTTAACAACATTTTTACCAGAGTTTCACTGGGAAGTATCTCAGCAGATGCGCAGCTCCACCAGCTGTTTGCTACTTGCTGCTGGCTAGTCTGAAGGAGCTGAGTGGGGGACGGCTGCTCCGAGGAGGAGCTGCGCCTCAAAGGCGGAGCTAGGGCCACCCAGGCATTTTGCACAGCTGAATGGTTGCCACGGAGATGAAAGGATTTCTCTAACATGCATGCATGAATGAAAGCAACACTCCAGGCATGTTTACGATGAAGGAATAACATGAAGTAACGCTCAAAAAAGTCGATTCTACATTAATGCTTTCAGGTTTCATGGTGTGTAAAAAGTGTTTGCGTGTTTTTGGTTTGAACCTTTTGGATCTCAGAAGAAGTTCTTGATGAGGGGAGTGACCAGCTTGACCCACAGCTTGACGTAGCGATTGGGCTGCTGGAACGTGGAGTCGGAAACCTCCGTGGAGCGCCGGTACAGCGTCTCCTGCTCCTGTCGGGTCAGAACACAGGTGAGCTGGGTGAGCGCCGCGCCACGCAGCCATTCGTCATCATCATCATCATCGTGACGAGCAGACCTCCTGCAGCTGGCCCTGAAGGGCTTCGTTCTCCGTCACTATGGCGATCTGGGCCTCCAGGTCGCGGTGAACCGAGCGGTAACCGAAATTAGGGGAGCCAATTAGAGTGAGGCAAGGCCTGTCCTGCCCCTGGAGGTAATACCACAGACCTGTGAAGAAGACGGCGGGGCGGGAGGGGGTCAGTAAAGTTTCGGAGAGCCGGATTCAGCAGACTGAAACCACAACTGAAAGGAAGCACGAGAAGAAATCCCCAGCGTTGATCCAAAACCTCAAAATATGAGAGACAGAGTGAGTGAGTGTGCATCCTTGTCCTGAGGCTACAACAGAGTGAGTGTACAAGATTCCTGCCTCAACCTACATACCATCACAACCACAAGAAAAACAGCAGAGCCCATCATTCTTAATGGGCCGCTTCATATAGAGAACGGCTCATTTACGGCCCTTGCACAACACCAGAAATGAAGAAATCCCATTGTTTCTGGACTTTTCTGGCACCAAGTGAACCTGGAATCATGCAACGCTGTTCCGAGTAAAAACGCCATTTCGCACAATTACCCCGAAGCTGTGACAATGTATCATTTAACAGGCCCACACGCCTGCATTAATCATAAACGGTTACCTACTTCGTTTTAAAAGGCCGTGCTGCCAAGGAAAAATAAAAGCAAAGAGAAAGGATAAGGGCCTGACTAATGGATTCATACCAAAAAGAGCCTTAGCTGCTCTGCTTGTTCTCCAGGGAACCATTACAATACAGGAGAAACGGCAGAAAGGAGGTTGACTGTCGCTCCTGCTCACAGGAGCAGCTGACGGAAAACAAATGATAAAATATCACAGACAGAAAGGAAGGGAAAAAAACCCTAAAAGAGGAGAAAAATGTACAAAAACCCTCCACACTACATAGAAACTAGCCATTCAAAAACTAAAACTTGTACTCAACTAAGAGTATCACTACTTCAATATATTCTTACTCTAGTAAAAAATCTACTGAAGTACTGAGTAACTGATCAAAACTGTTGGTGTGTCTGGGGAAGTTTTGGCTAAAACAAGTTTATTAATCACTCAGTGAATAGAAAGTCCAGATATTTTACTCAAGTAAGAGTTAGAGACACTTTGTAACAAATTTACTCAAGTAAAACTAAAAAGTACAACTAAGTAAAAATACTTCATTCATACAAAAATACTCCTCTGACTAAAATAATCCAGTACTGCAGCAGAATAATCTCCCGCCTTTACTTTGAGTATACTGCTTCAGAAATAAAATCCAAAACGAACAGCTGGACAGCATTTATTTCAAGGTTTATTTTCACATTTCTAACAATAAATGTAGAGTATTGCAAAGATTTTTGTAATAGTAATGTTGAGACTTTGATAGTTTATGAAAAATAAGCTAAACTGACTTAATAACTTCTACTTAATTGAGAAAGTTTAATACATCCTTCTGAAAATGTTGTGGTTCTCCAGCTCTAATGTGTGAGTAAATCGTTGCTCACGTTAAAGTTTGCAAACAGCCTGTTAATAAGCTACTTATTGAAGCCAAAACTCTATTAGAACAAATGTTAGTTATTTTCCCTTTGGGATTAATGATCTTTTTTTTTTTTTTTTTAAATATTAAAAACATTCTCCCGGTAGTGGAGACAGAAGCAATAATGTTTTGGAAACAAAACAACAGTCCGCTTCTTGAGCAGATCTCTGTCGGTAGTTTAGAGATTTCAGGCAAACTTCCACCATGCAGGAAGAGCCAAACGTTGCAATAAAAAATAATTCCTCAGTCAGGACTCTGACACAGAACCAAGAGAACCAACAGCTCTTTAAAAAATAATTAAATACAAAGAAAATATAAGTAAATAAATTTATTTCATACATGTAAAGAAAGCAATAAGTAAATGAAAAAGCAAAGGACTTCAATAAAGTTGGAAAATCTGGACATATTTAATGCATTTTAAGGAATAAAATTGAGATGATGAAATGATTTATTTTATTCCATTATAATTTAAGACTCAATGTGTAAATAAAACCAGTGGAACAGTTATAAAAAGCAAAAAAAAAAAAAAAAAAAAAGACTTTTCATGTTTTTATATTCCACCCCTAATGGAGCCTTTTACTGGCTAAATATCTTATTTTGATATCCTTGTTTTATGACATTATATCAGTTAACTTGACCTCTAATTATTTTTGAGTTGTTAAGTTTACTTGGAAAATCTGCTTTAGTGAAATTAAAAGAACTAACTAATGATACCAAGAGCAATATCAGCAGTTCAGATTGTAATATTTACTGTCTGTAGGGAGATGCTGATAACACAAATTTCCTGGAGTTCTTTGACATTTACAAGCTTCTCCAACTCACCCTGATGTTTGCACACAATTCACTCACACGGTTCACTCACAGCCATAAAGACGGTTTTAACCACGGAGGGGAAGCTGCAGACATCCAGAAAACGTTTCTCTGACCAGATGAGATACAAACTCGAAGGAAAACCGACCTGCTGAAACACGGCGGTGGCATTATCATGATGTGGGGATGCTGTTTTTTAGCAGGAACAGGGAAGATGGTAAGATTTGATGCAAACATGGATGAAAGGCAGAGTAAAACTGGAAGGAAAGATGTTAGAGGCTAGAAAAGAGTAAACAACAAGAATATAGTCGTAATATTGGAAGAATAAAGACATTATTTTACCAGAAGAATGTCTCTAAATTACGAGAAAAAAAAGTCGTTTTGATTAAAAAAGCTTCAAAAGTTATTGGGATGTGACGTTTGTACCTCTGTGTTGTTCTTTCTTCAAAATGGTTGTTTGGCCAATTGTTTCAAAATCCTGATGCTGAAAATAATTTGGTGTTTATGTGTTTAAAGATGAATTATTCTCTTATCTGGAAAACCGATACCAAAGTATAACTTCACAAGATGCTCAACATTCCACATTTAAGTTTTTGTTATTTTTTGTGTTGGAGTTCTGATAAAATTATTATTAACTCATCCTTCTATATTTTGACTTTATTCTGATAATAATAATAACGCTTGGTTTTGATGTTATTGCATTATGACTATTATTGTATTATTATACGGTAACTGTAGTATAGTAATGGTATGATTTTTTCTTATGTTTAAAATATTTAAAATCTTAGCTAAAAAAGAAAAAATAATACTTCACACGCTTGTCAAACAAGATGGCTGACTGGATCACCCTAAACTACGGAAGCCCAAAAGAAAAAATTCAGATTTTCCTAAAACTAAATCTTCAAAAACTAAAAAGCTCAATAAACGATAAAAATTGTTCGGACCAAAGACTCTGTGAACGTCCCATCGTCATGGATGCTCTCCATCCAATCTTATGGAGCTAAATATATTTTGAGGCCTTAGATTGACCTTTGAACCTCACCAACCTTTAGCGTGGAACGTCCACTGCGGCCGGTGGTACTCGTGCAGATGGACCCGCTCCTCCTGGCCCAGCTGGCACACTCGGTTGTAAAACTGCCTGGCGATGTGGATGTACGCTGCAGGAATCGCTCCGGCGATGCCTTTGGCCCCGAAGAACCCGTTGACCTCCGGGGAGGCGGTCAGGATGCGGTAGCTGGCTCCGGTCTCCAGCACCAGTCGCATGTAAGCCCGGGTCAGGTTGAAGTAACCTGATGTTAGAAACACAGTGGAGTCCGGCCCAGCGTCTGTCAGCAGCCGCTGGAACGCCGGGGAGACGCAGAAGGAGAAGATGGACGACTTGCAAACACTTTCATCTTCCCCCCCCTGACATGGGAGGAGACCCAGCTGTGCAAACACATAAACCAGAACCGAAGCGGCTCACCTGTGTGACCTGCTCGTCCATCTGGATGCCCAGAGGTTTCATCTGGACCAGGGGGAACACCCAGGTGTCCTCCTCTTCCTCACTCCTGGTCTCTTCCTCCCTGGAGCGGCGGCACAGCTGCTGCTGCTGCTGTCTCACGCGCGCTGAGCTCATGACCTCCATGATGCGCTTCCTCGCCGCTGCCGAGAAGTCCTCCCGGTTTCCTAGTCGCCATGGAGACACAGACTGATGTGAAGAAGGAGAAGGGGTCGGAACGACCTCGAGGTCGCAGCGTTCTAGTCAAGGATTTGTTACTTTTATGGCAGTGGTGAGTTCTGGGTAAAATATGTAAAGGAAAATGGAAATACAAAACCTCGCAAAAGTATTAACACCTCCTGAACTTTTTCACAGTTTGCACCATAGAGAATATATTTCACTGGGGTTTTGTGTGACGGAACAACAAAAAGTGCACTTGTGTTTTATATCCGTATGTAAAAAACAGTCCATCCAACTGTCTTTGAAGCTCACTTAATTGGCAAGCAGAGTTCACTTGTTTGCATTTAAATGCTGAATTAAAAAAAGCAGCTGGGTTGTTTCTGGTCTCAGACGCTTGTTAGCATCATGAAGACCGAGGAATGCAGGTTTCTGAAGAGGTTTATAGTAGGGTTAGCTTATAAAAGAAACTTTCCTCGCTTTGAACGTCTCTCAGAGGACTCTTCAACCCATCGTCTGAAAATAGAAAGAGTGCAGCTCAACTGAAACTGTTGCAAAACGATGCCGTCTACCTAAAATGAAAGGGGCAAGAAGGTAGGGAACACAACGAAGGCTGGGCGATTTGGACTTAAAATCTCATCATAATATTCTGTGGTAATATTGAAACAAAAAGAATTATTTATTGTTTCTTTTTAAGGCAACTAACTGTATGGCTCTGACTGGGTGTCACAGCAATTAGAGCCCCACAAACACAAATACTGCTCTTGAGAAACATAGCTATTTGTAATCCGCTTCTTTAGGACACCAATCGCATAAAGAAGTGTGATTTGTGTCACAAACGCGCACAGTAAGTGCAAATAAGAATATTTTCTTGTTAACTGGAATTAAGTGGAATTTACAGTGACACTATCATGATAAGATATGCATCACGATAAATGATAAGCGATACGATACAGGCCCCACAACAAACATGATGCAAAATTTAGATTTATTTTGCAAAAAAAGTAAAATGTTTTTGCTTCCAGATATGCAAAGTTGATTGAGACATTTAGTTGTAGCTCCTATTATTATGAACTTCTATCGTGTTTTGACTCATGGGGGGCTGAATACAAATGCATGCCACACTTTTCAGACGTTTTTTTTTTTTTTTTTTCAAACTATGTTTATGACTATGAATAATTTTGTTTCCACTTCATAATTATGTGCTGCTCTACCACACAGAATCAGAATGAACCACATTAGGGTTTATGTAATAAAGTCCAAGCGACTGTGAGGTGAAGCAAACAGTTGTGCTAATATGCTAAAAAAAAAAAAAAAAAAAAAAAGGTTTATTTACTTACATGAGGCTATTAAAATGACTGGAAGCTATAGTGTGAAGTCTTTTAAGTAAATGTTTTTTTATATATACATTTGCAGCTTTCATTGCAAGAACTCAGAAACTCTTTGAGTACTTCCCCATTTCATCTTTTTTCCCCCAGAAGTGTGTTTTTTGTTTGTTTTTTTACCTCAGCAGCAATCACATTTCACTAAAAATTACATCTTTTCTGCTTTACTTTTACTGTACGAGAGCTACGTAATCATACATGAGCTGTAAAATAATCTTTAGGGTTAAATAAAAATTAGGAAAACTTTAGAGACAAATTCTTTAATCATTTAAAAATGATCATATTGTATAGTTATTTAATTTCCGCTGGATTTAAATCACATTTTTGCTGTTTCATTGTGCTGTAGTCCTTGGGAAAAAAAACAAAAAAAAAAGAAATCAGTAAAAGTCAGCCCTCAAAGAAAACTCTGTTTATGGGAAAGCATAGAAATGAAGCAGTTAGATGTGAGTCAGCTTATCGTGTGTGAGACTCCTCCAAAAGGTGAGTGTGAAGGCGTGTTTTGTAATTTGGTTTGAATGAGTAATCTTCTGTCTCCAAGCTGTCTGCTGCCGCTCTGCATCAGGGTCCGTCATTGTTTCTAATTCATTGCAAATCTTCTAAGTCATGCAGTACAAATGGCTGTGGTGTGTGCGTGTTTATATCAGTTCCCACTACTGTCCATATCTTCTTCCAGCAACACTGTGACATCACATCTCTATTCCTGGTGTCCCTTTCTGCAGCCTAACCCTGCAGACATGATGTCATTCATCCTTTAAACTAGCATCCTGGCAGGCTGTGCTCCAGTTACAGACACAAGCTATATGAATGTGTGTGTGTGTGTGTGAATAGAAATCTGACATTTTCACATCCGGCTGCATGGCTAACAAACCGCAAGAGCTCTCTCTGTCCTCCTCGCTGACCAGAATCTCCTCGCCTGTCTAAGTTTTCAAGCTCCATTAGCCAAACCCGTCAGCCGCCGGTGCCGAGCGCCACGCCGCAGCTGAGTGTCACGCATTGTCAAAACAGCGTGCGACTGTGCGTGTCCGGTTTCTACCTTTGTAGGGGTGCACCATGCCGTCCTGCACGGTGACCGAGTTGTCCGGCTGCAGCTGCAGGGAGACGTCGCCCACGGCCTCCACCAGGTCGGAGAAGAAGTCCGCCACCTCCCTGCAGTTCTCCAGGAGCACGTAGCGGTCCTGCCTGTTGGTGAAGTACGAGTCGCTCAGGTTGGCCCTGAAAAAAAAGCCGAGAGACAAGCAAGGTTCGTAAAGTTCTGTTTTACAGGACGTTTTGATGTATTTTTCTCATTTCATGCACAATCACAGCAAATAAACGAGATATGGGTCGGTTATCAGTAAAAAAAAAAACTACAAAACTTTTGCACTGTTTATGGTTTATCAGGGTTTGTTTATTTTTTAGACAGTAAAATTCAAGCACAAAGTTGTTAAACTTTTCTAGTTTGAATTCACGATTCTACAAATTAATTTATCAGACTATTAATATATCCAGCTAGTCACCTCATCATTTAACTGGGATGTGTTTAAACAGAGTCGTATCTAGAAGCTGCATATCACCGGACTTCAAGGACTGGATTTGAATAATAGGTTCTGCGACTGCACACCGAGACCCAAAACAAGAGTCTTCCTCCACCGTGCTTCAGCTTGTATGAGGCGTTTCTCCTGGTAGTGCTGAGCATCGTGGTGAAAAGTTCAAATTGTATTGTGTTGTTACAAAAGACAAAAGTAAGTTTGTATTTAAGGTATGCACGCATGCTTTGTTTTTTTTTAACATAGCGCTTTCCCGACAATCCTTCCAAACAAGCCCGGCGAGTTCATTCCTTCGCCCAACTGTCCTTTCATTAACTTCAACATTAAGGCATCATTTAGCTTTGCCTTTCTGCTGCTGGTGTGAGCAACAACCTGAAAGTCATTATCCACATTCCTGCACTTTATTTAGCCCTGGAGGACGCCTACGGCTCATCCTACCCAGAACAACATCATTGTTGTTCTGGGATACGGTTACAGCAGTTAGACTTTTAGATATAGAAATAGTCATGTCATGTAACATCTTATTTATTACCAACTGAAATAACAATGGAGATAAAAAAATATATATATGCATTTATTTGGCTTCATGTGAAATTGTTTGACTCTTCCCATTTTAATTTCAACATTTAGAATCAACTCCTAATTGTACATTTAATATCTAGGTCAGAGCGGCTTAAATTTAATCGTAGAGGAAACAAACTGCGACAAACTTATCTGTGACAGTATGAACTGTGACGGATAACTTCTCAACAACAAATGATAAATATCAGTTACAGTCACGAGTTTCAGTGAACATTTTCTCCGATTTACTTTAAGTCGCGCTGTCATAACTTTTTCCCCTCATTGTTTCGCAAAAAGAAGAAACTTACAATGAAAATAAATAAAAAGAAGGTGTTCTCTTTTTAATTTCAACAATATTGTGGTAATATTACCACTAACATATTAGTGGTAATATCAATAGAACAGGGGAAAAAATAGGTAGAAACCTGCATTTCTTATTATATCTATATTTAAAAACATTAGTTAGTTCTTTATAATTTTTAGTGAAAGTTATAAAAGAGTGAAAGAGTCACTAGTGGCTCCAGAAACGCAGATTGGAAACTCCTAGTGTAGCCACAATGTACGGAAGCAAGTTAGGTGAAAATGCAAAACAATCGATATAAGCTGCTAAGCACAGTGGTAGAAGGGTCATGATATGGGATGATTTGTTGCTGCAGGATCTTCTCACCTAATCAATATTTAATGTGTGTTAGGATGAGTGCTGTACTGAACTGAAAAGAAAGTGATCCTTACTTTGGCTTTGTCAACATTACCAATGTATCAACTTTCAGAAACTTTATTTAAAGTTCAAACCAAAGTTTTTACTCTAAATATTATAGATATTTCTGTCATGCTTTGGATTGTTATGCAAATGCTCAAAACTTCTTCTAAAAGCCAAAGACTGGACAAAAGAAGAGGCAGGAAAAAAAAGGATGTTTTCTAGTGAAAAAACTAAACAAGTTAAGGAAAAACAAATAACCTTTGATAATTGTTGCTTCAGGAGCATGAAGTGTTGTTGAACCAGTTCTTGAAACAAATCTTTAAAAATCAGTAACTGAAAATGGTTTGTTGACTCAGTTTAACCTGCAGTTTCGTGTAACCTATTGTTATTCCAGGAAGGAAATGAACCAAAGCCCAGACAGATTGCGCCCGATGTCTTAAGTGCTTAAATGTTCGCTTTGGAGTCCGCTCAGCGTTCTCAGTTTTCAGGCGAAACCAAAATGAAGCAATAATATTTTCAAACAATGAGATTAATAGATCCCAGTGGGAAGCCTCGATGTGAATGTAAAACTGAGGAGACCATGTTTCAGAGCAGAGAGGAGTTTATGGGTGTGAAGGATGTCCAGCGCAGCCAAGACAAACCGATTAGAGATAATTTCCTGCTGTGCGACGCTAATGACAAACGTTCAAGGCGTTCAAAAGGTACTGCAGGAAAAACTTCCTTCTCTAGCATGATGTATGGGTTTGTCTGTTTTGATCTGAAATGGAGTGAAAACCACAACACCACCGCGGTCCGCAGCTTTAGAGTACACCCATGATTTACATTTTCTCTGCAGATGACAGAACGTGCCCTGAAAACATTTCCAAGCAGTGGAAACACCTGCTCTGTGCTTTGCGTAAATATACACAATGATCATTCTTCGGTTTGATTTGATGCATGTAAAAACTTAGCGGCAGGAAATCTAAAAATACTGAAAGTTAGAAACAAATACATTACAATCTGCTTTCCATTTGTTTTCAAAGCAGATGTTTAATTAAAACTACCATATGTGGACAATGACATACCATTTGTAATCTCTCACCTATTTATTGCTTTAAACAGAAATTTGATTATTTTTTAAACATTTTTTAATGTTCAATGAATGTCTGGCTGCTCAGTGGCAACACATCCAAAGGACAGTGTGAGGACACTTTTACCAACGATCCTTTGCACAGGAAAAGTGGGTAAACGTTTGATTATTGAGGTTTCAGGAACAAAAGGAAAGAAGTTGAGTAGCCAAACTCCAAAAATTTCTTCAGCATAAAAATCTGCTGTGACTTGATGTTTTTTTTCCCTGTGTCTGAGCCAAGTGAAGATTGAAGTACCAGTCTTTTTGTTTTTTACAGCCAAACATGTCACTGTCAGAAAAATAACCGTAGATGGACATGGACAGCGTCAAACCTTCACAAACTGATTATATGTAAAAATGTGAGACTTTTAACTTCTTCCATTCACTGCTTTTGAAGTATCCTGGTGTCTAGTCAATCAGAGAAATGGGAGTCCAAACATGAGGTCTACCAAAAATCTGCCCAAAGTTTCATTTAAGAGATTTAAATCCTCACTTTCTGATCTCAGACTGAAGCTGGAGACGGCTGCATTTTCGAGGCCCTTGTCCAGCTTTCCAATCCCCTTGAATTAAACTCTACCTACCCGCTGATGATGACGCTGTCGTCAAACAGGTAAACTTTGATGTGCTGGACTCCAATGGTCTCGTTGAAGCGCTGCGGCACCAGGAGTCGCAGCAGGCCTCTCAGGTCTGGAGTGTGGTATAAAGATACTCGCATCTGAGAGGTGAAGCGCTGCAGCAGAGGCAGCAGCATGGTCCTGGAGTTAATCTGACCTGCACATGAAACACGGTGAGCACAGAGATCTAGGCCAAACAACAGCATCGAGGTCTGATGGAGACCGACCTCTTGATCCGCGAGTGTAGTCCAGTAGTATGGAGACTTTGAGATCAGGAGAGCGACGGTTTTCTCTTGCATATTGGAGCGCTTCCTCCATGCAGTCCACCTTAATGGGAGATAGATATGGAGCATGTTTTTTAATAACGAAACTAAAATGATGTGAAATTTATATAAATACATAAAAACTCGCTGTGCACTGCCAGTCAAAACATCTGGTTGAGCAACAAAAAACCCTCAGCATGTTAGTCTGTTTCACCATGCAAAATGACTTATTTTGAATTGTTCACCAGTGTTTGACATTTTTAATTTAATACCTCAAATTTAACAAACAAGCTTTACGTAGGATAGCTATTCCAAATGTTTTATTATTCATTTAAAAGAAAAGGACATTAGAGTCATGAAAGGGCCTCAGAATTAGTTTTCTTGTTTTAAATTTGCATCCGATCCCTGGTACCAGAAGCAGCATTCAGTTTCATAGTATGCACCATAAATCTGGAACAAATTTCACGGAAACTGCAAAGATGTCGAAACACTGAGTTCCTTTAAATTAAGACTAAAAATCCACCTGTCTAGGGCAGCATTTGATTAGCAGTAAGAGGAATATTTATTAATGTATTTGGTGTATATTTGTTCGGTGATTTTGATGATGACATTTGAATTTAATGGTAATTGCTTATTTCATAACTGGTTACTGTGCTTTCCAAATAAACGTCACTTAAACTTAATTATGTCTTATTCCAAAAAGCATCAAATCAAATTTTTTGAGTGAAATGTAGTTAGTTCAGTAAGAGATAATTATTATTATTAGTAGTAATAAATTCTTGACACCTTATTCATCATCCAAACGGAGCAAAGACTAGAAAAATAAACCCTTTTATAATTATTATTTTGGAAACTTAAAATAGCAGCTTTTTTCTTCTTTTCTGATTACTGGCTGGGCTAAAAGAACATCTTCCTGATTACGAGAATTACTCTCCACATCTTGTGTAAAGTGTCTTAAAGAAACGTTAAATTTTGTTTCTGCAAGATAAGCACGCCTTGCTTTCAATTGTCGGATTACTGTCATTTCTGGCCGCACCGCTAAAGTAAATACACACTTCAGGTGTGACTGTCGGGATCTGTTGTGTTCCTGTGTCCAGGTTTTACACTAAAACAACACCTGCAGTTTGCATTCTTCAGTCCTAACCACAGGCTGGGCATGAACCCTCACACTGGATTGAATTAAGTTTGTTTCATCTATTTTTAAAGCAAAACCCCAGAGTTTAAAAAAAGAGAAAAAAAATGATACAGTCTCACTGCACCTTTCTGACTCACATTTCTAGTAATCCATCATCCTGTGGAGCTACAGAGGTTAGCAGCTGATCTCAGTGCTTTTAGCTGTGATTGAGCATTTTGGCCTCTGCCTACGTCTCCATTACTGGTCATTTAAAAAAAAAAAAAAAAACTAAACACACAAAAAAAACAGCTGAATATGAGCACCGGTCCAGACTGTGGTTTGCTTTGGTTTCATGTTGTTATGCTAGGCTTTCCAAGCATGAAAAACAGCAAGCCCTCACACGCCAGCGCTGCTCTCCTATACCCATAAACCCTTGCATTTTGGGGTCATTCCTTGTAGTTCTGGCCTGAACTTCGCTTTTCAATCTGAAGAAAACACACTGCGGTATTCTTTGAGGAGAAGTCTGACTCATATTTTCTGGCATCTCTGACCAGTCATTTGGCTCACTCTCCTGCTGTTACAGCTTTGTTCTCACCTGCCCCGAACCAAAGACGCATATTTAAGAAACAAAAACGCTCTTCCTCACCAGTTCCTGCTCCAGCTGTCCCGTTCCCAGATACAAGGACGCCATCACCACCCGCCTTTGTGCGCTTCTGATGCGAGCCTTAACGGAAAGGAGACGGAAACTATTAAGTGAACGAGGATGTGTCGTAAGCAGATTTTAAGATTCTGGAAAATGACAACAGGAAAAACTCTATTCCAACAGAAGTTGATAAATAGAATCATTTATTTAACAAACCTCTCATTCAACATAAAAAAATATTTTGGCAGTTATACAACTCCTTATATCTGGACTTGTGCTGTTTTCACTACATTTGTAGGTTCAATTCCTAGAAGAAAAATCTTATAAAACAATATATATATGCTATAAATATATATATATGCTTCTTACTCTGGAATAATATTTGTTTACATAACCACTGCTAAGACAGTAGAAACCTTTAAGTGTTGTTAATGACCCAATGAGTTTTTATTATTGCATTTTATTATTGTGTCTTTATGGAATGACTTTACTACATTGTTGGTTCTGTTTACCCCAAATGATTGTATGCATTGTGTTTGTATTGCTTAATGATGTATTATTTTATTGCTCTTTTTATTGCTTGGTTTTGATGAATCATTCTACATCATCACTGAACAAATACCATTGCAGAAACGCAATAAACTTGCAATACATAAACCAAGATGAAGCTTACTGTTTTTATTTACTTATTTATTATTTTGCTGTTAATGTGCAAACAGTAACATTTTGACTTCATAGTTTGCCATATAGAAAGCAGTAAAAGCAGTGTTAAGGTTGGTCGTGCAGAGCAACGTTTTAAACAAACGTTGTTTAAAACGTTTGCAATTAAACATGCATCCGTTTAATTATTCCAAGTTTTTGGTTTGCAGGAAATATTAAAAACTATTGGCAGCAGAAACAAGGTGAGTAAACTGAGGAATTATCAAGACAAGAACGGTCTGGCTGGCATAAAATAGCACCAGAGGATCGAGATGATTCGAGTATTTTAATTCAACGCCACGTTCTGGTCCAAAATATAAACTCTTTTCATAAATAAAAGTCTAAAAATCCAAATATGCATAAGATCTGTTCAGAGCTGAAAATCAGGGACCCTTTGCAGCTGCAAAGAAATGATCAGATTTAGCAGAAACAAACAGAGCTAAAAATAAAAACTGAATGTTGTACTGACATTTTAAGAACGTCACTAAAAAAGAAAAAAAAAAAAAAAACAGCTCCAAATGAATCATCACAATACTTTGGCAGGTTCTCAATACTGAACAAAGGCCTGTGACAAACCCAACTTTATGTCGGGTATGTAGCGCAGAGAGTTGTGCAAATCCTAGAATTAAAGCATCTGGAATATAATCTCCAACATAAATAATCTTTAAGATAAATAATTCAAATATCTGAATGACTTCATTCTATAAACTACATTGTTTTTATTGCATGTATGTTACTGGTACTGATGAATGTTGTTGCTTTTGTTTGTTTTAAAACCTGCTTTGACCACAGGAATTTTTCTGACTTAAAAAAAATAACAAGCTGGTGACGCTTTGCAAAAGTGCAATTTGGAAATTGTGCCAAAAGGTGCCATAAATATGACCAATGACGAGTCACATGAAACCCACCTATTATTAAATTATTTGTGGGAGTGGCTGTACTGTAAACTACACTCACCCATTTTACTGGTAGGGATGTAATTTTGGTAAAAGGAAAGGCGTTTCATAACCCTTGCTATTTGAATTTTAGCACAGCTCATTTGTCAGTTGAAACATGTCAAGGTTCTGTAATTATCATACTCACCGAATAAAAACACACCCTTATCACACCCTTAGATAAAGATTATCCAGATAAATAATGTCAACGTTTCTCATAAACTGGATGAGATCAAACTGAGATGTAAAGATCAACTATAAAATAACTTAGTTATTAGATTTGTGCTATTTTTAGCATGATTGCACATGCACCGTTCTTATTTTTTCTTGATAGTCTCTCCAAGCAACATGTGATAAACATGCAAGTACAGCCATCGAGTCCAGCAACTGCAAGACGTTTGCAACCATTTTTGTGTCAGGTGCTCAGTTTTACTCCAAATTAGTGGTTCTCAGACTTTTCAAACCAAATCCTAATTTAGATTAAGAAAACAAGAAATCCCACACACAGCCCTCATAATGACTGGGAAAAATGTGCTCAATTTTAGTTTTGTCTTTATATAGTCAGAAACAGAAGTAGGAAAAATTATATCTACAAAATTAAGTTGTGCCTCCTAAAAAATCTAATTTCTAAAAGCTCGAGATTTTATATTTCTACTGATAACATAAAAATAAAGTTTGTGGTCTTCCTGTCCACAGCCGTCACTGTTTATAAGGACTTTAACAGGATGAGCTACATCATTTAATTTCATACTGGGACTAATAAAGTGTTTAATTCTATTTTTAATTGTCTGGGTTCTTTCTGCATGTTTTCTATAAAACCTGAATGCATGAGTGGGTTCTCCCATCTCAAATACATGACTATTAGCTTATTGCTATCTCTAAACTGGTATGAGTGTATGCCTGCGAGGTTGCTTGTCTTGTGTTGTCCTGTGATGAACTGGTTATCTCTCCAGTTGTACCTGCGCTTCTCACCCAGTGACCCCAGCGTTTTAAACATCCTTGTATCAGGGCATCAGCCTTGAATGGATCTGCCACAGCATCAGAATGTTTAAATGTTCTCGTTTTGTTTTTATTTGGGGCAGTTAAGGATTGCAAAGTGTTGACGTTAAACAGATAACTAACATGACTGACCTCTAATTGGAGATTTCTTAAATAGTTTTGACTTCCAAAGCCGTCTTAAACTGTGTTGTTATTAATCAAAGGCGACAGCAGACGTGAACAAAAGACACAAACCTTCATTGCCTGATAAAATTGGTCTGGTGACGTCAGGATCTGGATGTGGGCTCCCGGCACCCGGAAGGCGGGTACTTGCTCCGCCATCCAGCGGAAGCGGCTGCAGAGGCTGTCTGAGCCCTGAGCTCCGGCTGACCCAGTGGGCCTGGAAACGTGGCGTGGAGCTGGCTCGGCTTGAGCAAGCAGTGGAGCCAGCAGCAACATGGCTGACCTACGGAAAATAAGCACACAGAAGTACAAGGATTTTGAATTGTTTTAATAATATATGGCAGCTCCTTTATGCACCATCTCATCAGGTCGTTTTTTGAAGTGAAAAACAGAAATGGCACTGTCTCGCATACGTCAAAAACAATTTAAAGCCAGTGAAAAACAGACAGCCAGTAGTCTAATAACAGTTGATTTCACTTTATAAATGGTCATAGGATGCTGCGTGCCACACAAACAGACAGATAGAAACCAAGCTTATCATTTTATTGTATAATTTTTAATGAGTAAATAAATGTTTAACAGCCGTCAATCAGCCCTCAGTGTAATCGCAGTTTTGCAGCTTTTTACAAGGTAAAAAGATTTGCGTTCATATACTTTATAGTTAAGTATAATTAGAAAGATATCAAACATTGCTTTATGGAGAAGCTACACCTCTAACCATTAGTAACCATGGAGACAACACTGCATCGTCATGTAGCCTAGCATGTATGGGGAAAAAAATGGCTGGCATCTCGTCTTTTGTACGGTTTCGTGTCGCTCCAGGGAGGATTTATATCACTGCTTATGACACAGTGATATAAATCACGTGGTCTGAATTCAGGCAAAGTCAGTAATTTGATCAACACATCAGGAGGGAGGAGGAATGGGTCAATTTCTAAGCTAGCTATCTCAAACTTTTGCAAATAACACCGTCTACGAGCGCCACCCAGATGTGTTACGTTCACAGAAAAGTTAGATTAACTTGAACAAGAAGAAGCCATGAATAAACTGGCAAAAACAAAAAGGGAAAACAAGTTAAGAAGCTCTGTTCAATATTCCCGCGCCTCACTTCCGACGTCCATCCCTAACCCTAACCCAGAACGATTTAGTGACGAATTTACCTTAATTGCTTGCAACACTGATTCAAAGCTTAAAATACACTCATTATCTTCTTCGTTTAATCCCAGGTGTGGGAGCCCAGTTCCAGAAGGACTAAGAGAAAATATATCGATGTGGAAAAAAGACATGCAACACCTTCTGCATACATCCAGCTTTTCACCAGCGAGTGTTAAACTGGGAGAGGAGTGTATACCTCTCTCACTGGTTCCCTCACAGCATTCCTGCTTGGCTTTTGCAACCAAAACCTACTCAGGACAAACACTTTAAGTTTTTAAACTGCAGAGAGGCAGAGAGACTTTCCCAATTTTAAACACCAACTCATAAAACAAAACCAAAAAAACTAATTACTTCCTCATGTCAGCCTAAAACGCACTGAATTATCTTGTTTTTACAGCAGTGGAAAAGTTATAAAGTGAGAGTACACCCAGCTCGTAGACGGGGTTATGTCACTGAGGCAGAAGATGTCAAGCCTTCTTTCGGTAAGTTGTAAAGATAAGGCGGTGTGATGAGGGAGATAAGAAGCTCACTTTGAACTCTGCCATCACTGACAGAAAATATAGTCATTAACGTAAAATTGCCTTTGGCATCTTTTTCTGAATAAACGGCACATTTCATGGAATGACAGTAACTTTCATTTACGCTGACGGCCTCCAGTAACAATTTCCAACCTTGGGTGGTTTAATTGAGTAAATAAAATGAGCCATTTATTCTGGTATGTCACTGTGCCACATTTCTGCCGATAAAAAGCTTGCGAGTTAGAAACAGCTCTCATTATCAGCATACAGGACTGACCCAGTTATCTCAGGTGATCTGACATCGTTAAAGGATCTACATCCTAGTTCTGTTCAACAGATTTCATTGAATCCATTCAGCCAATTGGAAAGGCTGGTTTTATTTTTAGTTAGTTATATCTATGGATCAGCTAAACCGATTCCTCGAATGACTCGCAACAAAAAGAAAAAACAAAGACCCTGGAGATAAGATTTCTTACTTTAATTCTTTGTTTATTACATCTAACTTCCTACTGTTACCGCGCCATGGAACCAGATCTTTCACAGGGGACGGTTATTGTGGTTGACCAAAAGAACAATAATGAGAGAAAGAAATAGGAGGAAATGAGCGGAAAACACCTACTACGTAACTAGTTTTGTTTTCTATCGAAAAAGAAATGCGAGATCATTCTTTAAAAACACGTGCCAAGCTCAATACCCGAAGGCCAAATACGGCCCGACGCAGCTTTTTATGTATAAATAGAACCTTCAAGACAACAGATATGTGCCTAGTTATTCATTTGTTATCAATATGTTGCCAAATTACATCTGACATTGGGAAACGATCGGGGAAATATTTGCATCAACAGATATTCACTTTTCTTTTTTTTTTTGCACTTATGCATAATTGTGAGTTTATTTCAATCTTTTTGTAAAAATTCTCAAAACCATTGGGTTTAAGGGGCTCATAACTCCCACCTGTAGGTGGCAGTATTTTTCACTTCTACTACATGGCTTCTTAAGCCTTACTTGATGTCACGTTATAGTTTGTGATCGACTTGGCGAGGCAACAAAAACTTCACATTTGCCATCATATATAAGACTTGATATATTTATAAATCAGCACCACATAATTGGTGATTTTGACTCCAAAGAAAGATTATAAAAACAATTGCAATATCCCAAAGGAATGCATCAATATGAAAACATGCAGAATACTATTTAATCTTAAGTATGTTTTGAATGCAGAGACAGCTGTTTATTAATTTTTTTAAACAGTTAGTGGATTTTATTAACCACTTTGCTAAATTTAATGTTCTTTTTAGCATGTGGCCTCCTCATCACTAATCAGAGCTAATTAGAGGGCAAATACAAATCACTAACCAACTGATTGGTGCATCTTCAATTTGCCATCACAAAATACTTACTTCAAGTTGTAACTACGCCCTACAGTCCCACATTTTTATTCTTGTTAAAAACAAAAGAAGCTTTGATCTTGTACTGCTTGGATTGCTGAGCATCACAGACATGAGGAAATGATGCTGAACTTCAACAACGAAACAAAGAAAAGGCAACTGGTGACAATGATGGCAAACCCAACTGCTTCCTTTTGGGAAACTTGAGCAGGGTCAAGGAAGCGAACGGCACAAAAATGTTGAACAGTTGGAACAAGTTGTCGGAGTCACCAGCAGTCGTCAATGCTTGTCAGTCATTCCAAGCATTTTTAGGTGAGAACGAGTACAGCTTGCTGCAGCGAGGTCCTTCTTGGTGAGAACCGAGACGTTCTGCTGCCTCGTGATGTGTCGGGGCAGACCACAGCGAGGAAGTACTTGACCCCTCCCGGATTTTTTTCTTTTGCCTTTTTGTGAATCATCACACATTTCAAAGTCAGATACATTCCCATGACGGAGACACACTTTCCTAGATGTTATACTTTTGTTCTCGTCAGTTCATACAATATTTCCCTAAACGTTAAATCTTTTCTTTAACGATTTAATGACTTGAGACTAACATTTATTTCCCAGTCTCTTTCTTAAACCTTAAATGAGGGATGAGTCGTTAATGCACTTTTGGATTGATTTTGTCAGATTAACCACTCCTGAGGAAGTTCACCACCGTTCCTAGTTTTCTCCACTTGTTGATACTGGCTCTCAATGCAGCTCACTGGAATCCCAACTCTTGCAACCCTGTCTAGATTAATATATGTCAATGACTTTCTTTCTTCTCATTTGCTGTTTTTCTTTGAGTATGATAGTCTACTTCATTCAGACAGATTTCAAAGTCAATTAAATTAATTTCTTGACTCAGGCTGTAACGAGGCGTAAGTGTGGCTCGTGACACTGAACTCAGCTTTCCAAAGAATGAGCAAAAATCACCATGAATCCACTAATGAACAGTGGAAGAAATTATATTTTCACAATGGTCCAAATCCATTTGGTCAGTTTTTCCAATCTTAATAAAAGAACTATTCATTTGAAAACTACATTTGGTTTTCACTGAGGGTGTTAATATTAAAATTTATTTAATGATCAGAAGCATATAGGTGTGAAGAAATCTGAAACGAGGCAAACATTTTCACTGCACCAAGTTTTATCTATTTGTTCTTTGGCATAGCCTCAACATGCTAAGACAGATAAGAGAGGCACAATGGAAATTTCTGTCCTTAACCTATAAAGATATAAGATGTGCTCTAATCATGGGTGGGGCCTATATATGTCCTAATCTTATCCCTCGGTTTTATTTTACTGATTTAGTGAAGAAATAAGAAAAAGTAAGGCTAAAATCCAAGATGTCCTTGGTACAGAGAGAAACAACTAAACCAAGAGAGCTACTGGGCATCCCAAATCAGTTCTCATCATCTCCTGATCGGTTACAATGCCAGAAAAAATATAGACTTCGTATAAGATTTGCTTGGCAGTCAGTGTCTTTGCAATGCTTCTATTCCCCAGAGTTTGCATTTGACTGCTGTCTGGATCATAAAATAAAACATATTTATGAGCTACATATGAGCCTTTTCTTTCTTGGACTGGAACTGTTTGCCATCATCTACTCACAGTTTCAAATGCACAAGACAAATATTTCTTTAAGATCCCAGAATGAAACCATTTCTAGACTGACTCCAGTTATTTATGACAGCCGTCCACATTTTTTAAACTTCCGTTTTTGCCAAGGTTCTCTCGTTTATAGAGGTTAGCATAAAACAAAGGCAGCTCTTCTGACTGACTGACAAGCATAAACAGGGTTAAGGTTATAAGAGCTGGACCAATTATCCAAATACTGCAAGTTGTTCAAGCTGTCCTTTACAATTCACTTTTAACACTGGACAAAACAGACAGTTCTTCACAAAAAAAGATGTTTCAAGATCACAAAATATTTACTCATACTGTCCCTGAAGCGTAAAGTCCTTCAAATAAGATGCCAGAGAAAGTGCTCGACCAGATATTTCTCCAGCTGGTTGGACAGAGTAGTGGGCTTTTTATTCCTGGACTTCATGTAGCTGCACACTGCTGGTCAGGTGACTGAAACACAGGACTTATACCTTACAAGAAAGAACGATATGACTATTCTTTCTTGTGAGGAAGTCATGGACAGCCACCCATGACGCTTATTAAGCAACATCTTTTTAACCATTTTCACTTATGGAACCATACATGGGCCAATTTCAACACTGATCATACAATTTAAAGTTCTTTGAATGAGATTTTTAAGTTTTCTTCCACTGCTGTGAACTCCTGGTCAGCTGGCTGAAAGAATGCTTCTACTCTTCCCTCATTAATAAGAATGATGACAAATTCTTATTTTAACAAATTTCTCAGGTTTTAAAGTGTGAGAATCAAAGACCTATCGTCACCATTGTGAGGACTTTCACCCTGTTCTTTCTGCCCAAGTGAAGGACACCTCGGGACAGGAAGAACTCCAGTGACCCTGAAGGCGGCGTGTGGGCAGCCATTTTGGCCGCTTGTTCAGATTTATGTTTTTGTAACTTTCCACCTCCAGTACAAGACTCACTCACCAACCAAGACGAGCCTGAAAGAGCTCAAAGGAAGGGCAAAGCTGAATATAATTAGACGGAATCTGCACTGCAAAACACTGAAAACCTGAAAAGTGACACTCTTAAGGTCAAAATGTAGTTAAAGTTGTCAAAAAGAAATGCACTTGTTCTTGATTCTTCTTCTGCTTCCAATTGTTGAATACAGGCAAGTTTTTCTCTGCTGCTTCATCAGCTGTGTAGAATGAAGACTGCAGTGGGTGCCTTTTGCCAGAAATATGTATTTATATATACTATAAACACAGTTCGGTGTGATTATGAGAACCTTTCTTCTTATTTTAAAACTAGTTGTTAAGCTATAAGTGGCACATCTGTAAAGGAGCTGACTGTAAGTTAGCAGATCTGTATTATAATAACTCGAGTAATTATCAAACTAACCTCAGTTCGGGACACTGCTAGTTATCTAATCAACTTGAACAGAAAGAATGTAACACCCTGAGCATCCACTTTGTGAAACTACAATAACAAACACAGCTATTGACATCTACAACCTTCGAAACAAGGTTTGAAGAACCTTGGTTGATATGAGTTACGACAACATTAAATTTCTTTGGATTAAGTTGAATTGAATCATTAGATTAGCTTATTACTGTTACATCAATAGATCTCAAAGGTTTTCATAGAACAGTTGAAATTATAACTTGACAAAAATACACACACTGCACTTTCCAGATATCTGCAAAATTTTGTAAACCACATTTCATTTTCCTTTTCACTTCTCAACGGTGGGCTAGCTGTGTGTTGGTTCATCCCAGTGAAATGCATTTACGTTTTAAGTGGAAGTCTGATTCAGCAGTTCATTTTTCTCCAGGTAAAATCAAATCAAATGTTATTTGTATAGCACATTTCAGCAGCAAGGCATTACATCATAAACACAAAAACACAAAAGTCACGCAACATAGAATCAACAATCAAAACATGACATTATGTCAAGTTCCATCATTAAATTTATAATTTCAAATACAACTCTAAACAGGTATATTTTTAGTCGAAATTTAAAGGAAGTCAGTGTTTCAGCTGTTTTAGTTTTCTGGAAGTTTGTTCCAAATTTGTGGTGTATAGATGCTGAAAGCTGCTTCTCCTCGTTTGGTTCTGGTTCTGGGGACGCAGAGCAGAACCAGAACCAGAAGCCCGTAAATAAAATGAGTAACGATGGGTGGGTTGCAGCACCTCCCACCCCCCAATTTCATTTTTCCAGGAAAAAACAGACAATAAAACGTTCAAGATTAGGTTATTCATATTCTGTAAATAAATGATTAACGTCGAGGAAAACCTGGGTGTGTCATTCTGAGAAGTCACTACACCTGCTGAACGTTCATTAATAGACCTGAACTTTCAATGGAACGGACTGGAACGAGAGATCAGGTGCCTCACACCTGTGATGTAGATGGAGGTGTGTGCTTTCTGTAACCTGACGGACGGTTGAGTAACGGCTACTTCAGTTAACAGTAGCTTTCTGTCAAGGTTATCTGCGGTTTTAAGAGTCCAGAGAGAAACATTCCCGACGGCTTTTCTGGAGATTTTTCCGATGAACAAACGTAAGTTTAAGAAGCAACTATTATCCAGCTGAATTTTTAAAAAGCTTCTTCAAAACAGCGGCACTGAACTACATGCGTCCGATAATTAACCCATCACAGTTAGCAAGTGTTGCTAAACGGAAAGACGGTTCGGTTTGATAAACACAGTTTTACCCAAACGTTTGGGTGTGAGGCAGTCAGCTGCGACTCTTACCCTCTCCTTCTGTCCTGGGCGCGGAAGAACCGGTCGGATATCCGGCTGAAAACCCCGGCGATGGCCGGGGAGTATACCGAGTGCACCAGCCTCCTCCAAGTCATGGGAGCTGCCATTGCTGCTGAACCAAGTTATCTCCAAAACTTTATCTGTACCCCAGTCGGTGAACAGAGACAGTGTTATCTAAAAAGGGGTTTCCTTAACCTCATTCTATGGAGGGCCAACACTGTCATAATTCAGGATTCTTATTAAATCTATTTGGTGTAGTGAATTCTCTGAATGTAACAAAGTAAGTGTGTAATTAATTGGTTTATTTATTTAATCGTCTTGTGTGTTTGTTTATTCATGTAGTCATGCATGAGGAAAAGTAAAAAGGACAGGCAGAAATAAGATGCAAGTGTGAACAAATAAATAAATAAATAGGCTAATTATTGCAATATTAATTAGACAAAGAACTCAGTTAGTCATATGCTTGCATATGACATTTGGTCCTCCGTACTTCTTACACCCACTTAAATCCAAAAATGATTTAATAAACTACATATATCAAAAGTTATTTGATTAAACATTCTATTCTAAAAGTTAGAATAAACTATTTTAAGCCTCCATTCACAAGAAAGAATCATTATTGAGATTCAAAAATTTCAAGTATTCGTCCACTCTAACTGTAGAAATAACATTTTTATCTGTGCTTCATGATAGTTATCTTAATTAACCTGTTTCTGATAATATCTACAGTTTATGGAAACATAAAATTCAGAGAAACATGTTAGTTTCAGTTTCTAATAGTAGTGACTAAGAACCACAATGACCAATATGACCTTTAAAAGACTGGGATTATTTTAAGTTTGGCAGAAATCTACTTTGGTTTCTGCCTTGCTTAAGCTAGCTATTAGCTGGAAAGCTTATCTCTGTTTCATAAAAATTTGAAGAAGCTAAGACTAAGATATTGACTGTGTGTAGCTTCTGAACAGACACACACTCCAAAAAAATCTGAAAAATGAAAGTATGAATAGAAGTAAACTATTCACACAGAAAAAACACATTCACACATACATTCCTGTGGCATTCCTTTAATCTCTGCCCTCCATGTGACCGGTTAAAGTGTGATGTTGGCCGCAAGTGGTGTGTGGCTCGTTGTCCTGTCCTGATTGCAATCAGCTTGTTGACAGGTGGAGGTATACATCATTTTATTAACTGGGGAGGTTTTACAGACATTTTTTATTCTTGGGTCCATTTGAAACACCTGACTGTGTCCAACTTTTAATCGTACAACTGCAGGTGAAGTTAAAAAAACAAGGGGGCATTAGTTCCTCCACTTTGTGCAATTAACCAGGATCACTGACAAAAAGAATCCCACAGCAGGATGCAACCACCACCATGCTTTCAGAATTGGTGCAATTATCATATCACAACATCTTTATGTTTTCTTTTCTGACTGTAAAACCTTTCTACAGAATGCATTAGCTTGTCCAGTTTTAGTGGACTTTGAAGCTGTTGATTTTGGAGAAGGTGCTGCTGTCTTGGTTGGCTATGATGTCACTTCCTGTTGATGTAAAACTGGCTGCAGGGTTGAGCTCTGGTTGGTTCCTGAACACCCTAGCTAATTTCCTTCAATCTGAAGGCGATTTTCTTCTACATCTTGTTTGAATCAAAATAACGAGTAGAGTTGTTAGACCTGGTAATCTTGGATCTGCAGCTGGCGTTTCCTGTTATTTTGTGTATTGATTAATACAAGAAATAGCTCTATTCACCCAAAAATGTCACTCCTTTTTAATTTGGGAATTTGAAGGTGTGTGAAAATATAAATTGCTCTTTTTATCCTCCTATCAACTCTGACTAGTTCTCCTGTACCTGATGATTAATAGCACCCGTGGAGCATGATGCTGTCACTTTCCTGTAACTGTACAGTTGTAGTTGGAATGATTTGCTGTTTTTGTTCTTCTTCACGCAAAGCATATTGACCAAAAAGTTTGATTTTTATTTGCACTTTCTTGCACATTTGCTGTTTTCTATACATGATAGAAAATGTGTATTACTTTCACATCAATATGTGCTATTTTCTATTATGTCCCATACGAGATATAATATTGTGATTATAATACTAAAAAATTAGGAAAAAACATGCTATAAGTTTAGTATGGAAACGGCTTGATCAAATATTTTCGGTAGTAGAAACAACTGATGATCTTGTTTTAATTTTTCCACAACTTATTATGGGAGTTGCTGTTTTGCATGGAGAAGACTTTCCTTTTTGTTATCTTTGTGGTGTTATCCAAACACAACAGGCTTTAAAATGCAGGGCCTTTCCTTGTAAAAGTGCCAGACTCTTTTACAAGGATGGTTGTTGCTCAAGAGCACTTACAGTAAGCCAGACACTTCCTGGCACAACACAACTGCCCAGAGGGACCTTATCCTTATCTTTATACATTTGCTGGCTTATGAGCCAGTAGGGTAGATGTGTTTTTATGTTCAGTGACAGTGCATTGATTTGCATTTGAAGCTGGATAATTTGAAAATACGTCAAAGTTTTAAAGTCAGGATTTTTTTATTTATTTATTTATTGAAATCAATTTTTGTTGAGGCGCAGGTGACAGGGAAATATCTGATTAAACTCAAGTACACAAACAGAAAACACATCAAATCTAAAGTTTATTATTGCTCTGCAAAAACATGTTTTTACTAAAATACATATTTTTAGAAATGTTATATATGCTCAAGTTAATTAACGTTGAATTGAATCTTAAATGCAATACTGTGTCATGCACTGCAGAAAATCAAGTTTTAATATCAAAGATAACCTGACTAAATATATAAAGCAAATTTCAGATTATTATTTCAAATTTAAATGGTCAAAAGCAACAAATCTTTGCATTAATGTAAAACATGCATCATTATTTTTACTTTAACCCCAGAATCTGAACTTAATTTATGTGTGGACTTTGACTAGGCCAAACCAAAGCATTGCTTTCCTTCCAGTTTGTTTTTTTTATTTGGTTAAAAACATTTAAAGGTCAACATGCTGGTGGGCTCTTTGAATAGCCAGATGTTGTTCTTCTGATTGAGAGCAGAATAATTATATTTTTTTCACCTTTTATTTATAAATTTTTACATGCAGTTTAACACATCAGGCTCAACAGATACAGCAGGTAAGTAAAAAAAAAACAAACAAACAAATTAGCCCAATTCAAGCCATCAATTTGAAATAATTTATTTTAATAATTTCTAACGATGATAAGCTGTTAGTTGAGAAGCAGCAAACTGTCTCTAGACCAACAAGTTTGATTGTATGATCAAGACTCTGTGTTAAAACACAGTGTTATTTTTAAATCAAGTCTAACAGGACTTCCTAACAGTTCGACCTTTTTTCATTTTTTGGCAAATGTGAAGTGAGTCTTTGTTCTATTTTTGGTCAACTGAGGTGTTTGCCATTGAACTCTCTCTTGGAAACTATTTTTGTCTGCTTTCTTATTGTCATGAACACTCACTCGCAAATAAGGTCCGTAGCGCTTTAAATCTGGTTCTTGGTTCTTCTCCGAATTCCTGGACAGAGTCGTTGATACAGACTTAAAACTGCATCTGAATATTTTGAGGTAGTTTTTGTGATCACAACAAAAGTGGTGATAAAAAAGGATTTAGAACCTATTTTGAAATATTCAGGACTCCAGATTGTTGATGACTGGTTTTTTGCTTGTTATCAGTTTATAGCTGCATTTGATTGTATTTTTTGTTTTTATTGTGTTCTTATGGATCCAACAGTGAAGAAACAAGTACAAGTAACAACAAAGTTGGTTAGTAACTAGTTACATTTACTCAATTACATTTACTCGAGTAACTTTATTTATTTATTTTTTTAAATGCTTTTGGAAATATTTTTACTATGCTGTACTTTTTACTCTTACTTGAGTAAAATTTCTGGATTCTCTACCCAATAAATGAAAAACAAACATGTTTTTACCAAAAGTTCAAAGACGCACAACTGCAGTTTTTGTTAAAGTTTCATAAGTTTTATTTTATATTAATAAAAACCGATTTGGAAAACATCTTTTTTTGCCCTGATTTTGTTATTTTTTTGTTACGTAAATGAACTATTGTCATTTCGGTCCTTTAACTACCAAATTTTCCTCTTAACTTTATATTATGGTCCATCTGATGATGTAGTTTTTAAATATTAAAGGGTTATTAATTTGATGAGTTACTCAGTAGTGGAGTAAGCTTTACCAAATACTTTTTTTACTCTTGAGTAATTTTTGCATGCCTACTATATATCTACTTTTACTTAAGTAGATGTATGTTGAATTATCAATACTCTTCTATAACTCAAATCTTACCCTGATAATAAAATATTCACAACACCAAAAAAACAATTAGATAAATGGCCATCCCACCTTCTCAGTAAGTCATTGTTACGCTTTTGGAGTAATTTTGGTAACATGGCCACACCTGGGAAGGTTTACTACTGTTCCATGTTTTCTTCATTTGTGGACAATGGCCCTCACTGTCCTTTGCTGGAGTCCCAAAGCCTTGGGAATGACTTTGGAGCTTTTTTCCAGCCTGGTAATCATCAATACTTACTTTAGATTGAGGCATGACGTGATGCTCTTTTGAGATCTTTTGGCCTATTTGGTGTGAAGTGGGACCAGTCAGGCCTGATTGTGACTGTTGAAATTGAACTCTAGCTTTCCCAAAATTTGGCTAATCACAGTTGATTTATTAAGTTTTATAAAGAGAATAAAGGATCTAATTGGGTTTGTTTGTATTTTCAGTGGATTGGTGGGTGGAGTCCACATCTAAAATCAGCAAATGGTTAAGACTCCCACTATAGATGGTTATAACTGCCTATTACAATAGTTCAAATGCTAAATATAAGCTAAAGTGCATTCATATGCAAAGAGGAAACTGTGTTGGTGCAGAAGCTTGCATTCACGCGCTTCCTTATCTCCAATCATGGCATTACAGTAAATTACCGCCAAGGAAAATACATAAGGCTCCTGGATTGGCTGCTTTGCAAATTCCCAAGCCACATTTTTTTGTAGTATCTTACATAAACTACAAAAATACATACAAATATGTAAATTCTACAAACAATTTTGAGTGGCCGGTGGTCCACTGTATTTAGATTATTTTTGTTTTATTATGTAAAAAAAACAACAAACAGGTGTAGTTTTGTCAATAGATTGAGGCATACACCTACTTTGCAAAAATAGATTTAAAACAAAGTTTATTTTACTTCCTTTATGAATAAATAAAACTTTGGTCATTACCTAACCATTTTGGGAGAGCAACTGAGAAGGGGCAAGAGTTGCAGACCTTTTTTATATGTGGTCTTATTTTTTAAAAATACAGATTTATACTTTCCCTTACACAAAATATGTCCACCATCTAAACTGTTTTTAGTGAATAGATTGAGACAAAAAAGCATTAAAACAAGGTTTATTTAATGTCCTTCATGAATAAATAAATAAAATGATTACCCAACTAGTTTGGGAGAGCCTCAGTGAAGGAATAACAGTTGCAGGCTTGTTTTTGCTTTTTAAAATTCACGATTATCCTTTTCATATCCTCATAACTCGCTTGCTCAATAAAATATTTCAACCGTCTATCCTGTTTTTAAAAGCAATTACCCAGGGAGGGTGATCTTGTTTTATTGTGCCATGTGTGCAGCTTTTAACTTTTTCACCTTGTCGAGAAGGGAACCCAGTACCAGGAAACAAAGCGCCAAAGGTCACGCTGATTATTTATTGGCAAACTGCCCGCGCGCACGCGCGAACAGCCGCTTGTTCTGCCTGCGCAGCGGGAGCGAGCGCGAGCTCGTGCGTAAAGAGCGTGCGTGTGTTTACTGGAAGAAGGTCTGAACGGAGGGAGGGGCGGAGCCTTCCTAAACATCGTCTTTTTACTCACACTGGAACAACCTCCGGTAACCTTCTAACACACACACACACTCACACACACTCGCTCACTCGCTCGCACGGGATCCCTCCGACCGGCCGCATTCCTCCGCTCTCCCATACAAACCCCACGCGTTTTTTTTGCGGGGGGGACACTTCTCTTTGGATTTTAATGCCTGAGTTAATAATTCAGCTGGCACTACTTTCGGGTAGTTTGCGGGTCTTTTCCTTCGGCGACGAGCGGCTGCGGTGCGGACTTCAGCACATCCGCAAGGTAAGTTGTGAGAGGAGGCTCGACTGGAAGTGGGGAAATAGTCCGCTGAGCTTGTTTTAGGACAGCTGCTCTCATGTGGACCCGACAGCTGCTGGCTGGATTAAATTTAATCCAGGGATATGACGCCGAAGTTCGCCTCCGATTTGTTGTTCTCAGTAAAGGGCTATTTCGCTCTTTTCAGGGAACCTGAGCTACCATAAACCGGCTGCAGCTTCACTATAGCAACGTGGAGTGGGTTTTTCTGCACCGAGCAGTGATTCATTAAAACAGACTGGTTGTACAATCTGATCCAAGTTAGTTTGAGATCTATACTATGCTGTGAGCAATTGAAAACCAAAGTCCGACTCCTTTATTGTGCACAAACTTATTGAATAAGTTGTTAAATACTCAAGATTGTTCCTTTTCTCCAGGGGCACCTCTAGAAAATCTAAGGGCCAAATGGGGGCCACCAATAATCTAGGCACTGGTATTAATCTATATTTTTTAGTTAGGCATTCAGTAACTTTTTAAAAAGATCTAAATGCCAATACCATTGATGAATGATCTGGCTTTTTTAGTGGTAAAAATGTCAGGTAATTCACTTGTAACAGTCCCTCTATGTAGATCAAAAGTCATGTTTGTTTATATAAAATTACATTTTCACTAATAAACCCAACAGAGAATATTCTGATGCTAATTTGTGTAATAAAAAAACGTTTGAAAGAAGCATTGATGACAAGATAGAAAACATTACAAGTCTCTTTTCAGTGCAGGCTAATCTGTTTTATGTATTTTTTAAATGTAAATACTTAAAATGAGTCAATATGTATATATTTCTTCTTCAGATGTGCTTCCAGATATATAATGTGCACATAGGACTGTTTGGAAAGAGGTTGGCATCTTTTGTCATTACAACACCTCCATCCCCCACTTGGTGGCGCCACCAGGGCCACCAACTATATTTTGGATTTTATGCCAAAACCAAAACCCAGTTACAGGTACTAAAATAACAAATATGCTGGGTATATTTAGTTTATCATCAGCTATTCTCAGTATTTTGAGAATATCAAAATTATAACAGAGGGCCATTTCCCTCTCCTGCTTTTGTGTGTTTGGTAAGATATAAATTAGTGACATATGCTTTGGTGAATTCCTATAAAATTTATTTTTAAAAGTAAAAAAAAAACAAACAAACAAAAAAGAACACTTAAGCACTTTAAAAAATATAAATATCATAAAACGAAATAATCTAAAGACATCAAAAATTGGCAGAACTCAAACACACTGGCCTGGTCAGTGCGCCAGTCAACTTTCTCTTGATTGGCAGCTCAAATGCTGCAGATGCTTAATGTTGTCAGCTATCCATAAATAATTCAAGATTTAAAAACAACTCCCAACTATTTCCAGCCCGTTAACACACCAACCAACACCATGTACTTTAAAAATGTCCTTAGTCAAATTTAGACAAGGATCAGAATATAGTCATTTATTTTTCTTCTGAATTGTTGTTGTTTACCTGGCTCAGAGTACCTCATTTTTCTCCTTTGTTTTGAGAAATAAACTCTTTCTGCTCAGACTATTTGACCTTTTTGCAATTCTGCTTGCTGTAGAGTAACAAATGTACAAAACATTAGCCCGAGTATTTGCTTGGATACAGCCTGCAGTCCTGCTAATTTAACAAGAATCATGATTGGGAAGCCAGTTGGTTTCCACAAATGTGTTTGTTCAGTGAAGGGTAACTCAGTTCAGTTTTTTTTTTTTTTTAAGTGAAACAGCCCTTTTTATGAAGTGTCTTTTCAAATCAGAGGCCAACTTCCTGGCTCGGTTCTGCTCTCTGTACCGTTGCTGCTGCTCAGCTTCACCTTCTCTCTCTGGATCACTGTCCGGTGGAGCGGGCGATTCTCTGCAGAGGATCCCAGCAAAGCGAGCCAGCTTGGCTCCACTATTGTTATTATTATTATTTTTATCCCAGTGAAACCAGAGGAAGCCCCCCCTCCTCCTCTTCCGACAGCCGGGATAAAGAGTTATTCAGTGGAAAGAGAAAAGAGGGGGAAGGGAGGAGTAAAAAAAAAAAAAAAAAAGAATTGTGCCGGACTCTTTCACTGTGACCCCGATTCAGAAATCCCTTGTTGCGGTGCGCCGATCGAAGACAATTGAAAGCAATCAGGATCCAGTTGCCGTCTGGCTGCAGGCTGCAGCAGCGAGTACGCTGAGGATTCATTTAAACTAAATATAACCCGCTCCTGCTCCGTGCATTTGTCACAGCCGCCATAACTGCACTTTATGTGGGGTAAACTGAGAGCTCCAGTGTGGCAAAGTGCTCATTTGTTTATGTCACTGCTCATGAAGGAGTGTAAGTTTCCAGCGTGGCTCAGTGTTTGCTTGTCACCAGCCTATATATAGATGGAAATGCCTAATCCCTGCTCCATCTTTCTCCGTCTTCCTCCAGCTGTGCTTAGGTGCCCTCTCCCAGCCCCTCTCTGGATGCATCAGACCCCTCCTCCCCGGGGCCCTGGACCCGGCTTGTGACTCCGCCGACCTCGCCCCGTTGCCCCTCCGGCTCCGGTCGCCCTGCTCCACGTTTACCTCCGCCTGTCCGTCCCGGGGCTCCTGCTCCGGGCCCCCTGCCCCTCGACCGGCGGGCAGAGGCAGGGGGCCATGGCGCCGCGGTAGCCAGGCCCCTCGCAATGAGCAGTGTGACCCCTTCGGAGAGCAGCAGGATTCAGGGGTCAGACTTAGCCCCACTTCACTACAAGCCCTTCAGCTCGCATGAACACTACCAGCAGGTCAGTCGAGCCGGGTTGTTCTTCTGGGTCCCTGGAAGCATCTGAAGTTAGATTTTAGATATTTTCTAGATTTGAATAAGTTGGGGGGGAAAGTTTTTTATTTCATTAAATTCACCTCACTGCAAAAACAGCAAATCTTACCAAGTATTTTTGGTTTATTTCTAGTGCAAATATCTTAGCTCACTTGAAGCATAACAAACTTTCGTAACAAGTAACTTTCGGCAAGATATCGGCGCTTGTTTTAAGTCAATCATTCTTGAACGTTGATTACTTCAGCTGATAGTTTTTCAATTATGACATTGGAAAAATGCTTAAGTTAGAAGATCTCTCAGCAGAACTATTTTAGTAGGAATGCACCAATCCACTTATCACTTCAAATACCAATATCTGAGGTTTAGAAACTAAAAATCACACCAAGTATTTTTGTCTAATTTCTTGTGCAAATATCTTAGTTCACTTGATATGAAGCAAAACTAACTTACAGCTAACATTTCAGCAAGAAATGGGAGCTTGTACCAAGTCAAAAATGATTGAATATTGATTGAAAAGTTCTACTGGTAGTTTTTTCACTTATAATGTTCAATTTAAGAGTTTCATTCGGGATGCACCAATTCACTGTTTTCACATCCGATACCGATATCTGACATTTATTATCGGCTGATTCCAATGCAGAAAAACAACGAGTTGACTTAAAACGTTTATTTTTTTTTAAACACAGACATGACATTTGATAACGCGACACCAGTCCAGCACACCTGAACACACCATTATCTTCACAAGCTTGGCCAAACATGTAAAAACAACACAACATTGTCACCGATACCCAACCTCGAACCTTTTTTAATATGATACTGATACAGATAGTGGTATCAGATTGGTGCATTTCTACTTTGTATCAATATTGAGGAATTATTGACAAAAGCAAACTCCTACATCTTGCTAAAAAGATACTTGTAGGTTAGTTTTGTCTGATTTCAAGTGTGCTAAGATATTTGCACCAAAAACTAGACCAAAAATACTTGGTGAGATTTTGTTTTTGTGGTACTCGTCTTTATCTTTTCATGCAGCCATTCAATAACTTAAGCCATCAGTCCATTCATCTGTATCAATCACACATCTATTTATTAATCCATTAATCTGTCTTATCATTTATTCATTTGTCCGTTTATCCATCTATTTTTTCCTTTGATCTATTCGTTTGTCCAGTGATCAAGTTTCTACATTCATTTTTTTTCAATTAAGCCCTTCGTTTGTCCATCATCTTGTTTTATCAGTCTGTTTGTACGTTGATTCTTCCATTTATCTCTTCTTCAATCCATCCATTTTTTCCATCAGCGCTTTTGTTTGTGCGTTTGTCCTGCTATTAGGTTTCATAACAACATTTAACGCTGCAAAAACACAAAATCTCACCAAGTATTTTTGTTCGAGTTTCTAGTGCAGATTAGGGCTGAAACAATTAATCAAATTATTGTGATTTATCAATTATTGAAATAATCGTCAACTAGATTAATAATTGATTAATAGCTCAGTGGAGTAAACACACTAAAAAAGAAGGTTGTTTGCTGCAAGAATATATACAGATTAGTAAATAAGCCAAACTGTACAAACTATTCATATATTTTGTATTTCAGCAAAATAAAAGCTTGGTTGTTAAGTTTGATTTGCTCAAAAATCTTCAAGTGGTGAGAATCTTCTATGAAGAACCTTTTGCTATCCAGTTTTTTAAATTTATTATTAAAAAATATTCAGTCATACGTTGTTAAAATGTAAACATTTTATCTTGTTTTTTAGTTTCAAGGACATCCTTTGCTACAAATGATTTAAGGAATGCCATGTTGTTGCATTTTAGGTAGTAAAATGTTTTTCTTTTTTAGAAAGACAATTAAAATAGCGTTTGTTTGCATCTTTTAATCCATTTCTGGTATTATTTTAAAAAGATTTATATGCAGAATTTTACAAGTTAATTGATTAGTCGTCAGAGAAATCGATAGAATAACCTAAAATAATTGGTAGCTGCAGCCGAACTGCAAATATCTTAGCTCACATGAAAAAAAAAAAAAAAAGTTACAAGTAAGTTTTCAGTTGCTTGTTTTAAGCCAATAATTCCTTAATAGTGATGGAAAAAGTACTAATTTCATATATAAGTTGTACTTTTTCATCAAAATCTAGGAATTATTGACTGAAAACAAGATCCTGAGTAACTTGTAAATTAATTTAGTCTTTATTTCAAGCGTACTAAAACATCTGCAGAAGGAACTAGACCGAAAATACTTGATGATATTTTGTGGTTTTGCAGTGAAGTTGCACAGAATGTGTACCCTGATGGTCTTTTAATCTGTTTCAGGTGATGGATGCTCATCGTAAGCTTCTGGAAAGCGGCTTTTACTTTGGGCCCATAGGGGGTCTGGAGGCCAAAGCCTTGCTGAACAAAGAAGAACCCGGCACTTTCCTCATCCGCGACTCGTCGGACCGCCGCTACTTCTTCACCCTGTCCGTGCAGACGGTTTATGGAACCAGGAACCTCCGCATCCACAGCGAGGAAGGCGGCTTCTTCCTCGAGAACGACTACCAAAACAAAGAGAAGGTGCCGCGGTTCGACTGCGTGCTGAAGCTCATCACGTTCTACATGGGGAGAGGGAGGGACGTGCAACTGACCATGGATGGGGCGAGTGAAGGAAGTATGGAAATCATTTACCTTATGGACAGCCGCGGGATTAAAACCCCGCTGGAGCTGCTGAAGCCCCTCAAGATCAGCCCCTCGTCCCTGAAGCACATATGCAGGAGGGCGCTGAACCGAACGGGCCAAGGAGAGATGCAGCAACTCCCGCAGGCGCTCAGAGACTTCATGGAGAAGTACGACGCGTCTATCTGACTGATGAGGAACAGCACAGAACGCTTCTCAGAGCTGATCAGACTGAAATGAGGTCACTGCGACCAGAATCAGCCGATCTCAGCACTTTTGATTCCTAATAAATCGCTGTTGGGCTCCGTCTACCTTAACCCCCCGGATGCTGGAGTCGGAGTTGGGTAACCGGCGATTACCTCGTCTATCCTGCCTTAGGAGAATCTGACCACTACCGTTTGGGGTGGCAGAGGTCTAAGGTCAGCGTTTCCTATAACTGACTCAGACGCAGAGCAGAGCCTCGTAGAAGATTGTAAACGATGGCGGGATCACGCCGCCGCTGACGTCGGTGGGTTTTGACGCTCTTAAAGAAAGAACATCCTCATTTTTCCAACCCTTTGGATCGCAGGACAGAGAGACGGGGAGGGAGCGAATGAAGGAGGAGTAACAGAAAAAAGGCAAAGTCCAAACGAGAGAGGCGGAGAGAGAGGGAGAGATCCCGGCATACAGTATTTGTTTGTCTGAGTGTGTGCGTTGTGGTTGTGCACAAATTTCCATTCCCTTTTCCCGCAAATGTTGCCACATAGAGGGGAGTGGGCTGGCCATGCACGCTAGCTCAACACACACTCTTGCAGGTACAGGCCCACATGTCGGTTTTGTCTGCGTAGGACACAAAAAAATTCATTTCTTCTTCTGCTGTTTGTTTCTTATTCCTCCTCCATTACCCTTCCCTCCAATTTTTTCTCCTTTTTTTTGGTGTGCTGACAGCGCCAGAAAACAGACCGCAGTCGCCGAGACAAAAGCTTCTTATTGACACAAAGGCTCTTGTGAGGGACCAAACAAAAGAAGAAGAAGAAATTATTTTTATCCAGACTGCAAAGATGTAAAGATTGCTGCAGACTGGCAGTAATAATCCCGGGGATGGGGAAGGAAGAAGGGTGGGAAGACAGAGGAGGGGGGCAGAAGAGCGGGAAATGGGATTAGGGAAGGGGAAACTGAAAGAGGAGGAGACATACTGGTATACAGCTTGATAAAAACACTGATTAGATTGATGATGCAGTCCAACAGGATGTAGCTTGTGTAAATATGACGGCTCCATCTTAGTCTCAAATCAGTTCTTTTAGAGTATTTTATCTAGAAATGCAACAAACTAACTTGTACTGGCTGATACCAATATATCCAATTTTTTTGAGAGCCTGACCTTCCAATTTTTAGGCCTGTAAGACAAAACCTTTTTTATGTAAATGTTTTAATTCTGTAGCTAAAGGCTGCATGATGGAGGACGTAGCAACAAACCCAAGGGAAAATTAGGCAATCATGAGATTTAAAAAAAATTTTTTTAATGAAACTCAAAATAAACTCCATCAAAGGCGTGACGTTTGTTGATATGTTTACACACTAAAAATTGTCATTTTTGATGAATTTAAAACATACGTGTTTAAAAAATTGAGACGCACCGATTGGTCAGCTGGAGATCGGAATTGGCAGATTTTTTGATGATGGACTAATAATGAAAAATACATGTATATATTTCATTTTATTAAATGAAAACCAAGAACTCCCATCATTTGCAGTCTGTAAACGCATCAACCAACATTATGTACTTTGCTGCACTTTTTTGAGCTTAATACAAATCTAATAAAGATTAGGGAGATTATACCTAAACAAGAATACTCTTAACTTTCTGATGGATTACAAGAGGCTATTTTGTCAAGGAACCTGTAGGCTATTTTGTTCTTTCATGTGTTTCAAAATTGGCACCTGAAGGTAAAACTTGCAGGAAAATAAGAAATTGGTATTGATCATAACAGAGATGCACTGGTCAGGCTTTTCTGCCCAATACAGATATCTGGTTTTCCTGGCGGTCTGACCTGCTGGCTCTGATTTTGTTATTGTTTTATAAGAAACCCTATTTGTCTAGATGCTGTTTAAATTCAACACTTAAGAGTGTTGCAAGTTCATTTGTAGACATTTTGGATCCAAATGGAAATGAAGAAATTGCAGCAATAAGCATTGCAAATCCAACATTAGGCGTGTATTCTTGATGAATAAAAGTGGATTATTTTCTAATTTCCTCCCATTCTATTCCAGTCAGATGTGCTACGTCTATCAAATAGTTCACATGCGCCTCGCAGTCCTTTTAAAAATCAGAATCAGTAGGTCAGACCTAAAGCAAAAACCTGAATTGCTGTCAGCTAGGAAATTCTGAGCGATTCATCTCGAGTAAAGGCAAATAAAAAGGTGAATTCTGTGTTAATTGCAACCATCTTCTCTGCCATTCAAATTTAAAACTGCTATAAAGTTTAGAGCTGCACCGATCGGGCCGATACCGATTTCATATATTTCTTCGAGTTTGCTGCCATTTAAAAAAAAAAAAAAGTCAGCGATGACTTTAATTAAACTCAGAAGTGCATCAAAGTGCATGCTTATATGTTTTATTTTTGTAGGCAGATGGACATATGCATTTTGTGTATAACATTTTTATTAGCTTATTTCCTTTTAAGCCTTTTGTGTTGGTTGCCTGCCCGCTCTCTCTCTTTCTCTTTCTCCTGGTCTTCCTGCGCCATTCATGAAGGAGTTAAGAGGAAACATGCTGTTATTTGAACTGTTTATAACCTTTTTTTTCTTTGCCTCTGGAGAACATCAAGGGAACTAAATACTTCCCTTAGGAAATTCTTTTAAAAATGCATTTTGTAAAACTAACTGCAAGACTCAGATTTGACCCACATTATTATCTTTTTGTTGTGTTTTTCTCGTGCTCATATTCACCTGTAATCCATATTGGAATGGTAGCCTCTTCTTTTCTTTTTACATCATGAAACAGTGTGAGTTTATGTAGCCACAGTGATGCACACCTTTTGTATTTAATGGTCAGATCTGGGTCTTACTGTCTTGCATCAAACACCAAGTTCTTACATGTTGTGCTGCAGCAGTAGACCGAGTGTATGTGAATCATTTGTCTTTTATAAAGACTCACTTGCAAAAGGCTGGCCACTAGTCTGGCAAAATACAAGCTGTAATATCTGCAATGTCAAAAGCATTACATAATAAATGAAAAAGAAGCGTTGCACATATTTATATTTCTAAAATATTTCAATAATTTATATTAAAGAACACTATTTTTACAAAAGCCAATGCAGTGTGCCCTGTGTGTTACTTCCTCACTGCCTCCTGCCTGCTTCTCCTTTTCTCCCCCCTGAGTCAATATTGACTGGATGTGCTTTAACTTACTGTAATGTGTTGCAAAGTAGTCTGTATTCCAGCAATTCCTGGCTTCACAACAAGATTATTTACTGTCAGATGGGATTTCAAAAGCTGGACGAAGACGTGTTTATACACTTGGAGAGATCGCTTCGAGCAACAGGGAAGGACGGCTGCATGATCCGAGGGCTTGAACTTACCGCAATCTTCACTTCTCGTATGTGTCAGTGGAGCATTGTGGGTAAATTCCATGCGAATCAGAGTGTGTTTGGGAAAGCTGAGCGCCACGCTGTGACAAAGGGATTCCCAGAAGCGCGGAGACGGGCAAACCTTTGACACAGCAGTTAGTGTGCAAAAAGCTGACTTTGGGCTGGACTTGACTGGAAAAGGAATGCAGTGGGATTTTATACATCCTGCCTTTGGCGGCTGAGAGGGAGAGAGAGAGAGCGAGAGAGAGAGATGGCGTCCTATGGGGAGTGTGAGGTCAGAAAGGTGAGCGCATCCACGTGGACGAGATTTATGACTGGCTGTGGTTTCACTCTCAAGCCAACGCTGAATCTGTGTGTGTTTGTGTGTTAAGTGAGATTACTGTTAGTAAAATTAAGCAGGAGGTGAGTTCCTTCATTTCCCAGCTCCCCACCTCCACCACATCTTCTCACACACACACGCGCGCGCACACACACACACCACGGTTCCCATTCCCTGCATACCTTGTGCTCCGTCTGAGGCCGGCTTCCAGGAAAGAGGCACTTTAATTGAGTTGAGTTTTTACGGCTTGCCTGGTGTTGGTGTGTGTGTCCGAGAAGGAGTGAATGAGTTGTCTCTGCGTAAGGGGGTGTTTGTGTGAGATAAATGACAGAGCACTGATGAGAAAACGGCTTCTTTCTTCAATTTAGAAACATCTGGTAAATGTGAAGTAATCAGCTTGCTGCCATGTGACAGAATACAAAACTTATTTCTCTTAGTCCTACAGAGAAAAAGTACACCTTTTACAGATTCAAACTTTATTCTTCAGGACTTAATTTAAAATAAAATATTGAAATTAACCTCAGGTCTATCACCAAACGTATTAAACAAGAAGCCAAAATGAAAAAGGTTTATGACAAACTAAATACAAAAAGTTAATTTATTTTGGTAATTCAATGTAGAAAGTGGCATATAGGTTAATTTTACAACTAGTGAATTTAAATAGTCTTAAATAGCACACCAAAATGTATTAAAGTGGGTTTAAATTAATGTCAAATACTGCTGATTTGGAAGGGAAGGAGTTAAAACCGCTCCACGGGAAACTAAATTAGAGAAAAAACATGACGGCAACTACATTTTCTGCTAGTTGGTAGCAAAATTAATGATTGTAATGGACCTGGAGGAACAGAAATATGAGGGATGGCTTACATGAGGATTAAACCTACAGCTGAATCTAACCTTTATTAAACTAACGCTCCTGTACAAGTTGAACATTTAATGCGTGACTCATTCCGGAAAAAAAATTAGACAAAAAGTGAATTTAAACTAACGTATCTAAAGTTAAACCCTTTAAATGTCTTAAATTCATTGAAAAAAGTAAATTGACTGTTAATGTGTTAATCACAGATCATAAATTTGGTTTTTCATCTTTTTTCTGTCAGGCAAAAGTTTGAGTTCACACTCAGACATTTACATCGTTTTCTGTGACTCAAGACTGTTGAAGTCAGAGACGTAACAATTAAATGATAAATACATTTATTATATCTTTGGTTGAGGCTACCGCTAACTCACTGCCATCAAACCCTGGCTAGCCTCTTTTCGTTTGTCGCGGGTTAAGTGCAAATTTATTGGCGGTTGGTTGGATAAATTTCATGCATTTCTGTGCAGCTATTGGTTTTCAGTTAAACAGTGTTAAATTTGAGTTGATGAAACCAGCAGAAACCCTGGATACATTGGAAAGTATTTTAAAAACAGTACCTTCATCACATCTGCATTGGTGGCTCATCTTCCTCTTGAGGTCAGGGATGAAGAACCTGTGCACCTTTAACAGGGTGCACAGGTTCTGGTGGAAAACGAAATCCCCAGCACCATGTAGCTTGTGAAGTAAATAATTACCTGGCAGACAGATGGCCTGACTTTGGGCTTCATAAAACACATTGGACCAACTTCAACAGGTGACATAACTCCTTAAATCACCAATAACTGGGGAGTTGTTCTCAACCCCACAAGGTTAAAAGAACAATGACCTTTTGTAAATTTTGTATTTCCATTAATTGTAACCCGTAATCATTAAAATTATAAGAAATAAATGCTTGAAATATTTCACTATCTCTGCATAATTAATCTACTTTTAAGTTTTACTGTTTTGATTTGAGTCACTGAAATATAATCCTATAATCTTCTAATTGTTTGAGTTGTTCCCATAGAACCTGTTCTGTTTCCAAAGGATATAAGAGGAAGTCAATAGAAAAAATGCACTTCCCTAACAAGTGTGACCACTTCTGTGTGGCAACACAATGTCAGGAAGGAAAGACATCAGCAATGAATCTCTTATAAAGTTATATATATTTTAATAGTAAATTACATTTCGATAGCTCCTAAGTCTGTACTAACATTTTTATCAATACGCCCATTTTAAAAGTTGCATTTGAATTCTAGATGCTGGAACAATGTCTTCTGATTGAAGAGATGATTGACCTTAATCAACATCTCCATGGTTGGAGAAAACAAAATTAATATCAGCCTCATGCTAGCAGTCAAACATGGTGGTGAAACAGTAATGATTTGAGCTTTGGAAGCCTCTATGCTTCCTTGAACATGTTAGGAAAGGGTCTAAAGGCTAATCAAAGCGTGTTCATAACATTTTTTGCCCAAAATTATTCTTAGATAATGAGACTTTAGTCTCGTCAGTTCTGTCTGTTTTGCCTGAATGTTTGCCTCCCAACTCAATGTTTACACTCGCATGTAAAAATGGCTGCAAACAGATGCACAATTATACAACCATACATTTTTGAAAAGCAGAAGTAGAGCCTTCTGCACAATCAACAAGGACGTAACAAGTGGTTTCCGAATAGTAAGTCAACAGTAAACACTTCTCTTTTCCAGCAGTCATTATAAAGCACGGTAAAACCAGCTGACCAAACATGCTGGAGCTCAGCTCTGGTTGCCAGGTAACAGGCTGGGCTTCGCTGGGGTTACTGGGTAACAGGAGATTGCCCTTTGAATATGACTCAACAATCAGGAGGTTTTTGAAACGTTTCGTTTTCCAGTCACCAAAAAATATTCACTTATTGCCAAAAATGTATCTGGATGGTTTTTTAAAGCACTTGGGCTGTTTTTATTTGCAATTTCAACCCAAATGGACATACAAAAATGTGCAAAATGTGAATTTTACATAATACATCCCCTTTAACAAGCTTTGTACCTGGGAACCTTGCAGTCCCTGAGTCGACTTCAAACGCCTTTGTGCACCCAAGTATTAAGAGATCAGCTTTCGGACACCAGAAGCTTGACCTAAATTTGAGTCCTCAATGGGAAAGCGATCCCAAACACAACAGCAACTCCCCAACTGAAGGGCCGAAAAAGAAAATAAAGGGAGTTCCAATGTCCTGGCAGCTGAAGCTTGGCCTAAACTGGGTCATGCAAGCAATGAAGCAATGCTATGTAAAGAAAAATAGGCCAAAATTCCTCCACAGCAAAGTGAGAGACTGATAAAGTCATACTGAAAATAATGTGATAGCAGCTAAAGGTGGTTCTCCAAGGCTTTCAAAGATGATGTGTAATTAGTTTTTCCATCTGAGCTTCATCTTTGTTTAATAAATAATGACTGTGTAGTCTGTAGTGTGTTTTGACACAATTGACTCTGGATTTAAATAGGGGAGTAGTGAGTGTACACCTCTGAGACCATAATGCCTGTTTTTGTAGCTTATCTGATTGGAGGTCATTACAACAATTCAGTTCGACAGTTCCCATTTTTTCTTTGACGCCTCGAATGTGTGTGTGTGCATCTGTGTGTGTCTGTTAGAGGCACTATTTGTTTATGAGAGGGAAAACTAAGCTGGCACTTGCTGACAAAAGTGACGTTGGGCAAAAGACAAACAGAACTGAGTGAGCCCTCTTCCCAAAAATCCAACCAGAATAATCCAGTTTTACACACAAACACATTGTCTAAATAAGCCAGCTCAGCTCACTGTGACTCATTTTATGTTCCCCATAGTTGCCTGGTGAGTAGAGCTGGAATATTTTGCCCGTATCCTTCACTCCTCTTGTGGATCTCACACGCTCGCACAAAGTCTTTCCACTATGATTCATTTTTTCGGGTTGTGACTTGCTGTGTCCAACTCAACGGTTGTCAACAGCGGCTGAGCCAAGCACAACACCCGGCTCTCAGACAACTCAGTTTTTTGGACCTTTTCCTTTCCCCAACGATCATGCATTCGCAGCAGTGGTTTGGACATCGCCCTTTTCTTTGCTTCAGCTGCATGTTTCACAGCAGCTCATAAAAAAAAAAAGACAAAAAAAAAAAAAAAAAAGGGAGCAGTTCGGGCAACGGGAATGGCGTTGGACTAATCCCGTACTTGCAGCCTGATTAAAATCTAAGCATAACCAACAGCTCCTGGTGTGCTTTCTTAAATTACTGAGCTCCTGCCAAAGTCAGCCACGTCAAGTCTTGAAGGTGGAAATTTTTTTCAAGATGTTAGGAAAATGCCTCGCAACTGGCAATCTGTTCCGGCCTTCCAGGAAGGGCCTCCGGGTTGCTCATTATTCCTTCCAGGAAGGCTTATTCGTTGCCCGATCGACGCTTACAGGAGAGATGTTTGGTTGGCCCATCAGCTGGAGTATTGTCACAGCCGCTTCTGATAAAGCCAGCCCAGCTTCCAGGAAACCAGAGAATTACCCTGCAGTATTCCATCATTCCTTCGCCATCAGTGCACGCAGCAGACAGAAACAGCAGGAACGCGAGGCAGCAGAAGGAGTATGAAGGGGACATGGATCAATAAGAACCATATGGGAAGCACACAGACAGGCGAATGCACTTAAATACCATGTGTGTGCATCCAGGCCTGTAAAGGCAAAGACTCTGACAAGCTCATTTTGAAACGCAAACACAGTCAATGCCTGATTCCTTTTTCTTTCTTCTTTTTTTTTTTTTAAAGTGGCGCATGCCCCAACTACATTTTACAATCTTGTGACTAACTTGATGTGAATTGAGATAATTAGTAAGCTGGGCTTCCCATTATTGCCTGGAATGCCACACACAAGGATGTGACAAATACCTGCTCAAGGTGTGATTAAGGCAAAGCAGAAGGAAATGCAGAGATGTGACTATGACTGTAGTCATAAAGGGACATGTTACAACAATTATGTTCAATGATGATTGAGGCCCAAAGTGTGCAAGGAAAATATCCACCATGCCATGACGCAGCAGCAGCCTCCTGTACTGTTGCTAGAAGGCAGGTTTTATTCCTGTTTTACATGCTAAATTCTGAACTTACAATCTTAATTAGGGATGTACATACATATGTACATTTTATCATGATATTTTGAGGTGCTAGTGTAATAATGATAAAAAATTAGGATAAAAAAACGTATTACTTCTCCAAAAGGTGCCTGAATGGTACCTGAAGGCATGAAAAAGCATTCAAAGCACCAAAAATATGGCTCTTGAAAGGCTTTAACAAGATGTCCGCTATTTAAAGGGGCAGTATGAAGTATTTTTCAGACATATAATGTAATTTTATACATTATATTATAACATTATATTATAATTAACTTAGTTACTCAAGTAACTAAGTTAATTTTGAGTTGTTATAAAAATGTTGTAGATATCAAATATGATTTCAAAGAAGTTTGACTTTGTATTTTAACAACTTGAAATTGGTCCGCTGTCTCTTTACAAACTCTTGCTCTTTCTGAAACTCCTATTACAAAAGTAGTCCCGATATTGCTTCTCTCTCAACCCTTTAGCAACGTTTTTAATCAGCATTGCACTGAGAAGTAGTCCTTTTAATGAGCTCTGCAGATGCACAGTTGTTTGCTAATTGCTGCTGGCTAGTCTGCAGGAGCTGAGTGAGAGAGTCTCCAAGAAGGAGCTGCGTCTCGAAGGTGACGCTTTTCCCACCCTGGCGTTTTGCAGGGTTGAATGGTTGCCACGAGATGAGCAGCGTCAAATGGAGGGTGATTGACAGCACAAAGATTCGCCTCCTAGCTCTGATTGGTTGTGTCTAGATAACACTGGGAGTGCTGGGATATGCTCTGTTTTTTTCTACAGATTAGCTGTTTTATACCATACTACCACGATACATTGACTATTCCAACAAATATGTAAAAAATACTTTTTTTTTTTTTTTTTTAAAGTCACTTACTGCACAAGTTTAAAAATGTGACGCATTGTTTTCGCTCTGAGTTTTCTTTCTTGTAACTCCCCGGACCGCAGCTGCACAAACGTAGCAGCAGAAAAGCTCAAATGCCAAATGACTTACTGTAACAGCGAGGAGTCAGACCCAACCCTCCAACACTCTCAGGTGTCACTGTGTGTCCCCACAGCAGCCAGCCAACAAGGCTGCACAGTATTTGAATTTGACACTGCAACGGACACACACACAGACCCACACACACACACACACACACACACCACACCCACCCACACACACACACACACACACACACGAGTTCAAGCACTACCATATGCACATGCATATGTGGTGAGTAAAGGGGGTTTTGAGTCATGAATGAATGGCAGAATCCCATCTTTTTAGAACAAGCTGCAGAGCTAGAATGAAGAGATTCTCTCTTAGTACAAGTAAGCAAGAAAAGCCTCTATTTTTTCTTTGATTATGACTTTTATTTTCAATTTCTGTTCTTAGAGCAAAGTGGAAGCAAAGTGAAGTTTCTTGTTTGTATGGAGAAACTGACAGTAATTCAGAATTTGTCCTCTTACAAAATGTTTTCGCCACGATGAAGAAAAACAAAAACAAGCAATTTGATAACATCAAAGATTTGGTGTTTATTGCACAAGCTGTCTGAATAAGCAATATAATAAAATGCAGAAGTTGAGGTTGAGAAATTTCCTCCGCTTTACGAACAAGGAAATTTTACTTCTTGTGACACTTTCTATGATTGTTCTTGACCAAAAATCGGAAATGTAAACTTTTTTTGTCATCTATTGCGGCAACAGACTGTGGTAACAGCTAAAAAATACTGGAACTAAAATATATTTTTAAAAACTTTAAGTTTCCTAACAGTCTGAATGTAGAGAGAAAAGAGGAAGAGAAACCCAATTCCAGAAAAATGAAGCTAAAAAACATGTAAAGGCAGCATGAAAAGAGGAAGAGAGAAAGCATCTGTATATTAGGCACATGGTCCTTGCGTTTTTGGATTGTAGTTTTTATTTGCATTTTTTGATCATTTCCTCTTCATTTGGTCTTGCCATAATACTTAATTCCTTGGTGTTTAGTTTCTTGGTTTAATCTTTTGTTCTGTTGTTTGTCCATGTGGATTTAGTTCTTGCAGATCAATATTAGGTTTCTCGTTCTTTCATGTCTTAGCTCAGCTCCTTTCATATTAATTAGTCTCTTTCCCTCAGGTTCCCTGCTTGCATTTCCAACCAGATTTTAAGTTTTAGAACATGAAAATATCTAATTAATTTCAGTAATTAAGAAATATTTTATTTTCTGCTGACCCAAGTTTATTTTTCCTGACTGAAGCACGATTTTAAAACCCAAACACGAACCAAACTGTTACTTTGTTACACCCCTCTTATTCTGTATGTGCAAATACAAACTCCCACTAAGCCACAGTGAGTCATGGAGTTCCACAGGGTTCTGTGTTTGGACTAGTAGTATAAGGAATCCCACTAGGTAGTAAAAATTAGTGAGTTTGATTTAGCTGGTCAACGTAAATCAAAATTATTCTGCATATGAAACTTACCTGTACTTTGCTGAAACTATAAAATCAAATAATTTAAAGCATGCTCCAAATATGTTAAAGCATGGATGTCCTAATTGTTTTGTTTCGAAACATTATCTCTGTTCACTCATCGTTTTAGATTTTTTTTATTGTGTAAAATAACGCTATAAATTAAAAGCAAAAGCATCTATTTGTCTTCTTGTTGCCTCCTAGCACACGGTTTATAGTTATCAAAGTCCCTAACAGTAAAACTGAAAGCATTAACTGGCAGTGGACTTCAAAGTGGGTTCATAGTTCACACATTTTATTTTCTTCATCAATAGCCTACACTGTGGTCTCAACAGTAAAAAAAACAAAAGTCATTACTCAACTCTTTCCCTTTTCCGAGGCTGCAGCTGCAGGATGCTAGCACTCTATTAAAAACCACCAATGAATCATCACCAAAACATCTTTCTGGGAGTGATTTTGTGTCTTTTCCCCCGCTAAATCGTATATACTTTCAATGTAATTCAAAGACACCGAATGTGAGCAGCCACACATTTCTGCCGACAGATGTCAGGGTTTTCTGTTTTGCCTTAGCAGGAATCCAGTTGGATGTAACAAGCCCTGTGAATGAAGTCTGTTTCTTCACTGCCTCGCTGCAGTCTCTGCACATAAAACACATTTTCCATTTTAAAATACTGTTAAAGTCTCAAATTTCCGACTCAGTCTTTCAGTCAGCCAATGGAATCCAAATATTTCTGCATATTTAAAAATATTTGTCCAGTCTTTGATGGGTTTTTTTTTTTTTTCCAGTCAAAATCCAGACTTTTCCCAACTGCAGACAAACAATGGAAGTAAATGAATTCTCTACTTTGCACGTTTAATTTCAATTAATTCAAGCTTTATTCAAACAGATCTACCTCATGTGTATTTGTTAAGACATCTGTTCGTCTGGTTTTTTTTTTCCTAACACAAAGGATCACATTTGTTCCTGGAAGAAGGAAACAGGGGGTCTGCAGAGTGTGTGCCTGCGTGCGTGTGTGTGTGTGTGTGTGTGCACAAAGCAGCATCTAAATGCAAGAACCAATCAGAGACCTGAACAGACACAGAGCCCCCCAAGTGCTGCTGGTTTATAGGGCCCAGCTTCAGAGAAGTCACATGACTTCCCATCGAGCGGCTGGACTGAGAGGGGAGGAAGAAGAGGGCGAAGTGGGGAAAGAGGATGAAGAAAAGGAGAGAAAAGAGGGTCAAGAGGGTGACGATGCTGCGAGGTGTGAATTGAAGGTCTGGTGTGGAAGGATTTAAAAACAGACATAAACGACGGTTCTCGGAAGTTAAATCGTACTGGCTGATTGACGGCAGTAAATGTAACAAAATGAGAAATAACAGACGGATAGGCCAAGTCAACAAAGTGGAAAAATGAACGATGAGATGAATCAACACAGACAACTGAGAATGGCTGCAAGGTACTGTAGAGTTAGCATCCGATGGTTTGGACTGAGAAGGAAGCTCCTCTTCTTTCACTACTACTCCCTCATCCTCAATTAAGTCAAATCAAAGAACATCTCAAAACTTCTGAAATACAACCAAAAGTCAATAACATCCAAGGGTCAATCAGTACTTAGTCTCCATGGTTACTATGGGCACAAGCTGGTGGACAGAAATTAGTGACCAAGGATTCTTATAAATTTCTAAATTCATCAATTCTTTCAACCCAATCTGCAATAATGTCTGGAAGCTAACTTGAGTGCACAAGCTAGTTAGCACTTAGTTGCTATGGATGCAGGCGAGTGGCGAAGTCACACTGAGTTGTGAAGCTGGGGTTTCTTAGAAAAAATGTTCTGTTGCGAAAAAAGTTGACAAAGTAATAATTACTCCTCAGGATGCGTGACTACAATGATTGAACGAGTGAATGAGTTGGAGGGAAGCTTTATATCCTGTTTAACCAGTTAAAAGCCCACATTTTATACAGACAGCCCATAATAAGCTCAACAGTATCTGATTTGGAGGCTGGTTCTCTGCCATAGACAGTAGAGAGGGGAGAAGACATTTCATAGAGTTTCACATAGAAGGGGTGAAAGTGTTAATGGCTACGTTTTTGTCTAATATTGAACAGATTATGATTGGAATGGGCAACAAATCAATGACACCATATTATAAGACATGTGAGCAATATTAATAGATAATATGTCTGGTAAAGTATTAAATACTCAACATATAGAATATTTGCTGACATCCGATCCAGAACCGCACAGCATTCTGGGAGATGTAGGCATGGAAAAAACTTTAGCTGATCAACCTCTCAAGGCCGGCTAAGCAAGGTTGGTGGAATGAACTAACTCACTCACTCTTTGGTTACCTAGCAACTCACTCACTCTTTGGTTACCTAGCAACAACCTGTCGAATAACTTGAGCAGAAGCAGTTTCAGTGGTTTAGCTTTAACTGCCTAAAAGTAAAAACATCGGCATGGAGCACATACTGTGGATAAAACAGGAAATGTTACGCCTCCAGTTTAGCCACATCTCAGATATTTAAAACAAAAAAAAAACTAATCAATAATTATTGATTATATGAGACGCTTATATGGCGATTTGTTTTTCAGCCATGTTGTCCAGCCCTAGACTATAAAAATAGTTGCTCATGTCTCTACTGAATGTCTCTCTCTTTTTAGGACATTTCAACTTTTTAATAAACGGTATGTACCCGTACATTCACTTTGAAACATTTGAACGAAACTTAAATAGTGGGGCTCTTTGGCTAACCAAACAGAGACTGGAAGTGTAGCAGACAGAAAACGGATGTAGGATGTACTTCCGCTACAAATATCATCCATGCAGAAAATGTGGGGAAGACAGTTTATTTGTTTTTGGTTTTACCCATCACTTTTTTGATGGCGGCCATTTTCTTCACTCTGAAACAATTGTATTAATAATAAAAGAAAGAGAACTGAAGAAAACACAGCTCTTGCTTTAGCTCAAGTTGAGTCAACAAGTGGCCAATTAAGATGATTCCAGGTGTTGTTTGTGAGCATAAAGTTAATCAGGTAAGAAAATGTTTTTTTTGTTGTTGTTTTTTTTTTTTTTAAAGTGTTTTTAGTTTTCTACGTAACATCTGCTGATACTATAAAATCAACCTCTCTCTCCAAACGATCCTCTTGCATGTTTACCCAATATAATTAGCTTCAGCTGTGACTCATTTTTTCAGCGAGCCAAATGAGGAAAGAGAACATTTAACTGCAGCTGGAGTCTGGCTTTGCATCAGCATTTCAACTTCCTATTAAACAACCTTGTTAGCTTAAAATTATGTTTTTTAGGGCCAACTAACTTATTGTGGAAGGAAAGCAATCTGCAGACTGACAGATATTTAAAGCTTGAGTGGCATGACAGATGGAGTCCTCAGAACACAGTTTACATTACTATACAGTTGTTAAACCACAAACTCAATTTGTAGAAAAAATTATATTTGAACAACCAATACGTGGTTTGGTCATATGAAGTAATGTGATTCTTGGGATTATTACTCAAAACCAAAACAGAAATTACATCTCTCTGTTTTATGATTTATGTTTTTTTTTTTTTACCTCTGTGCAGTGGGGGGCACATTTCCGCTAATCTGCTAATAGCAAACAAATTTTTCATTTAGTGTTTTTGCTAACTTGGAAAATGTTAATTCTTCCTGGGTAAATTCGAAAGTCCTAATTTACTTGGATGTTTTGAAAGCTTTCAGTTGAATAAAGGTTGACATTTCTGTAAAAGTTTTGTTCATCAACCGTGGAGAATTCTTCAAGTAGCTATACGGTTATATTTACGCCCTTATTTTGAAGTGAAGAAGACTCTTCACGGTTTATTGTTCCGTTAACTCGCCTCCAGTTCTCTTTTCTCTTTCACATGTGAATTGTTTTGAGAACCTTCTTGCTGATAACCTTTACATTATGATCCCATGCAGTTGGGGAGCAAAGGATGTTTATTCTGCACCCAGATTGAATCGTGCTGTGGTTCTACAGAAAACAGTTTAAAATATACTGATGTCCTCCATGCTTTATGACCAAAACCACCAATAGTTAGAAATACTCTATAACTGTAAAGCTGAATCTCTGAGTGAAAGGTTTGTTCTAAAACATCACTTCCTGAAGTGCAACCACGTATCATTCAATACCAAATTTGAGCCTGTGGACTGTAATGTTGAACATGTTATTGACACGTTGATCAATCTAGTTGAAGTCAGTGTGTGTGATTCTGCATATTGCGACACTGATTCAATACCATTGCTGGTACCAACGCTGATAGCAGTACTTTTAATCTTTTAATTGATTCATCATCAAATTTCTGACTTTCAGGTGTTTGGAAAAAGTTTAGAGGTGTCTACAAAATACTTTGATAGTGTATTAACATGATTTGTGTGATTTTTTTTTTCTAAATAGACAAAATGGAAAAAAATGATAATTTGAGATCAAATCAAAACAATATTTGAGGTAGAGTTGAGAAATTACAACAAAAGTAAACAACATTTCAGGAGAGAATCACAAAGTATTAATCTTACCAGGCTAATATTGATCTGTTACAACTTGGTATCAATATTATCGATATTGTGGACTGATCTGCCCATCTGTAGAAATTAGCACTTTAGCATTAGATTCAACCCAAATAAAGCACCAGGGTAGAAACAGAAGTAAAAATTAAGATTAGGGATTTGCATCTAACTTTTAGTTACTTGTGCTGCCCACTGCCTCTGTGCTGAATTGTCAGCAGTGCTTTTTAGGTTTTCTTTAGGGTACTGGTTTGTCTAGTCTCCAAGTCACAACATTTCACCACCAAACTTCCTTCTTCTCACTGAATAAAAACTTTATGAACCTTAATCTAAGCTGGAGAATGTACCACCACTTCTGATTTGGACAGACATAGCCTGTTTTTCTTTGTTTTTACATAGTTTTACATGTTTCTCTTTCTCAATATTGGAAATTAGTGAGACTGTTGTGAGCCACATGTCTGAACACAAGGTAGCATCAACCATATGTTCCAGAATAACAATGAAAGGCAGATAATGCATTATGTCACTGAATGTACTTGCAGAAAATAACCACACAAGTGTGCAAAGTCAAACACATCCAGAAGGCTCATGATAAATGAAGGGGGGTGAAATGTGAAACAGATGTCACCCTTTTTGTTGCAAGCACCGATGTCGACACCTTTCAGCTAAACAGACGATAGTTTTTGTGTGTTTAAAAAAAAAAAAAAAAAAAACTCATTTGAGGGAAGGCTTCCCATAAACACCTGTTTTGTTCCGGTTAATGTCTCTCTTGTCATGGTGAAAAAATGATGGCCTCAGGGAAAGAGGAGAGAGAAAAGAAGGTGAGGAGGAGAGAGTGTCACCTCCATACCCCTCTGTCTGCGAAAGGGAAGAGCTCGTGTGGGATGAACACATTCGTTTATTCATTCTGCTCATCTATTTTCAGCCCAGTGGGTTTATGGTTATTGGAAAGGCGTTGCCATCTCGCTCCTTCCCAGAAGGAGTCAATATTTCTCCCTCTCCTTCATTTCTCCCTCCGTGCTCGTTTTTTTTTTTTTTTTTCTCTAATTCAATATTTTCTCCAAAACACCACTCTCCCTTTCGAGCGTACGAGGGGGGAAATGTTGGAAGGAAGGCGTCTGAGAGAGAAACAACGCAAAAAAATAAAAACAAACAAAAAAAAATTGAGGTCACAGAGTGCAACCTCAGCACCAGTCCTGTAAAAACTTTTACTTGGGACAATTGTCTCCCATCTTTTTCCTCATCTTATCACACTTCCATCGCTGCTCTGCCCTGCATACTGATGCATCCGTATCTCTCCCTTGTTCACAGCTCTTGTGGCCCTCTCGAGACCAACTGTGGCCAATTTACAATAGCTGATGTTTGCTAATGACTCTTAATGACGACTTGTTATGGATCATAAAACCTGGCTCTCCTTCTGCCAATATCAACTTTAACTACAGTGTGGGGCAGCCCTGATAACACACACTGGGACTTTAATCGGGTGATGGAAATTGGCTTGGACAGCGAGAGCATGCATGCGAGAGGGAAATGTGTGCAAGGAAGGGAGGGCGATCGTGCCTGTAATGTGAATGCAGCTGTAGCATTAGCATGGACGAAAGAAGGGTGTCAGGGGAGAGGAGGGGTTGTTTTGTATCAAGAGTGCCTTCCTCACTGCCTATCGCTCCCTCGCTACATAGTGGCAGCATTCCCACAAGAAATTTAGGGAGGAAGGGGCTTTATTTCCCAGAAAAAAACACTGAATCATGCCAGAAATAACCAGTTTGGTTTGGACCTCAGCTCATAGATTCATCATGCCATGTTTGTGTTAAACTGGGGGTTTGAAATGTGGTGGCTGTGGGATCAGTCAGAAACAGCTTTGCAGACTGACACAAGGATTAAAGTGTGACCCCTGACCCCCTGCAGATTTATGGTACAGAAATGTGTGTGTGTGTGTGTTGATATTACATGAGTGGATTTACATGTGTTGAAATATACAGATTTAAATTGAAAGTGTACTCCACAAAAGTGATGTTTTACAAAAATGGATTCCTTTCAACTGTCGTTCTTTACTTGACGGGGCAGTATCGTGTATTTTCCAGGCAACATCAAGTTGTTATGAAAATGCTATAAATGAATCAAACACGAATTAAAAAAATTCTGACTTTGCAATTCAGCGCTTTAAATTTTGGCCTCTGTCTCTTTAAGAAGCTCCTGCTCTTCCTGACACTTCAGCGTGTCGCCACAACAATGTTTCTCCATTAAGCCGTTTACAACCATTCTTACAACTGTTGCACTAACAAGTAGTTCCTATTATTAGAGTAGTTCCACCAGTTGTTTGCTAACTGATGCTGCTGATAGTCTGAAGGATATATTATGTAAAAATTCAATTTTACATTATGCACCCCCTTTACAATATTAATAACAATAATAATAATAATAACAATAGTAATTAGTTTATGTTTTTATTCATTTCCTGCCATGTATATCTTTGTTAATTTTATTTTGTTTAAATTACTTTTCCAATCTAGCCTTATAAACAGAATATTCATGCACACGTATAAATCTGGTTAATGCAGATTTTCTTCAGATAAATGAATTAAAATGTTTATGACTATTTACAGTCAATAATGGCTGAAAATTACCATTTTTGGTGTGAGACTCTGACTGTAATTCATAAACAATTCTTTAAAAAAACCTGTTTTTATTTCAATAAACACCTCTAATTTACCTAATGAAGTCACCACATACCTAATCATCACCCGTTTTTTTGAAGAATAAATATTTAGTGTAGAGTAATCTAGTCCTGATTTGTTTGTTTTATTTTTAATAATCAAAAGTTAAACCTTGATCATAGACTGGTTTGTATTCACCTGTATAAGTCAGGTGTGTTTATTCTCTGGATAGTTTCACATTGATAGTTTTGATGAACCATCTACAAAAATAAATAAAGAAATAAAACATATTGTCGGTCAACATTGGGATGTTGGCGCCCCCTCGAGGCCAACCCGGTTCAGTACATCTGGACGTGTCGATTGGTAATCTATTTGTCTCCCCTTAAGCCGCCAGTCAATGATTACCGATCCAAACCACCGATTCAAAGTTCAACGCGTAAAAACCTGCAGAGAAGATGACTAAAACAGGAGCATCATGTTTCTGAAAGCATATTCCTGCAGAGTTTTGGCCTCGTTATTCCGCGGTGCGCAATATGCGGCTCTTGGGCATCCCAAGCGGAGCTACTATAACGCCGGGAGACCTGGGAGCCCCGGACCCGGCGAGGCGGCTCACGTCCGGGTGGTGGATCTCCGCAGCGACACGGTGACCAAGCCGGGGCCGGCGATGCGCCAGGCCATGATGCAGGCCGAGGTGGGAGACGATGTGATGGGGGAGGATCCGACAGTGAACGGTGAGAGTGTAGAAGAGGCTAAACATGGATTTAACGGGGGGAAAGTTGATAAAAACAAATATTATTATTTAGTATTATTCCAACCAAAAGACCCAGACAGCCAGACAGTGATTTAACGTTATAGACCAACATAGGGTTGCACTTAATTGGAAAGTTTTCTTTCCTTGCTTAAGAAACGCATCCCCACAGCATGATGCTGCCACCATCCTGCTTACCCTCCATACATAACTCTTTGAATGCAGACATTTTGATTTCTTCCTCCTGTTTGCTGTGGCGAAGTGCTAACAGGACAGATTTGTAAAGAGAACACAAACCTGAGATGTGGATCTCTGTAGCTCCTCCAGAGTAACTGTGGGACTTGTTGCTACATTTGTCCTTACGATTTCCAGATGAGGAATTCAATAAAGCTTTGATTAGGGTTGCATGATATTAGGAAAACCTGCAAGAAGTGACAATATTGGTAAATATGAACAACTTGTGATAGATAAACAATTACTTAGCTATTACTTTGATTCTAAAGCTTTTCTTTTTGCTGCTTTAGCACAGAAAGCCTGAATTCATCACATTGATTTTCTGTAGTCCAAGCTATTCTTTTCAATATTGATAATGTAATAACACTAAATCCCTACATAAGACATGTAGGGATGCATGTTTTATGACATAACCCTCCCCAATCTGTCTTGTTGCTGGTCTTCATTATGTTGTTTCTCCTAAATGTATGTCAAACAACTTTATTTTATTTATGGCGATCAGAGTACAGGGGGTTTGAATACAAATAAGCGCCAAATTATTTTCATGTATATGCTACTTTGTGTTGGCCTGTCACATAAAATCCTAATAAAATAAGTTAAAGTTTCTAGCCTTGAAGTGACAAAATGTGGAAAAATATGTAGGAGAATGGAGAAAAAACTATATTTGTAAGTGTAGAATAGTTTATTAAAGCACTGAATAAGTATATTTTACTGAACTTTCTAAGAAGCTGATTGATCCTAACTGAGGAGCTAATGATTCACTGAGTTTACGAGTTGCACAAAGAGCTTTACATTAAGACATCTTTGATTTTTTGACCCTAATAAAAACTGAGACTGGATTTTTTTTTTTTCCCCCTGAACTTTTCTGATTTCTGCAGAGTTGCAGAAACTTGCAGCAGAAATGTTTGGGATGGAGGCCTCCCTGTTTGTCCCCTCAGGAACGATGAGTAATCTCATCGCAGGTAAGCATTCATTGGCAGGACGGAGCAAAGACGGACGTGTCAACGTGTGTTTCTCCGTGCAGTGATGGTGCACTGCAGGGAGCGCAGCGACGAGATGATCGTGGGAGATCTCTCCCACCTGCACATCTACGAGCAAGGAGGAAGCGCTCAGGTGAGAGATTTGGAGGACAAAGAAAACGTTTCCTGTTGTGCGCCGGACTTTAAAGGGACACTCCGTCCTCCTATGTGTTGACACAGCTGGCCGGCGTCCACGCCACCACGGTGGCCACTCGTCCTGATGGAACATTTGACTTGAAGCAGCTGGAGGCCAAGATTCGGCACGGGTACCCCGACCCCCATTACCCCCGCACACGCCTCATATGTGTGGAGAACACGCACAACATCCAGGGAGGACGAGTTCTGCCTCTGCCCTTCCTGCAGGAGGTTTGTGTCCCCTCTCAGGCTTCACTGGAGTTTTTTAGAATGATGTGGATTTATTTTTTTATTTATAAACTACTGCTGTAATCAGGGCTAGACTTTCGAAAGGACACTTTTTGTACTGCATGAACGCTTTGCATTGCACTTTACATAAAACATACAGACCCATTTTTACCAATATAAACAATACTCAAATTTGAAATTACCTATAGCTAATTGGAGTTGTAGCCAAGTAATAACTTGAAGTGATTTAATTATACTTAAACATAGTACTTGTATGTTTTGAAGCTTTTGTAAATTAATTATGCTGGCTTTATAAATGTATTGCATGGACATTAAAGCAGTTTTCAGATATTCTGATTGTTTTTATTTAGTGAATTTTAAAATAATATATGTATTTTTAAACTCAATTATAGTGGTACAATGAACCCTGTGATGGGTTATACATTTCAACCCAATTTTTGGTCATTTCATCTTTAAGCAATGGTCAATTTAACCCAACCTTTGGGTAGAGGTCATAACCCAGTGTGTTGGGTCAAACCAGCCCCCCAACCCAGTTGAGTTAAACCAACCCAGCATTGGGTCATTCCAAATTTGGGTTGTTTTAACCCACCATTTTTTAGTGTGTACCAACCCCAGCCAATCCCAGCCGGTCACCCAGCAACAGAAGCTGTGCTCCAGCACATTTGGTCAGCTGGTTTTACCGGCGTATTCGATGTATTCGATGTACAATCGCTGCTGGAAAAAAACAAGTGGTTTTTTTTGTTGTTGTTTACTTACCATTCAGGAACCACTTGCTGCATTCTTGTTGGTTGTGCAAACAGCTCTACTAATGCTTTTCAAAGATATACAGTTACATAATTGCACATCTGTGGAGTTCAGCAGCAATTTATTTGGATTTAAAGTGACAAGAGGCCCTCAAACAGCTCGTTCTGAAAGCAGCTCAAAGTAGGCAGAACTGAGCAGAATAAAATATTATTGTGCAAAAAATGCAATGAACATGTTTATATAGCCCTCAAACCTATACTAACTTGCTCAAGGAAGCATAATAGGTAACCTTTAAGGTTTGTTCTTAAAATAACATAATTTATTCTTCATGTATCTCAAGCAAACTGGGATTTCATCAAGTCTAACACGTGTGGATCACTCTTAGGTTCGTGCTTTAGCAGAACGCTACGGCTTGCCAGTTCACATGGATGGAGCGAGGGTGATGAACGCTGCCGTGGCGCTCGGCGTGCCTCCGTCCTCCATACTGCAGCACACACACACAGTCAGCGTCTGTCTCTCCAAGGTGGGTCTCGGGGGTCGTGAGGTAGATTTTCCCAGAGATGGAGTTGTGTAAAGACGTTCCCCGGCTTTATGTGTCTCAGGGTTTGGGCGCGCCGGTGGGCACCGTGCTGGCCGGACCTCGGGACTTCATATCCAAAGCAGTGCGCTGCCGTAAAGCCTTAGGTGGGGGGATGCGACAAGCTGGTGTCCTTGCAGCAGCCGGAAAGCTGTCTTTGTTGGAGATGGTAGGACGGCTTGAGGAAGATCACCACAATGCCAAAACCTTTGCTCTGGGTGAGTGGTTCACCATCCTGTATTTAAGAAAAGGATAAATTAATCTGGGTGTTGTTGTCCGTCTCCAACTGAGGGATGCGGTGGCAGTGCTGTAGATTAAATATGACTGGAAGTATGAGATGTGACCATATAACGGATAAGAACGTCACAATAAATCAATTAACCACATGATAAATTAAAATTCCATAAATTTCAATTTGCATTCTCTCTAGTTCTTCCAAAATCTCAACAACTCTGATGCTTTGGTCTCAACTAGAGACTTTGTTTTTTCATTTTTAGATGTTTAAAATGTCTTCCGGTTCCAGTGTTAAATGTTCACTAGAATTCAGAATTTATTGATTTTTGAGAATGTGTTCTTGCGTTGTTATACCATTTCAATTATATTACTTGAAAAGTTTGATTAATATTGTTAATTGCAACAACTTCTGGGAAAAATTATCGTCCAACAAAATTTGTTATCACGACAGTCGTAGTAATGCTTTACATAGAACAGGAAAAGATTTTTGCTACAGATTGTTTTGCTAAACATGTTTGGATGTATTTCAGGATACTGTAGACAGTAAGCATGTTGTACAATGCATTATAATAAATTAGTTAAACATATGATTTGGAAAGAGTAGAAATTGTCACATGGAATGAAAAGTCATTTAAATTTTCCTCTGACATGTCATATATTTGAAATAAATAAACATTCGTGTTTTTCCTTCTACCAGCTCTGCTCGACTGCCAGCCCTCCCTGTTTGACGTGGACATGTCGGCTGTGGAGACCAACATCCTGCGTTTCAGAATAAAGGATCCTGCCTTGAGTCCCCAGGAGGTCTGTGCCCGCATGGGTCATGTCGGGGAGGGGGAAGAGGCAGCTCTGGGGCAGGGAGTCCAGGTTCTCATGTTCCCTCATTATGAGAACTCCATCAGGGCGGTGTGGCATCTTGGGATATCCCCTGAAGACACCCAGCTGGCTATCAAGAAAATACAGTTTGTGGCTGGTCAGCACTGGAACAAAAGAACCTGAGTGTCTGAATAATAACACTAACTATATTATATTAAAGGAGTAATCTTGGCAAGGACTCATATGTGCTAAAAAATGCAACTGGAAGATCTTTGAATTTTGACATTTAGTTTCTTTCTGTGCAACAGCTTTGTTATTTTTCAATAAATTTGATCTTCACCCTTTTCTCTTTTTTTGATTTTGAAATATTGAGTTACGCAAAGATTTTCAGTATGACGAATAAAACACTTATACATACGTATGTATAAGATTTGTTGGCTAAAAGAGGAGGATTTGCTGGAATAATTTCCTCTAAAGTAAATCAGCTTAATAGAAATAAAATAGAAATTGCTTTATAATTCATTCCAGAGTTTGTTTTTTTTACTTTGTTGACATGTGAGCACCAAATACTCAAAACACAGCCACTTGCATTTTGAAGTTTTTTTTTTATATATAAATATATAAATGGCAGCATTAACGACTAACTTTGGTTTTATCTAACTAAAGTATATTCCTCCACTTTGCTGTTTTCTTTTTGAAGGTCAGACTTGGGGAGTGATGTGCCTCAGAGGTTGTTGAAGACAATTGATTGAACTGGATTTTATTAAGAGTATGATACTAAAGGAATTGAATATATCCACTTTTCAAGTCATTTAAAAAACGTGTATAATTTCCTTTTATTTTAAATTTTTTCTCTGGAGTGATTGTGCAAGGCACTGGATATTCAAACATAAACTATTCAGTATCTTTGAATGATTTGTGCCAAAGTTAAATCACTATCTATGTGGATATGTTTACCTTCAGGTCATACTTTACCTTGCGTTTAACATACGGCCACTAGATGGCTCTAGTGCTTGGTGCTAGTAATAGTACCGTATGCTATAGTAAGCAAAAGTTGAAACACAGGATATGGTATATTATTCAGTAGCAGTATACAATATGATATTGTGAGATGTCACAAAAACCAACACATTGTTACTGTTTACGCTACATACAGTGAGAATTTGTGACAAAAGTACTGGCAGCGGTGGGATTCGAACCCACGCCATCGAAATGACTGGAGCCTAAATCCAGCGCCTTAGACCACTCGGCCACGCTACCCTACGCTCTCACATAGCCGTGAGACTTACATAAAAGCCTGAGGCCACACAGCTTGGTGTGTGCTGATGGTTTTCCTCTGATGGTCACTAACGTCAGGATTTTCACTGAACTCATCAGTTATATATCAGATATTATAAGGGCTTTCTAAAAGGCTTTCTGTCTTGATAAAAAAAATAGAAAGCAAAGCTAATTATTGGTGGCTGGAAACTTTTCCATGTTACTGAAAGTGAGCAGGAGTTTTTGTGAAAGACAAGTTTATTAGAAAGTCCAGATGAATGTTTTTTAACAAAAAGAACAGAAGACTTCTGTTTTTTTTCTTAATGTTTGGTTGCTCTGCATGAACCGAGATGCTTCCATAAAGACAGTCAACAATGTACATGCTGAAAGATTTGAAAGTGTATATTTGACAGATTTATTTGTGTCTCGATTATATCTGGGAATTAAATGGATAATTGGTAAAGGACTGTGTTTTTTCTGTTGTGTGAAGAAAATAATTTTCTTCAACTTTCTGAGAAAAAGGATTTCCGGTTGTCGGACATCATAAGCTCTTTATTCAGTGTAAAAGTCCGATTTTACAAAAACCACCAGATAAACTTTCACAGCCATGCGGAAAACAGTTTGTAACACAAGGAAAACAAAGAAAACCTTTCATTATAGTTGGTCCAAACAGTTGGCTTTATTTACAAAGTCTATCAAAGCTTTATTTATCACAGCACAAATTTACCCAACTAAATTTAAATTTGTATCCAAAATAGATTTTTTTTTTTTACCCCATAAACCATAATCTGAACACACAATTATCTTCTGACAGTAACAAGACAATATGTCATTCTTATCAAATATAAATATATATATATATTTATATATAGCACCACTATATCATGATTTTATTTGAGGGCTATTACATACAAAAGACCCGTGTTAGTATCTGGAGGGAGAGGGGGGCAGGGAGGACCACCAGGGACAAATTCAAGGGAAACCCATCAACACCAAGAGAACGAGTCAATCACCTAAAAACAGTCGGTCATTACTGGATCTTTAGAAATCCGTTCAAAACTAATTTACAGTTGATCTTCTTGGGCAAAATTTAGCTTCTAATTTTAATGAAACCTTCAAACTGCAGAGAAGCAGACCCGAGCTTCCCATTCCCAAAACTGTTGTCGGTTCCCGGTGGGGTTGGACTTCCAGATGCTCCTGACCACAGACGCCGACTGGAGGACGACCAACAACATCTAGAGCGACCCAGGACAGGGACGGTGTGTACGGGGGGGCCTGCAGCTCAGTACGTCTGTACAAAACTTTCTGCAAACGAGTCCAAATCATCACTTCTATGTCGTCGTCGTCCTGCACGGCTGACCCTGAGCAGCAGGGTCAGGCTGAGACTGGAGCGTTGACTTATCTACAAGAATCATTTCATAGGTCTAACAGAGACGTTCTCTTCTCTTCCTTCTTTAGCAGCAGCATCTTTTGGGACCAAAACATTAATGCTTTCAATCCTACCTCGAACAGAACTAATGTGCAGCGATTCGCACCCTTGTCCTTTATTGCTCATTTAAAAGCTGTTTCACATGAGCTGCATCCATCAGGAAACCACAGATCCTCCAGGGTCGGCAGAATACAACCGTGACGGCAGCGCACGCTGTTATCACAAGTCTTAAAGGAGGCGATCTCCTCTGATAAAAATTAAACCATAAATTCATTTGGAATCATTACAACCTATTTAAATTATTGCTGAAAGTGTTAGATGGGTCATTGCATCTGGTTGTGTGTTGTTTTTAGCAGCACTAAAAACAGAGACAGGTTCAGTAAACAAACTCCAAGCTAATCTTGGTTCCAAAGTTCATTTTAAATGTGATTAACAGTCGATTGCGTCGAACCAGATTTAATGCTGTTGCTTCTCCCTCAGATTCACAAACCTGCTCTCATATCTGAATAACATTTAAATCACAGAAGTCAAATATTTTCCACACTAATGACAAAAGAGAAAAAGTCGCTAAGTGCAGGTGCACCGATGGCTCAGACCTGCCCTTCATTCATATTTACATGACAACTCCATTGTATCTATGACCAAATTCTGAAAATCAGCCACTGTCAACTTTATCCTCTGCACAGGTCACGTCTGCACATGCTCAGTTAGTAACGCCATGCTGTTTCTAACTGAGCTACTTTCCAGGAAAGCGAGAAAAAAAGAAAAGAAGTAAAAATTGGTATTTGGCCAAAATCTGACTCAACAAATCAGGCTTCTTAAATATCCATGATCGACCAGAAAACCACAATCGGTGCACCGTACCACTAACAGAACTGTAACTGAAACAAAGAACTGAATTCTAGTCAGTTAGATTTAAAAAGAGAATTTGACATGGATTTGCTGACAGTGGAGGGGGCTGACGCATCGGTTCACTGCTTTGGCTCCAGAGAAGACTAGTGAATATGAAAACAATTCAAGTTCCCCAAAACCCTGCAGATCCTGAACCCACACCTCCCCCCATCCCTGGTCCAAAACAACAGCTACGGCTGCAGCTGAAGGAACACATCCTGAGAAGCGACTCTGAGCCTACGCGTGGACCTTCCACCGTCTGCCCTGCATCTCCATCCGGCGCCAATTCCATGGAAACCCCTGAATAATCAGTTAGAAGCTTCTGTTAGACAATCTATTCCTTACATTTCTATAATGATCTGAGAGGCTGCAGCTGGGATAAATTTTATTTCATATAACCAAACAATATAAGCTCTGGTATTGCATAACATTGACATGAGACGACCTGGTATGCAGGAGAAGGAATGGATGTGTTTGGTGTGGATCACTAAGGGATCGGGATGTGTTTGCATATGGCTGCCATCATCCGTCTCATCCTGTGGTTGATCTGTTAGCTGTCAGCATCACGAGGTAGAAGATAAACAGCTGCTAAAGTCTAGCTTAAACAACCCAAAGAGTCCCATCTTATTATATATGTATATTTATATATCTGTGTAGACTGTATGAATGTGAAAGTGGAGCTCTGTGTGTTCCTGCCTGTGGCCTGGACTGCAGGGGAAGCAGTGCATCATGTCGTTCTGTGGCTCAGATCACACACAGGAGCACAGGAAAAGAACGAAAACAAAAAACAAACACTAAATATTACCCAGATATTAATAATGGACATAATGAAAACAGCTTCTTTAGAGGGCTGCGGGATCGTTCCAGCCTGAGCGGAAAGGTTCCTCAGTAGAGCGCATTCAGTGTTTAATCGGTAAAGAAACAGTAAATGAGCCGACTCCACAGGAGCAGCGCAGCTCCCCCCTCCAAACACATTCCGTTCCAGTCTGATCACGCCACCGCCGCTACTAAGACCGTCAGCATCAGACTGAGGGAGGGCTGCTGGCAGCCTGTTCCCATGGAAACATCATGCAGAGTTAGCAACAACACTTTGGAAACACGACGGAATGGGCTGAAGGGTTTTTGGGGACAGTTAGGATTCAGAACATTCTGGGGATCTTGCACCAAAAGGTTTCCCCCAGCTTTTGTTGACGTCCTACCCACAAGCTGGTTGTCGTGGGAAACCAGCAGCTGTCTTTCGAACGAAAGGAAGAGGTTTTGTTGAGGGGAAGCTGCTGGGACTGAAACTGTCTAAACTTTGATCAGAAATCTCTTCCAGCCTCGAAGGTGGAAGAGATTTACACGCTGCGCTCTGTGGAACAAGCTGGAAACACAAAGAGCTGAAGAGTAATGCTGAGCTGCACTGGACCTCTACCAGTCTGTCTTATGTACATCTGGAACCTGGATTCCACAGACCTCTGAGTAAAAAAAAAAATTAAAAAATAAAAAGATTTTAAGAAACAACAAGTTACATTTCCCACACAGCCACTGAAGAAGTTAATGCAACAAAAACAAACACAAAAAAGAATAACCCCAAAAATAGTAGAAAATCAAATCAAATCTTCAAGTACTATAAACAAACCAAAACCCCGCCTGTCCGTACTGCTCCGAAGGAAAGGTCTCTCTGATCTGCCAAAAACCAACCGAAGCAACAACACAACTGAAGCTCTGGCTCAGTGACAGCTGCTCAGTGAGTCTGTGGGTCGGGTCGGGTCGGAGCTCAGAGCTCCGGTACCCACAACTGCCGGGCAGCAGCAGCTCAGACATGTTCCCGTTTGGGTTTCTCAGTAATCTTAGAGCCGGTCCGACAGGCTTCCAGATCTGTGTCGTCTCTTCCTGTCGGGGCCCCTTCACGGCTCCTGTTTGATGTAGTAGCTGCCTGAGCCGTTGCTTTCTTGGTCCGAGGTTCCCTGGGTGAAGGTGAACTCGTCCCCGTCGGCCGGGTCCTCCTTCATCCGCAGCAGAGACTCTGCAGGGGGACGGACAGCAGAGAGAGCAGGGATCAGACATGCTGCTGCATATGCAGCTCACTGCAAAAACACTAAATCTTACCAAGTATTTTTGGTCAAGTTTCCAGTGCAAATATCTTAGTACACTTGAAATAAGAACAATTATTCACAGGTAACTTTTCAGCTAGATACCGGAGCTTGTTTTAAGTCACTAATTCCTTAATATTGATGAAAATGTTCTCGTTCCATTGGTGGATTATTTCACTTATAACAAGAAATTTTTTTCATAAGTCAAACTATCCGCGAATGGATCTAGTACTTTTTTGTCAACATTAAGGAATTATTTACTTAACAAAAAGCAATTGTATGTTTTGGAAAAGTTACTTGTAAAATAGTTTTGACTTACTTCAAGTGTACTAACATATTTGCACGAGAAACTTGACCAAAAATACTTGGTAAGATTGAGTGTCTTTGCAATGCAGGCGCTCCACCGCCCCCTGGAGGTCAAGCACCGAGAACATCACATAAAACAGAAGTAAGAGGTTTTCTTAAAAGGAGCAGCGACGGGTTCAACCAGAGTCAGGCAGCAGCAGCAGCTGCCTGCGTCTCCACACAGAGGCCCCGCCTCCTGAGCCTCTGGGGCTCCTGGCCCAGCTCATGTATCAGTAGTGTGCCATTACCTGATTTGTGGATGGGGTGCAGGTGTGCTCGGGGCCGAGCAGGCCCCTGGACACAGTAAGTGGGTGGGCTGTGCTCTTCGTCTCCTGAGAAGCTGCTCCTCCTCCTGCCTGACTGACTGAAGGGCCGCCGACCAACCGGAATCTTCCTCTCTAAACACCAACCAGACTGGGGTCAGCTACCAGGGGCTTATTGCACACAGGGCTCAATTGAGCAGTTCAGTCATGAACCAAGAAGGAAAGTAAAAGGTTAGAGTCCAGGATGTGACCTTCAACGAAGCACTGCTGAGACGTTCATCCACTCTCCCATCTGAATAAGCCCCTGGTGAGCTGCTCTCACTGCCACCATTCATGTCCCTCCTACCTTTGCATTCTCTGTCCTTCCTTGCACACTTCTGTCCTACTTCTTCGTTCCTCTCTCCCTTTTGCTTCCAGTGTCTGTTATTTGCAGCATCTATATTTACATCCTGCTGTCTATGAAGTATCTCTGGGTTTCCCTCAGCGTGTTATCAGCCTGGCGGACCACCAGGCTTTTCTTGCCTCCCCACCAAACTAAGTGTCGTTTGCTTTATATAGGCTTATTTATACATCAGTATCATTAAAGACAAAATCATGTAGGGTTACAGTTGACACACTGAACTGGGTGTGCACCATCTTGGCCGCTGTCCTGGTCGTAGTTAGGTTGCCTGGCCGGTGTGTGTGTGTGTGTGTGTGTGTGCGTTTGTTTGTAATTCCTTGTGTGGACCATTTTCCAGATACAGACTATGTTGTGGGGACCCAGAAGGCAAGGACAAAACAGTGTTTCCCCTTGGGGACCGAAGCCTGGCCTCACAAGGGGAAACACTGTTTTTGGGCCAGGGGTCAGATTTAGGACCAAGGTGTGAATGGAGTTTTTGTTAGGATAAGGGTAAGGTTTAGGCTGTAGTTAGCCATGCATGTGTGCATGTGTTTGCGTGTGTGGATGGACGTTCCAGTGAAGTCTTTTTTTAAATCAGGTTGAATAGCTTCTTTTAGCACAACAAAAGGCTTTTACAACATCCAAGATGGAAAAACGAACAGTCAGCCTGACCAAATCTGAACTGGCTCTCTGTGTGTCGGCCTCAGACGGCTGGCTATCTCAAATTCTCCTGGATGTCATATAAACCTCTGGGCTACCTGCTGCCGTTTCCCTTCCCCATGATTTCTGTGGACCTGACCCAACGCTCTCAAATATCAAGGACTAATGCTGGGGGTGTAGGGCAGCTATCTGGAACAGTGTTCACAGACTTACTTACAAACACACACACACACACACACACACACACTTGCATAGCAATAAACACCTCCCAAATCTCCTCTCTCATGTGCAGAGGTTTTTTTTTTTCCTCCTTCAGCCAAAGAAAAAGGAGGGAAAAACAAAACAGGAAAGCAGGAGTTCACACAGAAACAGCACACAACCCCACCACCATTCTTGTCATTAATTTAAGTGTATTTAGGTTTGATCTTATTTTACTCCTCTAAACTTCTCATTATTTTTGGCCAAACAGTTTGACATTTGTCTCATTTGAATGTTGAATTTACCTCATAATTTTACTCTCACCAAATGAATACCGTAGAATATATTCTATGGTATTCTTAATTTGAAAACTGACTCAGAGGATGGGAAACGCTGGAAGATGTAAAGTCTGAGCCCACAGCACAGGCACCTGTTACTGCACATTATCATGATGACGTCCCAGTTATGCACTGACTGAAACCCAGAAAATTCAGGAAAACAATCACAGCGTAACACAACAACAGAAGCATCAAGGTAGCTGCACAGAACTCTGAAACAAAGACTCAAGAAGGGATCCCAGCAGGTGGCGCACTCAAAATATAGCCGGTATGTGAACAGCATGGGCCACTGAGCAAAGTCTGGTCAAAAGCAGCTCTAAGACATCAGTATGGTGGGATGCTATTGCAGAAATGATCATTCCTCTGAATTTAATTACAGTTAATTAATTTATTTTTTTTAGAAAATTTTCAATTCCAGTATGTTTCCATAGATACAATGAGTAAACTTGCATAAAAATCAGCAGTATAATTATGAAAAACTATTTCTACCCTGACTTAGTAGACACTTCAATGTCGTTGCTTTCATGTCATTCATCCATAACCGTACGCATCTGTATGGATTTCAGTTGACATCCAAAATGTCTCAGTGATATTAAACCAGCAGCTTTATACTTCATTCTCCTTCCTTCTATATTCACAGAGCTTCAACCTCTCTCTGTGTCACCATTTACAATCACTGCATTTGACTGGAACTGGGATTATTCTTTTACATATTTGTATATTTTTATCAATGTCTCACCCGATGTTGCATAATTAACCAAAAACACAAAGAAATAAAAACCAGAACAACTTTCTGGACTAACAGGAAGACATTTTTCCTAGGTACGCATTACCAACTGTTCATTTAGAAAGCTCTGATTGTGCTCAGAAAGTGTTGCACCTTTTTATTTTACGTTGCAGCTTTAATCCAAAACAGCTTCAATTCTTTTTTTCTCTTTAGAACTCTGCAAGAACACAATACAATCTTTATTGCCATTGTAACATTACACAATAAAATTTGAGTGCAATTCTCCAGATAAAAACGGTCTCATCTGGAAACATGACTAGATAATTACTTATATTGCACTTATCCATTGAGAAAACTATAATAGTCAGGAAAAATAGACAAGGTCAAACTAACCACTTGGCAGCATTCAGCGTGGTGATGGCAGCCAAACAAGAAACTTTATTTCTATTCTATCAGAAACTAGAATATTACTTTGTAGTTCACTGTTCATCTGCTGATTATACTGGTTTAAAAATAAAAACATTTGAACATCTTGTAGAAAACAGAGTAATTTGCTCAGTGAAGATCTGCCTATCAAAGCAGCCAGTCAATGAATAGGTCGATTTTTAAAACTATTAGGTGAAAACCGAAGAGTGTAATGCTCCAGAGGCTTTAACTAGACCATTTGGATATAGATGTCGGCTCCATCTCTGTCCTCCAGCTGCTGCAACTTCCATTTACAGAGCTGCCCAATTGTAATGGCTACATGCCTGCTGGTGCTTCCAGGTCAAATATAATATGAATGAATGAATGAATGAATGAATGAATGAATGAATGAATGAATGAATGAATGAATTCAAATACACATCGACTTGTTGACTAATTGAGAAAAATACTTTAAAAAATCATTTTGACCAGCAAAAACATCACCATCGTCATCATCATCATCAGCAGCAGCAGCAGCAGCGGCTCTTGCTTTGGTAGTAAAAGGACAGAACCCGGCGCTCCGGCAGCACCTCCACAAGATGCTGCACAGATGAACCAGAACCTTCTTCAGACCCACAGATCTGCCAAGCAAACTTCCGCCACGGTGTAGATCTGCTCCAGTTTGTTGACGAGGGTGAAAGCCGCACTGCTCCTCCTGAAGGTCAGAACCTCCCAACCAACACCAGGGAGTAGTAAACCTTCTCCCAGAGTCTGGGATCCATCGATGTCTCAAACAGACTTTTTTTTAAGTGGGATCAGCCTCAATGCCACATTTTCAACCACAATGCTGCAAAAACATATCGCCTTCAGCATCCACCACCGGCTCCTGGTGATGGACTCACTTCCCTTTTCCCTTTCTGAGTCGATATTTCTTGAGGCCAAACAAAAGTATTTCAACCTCATCTCTTCATTTTCCTCCCACTCTTCCTACAACTACATTAGGTCCACTGCCATTAACCCATTTGCTGTTTCTGGAGTTCCTCGAGATAACCAGCCCTTAACAGCCTTGTTCAGTTTGAAAGTTTCCACCACTGCAGCTGTCCACACACAGGTGGCGTTCCGACCCTGGAAGCCATATCTCCAGTGGAAGCCCCCCAAATGCAGCAACATCCCCCGTGACTTGACAGAAACTCTTCGACACCCTGACCTCTAATCTGAGTTTACCACTCAGCTGTTCACATTAGCACGGTGGTTTGGGTTAACACAAACCTAAAAGTCTGACACAATCCTTCCTGCTTCCGAGAGTTATCTCAACTATCAACTAGAATAAATGCTACTTTCCTCTTTTCCCTGCGCTGTGCAATGTGACACGTTGAGTCCAATAAAAACATTTTGCATAAGTTTCCAGCACCACAGTAGCGAGTGACAGGCGGAGGAAGAGGAAAGAAAGAGGAAGAGGAAAGACACCGAGCATGAAAGCATACTGACTTTTCTTCTGTCCTTTGTACTGAGGGGTCTTCTTCTTCTGCTTGGGAACAGACAGAGGCGTGTCTCTGTTACCTGAAAACAGAGACCAAAACTCAACTCGTGGCATCAATAAAGGACACAAAAAAAACAACACATAATGTAGCGTTTTTTTTTTTTTTTTTTAAATCAGGTTAGAATAGCTTCTTCTAGCACAACAGTAGGCTTTTCCAACATCCAATCAGATTATTTTTAGAAGCAGAAGTGAACTCCAGTTGGGCAGAGAGAAGCGGCTGTTTGCAGACATCGCTTGTGCATCAGATTTGTTGACGTAACAGAAACACAATACAAAGGTTCCGCTCTGAACTTTTGCATGTAAAAACAGAAAGTGCGATTTAACTTTTACTCATCAAAATTCATGTAACGTGTTGATTAAATTATAAATAAAAACATTTACATTTGTCATGTCACAGCTAGTACGTCATACAAATAATTTACACTGTTAAATGCAACATTTTACCTACATTTTATTTTGTGAGATTATTTAAAAAAAAAACATTTGGTCATATTTCATCCTTTCTGAATCTGAATGAACCTACAGCAGTCACCATGTCTTGAAATAACTCATGCAACAACACAAAATCTCTCCATAAATGGATAGTGCCATCACATTAACGCCTTGCAGTGTTCGTGAACTGATAAAAGATGTGCAAGTGAGTCGCTTTACTTTAGAGAGGTCTTATTGTTCAGGATCTCTGTGGGCTGATGCTGTTTTGGCATCGTCCCACGTTACTGAGTCTCGGTTCCTTCTGTCATGTCGTTGAACTCTGGAGCCGAAACGATGTCACAGAAATGTGAAGAATCAGAAGCATCTGAACCCTGCTGATGTCAGAGAAATGATGGAATCCAACTAACTGAATCATCAGCAGACCTGCTGATCGCCTGACTCTTTGATGCGCCATCATGTGTGTGTGCTTTTGAAGCAGGTAACTTGGATCCAGGTGCAGAAAGAGGAGGATGAGGGAACCAGGCTGCATGAGGTTCTTACTTTGTGAGGCGGGTGGTTGGAGCTGGTAGCCTGTCAGCTGACACCAGCCCACTGGGTAGAGGTCTGGTGACTCACAGTCCACCCACTGGTCATACTCGTCTTCCCACCCATCAAAGTGGATCCTCAGCAGCCGGTGCACGATTCTCGTCACCGTGGCAACACACACCAGCCGGGGCTCCATCAAATCTACGGCTTCCAGCTTCATGCCTATCCGGAAACCGTGATTGGGAACCTCCTGTAAGCCGCATGGTAGAGGCAGTTTACACACACCAAGGGAAGGAAAGGAACTGAATCAAGAGGTCACTTCTAACTCCAGAGGATAAAGAAGGCCAGTAAATCTTACCTTGTTAAAGAGTTTGACAGGTGCAGCTATTGAGCCCGTTTCTCTGAGGTAGTCAAACCATTTAAATGGCAGCTTAGTGTACCCTGGAGAACAGCCAAGCAAACAAAAGATCCAGTCAGAACCTCACATCTGTTAGTTTACGTTCACACAGCGGGAAAACACGACCCAAATCCAGCTTTTCACCGCAGTAGAAAACCAAAAAAAACCCAAAACTGATCGCCAACAGTTGCACTTTGTTTTCATCAGCTTCCCTTGTGTTGCTATGATCCTGTGATGATGTTGACGGCTCTGAATAACTGAGTTGATCCACAGACGGTGGTGTCCATTATTACACCTGTATAGAGAGCGCTGCTGTGTGACGTCTACAATCTTCTTCTGCAAAAGCGGGTCACTTTGGGGATGTAAAGTCTCACTATGGTCGTATTTAATAATATGAAGGACCATGCAAAAATAAATAAACTGCAGCAGAAAAAAAATTAAAGCATTAAGCCCTGCTGTGAACATAGCCTAATAAACCTAAAGAACTCTGAGCTCGTTTAGAAACAAGTAGAGATGTTAATATTCCACACAGCTGTGAGTTTTCAGAAATCAAGCTGTCAGAGTGGGTCGACTCCGATCCAAGTTGGACACAGCGATGCTCTATCAAATTCTATCAAACCATCTCTAAGTCTGTGTTTAGGGTTTTAAATCTTGCTGCTGGCTGGTCTCACACACATCATCTGTCCCTACATCTAGAGCCAGCTGGGCCCAGCTTACATATCAGCTGATGCAGACCTGTAACTACTTCTACTTATAAGTCAGGAGCAAGAAACCACTTGACTCAGGCTTGAAGTGATTTCTGAATGGAGCTACTGAACCACGTCGTTGGTTAAACTTGAATTGGGCCGAGAAACTGAAGTGTACCTTTTGGAGGCGTGAGTTCAATGCTGTTGATTTCACAAAAGCCGACGGGGAAGATGGAAGGAGACATGGCGTGGTAGCAGAACCAGTCTGATCCGTCGATGGCCTCAGAGCCATCGATACCAATCATGAGGTAACCATCTGCCAGCACCTGCAGAGCAACATGTCAATCAGGCTGCCTCTCAGAGGGAATCAAAATATGAAAACAAAATCAGTTGCTTTGTTCATCCACATTACATCAAGTGAACACGCTCACCTTTTTTACTGTGGCTACACAGATAGCAGAGAGGTTGAGGGGATCTATAGCTTCTAATTTCATCCCATCTTTGAACCATTCCTCACTTTGGTCAACATCTTTTATCTGGGATAATAATATTGATAGAACAGACACGTTTTAATAAAAGGTTTGATTGCATAATAAAATGGTACATTACATTCTCTATTAAGAAAGAACAGACAGTTTTAATAAACAATGGAAATCCCAGGAAGGTCAATGTCAATATATTACATTTACAATTCTGCATAAAGTTAGAACTTATTTCAGATCATTTCTTAAACGTAAACTTTATTTGTTTGAGGGGTAACTAACAGATCCCAGAGAGCAGCAGCAGTGCTTACGAGCACAGACACATAACCACATAGAAAACATCTTAAAAGTACAATTAGCAGGTTAAGTGTTATTGTTCAGGGTTAAGAGTTTCTGAAATCGGCATGGAGTAAAACGGTCGTAAGGACCAATCAGAGTTCAACAGGTGTACTGCCGCTGCAGCAATGTGCTTTATCTGCTTTGAGCTCTAGATCTCACATCTCAATCAGAGCCCAGATAGAGCCGCGCAGAGTGCAAATAATTGCTTAACCTATTCATTTAAACAGAAACCCTGATTTAAGGAGACGCCTCACCACACTTCATGACGCATGTCAAGACATTCTTACCTTCTGAAAGAGTTGTGCGGGGGCATCAACCTGTCCTTCAGCTTTCTTTGTGACATCTGAGGAAACAAAAGTGCTACATCAGCAAAAAGACTTAATGAATTGAACTAGTCCTGTCTGTAGCTCCGTTTCCATTGCAGAAGTGAGAAAATCTTTGCTGACATTCTGTTCAAGTCAAAACTTTCACAATTGCAGTGCTTCCATCAAATACAAAATTAAGTTAAAAACACACGTGAATAAGCCTGTTCATGCGGCAAGTCAGTAAAACTCATGGCAGCGATGGATGTAAACAGTTACATGAGATATATTCATAATTCAGTCATGGAGTTAGCACTCATCATCTATCAGCCAATCAGAGGGAAAGGGTGGAGGACTGTAACCTCCTGCTCCAACCACTGTGGAATATTTAGTAGTGATGAACTTTAATCACTGGATTTAATGCTCAGGTTCATCCTGAGCATTAAATCCAGTCTTGTGTATAGACTGTTTCTATACACAACCCAATGTGTATAGAAACAGTCGGCATGACTAACTATTGGATTTTATACACCAGAAATCAGGGATTTGGAAAGAAGACCCAGTACACTTAGCTGCATGGCCCAGTCTCAGAATGGACTGAAGTGCAAAGTGTGTGAGATATTTTCACCTCCTACCAGATCGTTTGAAGCGGTGTCCGATGCTGCGTGACCAGCCGATGTTGTGGATCAGAGGGCTGTACATGTGGCACCAGAAGTCATCAAGGCCATCGTCCTCATAGACCAGCCTGAGGCGTCCTCCGATCACCTGCTCCACCAGAGCCACCCGTGTCCGGCACAGGTAGTTCTTATCCACCACCTCCACCCTCATCAGCTTCTTAAATGGGAATTGCATGTTTTCACGAACCTGAAGTTGGGAAGATGACCAGAAATTTTCTGTATGGACTTAAGAGGTTGATTTAAGAAAGCATTTGGCAAAGCTAGACTGTCACCGTGGGAAGCTGCGTGTTTCACCTTGGCAGTAAAGTCCATTGGCAGTGTTTTGGCTCCAGTGAGACGCTTCACAAGAATGGGTTTCCAGTTAGAGTACTTATGCTGTATGCCTGGAGGTGAGAGGTGACAGATGTCACAGCAGCAGTTAGCACCAACGAGAAGGAGACTTGGCAGCTTCTAGATAAACGCTGAACAAGTGAGGAGCAATGCTCACTTTTTGGAGGTACGAGTGGTTTGTTGCTGGAGGCGCACCAGCCTACTGGATGCACCTCTGGGATGCACAGGTTACACCAGAAGTCTTTGCTGGTGTCATTGTCAAAGCCCTCATACCTCAGCAGTGCCTTGAACCCTGCAGAGCCACAGAGGAAAACCCTTTGCTTTAACATGGAAACAAATGGAATTTAAGTTTAACAGCTAGATTCGTCTTCTACATTATTTACTGTGCAAAAAACACTTCATTTTTATAAAACAGTCAGAAAAAAAAAACAGCCTTAAAAATCCACTGTCTGCTGTTTATTTCCTTTTTTCAACTTGACAATTTAACTAATTAACTAGTTTAATAATGAGAGTGAAGATTGTCAAATTAACTAATAAATAAATTATTTATGACAGAGTCAAAGCAAACATGGAAGAAGTCTTGACTTGCTGTTTGAAGCAGCCAATCAGAAGCCAGAGTCTCAGTTCTAATCCCGCCCACTGAGTTCGATTGGTGAAGTTGGTAACAGTTGAAATTCATTCACAACATGGTTCAGTCCAGGAACATGAAATAATTTATTAAATCATATCCAGTTTTTCAAATAAATTGAATGAATTTAATTGCAGAACATATAATTAATTCCATATTTAATAAATCTTATAGAATATTTTTATGTAGTTGTTCTATTTGTTGCCCTGCGACAGACTGGCGACCTGTCCAGGGTGACCCCGCCTCTCGTCCGATAGGCACCAGCAACTCCCGACCCCACTAGGGACAAAGGTGAACAGCTCATGGATGGATGGATGTTCTATTTGTGTACACCCTTTTCTTCTTGTCGGTAATATAACTTAAACAGAATCTGTAGACCGTTTGAATAGAAAAACTGGTTTCTGAGTTAAAAATCATTTCTGAATCGGAAGACACTGAAAGATTTGCATGTCTAATGTAGAGTCAACACTTTTTTCCTTTATAAAATACTGGCAAGCTCCATCTTCTTGCACCATCTGTGTACCTCCTCCACATACTAGAGAAATTATCCAGGGACTATCATTTGCACAGAAACTAGCTTGTTTTCTGACAGTCTTACCTGCTAGCTTTATAATTTCTGCAATCCAGTAGACCTTAGTGGAGAGGTTGGTGTCAGAGTTGGGCACTTCAATCCTCACTCCTTCCTCTATGTCTCCCCAGCATGTCCCCATTGGGGCCTGATGTTACACAGAAATCCGCACAACAATATTCATTCAAGAGAGTTTAGCTCATGGCTCTACAGTTGATATTCAGCTGTAACTTACATGCTTAAAGCAGCTGACGGGAGCTCCCATCGTGTTACTGCTGCAGATGTACCTTCCCCAGTCAAAGCTTTCTGCAGGAACGACTAGGAAGGTCCAGGGAAGGTGAAGGTCAAGCTACAACTCATACACTCATCAAATACAATCAATGCTTTCTGCTAACTTACCAGATTTAGACTTGGCTTGGTTCTGTTGGCTTGCTTGGTACTGGGCATAAGCTGCCAACTTTGCCATAAGAGGCTGTTTCTGTAAGACTTTAGCCTTCTTTGTCGGAGGCTTGCCCTTGTAGAACGAAACGAGCCAGGCATCAGCATCAGTGAACTGAAATACCAGGATTTGGCAAGCTCCTAATCTAGACAATTTACCTGAAGTCGTGCGAGAATGCTAGCTTTTTTTGAATTTGAGGAATAACTCCTGGAACAGGAAACGCTGCAGAAACGCTTGGTTTTGGAGTAAAAAGCGTCTCGAACACCAACCATTCCACACATCTCACATGTAGCTGGAGATATCACAAAAGAGATTACCTAAACATTTAATTCAACTGGGAAAGTTGAAAACATACCTCAAAGCAATATATATAAATAACTAATAACTGCCATTGCAATTGCTTAGACCAAGCAGATGAGTATAAAAACTAAGGCATCCCCTTTTATCATGCAAATGTCAGACCAAATATGTGAATGAGTAGCTGAAACATGACCGTGACAGGAGAAATGTCCATGGAAACCATGGAAACAAAGCTGATTGTTCCCGGTTCAGTTACTCTAAACTGTGGAACCATTACGGACACCTTCCATAAAGTGTTTAAAGAGAGAGAACTGAAATAATTCTAACTCAAAACAATAAATGCTTAAGAAAAGAGTTAAACAACCTAAGTGATCCCCGTCTAGAAGTGCCATTTCAATGTCAACGTCAAGATTCTCGAACAGGAGGCAAAGGAAGCAGTAGTTATGTACTGACCCATCCCAGCTTTGCCATCAGGGTAGGTGTAGACCTGTCCGTTGTTCTTGATGATGGGCAGGCTGGCTGGGATGGAGCGCACAACGTCATCCTCACTGTCCTCTGAGCTGGAGCTGCTGGTGGACTCCTCGCTGCAGCTGTCGTAGCCATCAAACATCCCGAATGAGTCCCGGCGCTTCCGCTCTGAACGTGCAGTGCGCTCAGCCTTGACAGGACAAACGGCAGAGATCAGAGGAAAAAAAAATGTCTACATAAATATCACGCATACATCATGATCCGTAAAACAGGCCCACTGGTTTTAGTTGCGTGATTTGTGATGCATCATTGTTGAATGATTACCTTCAAGCAAAATACAGACAGGTCATGGATTTTAAAGTCGACCGAGGATGCGACACATATTTGCATAAAAATACCTGCTGGAGTAGGAAGTATATTTTATGCAGTGAAAATTCAGAGATTTCCTTTAGTTCTGCAGGTTTTGGATCAAATAATAAAAATAATTCCCATAGTTAAAGCTGAGGCATCAATGACAATATTGACATCAATTGAAAATACAACAAAAAATAAAACTATTTGCTAAAGTCTGTGATAACTAAATCATACCAAACACATTTTGATGCACATATTATTAAAGCACGTCAATTGCAGCAATGGAATAAATTTGTGAAACATCAATTTCTCTATCTTTTGGACTGTTAACAGCCAGAAACAAACTGATAACCACAGTTCAAGTTTTTCCAAGTGAAGCAGGTGCAGCTGATGAATATTCATATGGTTCTGATCTCATCAAGAGAAAATCAATAAAGACTAGCATGGAAATAACTATTAGTGCATTTCACCAAAACAGGAACTTGGCATTGAAGCATAAAAAGAGATACTTATGTGACTGTTTAGTTTCAGCGGTTTTAAAAATAATGTTTAATTTAACCAGTGTGGTTAGGTTTGTACTATTTGGACAAGGAGCAAGTAAAGACTAATCAGTTTGCTAAACCACTGATGGCAACTGGACAGGGACAAACAGTGGGTCAGTTCACACTTCTACAAAGTCAGACCCTCATTTCATACCCAGGTTTTGCCAATCTGTCCTTTACCACGTGTATTTTATTAACTAACATATTAGTATACATTTAGTATACAAAAAAAGTCTCCAACATTACTAAATCTCTTGTGTAATTGACTTTTATAAAATGGTGATTTGCAGCTCTAAACGCGACTTTCTAAAGAACTAGACAGTGGTCAAACATTGCTTTTTGGACTGTAAAGTTTGCAGGATCCTGATGTGAAAGTTTCAAGTTATTCTGCTGCTCATGGTGAATAAGAGTTTAAAATTCAAAATAGTTTAAAAAAACATCGATTTTACATCAAAATGATCAATATAGCTTTACATTTTTAGTAGACAATTTGATATACTTTAACACTGACCAAAAAATTTAATCAAGCTTTCAAGAATAAAATTAAAACTACACTGGTCTATTCTGCATCTGTTTGGTCATTCCTACTAATCACAAAAATCCTGATTCCTTGTTCTATACATTTTAAAACATGTTTTGAATCGCAAGTCGATTCCAAACACATGAACAAATTTCAAGCATTTAGTGCCATCAAAACATTCCTACTTCCTCTTCAGTTTATTACAGGTGGAATTTGAGCCCACTAAAACATACAAAGATTCTGGGGAAATGTTCCTGCCATCAATTAGCGTCTAAATAAAAATATACATGAACAAAACAGAAGACTGCAACATTTAAGAAAAAAAAGGAAACAAACAAAAATAAGAGGAACTTTGAAACTAGCCTGTTATGCTAGTTCTGTCGAGAAGCACTAGCACAACTAGCTAGCGGAAATCGTTTCTTCTTTATTTTTTTCGCTAAAGAAGCACAGTTTTTATTGCGTTAAAATAAAACGCATAAATGTGTGTGTAAAGTTAAGGTTAATCTCGATCATTTTGGTTATGCCACAAAGCTTTTACGAGCGCTTTTAAATAAATAACGCTGTCAGAAGCATTAGCTTGCTAGCGTAACCGATAACAACAAAGGAGGAGCGCTAACTCAGGCCCAAACATGTCTCAAAGTCACTCACCAAATCCCGTGCGTCTTCCATCAGCCCCTCATATAGAAAAAATTTATCTTAGCTCTTCTTCTTGCTGTAAATTAAACTCCCGCGCTGTGGATAAAGCTGACTACAGAGTACGAAGGTCTAAATGAATACTAGTGAATAGGATATCAACAAATTACTCTGGCCCAACTGCGCATGAGTGAGCGTAACCTACTTTTCTTTGATTGGTCAATTCCGAATGGAGGTCATCGACAGATCCACAAACAAAACAGAGAAGTCTTTAAAGGAAACGAATGAATGGCCACCACAATTTAATCATAAACCGATGAAACAATGAAGAAAGAACATTATTTTATTGCATTGTGGTTATTATTCAGTTTACTTTAGAAATGTGCAATAAAAATAAAGATGCAATCTCTGTCAAATAAAATAAGTCATTTATTGTAATATAGGTCAATATAATATTTCTCTGAAGAACAATGTTTTATGGCAATGAACCACTTCATGTAACCTTTTTTTTTATTAAAGTGAACTGACTGTTCATTAAGCAATACTGCCTGACTTCTTTTCAAAAATATTAGATAAACTTTCATATATAATGAACAAAAAAAAGAAAATGCCTCAACCATTTTCCTTTAAGTAACCACTAAGTCTCACAACAGTGCATTTGAGGAATCTTAAACACAAATTTCCCTAACTTTTTCAGGCACAGCAGCACAGGGTGCAAGAACCCTAAAGCAAAACAAGGAACTGAAAATGGTTGGACAAACGGTGTTGCACTTGACACGTAGGGAAGGCTCCACATTGGGGATTTAAGCGGTTATGCACAGGACAAACATTCTTGCTCCTCCTGTTCATACAACCTGGACCAATGCAAAAGAGTGCTTAGTTAAAGCCGGAACACAGGAGGCATAATGTCATCATTTTCAACAGATACAATATTTAAGTCGCAAAAAAAAAAAAAATGCCTTTAAGTGTCTGTTTGGTCTCAGAGCAGCTCATCTTCTGCACCGTCATCCACACTTCCTGAGACTGAAGCAGCTTCTGAGGGACAAAAGACAAACATGTCAGAAGTCACATCCCATTAGAAAGAGCCTGTCTGCCTGTGACATGACTGAAGCTGAAATGCAGGTTTTCCACCTAATGAGTACCATCAAACAGCTAAAAACTCCATCTGAAGCATTTCCCACCTAACAAGACAATGTTAATTACCCTCAATTACACACCTTTGAGGGTATTTTAAAAATATATATTTTTTATATTTTTCCAGATTTAAGTTTCTAGGGTTTTGTCCTCATGTGGTGACTTAGAACCTGCTTGAATAATATTCTCCAAAAGATAAGAAAAATTAACCACAATGCAAGTTTTCATCTCAAACATAGAAAGTAATCACTGAACACAGCAAGATTTTGGGTTTTCAGTGATAAACATAGGATTTATTCTGAATACTATATGAGCTGTTTACAGACTTCGGTTAGTGTATTTTGGTGTGTGTGTACATACATACACCCCTCTTTACACGTACCTCCAGTTTTTCCACTCACCTGACAAACTGATACATGACAGACTAAGCTCTGAAGTTGCTCCTAACACATCATCCTGCAAGGAGACAACAAATCCACTTGAAGATGTTTTCAAATAGTCAGGTTTAAAAGAAATGTATTGTAAGTTCATGCTGGGCCATGAAGCCCAAAACTGATCTAGGAGTGAAAAAAAAAAACATGCCAGTTCTTGTAAAACCTCTGGAGACATTTAAGTTTAATTCACACATTGTTTTAAAGACTCACCAACATCCTTTGCAAACAGCCTAGATTGTCCCCTTCTGCCTTCTCATTAAATGTTTCCTGGAAGCTGACAGCATGGCCCAGTCGTATGAGCTCCTCACCGATATCCACAGCCTAAATGAAACAGATTTAATATTTTGTTTCAAACAAAAAAGAAGTTCACATCTTGGTCATTTCACCCTTTCATATTTAATACCTTTCGATTTTAGTCTTAAAGCACTATTGTTTTCCTTTGTGAAATGGTGCTGTCAACTGTGGAATATTTTGTACCAACTATCACCTACTTATGTTATAGTTACTCACCTACTTTGACAAAAGTAAAAGTAATCTAACTAAGGAAATGTGCTCCTCTGACTAATCATTACAGCAATATTTAGAATGTTAAAATTAAGACCCTATTCAAAAACTTTGAAATCAAATTCAGATATTTGATCTACTCCTCTCCATTCCTGCTACCGGGTCTCATGATTCACTAAAAATATGTTCCTTTGAATATCTGGCTGTTGAGGTGAAGGCACATGTTTTAAGCGGCTCACTTAAAATGTTTGGTTTGACTCAACATCTTAAAACGGTCAATACACAAATTGGGGCATACTGTGTATTTGATCATCAGTAAAGGTTTTTGTGACTGATGTCGATCTATCTAACCATTTTTTCGTTATTTTTGAAAACATCATTTCTACTGACTCATTGAACCAAAGAGCTGTTTCAGTGAGAATAGGTTTTTTAGTTCAACCGTGGAGGTGAAAGTCTTTCACCTCCCCTTCATCTTGTAACTCAGTAAATGAGTAAATGGATAACGTTCATCCTAAAATTTAAAATATCATGGATTCCTTTGCTCACATTAAGTGACAGTTGATTCTGGTAGGAAGAAATCATGTAAAGAGAATAGCCCTCTTGCTATAATGTGATGTAAAAATAAACTTGCCTTGTTTTTGTGAAATATAATAACCTAACTCATAGCAACCTAAGCAAGGTGAGTAACTTAATACGTTACTTACCTAATAATTTGCATCTAACTAATTTGGTTAGCTCCTACACTCATGAAAACATTAAGACACCTTGTTACATCTTCAGTTCTTTGTCAACAAATGTTGAAGATAATAGCTTTAATTTATCTTTGGATAAAAAGTGATTTAATTGTACTTAGCAACAAAAAACTTAACAGGCTACAGCGGATAAAATGAACAAATGTCATCGATTTCTAAAAACCTAAAAAACGACAAACACTTTAAAATGTAAACTTTAACAAATTGTATACGATGAAATTCAATTATATGTGAAATTAGAGCATTTTTGTTTATCTTCATAATTCATGAAAATAAACTAACAAAGAAAAAAAAACTTATTTAGCAATAAGTTGGTGCAACAGAGCTAAACAGCAATGCGAAGATCTGAAATACGTGAACAAATTCACAAATGGATGAACTCGTCTGGATAAATAAAGCATAAAAAACTAACTAACCATTCCTTTGCTGTTGTCATAGAGTTTAACACTGGGCCAGGACGAGACTTCGGAGTGGGAGTAACTGCAGAGTTTGGCCTGCAGGGGTCTCCAGTTAGCACAGTGTGTCAACTGTTCAAATATGTCCAGAGCTGCTTCAGTCCAAGCCTCTCCTGAATGAGAAAACAGAAACATGTCTGTAGGCACAGCATCTATAGCGACATCTGTAGTCAATGTAAAAGAGAATAACAAGAAGCTTCTAATTGTTTTTTAATATTTAAACCTTAAACATTGTGTGAGAAGAGACATAATCTTTTGTTCTGTCCAACATAAAGGTTTTGGATTAAGTTAGGATTACCTACACTACACTTGCTACACTTCTGATATTTGACAAAGAATTTTAATAATTAAAAAAAAAAAGTCATAAGTTTAATATGTTCTAAGGTGACTATGGCTGTCAAAAATCCAGACAACAATGTCATGGCTTTGCAAGATTCTGATACTTTAATTCACAACTTCTGAGTCAAATGGAGGTCTTCTTGTGGATGGATGAAGGAAACATTGAACCAACTGCTCAACACATCAGGCAAGAAGTTAAAGTTTCAACAAAAGTGGGTCTTTAAAATAAACAGTGACCTTCAGCATTCCACCAGATTACCAACAAAGTGGCTTATGAACAACAAAGGCACAACATTTGACTCTAATATTACAATTTAAAAAGGTAAATCTACCAAATACTGATGAAACATGGAGAAACTTTGGAATATGAAGAGACATTTGTTTAAAAAGAATCTCTAAAACAGTTCTCTCTCTCATTCTTTCATTTAGGAAATAAAAATATGTTTGTTGTCCTAACTGAATATAGTCTGAATTGATGTCAGACAAAAAGGTTGTAGGTCTTTTTGTATGAAGTATGCAGAAATCTGGCTTCAACTGCGTGTATGTGAATGTAATTCTAATTGGGGTGAATATTTTACCTTTTGGCCTCACTCCTGCTAAGCTGCACTCAATAGCTTGGAATGGTAAGCTGAGGAAGTCGCTCCTGGAATTTTAGTGGAGCAAAAGCAAGAAGCTGTTATTAAGTTTTGAAGCAGGTACTGCATGCGAATGAGCTCTTGGCAGCAGCTGTGGAGCACAGGACAAAAACTTGGCTGAGTTAAAGCACCCTGCAGGAAAGTGGAGACATGAAAGTTCACTGCACTTCAATAAAATCCATTTCTCTCACACAGATGATGCTCCAGATGTAAAGAGGCAATATTATGCATTTTCCACAAAGTGCCAATTTACAGCACAATCAAGTAACTAAGTTATCATCAACTGTCAAATATGACTTAAAAGAAATGTGACTTTGTAATTTAACACCTGGAAATTGGCCCTCTGTCTAAAGCTCTGCCTTCAGGAAATCATCATTATCTTCTTCTTCTTCTTTTCTATCATGGCGGATCGCAAACAACTTTAAGATGCATACCGCCACCTACTGTACATGAGTGTGTAGCAACAGTATTCTACATCAGTCAGATTCTATTTTTTAATTTCGTATTTTGAAGATAAATAAATAATGCATTTCTTAATATGTAAATATCCATTATATTTCCATCATTTCCCAGTATTCCTTTCAGAATCCATTCTCAATCTATCCTTCCAGCTATTCTTCTCAATTTCTCCCTTTCACATTCATATGCTTTACAGTTCATCAATACATGTTCTACGTTTTCTTTCTCTCCACATTCATCACACATATTGTTATTTTTCTTCCCTATTAAATATAAAGTATCATTTAAATATGTATGACCTACCCTTAATCTAATCATTATTATTTCTTCCCTTCTATTTCTCTCCTTAATATTTTTACTTAATATTGACTTCTGCATTTTATATAATTTCCTTCCTTTCTTATCTTCATTCCACCTTTTTTGCCATATTTCCATTTCTTTATTCCTAATAATTGATTTCCCTTCCCTTTTCCCAATAGGTATTTTAATCGTTATTGCCTGATCTAAAGCCCTTTTTGCTAATTTATCTGCCCTTTCGTTGCCTTTTACACCTTCATGAGCTGGCACCCAACAGAACCAAATATCAATGCCACCTCTATATTGTCTAAATAAGCTATTTTGAATTTCAAGTACTAGATCTTTCCTATCATTTCCTTCTCCCTGAATACTTTCTATTACTGCTTTGGAATCTGTGCATAGCACCACTCTGTCTGGACGAACCTCCTCTACCCACTGTAAGCTGATGACAGCTGCCACCATTTCTGCTGTGAATACAGATAGTTGATCAAATATTCTTTTAGAAATGTCAATGTTAAACTCTGGTATATATATTCCTATTCCCACACGACCTTTTAAATTCTTAGAACCATCTGTATATATTTTAAGATAATTATAATACGAGTTTCAGTCTTTACCCCTATTTCATTTATATTCCAATCATTTTTCATTTTAAGGAGTTTCGTGTCAACATTTACCTCCGGAAAAATCCATGGAGGACAAACACTAATGGGATTAAATTGAGCTATTTCTTTATCTTCTAATCCATACATTTTAATCAATTTGTTTATGATCCATCCAAATCCATTACTCTGGAACTTTGAATATTCCCAACAAAATGTCAAAATTGTTGAATTTACATTTCCATCCTTACTGCTTCTTATTTTCATCCAATATGTCAGAGCTAATTTTATTCTTCTCATTTCCAGTGGAGTCTCTCCAGTCTCTATTAGAAGAGCATTAATAGGTGTTGTTTTGACTACTCCTGTACATATACGTAACGCCCTATTTTGTAATGTATCTATTTTTTGTAATGTTGTTTTAGCTGCTACTCCATATATAAAACTACCATAATCTATTATTGATCTCATGAGAGGCCTATATATATTTAATAACGACTGTCTATCTGCACCCCAATTATTTCCAGCCACAGATTTTAGTAAATTTATAACTTTCTGACATTTAGTTTCCAGATTATCTATATGTGTTTTCCATGTATATGATTGATCCAACCATATTCCCAGATATTTAAATTCTGCTACCCTTTCCAACGGCTGTTCATATAATGTTATTATTCCTGTATCAATATTTTTCTTATTTGTAAAAACCATATAACAAGATTTGCTTGTTGATAATTTAAAACCCCATTCATAGGACCGTTTTTCTACTTTACTAATTGCTTTCTCAATATTTCCTACCACATGTTTTAGATTCTTTCCTCTCATCCATATGGCCCCGTCATCAGCATATAATGCAGATTTTATACCTTCATCTGTTTCAGAAAATATATCATTAATCATGATATTAAATAGTATTGGGCTAATTGCACTACCTTGTGGAATTCCATTTTCAACATTAAATTCTGTTGAGTAATCATTTCCAATCTTCACTCTTATTTTTCTATCCATCAAAAAATTTGCTATCGAATTATACATCTTCCCACCTATTCCCATCTGCTTAATTTTTATAAGTAGTCCTTCTCTCCATAATGAATCATAAGCTTTTTCTTTATCAAAAATACTATAATCATAATCTCTTTCATTTTTAAAGCTTTCTCTGTCATTACTGACTCTAGTTAGTGCATCCATTGTTGATCTCCCTTTCCTAAAGCCACACTGATTTTTATTAATTAATTTCTTATGTTCAAGAATAAATTCTAGTCTATTAACTATTATTTTCTCCATCCACTTACTTAAATGTGATGTTAACGCTATTGGTCTATAATTATTTGGATTTATAGGATCTTTCCCTGGTTTATTAAACAGTAGAAATATTGCCCTCTTCTAGCTATTTGGAATTAAACCTTCTTTCCATATTTTATTAAACAGTTTTAATATTAATTCTAATGTTACTTCAGGAATCTGTCGAAACATAGCATAACATAGCTGATCCTCCCCTGGAACTGAATATCCTGTCCCTTTCAATACTGTTTTAATTTCTTTCATGGTTATATTCATGTCTAATGTTGAGATATATGTCTGACTTTTTCCCAATATATTTTTATGCTTACCTATTTTTTGAATCTTCTGTCGTCTATTAATATCTGAAAGATGTTCGCCACTATGAACTGCAGCAAATGACTCACCTAATACATCTGCTTTATCTTTATTTAACACTACTATTTCCTGATCTCTAACTAAGGCTGGTATTTTAACATCATTCCTTTTCCCAATCATTTTCCTAAACATTGACCAAACATTCTGTAATTTTATTTCTGAACCTATTGATGAACAATATTCTCTCCACGTTTCATTTTTAGCGTCCTTAACAGTTTTCCGAGCCACTGCTCTTTTCCTTTTATATTCAATAAGAGTTTCGATTGTTAAATTTTTCTGCAGTATTTTAAATGCCCTGTTACGATCTTTAACTACTCTAGTACATTCATCATTCCACCAAGGAACTACTTTTTTCTTCCCTTTTATTATTATTTTCGGTATGCTTGAATTTGCAGCATTTAAAATATGTTCTGTTATTTGACTTGTACATTCTTCTATATTGCCTTTTAATGTAACCAAATGTCTGCTTTTCGCACAATTTATTTTAAATTTTTGCCAATCAGCTTTATTAAAACACCATCTTGTGATTCTGACATCTTCTTGCCTCATTATATTATCATTAATTATTGTACTCACTGGAAAGTTATCACTCCCTATTGTGGATTCCCTGTTGACGTCCTATTCACATGAACTAACAAGACAGTCAGATACTAATGTAATATCAAGACATCAGACTGTACTTTTATGTATATTTATTCTTGTACCTTTTCCCTTGTTTAGACAAACTAGTGATCTTTCATCCATTATTTCTTCAATTATGTTGCCATTTTGATCCGTCTTCTTGCTACCCCAAAGACTACTGTGGGCATTAAAATCACCACACCATAACTCTCTTCTATGTAATTTCCCAGCCATTTCCTTAAGCATTTTACAATCTAGTTTTTTACATGGATTATAATAATTTATCATCTTAATATTCCCATGTTTTCTTAAATTAAATATTTCTATAATTACATATTCTAATTCATCACTCATTGAGATTTTCTTATAAGCTATTCCATCTTTAATTAAAGTAGCACATCCTCCTGCACTACCATTACTTCTATCCTGCCTTTCCATCCTATACCCAGGAATCTTAAAATCTAGGTTTGGTTTTAACCATGTTTCTTGAATACATATAATATCAGGGATCATTTCTAATTCATAAATATACTTTTTAAATTCTTGTCCATTGGCTATTAAGCTTCTAGCATTCCATTGAAGGATATGTAAAACCATTGAAAACGCTTGAATCCTAATCCTGAGTGTTTTCTGTAGTTTCAGTGGCACTCAAAATGGTATGTATTTGATCTGCTTGTATTTCTTTCAGATCTAAAAATCTTCCAGCTGCTGTTACAATAGCTTTTATTTTATCACTTTTCTTCTTCATTTGCACTGTTACATTAATGATATGGCATACAAATGCTACAAAGTTTTCTTTTTTCACATCCATTGTATTATCGTCTATTCTACATTTATGCAAGCATGCATTTTGGATATTTGTATTTGGAACCAAGATTTGTCTCTGACCGGTCTGCACTTGATTTGTATTCCAAGCTGTGTTTCTTTGACCTGTTTCTCCCATTCCTCTATCACTGTCTTTCTTTACTCTTTTTAAAGCTTCAGCATATGAAATTCTTTCTATTATTTTAATTCTTTGAGCTTCCTTTTGTATTTGGCATCCACCATATGCTGCGCTGTGTTCTCCTCCACAATTACAACATTTAATTTTCGCATCTTTCTCACATTTTCTATATTCATGTGGATCTCCACATCTTGCACACCTGATTTTTCCTTTGCATTCCTTTGCAGTGTGTCCCATTCTTTGACACTTAAACACCTGAGGGGTTTAGGGATATACTCTCTGACTCTATAGTTCATGTAACCCAGCTGGATATTTCCTGGCACAATATTTTCAAACTGTAAAATTACTGCCATAGTGTCTTTAAGTTCCCCATCTCTTTTACTTTTAATCCTAGTGGCACCTGTTATTTTCCCTCCTTTGATTTCTTTTTTCACATCCTCCATTGTCATTTCAAGCGGAACTCCTGAAATTACTCCTCTCAGCCTTGCTAACAATCCTGGGATATGAATTTTAACTCTTTCCCCCATCAGGGTTTTCATTTTCATTATCTTCTGTTGCTGTGATTCGCTGTTAGCATGTATTAGCACTCTTCTGTTGTTCATGATTCTAACCATTTAAATTTTTCCTATTTCTGCCTCTATTGCTTTGGTTAGTTGTATGGGATGTATAGCTCCCCCCTCTTGCTTGAATTCTACCATAACTTTAAATTCTACTTCTAAATTAACATTACCCTGTTCTTGTGAGTTCGCCCTTTTGTTTGTTTTTGTCCTTTTGCTAATGTCTGCTCTTGCCTCACTTTCTTCTGACCAACTTCTTGCTCTTTCTTGTCTTTTCCTAATTGTTCTTTTCATTCGTGATGAACTAGAAATCATTCAATCCATCTCATTCCCACTATTTCCTCCTGATGTAGAAGCCATGTTACTACAGTCAATATACAGCTTATGCGATCCGCCAAAACTCTTAGTCCTACTGCCTTGTTTGTTTGTTCTGTCAGTCTCCTTCCACCAAGTCGAAAGTCCTCCCAGAACACTTTTGGTCTCAGGAAGTCATCACAACATGGCTCCTCTTTTAACCCTTTAACAATGTTTTTTACCAGCGTTGCTCTGAGAAGTAGCTTTTATAATGAGCTCAGCAGATGTGCAGTTCCACCAGGTGTTTGCTAATTGCTGCTAGTCTGAAAGAGCTGAGTTAGGGAGCTGCGAGGGACGACTCTGAGGTGGTAGCTTGGAAACTGCAGCTCTGATGAGGAGCTCAAAGGTGGCTCTATGTCCAACCAGGTGTTTTGCGGAGCTAATTGGTTGCCAGGGAGATTAAAGGATAACAAAAAAAATCAAGACAATCCTTTTGACGAAGGATTAACATTATTATACGATGGAAAGCTCAAAAAAGTTGACTTTACATAATACTGCCCCTTTCAGATAATTATGACACATCCCCCGACAGTCACTGATTTGTTAGCTCGGAAAACCCAAGTGCATTGTTCTAGAGGCCATGGTTCTGTAACGGTGCTAGCATCCATGAGATCACTACCAAGCTCTTCCCATGGAATTCAGGTTTGAGTATTCACCTTTCTCAGAATCATCCTTAGGATTAGAGGTAACCTTCAGATTGAGAAAAGTTAACAATTATCTTGTAAATCTTAAGTCTCTTTCTTACCAAGCTTAAAGCTGATGGTCTGTAAAGGATCAGGTATGTGATCAAACACTCACTTCACTTAATGAGATCCAAATCAGTTTAGAGCCCATATTTAAAGCTTAAACAAACCTACTATTAAAAAAAATCTATAAAGTATTATAAGGGGTTAAACTTATAAATTCAGCTGGGAATCAAATCATGTTTGTTCCCTCTAGAGAAAAGTCCACCTTACAATCATGGCATCTCTTACCTGAGGGGGCGCAGGCTGTCCCTGGAAAGCTCCCCGTTGTCCCCGAAGTCTACATAGTAAAGGTCCACCAGTCCAGATCCCAGAAACCCCAGCACCCTGGCCCTGTTCCATGTGTTGTAGTCTCGATACGGAGCAGCCACAATGTCTCCAACCAAAATGCTATCCATCCGCTGCTCCTGCAGACTCACAACAACAGCTGCATTAACGTTTATTTAACAAATGTATGTAGACAGTTCTGGTGTTCCAGGCCTTTCTAGACCTCTGGTCCTTCAGACATGAAGACTTCTAGGAACATTTACGAAAGAATACATCGATTTAGGAGCTCAGTTAGCCAGTTAGTTCAGTGGTTAAAGTTTCTCACTAGTAAATATTCTAATCAGCAAATAGTGACAGGAAAACAATGTGTACAGCAAGCCGTCACAAAGTGGTGGGTCGGGTCGGGCCGACACTGGAAGGGTCCCTAGAAAGACTAATCATGGTTCTCTGTCTTCCATTAGGTGGATGGAAGACAAAGTAACAGCACATCTGACTAAATTGTATTAGAGGGGAAATATAACGCAATTTTATTTCACCCTTTCATACTTTCTGTTGTGTACTTTCAGTGTCTAGGACTGCAGAAAGGTTCTATTTAGTGTCTCCCAGTGCTGCGTTTTCAGTTTTGTTCCTATTTTCTTCCATTTTTTGAACTATTACATCACAGTATTTGCTCTGGAACTTCAAAACAAGGTCATGGACTTCCAGCTAAGCAACTTCTTTTGTATTTCTCACAGCAATTTTGTAGTCCAAACTCCAAGATGCTGAAGCTATAAGTGGATGAGTTAAAACGTAACTCAATTCATCATACCCCCAGCATCAGAGAGTCTTCAAAGTGTATGGTTAAATAGTACTTTTTCTTGATCTTATTGAGTTTTTTCTGACTATGGAAATGACAGACACAGCAAAGCAGTAAGCTGCAAACTTTATTTTACAAATAAATGTATTATGTCCTGCTCCTTGTTTTCATAGCAGTAGCATTTTGCTTTCTGTAGTGTAGTGATACTTAGAAATACACTCAAAAGACATGAATGGAAACACGGCTAGAGCTGCAAAGAAGCTACTGTCAACAGTATCCGTTAATAACAACTGATGCTTCTTCAATGAACTGCTAGCTTACCTTTGACCATGTTTAACTCCGCACATGTACTTACTGTGGGGTTTTCATTTGTATAGAAGTTGTTCATCTCCTCTGTCAGCTTGTCCAGCTGGAGGGAGCGAACGCCCAGAATCTGGATCCAAAAGTGGTTTGGGTTTTCCGATGCAGACACATAAACCTCTAAGTGTTCATCAGGCTGGAAGCTCAGGTCTGGACTGGGAACTGGGGCACACAGAAGAAATCAAAATCCTTTGTGTCAAACAACTGGAGTTGTTTGACACAATGTATAAATGTATAAACTAAAACAGGTAGAGTTGCTGAGACATGATTAAAGTGAGCTGACTTTCAAACTTGGACACTTCAGAGAGTGTATCTGTGGACAAGCTGCTCTCCTCTTCCTGCTCATCTGTGCCTTTCAGCCCCTTCGTCTCGAGAAGTATACATTCAGTCGTGGCTTCTGTGGACTGAACAACTCCATTATTCTCCGTGTAGGAGACAGGGTCATTGTTGTTCAGGCCAATTAGGCATTTGGGTTCCATGCTGCAGGGATCTGGATTCACGACTTTATGTCCACGTTTCTGGCGAAGGGCAGATGACTGCGAGATCTTTGACCTCACCACTGCATCCGCTCCAATTCGTTCTAGAATCATCTCCTGCAAAAATATGGCAGTGAGTCTAACTCTAAATAAAGAGTTGAAGTTATAAAATTCAAATGAGTCGTCCACCTTGGCCTGCTTGACCTCCTGTTTGCTCCCGGTGATGGTCACACTCCCCTTTTCTTCAGGGCTGTGCTTTTTTTTTCTGGAACAAACTATTCTGGCTCCTGTTTTTCTTGTGATTAGTTTCAAACCCTCACCACCACGTCCTGTAACACACATACAGATACGCACACGCAGGCACACACACACACACAACTACTAGTTGCAAAATATTCAATAAAAGCAGGCAGCTTTAACCTGTAGGATTCCATGAGGCTTCCTCGGCCCATTATTGTTTGCATTTTCTATACTACACCCAAGCAATATTATTGAGACTTTCAATAAACTCTTAGCAGTTTTATGTCAGTGACGTTCCGCTGTGCCCGTTTCTTAAACCACATCAGTTCAAAAACGTATTGTATTGATCGTGTTGTTATTGTATTGACTAACTCAGACAAAAAAAAATGGCGGCCTCCTAGTCGTCTTTTTTTAATTCTAGTAAAACAGAAACAATAAATGCAGCTCTATCTAAAATACACTTCCATAACAGCTACATCTACAAACTCCAGCAATAACATGATAAATGCTCACAAAGATGATTCACCAAAATTAGCCACTAGCTAAATTCTAATAGCACACCATGAAAATTGGGTTACCCAAAGTCTCATCAGTAAAGGAAAAAAGACCTTAAGGAAAACAAGTTAACTCTATAAATGAGAGTACCTATAACACGTCCAAAGGCGTTCTGAGGAACATCTAAAACCTCCACTGTTGGCTCACAGTCCGTAGCCAGGTTCTCCAGGACACAGTGGGCCAACAGGACCTGCTCCTTTGAGCCCTGGATCTGGACACACACAGCGGCCTTAAGGCCAGTTTCCTCCGAGTATGACGCGACTCTCACATGAGCTCCAGACTTCTGGCTCACCTACAAAACAGCAACAGAAAGAGGCAAGAGCTTACAGAGTGGATGAACCACTGTGTCCTTGAGACATGTACCAGATAAAGGGTAAAACATGACAACTGTGTTGTTCAGTTTTGAGAAAATAACAGGCCAAGGCCCTGTCCACACGGAGATGATTTTAGGTGTATTCACAAAATGTTTTTTGCTGTTTGGGCCAAGCGTCCACTTGGATTCAGCGTCATAGGAGACCAGAAACGATCATTTATGAAACCTTTGCAGTTTCATGTTTTCTGGTGGTCGGGTCTTATTTTTTTTTAAAACATCGATGTTGATGTTCCATCTAAATCTCTAACACTTTCACAAATAACAAATATGGTGCAGTTCTGGCCATGTTACATCACCACCTACTACTTTGTTGTTGTGTGGTGCTGCATTCTGTCATGTGGACACATTTTTTTCTTTCTTAACAATTTACAAAGATATTCCATGCTTGTCTCTGTGTGGAGAGGGTTCAAATCTATTCTGAGGCTTGTAATGAAAATTAGTGTAAACAGCTCTGCTCAGGTTTGAATCAATACTCCAAAATAGAGCTTAGATCAGGCCTAAAAAATTTAACTCGACCCAGTCAGAGCCCGCAGTCATTGTGTTCGAGTCCAGTCCAATCCAACTAATTAACCTTTAATTATGGGCCGGACGCCAAAGTAAACTCGACATATTTTACATACAATTTTATTGCTTTCATGTTTAGACAACCATTTGAGTAAGCGACTCCTGTTTATAGCTTTTGTTTAACATCTTCCGGCTCTATCTTGTCGCTTGTTGTCACCGCAGGGTGAGTCAGATGCAAATCATCAAGGATGTGTGACTGATAGGATTCTATCACCGCCGCGCTTTTTATAGTGTGACCAACTTCTCCACACTACCTACTTTCTTTATTTCCTGATCAAAGTAAACTACCTAGGCCTCTATTTACACTATAAAAAGTAGACTCCGTAAAGACAAAATAAGATGAACGAAGGTGTGAACTACTTACCACATCCAGAAATGTAGCATGGCATCTGGAGATGTTTCTATACACTTCTATAGGAAGAATCATTTTGGACTCCTCAGTGTCTGGCTCCTGACCTGTCAGGATATCAGAGAATAAAAAATACTCAGTGGTTGATTATCTATTCATTCATATGCGTTTGTTTCATAAAGGTACCAACTTACTGCTGCTGCCGTTGCAGATATGGCGATAAACAATGTAGCCTATCGTAGCTCCAACAGACAGACCTGCAGCCAGAGCTACCATTTTCCCTTTGGGTCCGTCCTTCACAGCATCCATGACGTAACGCACACTCAGCGGGATGCTACACCTGAGACAGGACACAAGGGCATTAACAGCTCTCTCCTGTCCAGCACTTCTCATGGCATGTTCACGTTAGGGGTGCACCGACTGCAATTTTCTGGCCAATCACCGATCTTTAAAACGTCTGACCTGCAGATTGCAATTTTGGCTGACACCAACTTCTTTTTAAATAACTGACACTGACTGGCATAAAAAGGTCACAATCCACCTAGGGATACACAATATTATCAGCACTGTATTGGTATCAGATGATAGTAGCTGTAAAATTTCATATCTGACATCGGCCATTCCATCAAAATATCTCACCCATATAAAAGGCGTTGTGATTAACCAGTGACAATGATTCCTGCAGCCCAGCACAATTTCAAATTTGCACTGTTTAAGTGTCGTCATTGTCGTGTAAATTTGACATTAAACATAATGTAAGTTGAAAGTCATTTTAACCTTCTTTTTAGCAATTGCATTTGAAGATGCAGTATTTTAATTCCACAGTAGAGAAAGCCATACAGTTTCAGTAAGTAGGTATAGGAAAAAAATATCAGTATTGGTATTGGTTATTGGCCAAATGAGTTTTAGTGTATCAGCATATCGGATCCCTAAATCCACTTTCAATGTTCCAATCTTAGTTTACTGAAAAACACAAAATAGTGTCCATGAAGCAATATAAACTTGTTTTAATCCCACCGGTATTGAAACGTTTAATCAGAATCAACGTAATGATTAGATTATTGAAATAATCGTCAGCTAATTTAGTAATTGCCATTTGCTAAAAGAACAACACACTTGGAGCAGTAAGTCAAATCTGTTAAAAAATATATACATCTTACATTTAAGTTAAAAAAAAAAACAAAACACATGACTGATGTAGCTTCACTTGGTTCAAGTTCTGTAAAAAAAAAAATCTTTTGCTATCCAATTATTAATTGGTTAAGTTCAAAAATAAAAATAATTATATGTAATTTTTTGGACCATCAAAAATTGTATAATTTTTGATGATCAAAAAAATTATCACCAGCTCAGCCTATGCAGTATTGATGTTAAGAAAAGCAGAAAAGACTGAGTTGTTGTGACGGCCTCTTCTTTTCCTACAAATGATCAAACAGTCACTAAAGGAAAGACTATTATTGCATTTTAGTCAATAACATGTTTATTTTCTAATTTGAAAAAAGGTTACTACTAAATTAAGTAAGCTAAAAAATAAGTGACTTGGGTCTTCTTTTTTTTCACAACAGGTTAGACTGCAGGCCTGTTTTGAGCATCTTACCAAATATAAAGTGCACAGTATTACTTTGCTACAGAAATCATAATGTTTGAGGTCAGATGCGGACAATTAAATATAGCAACAATGTCTCCATGTTGGCAATGGTGGGGTGATTATTGTTAAACGCACACGTGCAAACGTGACCTGGTGGATGGGGGCGGGGGAAAGTCTATCAGTCAGCGGAGCAAAAGAGGACACTGGCTGATTTTTAGACCTTTGCAGAAATAGAAAAGATCCACTTCACATGTAAATATCCGGCCTAAATTGAGGAAAGAATGGCCAATTTATCGGTGCATCCCTAATTCAGGTTTTCTTATTAAAAACATCAAATGCGTTTCAGTGTTAGTTGGGGTCAAGGGAAGTCTTTAGCGTTTGTCTTTGATGAACAGCTCTGCAGCTGTTCATCAAAGAACAAAGAATGCAGCAAAGAAACGGAAGTAGCAGCAAGCCTGAATTCAAGCAGATCCAGTGCGGAACAATGTCACAAACTAAACACTGCTGTTCATTTTACTCTCAACTAGAGTCTACTTCAGGAAACATTTAATATTACTAAGGTGTCCATTTTCACTTCATCACAATCTGTTAAAAAAAAACAAAAAAACTGAGCACAAACAATCACAAGCAATACAACAACATCCTCTAATTTAACAATTAGCTTCTGTGGTACACACGATCACAAACGCACACACTGCTTGTAGCCAAGCCAATAACTACAGCCCCCATGACCCTGACTGCTGCATGAAAAGCACCAAAAGCTGCTAGAGGTTCATGCTGCTCACTTTATTCACTCAGACATTCCAACAGTTCACTCCATGCATTGTGTGTGTTTTTTCTTAATAATGCTTTAGGCTGAGCAAAGTGAGATGAGGAGCCAACACTTAGAGCAGTGAGGGGTAATGAATGACTCCAGATCACACAGCACCACCATGCACAAAGGCCTGTCTCACTTGGAGAGGAGGGCTTGGGAGCTGTAGCTGACAAACACGTGGGACTTGGACACGCCAACGTCCATCTCAGAAGAATTCAGACAAAAAGAGAGTGTCTGCAACTCCAGTGTTTCTTTGTCATTTAAGATCAGAAGCAGTGACAGACAGGCAGAAGGAGAACAACATTTAACTAAATGGCAGCAGCTGAGCCTGGACACCAAGTAATAAGTACAGGATCGCTACCTGTGATGGAGGCTCAATTAAATCACAGTACCAAACTAAATCACACAAAAGTGTCTTATTGCCGAGTTAAGGCTTTGTGGTTTGGAAAAATGTTTTATTACACCATCATCTTACATTGAATAAATTAAGAGTAGATACGTTTCATTTGTCACTTTAAAAGTGTCTTTTGAAAATAAGTAGGTCAGTAGGTATGTAATCTCACATTTCTGTTTTAATATAATATTTTTAAATATTTTTTTATTGATCTGATGTAATATTCTAATTTCAAATCTCATGGGTTCATAAGTTAGCAGAAAATCATTATGATTAAGACAAAACACCTGTGTGTGTAATTCATCTATAACATTTGTTTCACTTAGTAATAAAGTTCCTGAAATAAACTAACTTTTCAATCATATTCTAATTTATAGCATGGGTCTGTAAATACAGGAAAGAACTTGTGGCAACATCCTTAGTAATTCTAACTCCGCCAAACATACACGTATAAACACACAAACAAATGCTCGTTTTAGTAATTTGCTTAAATGCAGCATTTATTAATGAACATTGGTTGTTTGTTGTGTATTTGGTGAATTGGAACCATGTCTGATTTATTTTTGTCAACAAAAAGTTTTATTTTATGAATATAGTTTTTGTTTGATTTGTATTTCATTTCTCATAATAACTGTAGGAAACCTTGGTGTTTTAGCACAATGTTGCCCTGAAGCAACAAACCCAAATCTGTTTCCGGGAAGTGTCAGGGTCCGATTTGATGATTGATATGTAATTAGGGACCACAAGCTCCCAAAGAATGCAGAAAAATAGTTTTTAAAATAAAACGTCATGCCGTAGAGGGTTAATATTTAATTATTGCTCCAAAGTCTGGGTCTGTCACACTGATTCAGTTTTGATTTTTGTTTCTTTCAAAGTAGTTAAAAATCTCCAAAACATTTTTTTTCTACCCCATGAATACAAACTGGTAAAAACACTTAACTGGTCGGTAAACCTAAAATTTCAAAGAGTTTTTAAATGAAAAAAAGAAAAACTGTTTGAAAGGCAGATATTGCTACAGGTTGCTCTTTTTTAGCTTAAGGTGAATATTAAGGGCTAAAAGTCAAACAGCTCCTGTCATGTCTGAGAGATTTGACGTTTTAGCTGACGCACTGCTGCGACTTCCTTTAAGGATTTGCCGTCCCGTTCACGCTAAACTCTGGGACTCTGTTACCGAAGGCTTTCTGTGACGTTTGAGTCAACTATACGGTCACTAATACCGCTTTCCGGCTGAATAAGGACCCGGGTCCTGATGATGAGCCAGAAAACCCTCGAACACTTTCTCCACTCAGCTAGTCAAATAAGCTAATATTAGCTAGGCTTAGCACCTGCTAAGTGAGAGATAGAGGTCAGTTAAGCACAGAGACCCAGTAAAACACTTAATAGTACTGCTTATTTTTGCGGCCTAATATTCTCTACAATTACTACAAATGAACATGTTAGAATAAATGACACTTACAGACGTCTGCACCAACCTATCTCCAGGTTGTATCGACACTGGCTGTTACAGTCATCAAGTTACCCAGAGAGCGCGCAGTAAACCGGAAACTGGACTTTCTTTCAACTTTCAAACAAAATCACTCCAGTCGGAGTGACTGAGCATAACGGCGTGGCAAACGACGCGACGCACAGTGTTTCGTGTATACGATAATTTTTCTACATCTGAGTCACATACATGGCCTCGACGTCACTTAAAACTCTTATTTTGAAGAGTCGACCGGAAGCGTTGAGCTAGGTGCAAGTCGCTGCCTCTAACGGGCAACATGCTCTCAGAGCGCAATGAAAAAGTGTATTTTGAACCTTTCCACATTTTGTCTCATTCCAATCAAATATGAAGGAAAACAAGTGGAAGTTTATGAGCTTAAAGTTGCCCGTGTTTCTGATAAATGTTATTTAAATGTAATTGTTTATTTCTCTTATTCAAATATTTAAAAGAAAATTGTTGTGGATGCTGATGTCTGCAGGCAGGAAGGATCTCCTGTAGCAGTCTGTTAAGGCAACTCTGAAAAAACTGTGTAAAGCAGTCGTCTGCAGAGGATGCTCAGGGTTGTCCATAAGAACCGTTAAGCCAGACTGAATTACAAATCATATGCTTACATTTTTTCTCAGTGTGACTCACCATAACTCCATTATATATATATATATATATACACACACACACAACTGGATCAATTTGGAATCCATGTACAGGAGAAATCTATACCACTAAATGATTTGAGATAGCATGTTGTGAATTAGAAGACACTGAATTAGGGTCAGAGTCACTGCATAAATAACCTAAATTAAATATATCGTTCAGTAAAACTTTCCTCTATCTCAGTTATAATACGACCTCTTCTCAATTTATGGCAACAATCAGCTGCTTAATAGCGCCCTCTGGAGTCATAATCCAGCCATGAACTGACAAACATGGGATATTAGAAAGAACCTACAGGTTTTTATGACATTGTAGTAAATAGGCTGTCACGTGACTTTTTGTTGCAAATATCACCAGTTGATTGACATAGAATTAAAGTTTTGCTGCAGTTATCCAACTGGTGTGTGTGCGTACACAAACATAGTAAATAAAAACTTAGGATCATGTGCATTTATTGCAAAGCGGATCAACCTTTAACAAAACTGTCATAGTTACAGTTACAGATATTCAGGACTTGATGGAATGTTTGTTTTTTTTCTCCCAGGAATGAAATCAGGAATGACACGGGGTCCACCTCATGACCACATCCAAGGACAGCATGATGAGTAGATGGGTGGGGGAATGTGGGTAGTGTTCCTCATCTAAGCTACAGGCGAAGACAGGAAGACTGAGGCAAAGTGTCAGGGGTCTGAGCAGAGGGATCCTGAACAGCTCAGTAGAGCCAACTAAAGGCACAGCTTGTGTAGGTGACCAGCTCTTCTGGTTTGAACCACAGGGAAATCTCGGTTTTGGCACTGTCCACTGAATCACTGCCATGGATGATGTTCCTGAGGAGAAGAGGAAGAAAAAGAGGTAAATGGATGCTAAACTATTCTAGTTAACCTGACTAATCAAAGCATCTCATTCAGTCAGTTCTCACACATCCACACCATAGCAACTAGTCACTTGGAGACTCTGGCATCAAACCACAAAAATGACAGTCAGTCACTTCTCCCAGTGAGCTACAGCTGAAGACTGCAAACCTTTTGTGCCATTTATATTAATGAGTTACAACATTTCCATTTGGGATTAATAAAGCATGTCTGAATTTGAATTGTAGGAGACTGGTTCCAGAGCCGTGTGTCGAGGTGAGTCTGACTACATCCAGCCAGAGCCTCTCGGCCTCACACACCAGCTCAGGCTCCTTCCCCACCAGGAAGGAGCCTGGTATATGTCTGGTATACCAGACATATACCATATATACCAGACGTATACCATATATACCAGACGTATACCATACGTTCCACGTCTCCATACCAGAAAACTGAATTATTCAAAATATCGTTCGACTCAAAATTGATACAAATTGATTTATTTGCATTTGTTCAAATAGGCGGCAGTCACTCAACTCCTTGCATGAAGTTAAATAAAATTTGTCATAAAATGATTGAATGACTGACTCAAATGTTCACACTGAAACAAAAGATATGAACACTGACATTAAGTGTTATCTTTCTACTGGTTTCCCCATCAGGGAAGCAACATTTTTAAATTGTACATTTTTATAGCCTACTATTGTTGTATTGGAAATAATCAAAAAACACACAAAAAATAAAACTCCCATTTTTACAGTACATTTTGGGCAATGTTCTCCTTGATATCATCCCCATTTTGTAATTTACTCACCTTTTTATTCTAAGCTTGGATCACTCATCAAATTGAATCAGATTTTATGATTAATCTCTTAGTACTTTAGTAGCTATTGTGATTTATTTTTTTTACTTTTTGGCTAATTGAGTGCAGACAAACAGTTTTGATGGAACGGACCCAAACTACACTCACTTGCTGACGTCGATGCAGAAGTCTCCTCTGATGGTTCCAGGTTTGGAGTCAGCAGGGTTAGTCTCACCCAGCATGACTCTGCCAGTCTTCACCACTCCTTTTCCTTCCCACACCTGGAACATAAAGGGCAGGGATTCACTCGGGACCATTAACATTCCAGCCTCTTCTTCTGGAAAAAGAGCAAGTTGGGTTCTCACCATGGCAACCACTGGACCAGAGTTCATGTAGTTGACGAGGGAAGGAAAGAAAGGTCTGTCCTTAAGATCAATGTAGTGCTTCATTAGAAGGTCCTCAGAGGCCTGCAGAGGACAAACAAAGTTTCTCACAAAGCTGCTGTAGTTATTACATGCAAGAACCAGGTTCTCTATTCACACCGGAGAACAATAGATCATAAGGCAGATTTACAGTATGACATTATGGCTTTGTCTACTTTCGTTTTATTATAGAGCTAAATGGAGGCGCACCTGCAGATGATTTTTCAAGGCAACATCTTATTTGGAGGAACACTTGCAAGTCTGACACCATCCCAGCTACATGGAGATGGCAGTATCATGCTGTGCGGCTTTTTTACCAAGAGAGGAAGTGATGCACATCATGAGGAAATATCATCATATGGAAATAATTCAGAAACATCTAAAGCCATCAACCAGGAACCATCACTTTGGTTACACAGTTGCTGAAGGACATCGTAAAGCTTCCAGGGGCAGCAAACTACCCCGAGGAGCTAAAAAAGCTTATGGAGGGAAGCCTGAAAAATTGGAGTCAAGTTGTACAATATGGAAGGCAACTTCCCCAAATGCCAAAGAAATGCAAAGTGAACAACAAGAACAAAGAATAAAATCTTTTCCTATATGCATTCTGACATTTAGAAAAAGTCTTGTCTCAATTCTTTGTTTACCAAGTACATATTAATTAAGCCCAGACTAATAGCTACAGTTATTTTGAAAAGCTAATGCAATCTGTAAAGTACCAAAATCATTTGTTAGTTTGTATCTGCAGGACCCTGATCATCATGCTACGCTTATGACTGAGCCACCTCCTCTCTGCAGCACCGAGATGGACATCCTGTCCCTTACAGCACACTGGGGTCAAAGTTCAACAAATTTCAACTTTTAACTTTGAGCTTTATTGAGCTGCTGTGCCACATTCAGCACAGCACAGAACTGTTGTAGCATCGCGCAGTAGTACAAAGTGATGGATCCCAATGCAGAGCAGGTGCTGCATTCACTGTAGAATCCCCTAAAACAACTGCAGACCTGATACATCTACTGCTGCAGCCAGAGAAGCAAAATATAATTGCTACATTGTATAAACAATGCTTCAAATCATTTTTAAGCCACCCTTTGAACATGTACTTTAAATTATAACACTGGAAAAAAACTTGGAAGATTCCCGATGTGACCGCAGCGCTGGCTGGGATCTGCGCATGAATGCGTCAGGGACAGTTCTGCTAAAAAAAGGTGCTGGTGGCAGAGGGCACATCTGCTGAAAGCATGCCGTTATCCGATTACTGGAGGAATTACACAATCCTATATACATCTCATTTCTAATGTACAAAGTCCCTGGCTCATCCCACAGTAGCACCACAGATGGAAACTGACATCCATGTCAGAAATTGAACTTTTTGCAGAAAAGATGGCCTGCCTGGGGGAGCTGGCTCCACAAGTACGAGAGAGGGTCCAAATAATCCAAATCCTTGTCCACACATGCCAAGAGACCTCTGATGCTCAATCTGTTCAGTACATTACTGACTAAAGGATTTCACTTTAATCCCTTAACCTCAGTCACCCAGAACTGCACTTCATTCACGCCACACTGGATCCAAAAAGACCACCTTGCATAAGGCTGATGTAGACATGAAACTGCTGATCAACAGCACTCTGTTCCAGATCAGATGATTTAACAGCTGCAAGTGGGGTCCAGCCGGCTCTCCGCAGTCAAGAATAGATCAGATGGCTAATCAGCTCTCCAGAGGTCTTTGCTGGTGCTCTCTACAGTCGTGTGAACGTGGCTCAAAATAAGACTTAAGCTCTTCAGGTTTGTCCTCACCTGAAGCATCTTCATGCCAACGAGTTTGAAGCCCTTCATCTCGAACCTCTTGATGATCTCCCCGATGATGCCACGCTGCACGCCGTCGGGCTTGATGGCAATGAAGGTACGCTCCTGCAGTTCGGCCATGGTTCTGAAACGAAGCAGCAGACAGTGTGACTCAGAGAGGGCGTGGGGGAAGGTGGTCAGAACAGCTGGGGCGGACCAGAGGAACCAGCCTGGCGGTCACTCACAGCACCGGGCTGCATTTGGCACGAGGAGCCGGGGGGTCGGCTGACGAGGGAACCGACCCCATTGAGCCGAGGAACCCTCCGCTTAGGTCAATGAGGATTGACCGAAGGCTGTTGGTAGCAGAGCGGCAGCTACAAACAGCCACACCCACACAGGGTCACAGCTTAGGTGTTACCACTGCCGGAGGAGCTACAGACAACTTCCTGTTCATTCATTTCACAGTCTCTACAGTAAATGCTCCTTCCCCAATAATCAGTTCAGTTATACAGACATAACTCTTATTTACAGCATTTCCAATCAAACTAGTTATTTCTATAGTGCAGGAGTTTCGCTGTCTAATGACACAAGCCCAAAATAAAGTGCTGCTCCAATTCTAAGTTGCATAAAGCACAACACACACACATATCAGAATGAAGAGAGAGCTACTGCCTCCTATTAGCTCCACCTTTGAAGCCTTGCCATGATGCCAAGAGCTCAAGTTTAATCCCCATTTGTCACTGTTCCTAATAAAACACAGCAGTATTATCTAAAATGCCTTTAGAGGGAACAAAGGGACTGTGACTGTTAATGTTGGTGCCAAATGTTTTACTCAACAGACCAAGATCTGAAAGCTAATAGAAAGAGGGGGCATGATTCAAAATAAAGTAGTGAAAAAAATGGTACATTATAAATCAAGATATGTTTATCCAAAATACAGCAACATCTAAAAATAAAGCAATTTGTCACTGTAAATTGTAGCAGTTATATTTACTAAATTATCTGCCATTTGATGTATATATTCCACTTTTTTTAATACTATTGGGAAAAATAAGAGATTATGAAATGATTAAGACTGAATTGAACTGGACCTGCGAAGAGGTCAGGCTGCAAATTTAACAGTAGGTGGTGCTAGTAGAAGATATTCTTAGAATTTGAACAACAATGGAGGCTAAACTCCGGTCCTTGAGGGTCGGGGTGTCCTGCATCTTAGATGGGCCCTTTGTCCTGCACACTTGAATTAATTGGTTAAATTACCTCACCAGCATGCAGTCAAACAGGACAGAGCTCTGCTAAGGAGCTTATGCTGGAGTCAGGTGTGCTGAAGCAGAGAGGTGTCTAAAAGCTGCAGGACACCGGCCCAGAGTTAGAGACCACTGACTGCACCCACACTGTTCCACTTCCACATAAAATTAAAGAGATGCAATTTGAAAGACAAGTTTAGCATATAGGTGAATAGTTTATGTGTTCTATAAATTTTGAGTTTAGAGGATTTACAGGAGGAAATTAGAATGACGGATATAATCTACAAGGTTATTTCTATGAGTGCATCAATTGCCGTTTTCTGCCTAATCGCAGATTACAGATCTTAAAAAGTCTGACCTGCTCATTCATATTTTGGTCTATACTGATTTTTTTTTTTTTTTGTCTGAAACTAAAGTCACAGATTTTGCAACGGTGGAGTAACTGTTAACGGCAAACATGACCTTGTGGGTCTATCAGTCAAACCTCTCATAGCAGTGAGAAAAGAGGTCAGTGATTGATTTTTAGACCTTTGCTGAGGAAGATGAAACCACTGGAAAAGATCAGCGAGTGAAAAAATTAAGGAAATTGGCACCGATTTATTGGTGCATCCCCAGTTATTTTGGTCTTAGACAACATGTTTGGGTAGGATATCGCAAAGAACCCATATTGAATAGGTTTACTATATGTGGAAAACATTTCATTGAGAAATGTCAGAGTTGGACCCACAGATGTTCAATATGCGAAATGTTTGGCTTATTTCAATAAATCCCTTCGTTGCCCACCAAGTTTAAGTCCCACGTATCTGTCTTTTTGTAAAACACTACATGATTAGAATTGGATGGGTGACAGTTCGTAACTTAGTTTTGTAGGTTAAATATTAAAAATGTTTTATTTGCATCATTATGGCACTTGACTTAATGTAGTTTTTGATTGTTGATTCTATGTTGCAAGACTTTGTGTTTATTATGTAAGGCACTTTGCTGCTGAAATGTGCTGTACAAATAAAATTTGATTTGATATTATTCCCACCGCAATAAAAAATAAATAAAATAAACACGCTGATTTTTTTTTTTTTTGAGGTGTGGTCTTCACGTGTCAGTGATAGATAAATGTTCAAGTTGCTGAGCAAACTGATCCAGACAACCCGACAGAAGTCGCGTCGTGCGTCTGAAGCTCTGATGGAACAGGGCGGCGTTCAGAGCTCATTAGTCGCAATCTGCGACTTAGTTCCTGGCTACACGCGCAAGCTACTTGTTTAGCACACAGTGAAAGACATTTAATAAAGTTGCGTTAAAATAAACGATAGCCGTCACAACGTCAACATTCATGATTTTCAATAGTTTCCTTCCTGTGCTGTGACGTGGAGGGCACGCGGCAAAAACTGATAGGTGCGCACGGGCCTGGACTTTAGCAGCGCCTACACGGTGGAGCGAGCTCTAAATCCTCCGGCTGGTTCGGCTTTCTCCTGGACAGCTGGGCAGGCGGACACCAGCGTCATCCTTCGCAGGAAGCGTCTCGTTATCAGATTTCTCCCTGACAGCGATGGTGGTCGCGAACTTGAACTTACAGTAAATAAAGAAGATAGTTCCGCATTAGTTTATCAAGGCAGGTTTGGGCCTTTCTTAACAGCCACATGGTCCCTTTGTTCCCGCTGCTTGCAGCCAGACGCCTCTATTTCAGCGACACATGAACCGGCTAGGAGCGCAAGCAGGCAGAATGCATGTTTAAGGCTTAAGAGGTGCGAACTCGTTTTTAATGGCGTTATAAGTAGATTCTTTTTAACAAAGTGCCAAAAGCCTGAGAGGAAATAAGGTGAATTCAAGAAAATGATGAAACACTTGAAAATAATTATAAAATTGCTAAAAAAATTTTTTTTTAAAAAGGGATGATTACCTCGACAGTGATGCTCCGCTGAAGCAACCAGACAATCCACTCAGCGCTTAATGAAAGAGAAGAACTACCGTGAGGCGCAGCTGTTATTTATAGGAGTAGGCGGGGTTGAGGGTACGGCAAGTCTCTGGAGCCAAACTTCATTTCTCCCTTCAATATGATAAATTACGCGATCCGATAAAGCTTTTTTTTTGTCGGGTTAAAACAACATTTTGAAAATAACCTTTAAATAGGTATGAAGCATATTAAACTTTTTATTAGGTTTAACACGTATGTTAAATTAAATAAGTCTGGATTAGACGTGATTTTTTGTTTTAGTCTGGTGGAATATTCTAATCGTTAATGTAATTTATTCAACAGCCGTAAACAAAAAAGTAATTGCAGTTAACAAGAATAAAAGCAAGGAAGTATCAGTCTTTGTGTAGTTAATACAATCTCAAACGGTTTTAAATTGTAAAAGCAATTATTAAACATCACATTTAACTGAGTTTTGTAGGTTAAATATTTAAAATGTTTTATTTGCATTGTTATGGCACTTGACTTAATGTAATTTTTGATTGTTGATTCTACGTTGCATGACTTTGTGTTTTTGTGTTAATTATGTAAAACACTTTGAAATGCCTTGCTGCTGAAATGTGCTATACAAATAAAATGTGATTGATTGATTGATTCTTCTTTTAAAGTGGTCTACTGATATCTCTAGGTTTTCCAAAGGGTTTTCTTTTTTTTTTCTTTTTTTAAAAAATCATCGTTACTGTGATTATTATTACATTGTGGAAGTACAAAAGATGTGGTAAAGGATGTTTGCCAAGTGTCAGCATGCCAACCATATGTTGATGATGTTGCCCATTAAAACCTCTGATTTGTTTTATTTTTTTACCCAGTTTTTGTATTTTTGCAACATCTTACAAGCAAGGGAAGACATATGAGCTATAAGCACTGCAAAATTTAGGATAGTCAGATTGTATAGAATTTGTTCATCTGTGGTATTTTCAATCAGTCAACCAGCTATATAATAGAATAAAATATACCGGTTAGTTTTCTATTTGTGTTTGTAATTATGGAAATAAATAGAAAAGCTTAACAATTTTGAGCAGGAAACTTGCATATTATTTGATTCTTGCTGAACAGTGAACGCAACCTAGTAGTAAAATCTGAGCAGGGAGCGCCCTCTGCTGGAGGTCTGCGTTGTAAACAACTAAGCCAATGGGATTTAAGGAACCACTGCTTCCGGTTTTACAGCAGGTAGACAGTAGGATGTTAATATTAGCAGCTACTTGACACACGATGATTTGACCAGCTGCCCATTCATTCCGGGTGCTAGAAGAAAGAGCGGCGACCACCTGCACCGGCGGACGTTTTATAGCCGGGTCTAGGTTCGTTAAATTGAAATATTTTCACTTTTATTTTCTACGGTTAACCGTACCCAAACATAAGTAGAATAAGAATGGTCGTGTCGTGATACTCCGAGGCCAGTTTTAGGATACAGTTTGCAGTTGTTTGGAAAAATTATTCTTGTGTTTGTTTGTAAATAAAGCTTGGTGTTGTCATACAGCTAGCTTGTTACAATGTAACTATCCTCACGCGCCGCGTGTACGTGACTTTTGTGCGCAGCCAAATGAGGTATCGTATATATTTTATAATTGGCGTTGACATACATTTAAGATACAGTTTAGCATTAAATGCATCCTAGGGGTACTGTACGGAAAGCAGTTTATAATTTTCCAAGTGTAGACTGGAACACTACACCTGGAGTAGTGTAGTGAGGAAGCTAACTTTTTATTTTTCAGTTAATCTGCTGGCAAAAACAGCAAAAACCAAAATCACAAACACAGAAAACACACAAATACAGCAGATAGAAATGAAAACCAATTCACAAAAATTTTAGAATGTTCACATATCAACTTGAGTATTATTTTGTGTACATTGCTTAAACGCCTTTTTAAAAAATTAAGAAGGAAAATGTGTGATTTGAAAAATGTGGTTTTATGTATACAGTATTTTGCAAGTAATCAAATCCAATTTTATTTGTAGAGCACATTTCAGCAGCAAGGCATTTCAAAGTGCTTTACATAATAAACAAAGTAATAAACACAAAGTAATAAAACTTGGCTAATGATATACAATTGATCTGTTTTATTAGTAGAAGAAGAACTTAAACAACACACTCACTAGGGGTGGACAAAATAATTATTAACAATATCTCGATAAGCCATGAGCAGTATCAATAGATAATACATCTAATAAGGGCTGCATGGTGTTGCAGTTGGTAGCACAGTTGCTTTGCAGGAAGAAGGACCTGGGTTCGAATCTCGGCCCGGGATCTTTCTGAAAGTACTACCTGTGCATGCATGGGTTCTCCTGCAATCCAAAAATATGACTGTCAGGTTGATTGATCTCCTAAAATTCTCCTTAGGTATAGGATGTGCGCGCGCATTATTGCTTAATCAGTAATTATCTTTATCAACTGATATGAAATGTTTTATAAAACTATTATTGTCTTGCTGCTTGTCTCCAGGTCTGGGTGAAGCCATGCCTGTCTCCCTGCTGTGGGCAGTGGATGTGTACGGGCGTGTCTACAGCCTGTCCACTGTGGGACAGCAATGGGAGCATTGCCGCAATGCCCACATGGAGTTCAAGCGGGTGACAGCAGCTCAGCAGTGCTGCTGGGGGATTGCCTGTGATAACAGCATCTACCTGAACGTCCATGCGTCTGACCTGCCTGTCCGCTACCAAGAGGACACATACGAAAATCAGGTTAGGCTCTTTTAATTATTGTCTCATTGCCACATGTCAGAATTAACTTGACAAGGACTGTGTTGCTTCTTTCCCCTAGATTGCATCCATGAACTTAGTAAATTTCAGTTAGGAGAAACTTTCCAGTTTGTCAGCTAAGCTCATGGACACTTTATTTGGTACGTGTTTGATTAATTAACACAAATAGACCCCAGTTCCACGCTTCCAGTAAGACAAAGCATCATTTTCACAGAGCTAAGTTATGTCAGAATGGCTTTTTGTACCTCACAGTTAGTTCACCTTCCTCCATTGGTCTCAAAAGTCATCAGATCTTGGCCCAATAGGTAAAAGGAGATGACAAAAAAAAGGGAGAGAAGTGGGACCAAAAGTTAAAATGGAAAAGAGATAAAAAAGAGAGGAGAAACAGAAGGATGAAGAGAATACAAGAGAGCACCATAGAGGTCTGTTTCTACACCTGCAGAAAGAGAGATAGAGAAAACAGAGAACCAAAAAACAACAGCGACAAGCAACACATGCAGTTACTCTACTGGTTATTTATTGCAACAAGAAAGTCTCAAGTTTGAATTCTGACCAGGGTTGTTTCTCCATGCAGTTTCCATGTTCTTCCTTTGCTTGTGTTGTGTTTCTTCATGTACTCTGGGTTCATCCAAAACACAAAAATTTTCTCTAAAATTGACTCTTGGTATGAGAGTCTTCCTGCCTTATTTATTTTTTGGGGGAGAGATAAGATTATTTTGCCTGTGATCATGAGATGACTGGACACCAGTCTGAGGTATACCCGGCCTCTTGCCCAAAAACATTCAAGATAGGAACTACAGGTCTTCAGGAGTCCCAGACCCTGCAATGATAAGCAGTTATATATAGACCATGGATGGATGGATGGATGGAGATGGATGGATGGATGGATGGATGGATACAAAAATGAAATAATTTCTTCCTGTTTCTCTTTCAGAGATGGAATCCCGTTGACGGTTTCTCAGATCGTCTGCTTCCAAGTGACCGGTGGCAGTGGAGTGACATCACAGGCCTGCAGCATCAACCCATAGTCAGCTTCCAGCTCCCTTCCAGCAGCTGGGAGTGGGAGGGAGACTGGTTCGTGGATGAAAACCTTGACGGAGAGCCAACAGAAAAAGAGGTAGTGTTTTGGTGAACTCGTTTTCCTTTTTGCTCTTGCATTCACCTTGTATTAATAACTTCAGTGTTTGTGTTTGCAGGGGTGGACGTATGCCATGGATTTTCCTGCCGCTTACACCAAGGACAAGAAGTGGAACTCCTGTGTCCGTCGCAGGCGATGGCTCCGCTACAGGAGGTACAAAGCCATGGACACCTGGGCTAAGGTGTGTGTGTCACAATATCTGTACGAGTTATGTTCACATACAATGTAGTGAATAAGATGTTTGCCCTCTTACAGGATATTTCTTCTTTTTGTTTTTTGTTTTTTGCTTCAATGATACAATTAAAAGTTTCAGATCATCAAACAAGTTTTAATACTGGATAAAGATAACTTGAGTAAATCTAAAAATCCTCCTTTTCTTGGGGAAAAAGTAATTATCAGTCTTGAACAAACTGTAATTCAACTAACATTTATAGAAGAGATCTCTACCAGTCCAGAAAGTCTGGCAAAGTTGTTTCTATGACTTTAGGACACTTTTTTAATTTACTCTGTCTCATTCTAATTGTGTCTTGACAGATCCCTTCACAGCAAATAACTCTACCGGATCCCTTTAGCGACATCAGCTGTGGAGGCTGGGAGATCAGTGAGGAGCCCAGGGGCCGGCTGTCTCTGTGGGCCGTGTCCCTGCAAGGAAAGGTACAGCTCACCTCAGCACACAACAGCTAATCAGCTGTTGCACACAACAGCTAATTGTTGTGTGCAACAATTAGCACACAACAATTGTTGCACACAACAGCAATTGTTGTTATTATTATAAAGCAGAATAAACAGCTTTATTCTGCTGTTTATTTCCTGTAAATCAGATAATAGTTCTTTCCTGGGGTGGTATTTGACACTTGTATTCAAATAATATTATGCAGTTGACCAAAGAGCAAGTGTACTGTCACCCATTATAATCTAACACTGTTTCTATTACCATCTAGGTGTGGTTCAGAGAAGGAATCTCTCACCACAACCCTGAGGGTTCTTCCTGGGTGGAGGTGCCTCCTCCTGGAGAAGTGGTCCAGATCAGCTGTGGCCCCGGGGACCTGGTCTGGGCTGTGCTGTGGGAGGGGCACCTGATTGTCAGAGAGGGCATTAGTCGAGACTGCCCAATAGGTACACGCTGATCTGTGCGCATTTAGTGTTGAAGTGTATGTTTTTTGTCTGAGAACTGTTTCCTGTGTGTTGTAGGTACTTCCTGGGTAGAGGTGGAGTCTCCGAGCTCTGAGGTGGGCGCCGTACATGTCGCTGTAGGAATGAATGTGGTCTGGGCTGTCACCAAAGATAATAAAGTAAGAAATTGGCGTGTCTGTATAGATGTATGTATTGGTGCTTTTCTTTACATTCTTAATTTCAACGTGTTCTCTGACAATGTAATAATCATATTAACAAAAGTATGAACCTGTACACTTAGATATATGAGTTTTTCCAAATGTTTCCGATTGCCCAATGGTGGTTGGTTATTTGAAGAAGCAAAAAAGTCGCCTTATCTAATTTCAGAGGAGAAAAGAGACCGTAGCCATCTGTTACCACTGAAAGGGAAAAATAAATATCCTCGAGATTTACCCACTTGTATGTCATGCTTTCAAAACTTTAAATCATGTCAAGATTTAGATAAGACTAAAATTAGCTAGACTTGGAAACTGAAACAACATCTGGTGTTGCAAAAGGGAAGTTGTGTCTATAGACAGCTACAGTGTAATTTATGACAGTGAAGTCTTTAGGATTAGGACTGGAAGGTTTAAACAAACCTTTTAACTGATGAATGCATGCAGAGAATGATGGGAATATAATAATTGTTGAAGTAGTTTGTTGCCCTGCTGACCTAGGTGTGGTTTAGGCGAGGTGTGAACTCTCATAACCCCGGTGGTTCCGGATGGATCAACATGGTTGGAGAAATGATCATGATCAACGTGGGCCTGAACGACCAGGTGACACAACAAATCCAGACTCTCTATATTTAACTGTTAGAGAAATGTTCAATTCTTCTGTGGATAAAGAATATCTGTTACTTTGTTCCTACACACAGTATAATACAAATATGGAGAATGTTGTGTGATGTATATTCATCTCCTTTATTTATTTTCAATTCATTAGTAAGTGTTTCAGAGTATCTTTCTACCAAATAGAGGCTAAAGTTTTGCTCCATTCTTCTTTCCACTAAAGCTCTGAATGTCAGATTCTCATTTGGATTTAGGTCTGCACTTTGACTAGACCATTCTAACACATGAATATGAATGAACATAAACCATTAACGTCACTCTTCTATTATGTTTAGGGTTGATCCCTGACCCGGCTTCATGATGCACTTAGTTCACTTACATTCTCTAACAAACATCTGAAGCTTTTACAAAACCGTTATAAGTAAAGTCAGATTAAATGGGCTCTATATTTTTTATTCAGCTATATTCCAGCTGAATACAAATGCATGATTTTAATTTATTTTAAAAAAGTGCTAAAACCATGAGTTGTTTTATTTCCATCCCACCATTTTTGCCCTTTTTCTGTCAGTCTATCACATCATGTTGGAAAAATGTGAGAATTTGGAGGCTCTTCCAAATTGTCAGTAAGTCGTAACATGGCTCGTCTCCTATTTAAGGTGTGGGCCATTAGCTGTGAGGACCGGGCGGTGTACTTCAGACAGGGTGTTACCTCCATTGAGCTGAGCGGTAAAACCTGGAAGGCCATCAGTGTTCCTCGAGATGGGGAGCGATCCCACTCCAGTGCCAGTGCAAACAGTCAACACAGGTAAAGGCATCCTGCAGAACTCAAACATCTTTTTCTGAGTCCACAGACATGCATTCTAATATTCAAATGTCTGTAAAGCAGAGCTAATTCATGATTTAATTTTTTGAGTCTCTGTCCTTTCCACAGTGCGGGTTGTTTTTTCTCTGGTGAAGTGCGGCCTCCATCAGTAGTCAGCGATGCTGAATTAGACCTTGAACATCCACCAGGGGATGGAGCCATGAGCAGCGCCATGTTCCCTTGCCCAGAATCCTTCGTAGATGCTCCTACAAACTCTTCATCAGAACCATGCGTCAAACCCCGCATCCCCAAGGTCACAAGCGACAGCTTTATCTCAGAACTCGTCTCTGACCGAAAACCAGCAAAGACAAGTGGAGGTGTTGAATCAGCCTCTGCCGCTGTCCTGGAGGAGGTCGTCCCTGGTGAAGGAGAGACTGACGTTCTGTCCAGTGACAGTGCTGTTACCATTACTGGGTCTGGTGGTCATCCTAACCCCCAGTGGAGTAATGTAGATCTGGAGGAGGCACAGATCCAGCACGGCCAAACGGGAGCAGTGGCAGACTCCGCTGACGCCTGCAGCCTGTCGTCAGAGGCAACCTACGGCCTGGCCATGGAGGATCAGTATGCGGTGGATGAGCACCCTCTGTGGGCGTGGGTCAGTGGAGGAGGCTGCTCTGTGGACAGCCACTCTCAACTCAACTGGTTCAGCTGCTCTTTGAACACATGTAGGTTATGTTGTGGAATGACTCGATGGGAAATTTTCTGAAATATCATGTCTAATTCCAGTCAGATGTTTAAATACACACATCATGTGCATTAATATCATATCAAATTTGGGCTTCTAATTATTTAAAGCTTTCTTTTTCAGGTGGATTGATGATACAATACCCAAGTTCTGTATTCCCTCCCCCCCCAAACAGTCAAAATTATACATAAACACCCAGATATAGGGCTGCAGCTAATGATTATTTGAACTTGATTGATCTATCGATTATTCTGGCGATTAATAGATTAACTACATAAAAAAAAATTGGCACATTCTGTAGATTCTGTTGTCTAAAATGCAATAACAGGATTCCTTTAGCAAACATTTGACCATTTCTTGCTACGGATGCTATTTGTTCTCTTGTCTTTCACCAGCCATGCTTCAGTCAGTCCAGTCCATGAGTCTGTCCGTGTCTCCTGCTCAGACAGCTGCTTGGCGGAAACAAATCTTTGAGCAGCTTGGTGAAAGGTCCAAGAGAGAGATGGACAATTTCAGACATTACGAACAAGCCATTGAGCAGGTACATGAGTACACTCTGAAAAATGATAAGCTTTTAGATCATAAAGAGTACCTTTTCATTGACACGTATTCACGATTTGACTTTCTTACCTCTGTTGGCAGTCGGTGTGGGTAAAGAAGGGAGCCATGCAGTGGTGGAGGGACTGGAAGCCGCACAAGTGGATCGATGTTCACTTTGCTCTGGAACAGTTTTCTGGAGCCGAGGGACACAAGGATGGGATTTTATTCATTTATTACAATTATTATGAGGAGAAGAAGGTGAGAATGTAAAGTTGGTAAAACTAATTTAAAAAAACACAATTTGCTCGCAACATGAATTTGACTCATGCATTTGGTACATGTCTAATTTATACTCGCTATTATCTATAAATGTGCATAAGCTCCGGTTCCATTGCATAAATTCTCAGCTTGAATTTGTGTCTCTGTCTAAAGGCTCGTGCCACAAAACTCCAAAGACGAATGTTTTCCTTTCTTCTACTTTTTCTCCTTCCTCTTGTCTTTTTTCAGTACCTCCATGCCTTCATTAATGAAGTCACCATCCTGGTTCCTGTTCTCAACGACTCCAAGCACACCTTTGCCATCTACACCCCTGAACGTACCAAACAGAGGTGGCCAATAAGAGTGGCAGCCAGCACAGAGCTGGAGATGTATGATTGGGTGTGTAGAAGGAGATATCTACATCAAAAATTAAACATTTTAGTCCCATAATTCCTGTTGGCACAACTTTGATAAGAAGATGAATACCTGCTCATGTCTTTTACCATGCATTTTTATGGTGGTTATTTACCCTGTGGTTTACACAAAAGCAGGTCATGTAAAGTAGTTTTGCTCTCTTTAAAATTCTTTCTGCTCTCCAGCTGGCTTTGTTGAGTGTTTCCTGCTGTGACTCCAGAGGAATCCACGGTTCTCCGTCCAAACAGGCAATCTGGTCCATCACCTGTAAAGGGGACATCTTTGTCAGTGAGCCCTCCTCTGCCCTCGAAGCCATGCCTTACCCCACACCCTGTGATCAAATGTAAGAAAAACCACCAAGAGCATTCACTATGAGCTATGTTAAAGCCACAAGCCTCATTGTGCTTAATTAGAATATTATATGACCGACCAACAGCAGGTAGTCCATGTTTGTTAGTTGGAATAGAATAGAATATACTTTATTGATCCCCAAGGGGAAATTATTTGTATGCTGCTCCATTCAAAGTGTTCATTATATACATATATATATAACCATAAGCAATATAAAATCTATAAGAAACATATTTATATATACGTATGTGTAATATTGTGATTTAAATATTACTAAATATAAAATAAATATATAAAATAAATAAATAAGCAAAATAACAAGAATGCACATGGACATATATCAAAATATAAATAAATCTATGAATAAATGAATGCGTTAGTATTGCCCCTGTGATGTATTTAAATAAAACTGGTCTTCACAGAACAGTGTTGTTGTCTGAAAGCTGTAACACATTCTGTTTGCAGTTTGCCACAGTCATTTAGGAAATACAGCAAATATTCTAAAGATGAGACCAGAGTTACAGTTTTGGTTTACATGCTAAAACTTTATCGGGGAACTATCTCTACCAGAGTCGGTCCATCAAACTTCAAAACCTGTGTGGCAAGACTTGGTGTTCACTCTTTTGTGAACACCATAAATCTGACTGAACTCTGGCTAATTTACAAAGAATAGGCAAAAATTTTAATCTGTAAAAATAGAATGCAGGTAGAAACGTACCTTTAAAAAAACTTGTAATTGTATTTGGGGTATGCTTTTTTTTTTTTTAATTACTATTGTTTTTAAAAAAAAAACAAAAAAAAACATAGATGAGTTCTGTTTCACTTCACATTTATGCCCTACTCTGTGTTGGTCTATGCTAATAAAATATAAAGAAGATTGAGAGTATAGCATAACAATGCTGTTCCAGAGAAACGAATACAAATGAAGACAAATGCAACTCCCAGTACACTGGAGCATAAACAGCTGTGAGTCTTTCTGTTTTGTTGGTGCAGGTTCTGGCGGCAGGTAGGAGGCCACCTGCGTTTAGTGGAGTGCAACAGTCTGGGGATAGTGTGGGGCATCGGCTATGACCACACCGCCTGGGTCCACACCAGAGGCTATGGAGGAGGTTTCTTCCAGGGCTTGGCCAGCAGCACAGATAATATTTACACCCAGACTGACTGCAAGAGTGTTTACATCTATGAGAACCAGAGATGGAACCCTGTCACTGGCTACACCAACAGGTGTTTTACATGCAGATTTTTCCAAGTTCCAAGTCAAGCAATCATAAATGAAACACACTTAGGGTTATTGTAATTTAATCTATTTAATAATTATACTATGCTCTTTCTGACCCATGTAAATTGGGTTTTCCTCATTTTAGAGGCCTTCCAACAGACCGCTACATGTGGAGTGATGCGTCAGGATTACACGAGTGCACTAAGACTGGTACAAAACCCCCCTCTCCTCAGTGGACATGGGTAATCTGAGCTCACCTCTTGTGTTTATTCTTGATTTTTGAGAGCATTTAATCCAACAGCTGCAGGTGCGTGAAGTGTTTCACTTCTCTTTACTGTGTCCAGGTGTCTGACTGGGCTGTTGACTACAGCGCCTCCGGGGGAACAGACAGAGAGGGTTGGCAATATGCTGCAGATTTTCCAGCGTGGGTTTCCTTTCAGGCTACACTTTTAAGGGATTTAATCTTTCATTTGTTTTTATTCTGTTCCTTCTAATTAATCCGTGTTCTCTGGTAGGTCCTATCATGGCTTCAAAACCATAAAGGACTTTGTGCGGCGTAGGCGATGGGCCAGGTATTTACAGAAAGAGCAAACTAGTGATTAGTGAAGTATTCTGTTAGTGGGTTAAATTGATCATTGAGACTCAATGTTTGTATTTGTTTTGTTTGGAATATGTAAGATATTTTATAAACGATTCTTTTTACATATTTGTTAAAACTGACGGTGTCATGACAATATGACTTGAAACAGATAATCTGTGAAAAACTGTGAACTTCTCTGCCCCCTCCCAGTGCTAACTAGAAACAACCAGTCAGAGCCAGGAGGAGGGTCTAACTCTGTCAATCATACTTGTATATGTGCTGCTCCCTGTTGTCCTCTGCTGTGCTAAAGCTTCTTCCCGATAGCAGTTTGCCAGGAAAGCTAAGGCTAGTTAGCATTGCCAATAATAACAGTGGAGCAGTTTTTCTGGAACAGTAAGTTGCTTCTCCATTTGCACATTGAGCAATGCATACATGAGAGAGATTGGCAGCGCTAAGCCCCGCCTCCTGATTCTCATTGGTTGTTTTTGTTGGGCAGTGGTGTATTTCTTCAGACAGCATTAGCAATATTTTCACAAATTGCCTGTCTCATATTGTCACAACATGGTAGCAGTTTTAACAAATATGTAAAAAAGAAAAAAACATTTTTTTAAATAAAATGTACAGTTTTGAGCTTTAACATAAGCTTTCCGCTTATGTTTTATTTCCCCCATTGCATAGGAAGTGCAAATTGACAACAACAGGACCTTGGCAAGAAATTCCACCAATCCCACTGAGTGATGTCACAATCCTGCCTTGTGCTGCTCAGAACAGCGTGGATACAGTTCCTGTGTGGGCCATCAGCAACAAAGGAGACGTCCTGTGTCGACTGGGAGTCACCCTGCTGACACCTGCTGTGAGTTACTAATCTGCAAAATGGCACCCAATGCATCAGTTTGACGCCTTATGGGTATCCATAAAAACCACTTCAGTGAGAGTTTTCTAACGTTACGGGTAATATTACTGTAAAAGGTTACTGTCTGCTCCCAAAATGCCTTAATCAGACATTAATGGCAGAAAGCTCTGGGGCAAAACGAGGGAACGTAGATTACAATCTAATGATATTTGGCTAATAGCAAGACAGCTCCAAAATGAGAAGACGGTGAAAAACGTTCAGTAATTTTGTCACTCATTACATAGAAGATAAAATAACTATTGAACACATCACAAGTTTTCATTGTGAACATACCCTAAAGGTACTATTGACATGAAATAATCTCAAATAATCCATCCACAGAAAGAAACCAAAACAAATACGTTCATTTATGTATCATAATAGAAAAATGGCAGCGGAAAAAAGTATTGAATACACAGAAAGGGAGGTGAAAAAAGTAATGAAGAACCAAGACACCAGCCGACATCCAGCTGTCTGTCCGTCTGTCTGTCTCTCTCTCTATCAAATTATGTTTTCTTGTCCTTCCACTTTACAATCATGCATTTCTTTGTATTGGTCTGTCACAAAAAGTCCAGATGAAATACTTCTACTTGTTGTGGTAAAATGTGAAAAGGTTCATGGGGTGTGAATAATATTTTTGCTAAGTGGTAGTTGTTATGTCTTCCTGTCTGTATGTCAGGGGACCTCATGGCTCCATGTGGGGACAGACCAGCCCTTCAAGTCCATCTCTGTTGGGGCTGCCAGCCAGGTGTGGGGCGTGGCCCGGGACGGCTCAGCTTTCTACCGGGGGTCAGTCTCAGGACCGAACCCAGCAGGTCAGCAGGAGGATCTGAGACCGTCTGAAAACCATGAGCTGAACATCACAAAAAATGTCTCAGTTCTGTTAAAAGACTTTAACATTGATATAAAATCAAGCCAATTAAAAGAATATAAATACTTATTGCCTTCTGATTAAAGACAGCCTAGCGCTCTGTCTCCATCTGCAGGTGATAGTTGGCACCACATCCCTTCTCCGGCTAAGCAGAAGTTGAAGCAGGTGTCTGTAGGCAGGACGTCTGTTTACACTGTGGACGAAAATGGTAAGGACACTGCCTGCAAAACCCTCTGAACAACTTCACTGTACAGAGTGCCTTTTGTATGTTTTCTCTGCTCATGTGTAGGTAACCTGTGGTACAGACAGGGAGTGACTCCCAGCTACCCTCAGGGCTCCTCCTGGGAGCACATCTCTAACAACGTACGCAAAGTCTCTGTGGGACCCCTGGATCAGGTGGGATCAAGCATAGTTCAGGCTTTTTGTTTGGATGATGAGAAAACTATTTGGGATGGAAAGAATTCTTTTTTACAAATAAGTTTTTTTTTTTTTTTGCTCTGTGTTTGGGGCTTGGATGAATGTGTGTTGATTGAATTGCTTCATGTGTTTCTGTAGGTGTGGATTATAGCAGATAAGGTTCAGGGCAGCCACAGTCTGAGCTGCGGGACTGTGTGCCATCGACTCGGGGTCCAGCCCATGGAACCCAAGGGACAATCATGGGACTACGGCATTGGGGTAAAACTTTTCAGGATGAGAGTCCGACACGAATGGAATTTAATGTCAAACACTCCTGGGATATGAACCTATATAAATTTGCTACTTCCTTCTCTGTGTTCCCCCTCTGCAGGGCGGATGGGACCATATTACAGTGAGAGGAAACTCCATGGAGCCACCGCGGATCCGTCTTCCCTCCATGATGGAGCCGTCTCGTTAAACTCCAGGATAACTTTGTAATACACTCACTTTTAAGAGACACTTTGGCCTTCTAGGTTTAAAGTTGAGGGCAAGTGTTATGTTCAGATGAGCTGAGCCAGTCTAATATTTTACCAGATATTCAAGATTTATAAGTAAGATTTTTGTTTTCTGTGTGTTTTGTTCCTTGATAGTGGTGTTTGCATTTTGTTGCTAAGCTTGATAGATTTTTCTCAGTAGACCTAATCATGAATTCTTTATTTTGTGTTTGTGTGTTTGGTTTGTTTGTGTCAATCTCTGCAAGTGAATTTAATGTGACAATAGAAAAATTTTCTTTTTTAAAATTTAATTAGGCATCACAATAATTGCCCATAAATTTTCTGTTGGATTTAGTTCTAAACTCTGGCTATTTTCCCAACATGATATTGTTATTTTTGTTTAAAGACTGTAAAGCTGGGGGGAAAAAATGTGTTAGCAGGTTAAGCTTTCTAGGTGAAGGTTTTGGGTCAAAACTGATTGGTATGTGAATCTATTCTTGTCAAAAACCTCTTAGCAAACCTAGAGCATGATGTTGCCACTATCAGTTTTAGTTTGCGTATGATGTTCTGGATGTTTCCTTCAGAAGAGATGTCTTATAACCCTATGCGTTTTTGGAACAATATTCACATTTTTGTTTTTCTGTGGTTGTTGAACTTCTGTCATTGCTTTATGGTACACAGATTAATACTTTAACTCAGTGAGATTCCGCTCATCCTTTAGAACTTCCTTGCAAAAAATGGATCGGAAATGACCAGGAAAATCCACTTTGGAACGGTAAAATTATTAGAGCTGAAACAGATTTATTATAATTGGCAGCAAATGTGAATTTAAGCCTTATCCATATTTATTTCACCAGGTTATTGCAGACATTTTGGAGTTTCTTTGACTCGTAGCATTTGTTTTTTACTCAAATTGCAAAATATGTGCGTCAAATAATTTGAGGGAAAGGTTTTAAAAAAAACATCAGAATTAATGTTTTATTTGTCTTAAGAAGCTGGCATTTTAACAGGGATGTGCAGACATTTGAGAGTTGTTGTATATATATATATATATATAGAGAGAGAGAGAGAGAGTTATATAACAGGCTGGAAAAAAAGTCAAAGTTTGAACCATGAACCATTTTTCTTTGGCTGCTTCTGTTTGGAGCTTTTTTTTTGTCTTTACACCCTCTTAGCTGCACTGCGTCTCCAACCGGTTCTTTCATTTTGATAATCGGTTCAGGGACAGAAAGATTCATTGACAAACGCTACAGATCCCAACAAAGTTTATGAATTATAAGTCGCCATTTTTAATTTTTAAGCAGCAGAAAGCATGAAAAAACAAGAGTCACAAAACACCCATGTGTCACAGCTGCTTTCATTCGGCTGTCAATGGAGCTAGTGGCTAGCCACATTGAAATATTTTATTTTTGAGAAGTTGTTGTGGTGCATGTGCAATACTTAGTATTATCACAAGGAAAAAGGGGGATTGCTTGAAAAAAAAAGATGGCATTTGAAATGCTAAAACTAACCCTTCCTCTTTCTCAGGGGTGATTGCATCTGCATGTTTACTTCCTTTAACCAGATGATGAGACGATGACTGAGCAGTTGTAAAGAAAAAACTATTTTGGTTATTGTAAATAGAAATATAGCAAGCATCGGTAAAGTAAAGATAATATATGAAGATGGATTTTCTGTTTTTGAGGACTGTGGTGATAGGTTATAAAATGGTGCTTTAATAACTGATAAAGCGACATACAGTCTGACTGCTGAATCATTAGTAAATGTTGATTGTGTGCTGAGATGTGGCTGCTATCTGTAAATAGTAATCATCTTGTGTAATATGATCAAGTTGTGCATTGACCAAAATGACAAAAAGTTGGGTGTCAATAAATAAATGGTTTTATTGATAGCAACTACTCAAATAGCTTTTTTCTTCTTTTCTGATTTTTTTTCAGAAACTTTGGCATAAACGGAAACAAAGGAGGAAAATAAAGAAAAACAAAACACACTCTAAAGCTAACCATAGCCAATCAGATTATGATGCAGAAAATGCAAAGGCCTTCTCAGCTTAATCATAGTTGATTATCGGGGTCTCACACGATCTTGTGCAACAAAAACCTGCTGCTCGTTTTCTCTCTCCTTTCTGTGACAGTTGTGACCAGAAGCTTACACTCAGCAAGTTTCCTAACGAAACACACACATACACACAGGGAGATCACAAGATAGTAGAAAAAGAGAACAAAGTTATTTCAAACAGCAAAAAAAAAAAAAAAAAACGTTAGCAAAAGGGAGAGCCCTTCTTCTTTACAAGCACTTCACATTTTTCTCTGGTGACTGCAGTCTTTTTCTCTGGCCACCTCAGTGTGTTCAAGCAAGTTTCACAGGATTACAACGCAACGCAAACATGTTCTCATCTCGAACAATTAATTCCACTTTTGTCACTTCAAACCACAAGCTTCAATATGCTTTATGAGAAGCATGTGACAGACCGATGCAAAGTCGAAACGATGCATGGCTTTTTCAACCAGTTTTTTTTTTTTTTTTTTTTTTAGTAAAAATCTGAAATGTGTGGTGTGCATTTGTATTTGGCCCATTTGAATCAGTAGTTTGTAGAACTACATTTTCATAGCCATTATTAGCTGCAGGTCTTTTCTGGCGTGTAACCGTTTTACAAATGAACGTGATGAAATTATTTATCATTTTTATTTGCAAATGAGCTCAATGTGAGATTGAGCATTTATGAAAATTGTTTTTTTAAATCTAGGCCATGCTGTTTCTCTGGCTGTAGGTTTGGGGTCACTGTACTCCAGGCTAAACCCTTTTTTAAGCCGTAAAAGGTTTTCTGTGTTTACTTCCCACCAGCTCTGTTTAGCTTCCTTATTCCTTCCTAAGGAAAAAAAAAAAAAACATTCCCACTGCATCATGCTGCCACCACCATGTCAACAAGGGGTGATGAGCAGTACATTCCTTTTTGTTCTTATCTGACTAGAGCAACTTCTTCCACATGTCTCCAATATGCAGGGGCGGAGCCAGACAACTTTTGTAGGGGTGGCCCCTCATGGGGGGGCGGGCAACAACTCAGCCACTTTAGAGCACAACATTTGTATTTTTTAACTTAATTTACTAAAGAAGGACTTTTTTTTCTAGGAGAGAATAAGTATATGCCTATATTTATACATTTTTTTCTGTATAAGCTTATTTTACTACTGCCACTAACTGTTTTGAAAGGGAACAGCAGGGGTGACCTTTCACCACCCCCTGGCTCTGCCCAGGCCTTCATGTACCAAACTGCAAGCAGAACTTCTGATGACTTTCTTTCAAAAACCTGCTGTGTTCCAAGGTCACCATGGTTCTGTTTTCTCATCAAAGAAACAGGATCATAACAAACCTCACAGAGGTGGACCGGCTTTGCTAATTGGGTCGATTCTGAACAAAACTGGGATTTGTTTTGGGGAATCAGAACAAAGGGATGTGAATAAATATTCACATGTCATTTATTTCCTGACAGCTTGGAATTAAGATGTGAAAAAATGTGAAAAGGTTCAAGAGGTATGAAAACTTTTGCAAGACTCTGTGGGCCAGCAGCCAGTTGTTGTAGAGCGCCGCATCCAGCAGGGGGCTCCTGGTCCCAAACACTTTTACAGTCTCAGGCTGTTAACTTTCCTGGCCGAAGCTCTGCATGTGGGTGAGGTACTGGGTGAGGCCGTCCTCCCCGTCCTCCTCCAGGTGCTGCTGGTAGCACTGCAGCAGCCGGGCAGCCCTGGCCCCTGAGGGCCCGGCCTCAGCGGGCAGGCAGGCCCCCGACAGGTCCAGGATGATGGTGGTCAAGGCTTTGATGTAGTTCTTGGCCAGAGTCAGAGTCTCGATCTTGGACAGCTTCTTGTCCATCTTCACGTGTGGGATGGCTTCACGGAGCGCCTGGAAGGCGTTGTTGAGTTTGTGCATGCGCTGGCGTTCCCGCTCGTTGCTCTCCAGCCTCCGGATGCTGCGCTCCTTGGTGCTGGACCCATACATCCTGCGCCGCCGCCCGCCTCCCCCGCCTGCTCCTCCTCCTCCCTGCCGGCGCCTGCCGTCCCCGCTCCTCAGGGAACCCCTCCAGGAGCCGCCGATCCGGACCGAGGCCTCCGAGCCCTCCTGCTCGCTGGAGCCCGGCTCTGTGTCCGGTTCGTTCTCTGGCTCCGGGTCGGACCAGGGCCTCCTGGAGGGTCTCACTGCCTTCCCTTTGGACTTCATCCTGCTGCTTCCTCTCACCTCACAAGTCTCCACTCAAGTCTCCCAACTTATAAAAGTCCTAGAAGCACAGACAGGAACATTAAGACACAAAAGTAAAAGTGAGTTATGCATAATTTCACCTGCAAAAGTGGAATTGTGACATTTCAGTTCCTCATGTCTGGGATCAGATCCCTAAATACCTGAGCACACCTGACAGTCTTCAAAACTGGAGATAACCATTTTAAATAGAAATATTTTATTCTTAGTAAAAATTTTAACATTCTGTTTTGAAACTTCTTCAAAGAGCAAACCATTTAAAATGGCCTTTACCCTGTTGAGTCTCTCTTTGATTTTGTCCAAGAATGTCAAGAGTACCACCTGAACACATTTCATGTGATCCTTAACCAACACAGACTGTCTGACATTCTGTTCATGCATGACCAGCCAACTGAAGAAGTTGTTTTCATTTTGAATATACCAGCACTTTCCTGTCAAAGTCTTAAGCTGCGGAAAACATATTCAGTCACAGCCACTTCAAAAGTAATTTGGGATATTTTGTTAAAAAATATTTAGACAACACAAAACACCAAGCACAATCCTAGGCTTACGTTGTTATTGTTATTATCATCTAATTTTTTCTTGCAATTTTACTGATAGGCGTATGCTGCAAGTCAGACATTTATCAAGGCTTCTTAAAAAAGAAACCGTTTAAGCGTATGCGCCTCGCACCTTCAGATTTAGATTTTTTTCAAGAATATCAAAAGTTCCACTGCTTAAGCTAAATACGGTGCCTCTCACTGGGTTTCTTACTTGGTCACTGCATAGCTTAAATGGTTCAGTAATTGCTCAGGACCCATTCCAATCACCACGCTGTGGCGGGAACCAGGACCGCGTGGCCTAATGGACAAGGCGCCTGCCTTCAGATCAGAAGATTGAGGGTTTGAGTCCCTTTGTGGTCGACTTTAAAGGACCAACCCCAGTACTGGATTGCATGTCTCCTCATTACTCCTTGCCTCTTTCAATGATATTCATCAAGCCTTTTTTTTTAAAGTTGAATTACGACGTTATGAAGAAACATGACAATGTCATTCATATGAGAATGAAATGACAAAGTGCTGTCGAGCATGACACTTCGACGAAACCAATGAGTCGTCAACTGACAGGTAGAATCTGGAAGCTGTGCCAGTGAGTAGAAACTCTGTTTTGTTTGAGGAAGTTTGATGCAAACCAGGATTTTATTTCAGCCAGGGATGCACTGAAATCAAAGTTCGACTGACACCAATATTACATATATATATATATATATACTTGAACCAATGTTAATATTACTGGTGAAGCTGATAACCACTGACTTCACCGTTGCTTCCCTGTTTCAGTTAAGCTCTTCAAAATCCTGCACTGTGTTACCATCACTGTCACATGACCAAACAAGCACCACCTGAACATCCTCCCTCCAGAAACAAATGGCAACAAGATGGAGGTAAATACCAGTTGTTGGTATTGGCCCAGTAGTATTCATCGGACTGATACGGATATGTTAAAAAAAATATCTATCAGTTAGTGCCAATATATCAAACATCTCTAATTTCTTGTGCACAAGTGGTGAGGGAGGAGAATGAAAGTGAGGAGTTTGGTAAAGTGGATAAAAAGAGCTGGGTGTCATCGGTCAAGCATTGAATTTATGGGAAATATTGGTTAATAACAAAAGAAAGGGATCCATACAAAACTTTGGGGCACAACCTGAACTAGCAGAGGAAGAGTGGGGTCTGAAGGATTTGAGTTGATGGGTGTGTGGGCATTGCCAATGGATGAAGGCCTGTGAAGGAGAATACTGTGGGAGATGGAGTCAAAGTCCTCAGATAAAGGAGGGTAAGAAGAGAAACCAGAGCAGAATCTGCAGCCATTAGAAAGGCATTACTGATTCTCAGGAGGGCAGAAGCGAAGCAGTGACACTGGCGGAAATCAGACTGGTGTTTGTAGAGTCTGTTTTTGGTTAAAAGGGTAATTTTTACTAATTTATACATTTATGCTTTGTTTGCTTTTGATTAGTTTTTTTTTAACAAACACCTTTTGAATCCCAATAACTTCTGGGATTGCCCCCAAAAAACCAGGACTACGTAATTAGTAAAGAAAACAGAATTAGAGAGCTACAGTGGATTTTCTAAAAATCATTAACTCTCATTTGTAAAACTGCTAAAAAAAAAAAAAAAAATGTTTTAACAAATTAAAATAATGTGCATCGTTACTTAAAACAGGAATCTTTAAATTAGTAAGTTGCTTTATTTATTCCTTTCAAATAGCCCAAATAAAACTTGTGACATTTTCAGACATTTCAATATTGGGATCACTTAAAAAAAAAAACAACAACTATCTTGTGTTGAAATTATGTGAAAGGTGCTAATTAACTGATCAGTTGGGTCTTTGACGGTTGTCCTCGAGGGCCGGTGTCCTGCAGCTGCTAGATGTCTCCCTGGTCCAACACACCTGAGTCAAACGGCTGAATCGCCTCCTCAGTGTGCAGTCGGGTCCTCCACAGTCCTGCTAATCGACTCATTATTTGTGTGTTGAAGCAGAGACACATCTAAACGTTTCAGCACACCGGCCCTGGAGAACCAGAGCTGAAAGCCGCTGCCCTGCTCCGTTTACCCATTTTTAGTTTAAAAGTTCTCGCCGTGCTCCTGTATCTGATCTGACGGTGTGAAAACGCCATTTTATCCCGTCACATCTGAGATAATGCCAGCTTCAAGGTCGTGCTCTCGAAAACAGGGGAAGCAGCCAGCAGTGAGGTATAAAAAAACCCAAAAAAATAGAGGTTTTGGCCTCTTGGGACCCAATGCTGGCCCTGAGAAAATCTAATTTTATACACAAACATTCAAATGTATTTAGAATGAGCTCAGTTGGAACATTTATGAGCAAAAATAGAACTTTTGTGAAATAGTTCAGTGAGTATTAAACGCGCTTACATGGTTGATATATTTTAAGACATAATGTAACATTGTGCATGTCTTCTGGGTCACAATAACAAATTGTTCCACACTAGTGGAAATATATCACTTTCTTTGTTACTGTGTGATATTTCTTGATATGCATTTCGTTTATTCACCTGTCTCTGAAACTTAACTGACAAACTAGACAGAATATTCATAACGCCAGAACAAAAACTTACCAGTCTCCAGATTTGTATAAATTAAACTAATCAGTTAACTAATTAACTAAAGAGAAAATGACGCTGATTATTTTAAACATTAAGCAGTTTAATTCTGAGCTCCGAAAAGCCTTGTAGAAAACTGAAAGCAAATTCTACTGGGTGTTTTACATAAACGAGAGCGCTTAATAATAAAAGTTACACAGTGTAACCCTCCAGATATCTCTCCGTCACTGTGTAGCTCCTTATTTCCCTAACCTCAGTTTGCAATCACCTAACGGCAGACCTCATGAAGCAACTCCAGCCAACGGTTCACAGAGACAGAAAGGAAACAAACAAAACGGCCGTGAAAGTGGGTGAGAGAAGGGAGAGTGGGCTGAGAGGACTCACCGCCTGGCGTCTCCTGAAAACCACTCCGTTCATAAACCAGCAGCAGAAAGTCGCCGAAGGAGCGGAGAGAGGCTGCGGAGCGTCACCGCTGCGCGGAGATAACTGCCACATGTGCGCTACCTGGAGCTGACTGATGTACACGTCGCGCTGCTCAGCCAATCAGAGAGCCAGCCCACTCAGCCCCAGTGTGCCCGGGCAGCAGAGCCCAGGCCGCTGACCCGACAGGCTGCTGCTGCTGCTGAGCGCTGGAGCTGCCACTGTAACTGCAACTAACTGCTGGCGGGGTTTAAAGCTGCTAACCACCGCAGCGTTTATGTTTACTTACAAATGTGTCCGGATAATGAGAACACAGCTGTGCGAAGGAGTTTTGATTTCCCCAAATTGTAATGTCTTAAAAAGTTTTAAGGAGGAGCAGAAGTTTGTACTTGTGTTTATTTTAGTTGATGACATCACAAAAGGCACAAGCCTGGAGAATTCAGCTGGCATTATTAGAATTTGTAAAGTGGAACTGTGATCTTGGTCATACTTTATTTATTTATTTATTTATTTATTTATTACCACAAGTTGATCTACTGTACCTCCAACTTGGCTTTACCTTTACAAATGCGAGCTGATTAGCATCACAAAAACGCAAATAGGACCAGAACTATTTGCGTAACTATTGCGTAACTATTGCGTTCTTAAGGTATTTGTAATACCTTAAGAACCTGAGTTCTTAAGGTATTACAAAGGAGGCTTGCTCGATGCAGAGCAGGACCAAAGAGCAGAGCAAAAAGCAGGACTTTTTTCTGCATTTGGTACTTTAACTATAACGCAAAAGCTAGACAAGGATTTAAAAAGAAGCATCACATGAGATGAGGTGGATTAGCAGTGCTTGCCAAGAACTGCCGGTTTCATCCAGGATACGTCACTGTGAAAAGTCGTCTCTGCTGCCCAAAAATGGAGCTGTTAGCACATCATGACCATTACGAGACAGTCTTCAGTCAGAGGCCTCTGCAGATTTGTAGCAAGACTGACTGCTACCAGAGATGCTTCTAGACTACAGGATCACCATTCACAATGACGATTTTTGAATATAATTGTATTCAATTATAATTGACTCCTCCTTTCCCAAGATGCATCCTGTCATGAAAGACGAACTCCTGCTGCAACCAGTATGCTAAAATTCCTATTGCAATCTGCAGTTTTCTGTGTGTGTGAGACCTTTACCAGGTCAGCACATCTTTTCACTGCCTGGTGAAAAGGTTGCATTTTTCTCATTTTTTTCTCTGTGGCGTCAATGATGGAATGATGAAGATGACGTATGACACAATGAAAAGCCGAAAGGTCCTTATGCTGCTTCAGCGACGTCATTAAAGTATGCACATGTACAGAGTTGATTTGATCTGGTTGATATGGTTAGTTAAGGTTTTACAACAACGCAGCAACAACAAACTCAAAAACCAATCATTAGAGGTTGTTCTGTAACGTCACAGAAATATATTCACTACTAAATAATGTAATTCGCCACTTTTTTGTTTTACAGTAATCTCTGTGAAATGGGTGTTTATTGTTGCATTCAGTGAAATTTTGACTTCACATGAACTCTTCAAGAGCTACAAACAAAACTGTACACGTTTTTATTCCTGTTGAACTATTCACATCCAAGTATAATATTATTAAGAGTATTACCCTTACATGACTTAAATGAACTCATATTGCTTTAAAACACACAGCTGTACATGAAATCCTGCGAAAGCAGAGTTGAGCTCAGCTTTTTAGGGAGGCTCGTTGAGTCCAGCAGTTAACATAATTTCCATTGTGGGTTATCGCCTTCCACTGTTTCATTTGAATAGTCAGCCCAGAGGTAGGTCATTTTAAGCCACGACACAGTATTTTCCTTCCCTAACTTTTAGGACATAATCACTTCTGTAATGACTGTATAATGCCAACTAAAACACGCTCTTAAAAACCGTTAGAAGTGTGAGCAAACATACCAAGTGGTTATTTAAATTATTACCTATTTTAGGAACCACTAAGCTAATCCCCTTCCTCTCAGGAATGTGTTTTCTGAGTAAATCGTCCATTGTCTGTTTTATCCCGCTGGCAGCTGTTGGCAGTTGGGATTATTATCTCTGGTGTTGATAAAGTGCTGCAAAACTGGAAAGCATCAGGTGTGCAAGTTAAACTGAGCATGTACTTAAACAATTTGATGACTTCTTTATGGTGGCATCTGCAATAGCTCTTGGATAAAATTTAAAAACCACAAATAAGAAAGTAAAAGATCATTCTCCATCCAGCACCTTCACTGTTTGGATTATTCGTTATTGGCATTCCAACTTTACTTTATGGGAAGTCACCTTATCCAAACCCCACCCAGTCTACGTATATGGTGTCGCTGTGTTTTCTTAGACAGATCCACCCATCAAACAATACAGTTAAAAAGCAGAGGACAAAAGGCTGGAGGCTTTAAAACAGTTGTGAACCTATAAGTTTGATCACAATAACCGTAAGCATGAATGGTCTAAAAACCTGGGGTCTTTGCAGAGACATGATTGCAGGTTGAGAACAATGGAAGTGCAGGAGGGCAGTAGTATTATAAATGCAGTGGGACGTTTAATCAAAGGTGACAAAATCCAAATTTTGTCACCTTTAAAATTTTTTGTAAATGTGATTCCTCACATTTACAAAAATGTGAGGAATCCTAAGGGCTGAAACATCAAGCTAGCACAGATAACCAGGAGCTAAGAGGAGAATCTGACAGAGTTGATGAAAGCATGATGTTTTTACGGGAACAGAGTAAATAGAAAACAAGCGAGTGATTACAAACAGCTACTGCTATGAAGGAACTGAATACGTAAGGGCAACTGAGGGGGGTGAGTGAGGAATTGATAGAACCCTAGCAAAACCAGGAGAACCCTCACATAAGGTCAACATTAAGCCAAATCTGACAAGACACTGAAGTGACCAGCAGTACCATAAGAATACAATATTTGGACTACAGTGGATTTGCTGGAAGAAACAAATGAACCTTTCGGTTATCTCTAGTGATATTCCTGTTGTGTGTAGTGAGCTAAGGGTGATCCGCTCCACTTGGAATGACATTGAAACCACTCTGATCTAAGATTGGGGGACATTCACCATGTTGGATTGCCTGATGTTGTTGTTCATGTGGTGTTTCCTGATCATAGATTAGAATGCAGGCTATTGATTGTGACATGTAGCCAATTAGGAAGCAAGGTGATGGAAACACAGAAGACAGAAGGCGTCTGGCGAACGTTGGAAAAAAATTTTCGTATAACTTTGTATCTGTTAAAGATTGTCCACAAACTATCACAATTACTTCTTTTGTTTAATCTGAGCTCAGATTTGTTCCCAAGAGGTTTATGAAACACCCCGACTGACATCTGAATGTTTTAGTTCAGTCGGTTCAAGTGTGATGTGTTACTCCTGCCATCTGGTGGACACCAAATACTGGACACAAACCTGTTATACCTACGACTTTTCATCGTCATGTATGTGTTGCCTCAAGTTTTGAAAATCAGACAACAATTTTAAAATCTTCCCCTGTGAACCAGGCATTAGTGGTTCTTGACCACTCTGGGAGTTAAAGAGAGGGGATGTCTTCAACTCCCAGAGCAGGCTGAAGAACTGGGCCTATAAGGAAGTTGAAGAAGAGGATTATCTTCTACTCCCTCAGGAAAAATAAGCTAAGTCTAGTGTAACTCACAGGTAAAACAGACTCGTGGAAAAACCCGGGGTAATTAGTCACTGGATCAGAAGACTTGACAAGAGGTCAGGGCTTTGGAGAGGCTGAAGAAGACGTTCTAATGATAAGGAAGATGCTGACAGTGTAGAAGATTATTAAGGTTCTAAAGATGGTGATAATGATGGAGATATTGCTGATGTTGACTCTGCAGGAGGTTATGCCTCTGATGATGATGATGGAGTTGAAAAAGAGAAATAATGATGGCAGGTGAGAGTATGACCCTCAGGAGGAGGGATGTTTGTGGGAGCTTCGTCTGCAGCCTCTTGCACTGGACGGTTTCTGGTCGAAAGATGAGGCTTTAAAACATGACATTGACTGTCAATGGAGGAGGCAAAGTAGAGGGTCTGAAAGTTGAGGCACAGACAGGAGGAAGTTGATAAGTAGTTCAGACAGCACCATCCCTCCCTCTCCTTCTTATGGACCTAGAACCAAGCAGCATGACTCGAGTTGACTCAACTCTGCTCTACACAGTTTAGGTGGTTTTTTTCTCAATAGTTGAACTGCAGCTCCAGCAGGTGGGATCATCAAATAGTTGGGCAATTCCGGAGTCCCACAAACAGCACAGCGTGATGTGTTTGCAACACAAACACAACAATGGAGGACATGGAAGCAATGTTGAACATTCTGATTCTGGCTTTTTCTCAGAATCAGTAGATCTTGTGAGTTTATTATAAAAGGAAGGTCAGATTAATGCAAGGAAGTCTTGTGACTCTTCCCCCTAGCCAATCAGCTTCCAGCAGTCTTCTGAGTTTTCAACTCAACTCGACGCAGCGAATCGGCCACACTGCCAGTTGCAAAGCAGCGAATCCAAGAGAGGCATTTATTTTCCTTGATGTTGATTGGCTAAAAACCCAAGAGCAGACATAATAAGGCTAATGCTAGTGCAAGATGGTTTCCAATGCATGTAAAAATGAATGTTAAGGGTTTTTTTTGTGTGTGTGTGAACTTTTAAAATAGACAGTTACAAGTGTTTTTAGAATATTTCCAGATTCTAAGTATTTGCTTGTGACTGTGGTCCCTAACTCCAGCATTTGCTGGAGTTAGCCTCTGACTACAGCACAATATATAGCATAGGTATTTAAATATGTTGTAAATCCAGAAGCTGCCAGAGGTGAACAGTAATTTCAGTTACTTGCATGTATTTTATGAATGGAGAAAAACAAGACAAGTAAAATGAGGGCCGAGTTTGTTAGATCACAGCTGTGGTGCTCCCAGCTCTCAGAAGCAAACAGCAACTTTTGACTTGGATGTCCTTGAACAAACTGAGTGAACATGTGCATAAGAGTGGGCTGGATGACACAGGGTGCCAATATGTGTTCTACAACCAGTCAAGGTGTGAGAACATACACCTGTTTACACAGTAATGTTGGAGAGACCCATAGGACCTGCTACAAGTCTTTACTAAATGGGAACTGGTTTCAGTTTCACCCGATTCTTGAGAATTCTGTGAGGTTCTCACGTTTCTGCTCATGTAGAAATTAAGGAATATGTTTGTTTTCTAATGATCCCAGACCGGTCCTGCCAGGTTTCCCTCCCTCCTCAGTTACACAATATCTGGTCAACCAAACCTCACCCAATGTTGGACGATAGAAACATTATCTGTTGCTTTTTTTTAGTTTGCTCAGGTTCTGCTTGCATCGGCTTACACTGTTTGTTTTGCAGCAGCAACTGATAAATTCTGAGCTGAAGAGCACACTTCAGTAATGAGGCAAGCTATCAGGCCTTTCACAAAATTTTTCTACTGAAACAAACCGGCTCTATCACTGTGATTGTCCTGGGGTTCCTTCTGAAAGCTTGTATGTTCAATGCAACCTTCATAGTTTGGTTAGCGACTGGAAAGGCCCCAGATCCGTTATGCAACTACATCATATTGAACTGTGTCGCATGCTGTTTACTCGTGTCATACTAATGGCAGTGAGCGCTGAATGCACTGTGCCACATCCCTACGTAGGATGTGATGTCATCAACCGTAAGTGCTTTGGAGCAAAGAGAGGGGAAAGCAGCTGCTGAAATCCCTGACTCATAAAAGGGGAGCGAGAAGGGGCGATCTGGATGATTACTCATGTTTTCCGTTTGGTCAAGGCTAGCCGTCTGACAGAAAAAAAACAGCGGATGTCACATTAGGCCGTGGTGACAGTTGGGTGGCCCTGGGGTGAGGAGAGGTGGCTTTGACCACTATGTCATCAAATCACCACAGAGCTCAAATTATATATATATATATATATATATATATATATATATATATATGTGTGTGTGTGTGTGTGTCTGTGTGTGACACTCACACTTTGTGTCATAGTTCAAGGTCTGACTCGGTGACATAGGTGAGGAACAGGCAAGTTTGTGTCAGAGAGCAACGCTCTGGCCTGGCCTGAGAAGTCCAGAGCTCTGTCGGCAGGGACACGGTGCCAGATTGTTGAGCGCACTCCAAAGCTGAGAAGTCGTCTTCCCACTGCAACCCTGAAGCCGCAAAAAACATTAGCAGTTAATAAGTGTAATTTTGTTATTACTCGAAAGTTTCTTGAAGTGTTAAAGGGGCGGTATTATCTGAAATCAACTTTTTGAGCTTTATTTCATGTTATAATGTTATTCCCTCATTAAAAAACATACATAGCGTATTGCTTTGATTTTTCCATTTTGAAATCTATTACAAGAAATCTATTCATCTCCCCTGGTAGTCATTCTGCTTGCAGGAGCAAGTCCTGTGATCGGGCTTTGCCTTTTGCACAAAGCTCCTCCTCAGTGCTGCAGTCTCCAACCCAAGCTTCTGCATTACACAGCACCTCTCCCCCGCTAGCTCCTCCAGACTAGTGGCAGCAGCAAGGTGTTAGCAAACACCTGTTAGAACTGAGCATCTGCTGAGCTCATTGTATGAGCTACGTCGCCATGAAACGAAATGCTGGTAAAAACAAAATTATCTGCTTGATAAAGGAGCGTTGTGGTGATGACGTGCTGAAGGCAGAGTGTCGCAAAGAGCAAATTTCAAAAAGATCTAATTTCTCAACAAATCTGAAGACAATAGATTTTGCAAAGATGTTGGCTGACGGCGCGTCATTATCCAGTCATGTCAGTCTATTAGAAAATGTGTGTTAGAAGAAGTTTTGTGTAAAGCCGATGTTTTTGGAGGAATCTGTCAATATTCCACCGAACTACTGTGAGAATATTTGACCGAAAACAGACACTTTTAGAAAGTCGTTTCAGATACAACTACATCTTTCAAGACAGCCACTACAAATTTTTTTTTGGATTTTTTGATTTACAAACATTACATAGTAATTACATAGTAATTACATAGTAATGTTTGTAAATTTCTGAATATATAAAAAGCTTAATTTCTGTAATCTTAACTGACTTGAAGCATCAAAGGTTTTTTTTTTTTTTTTTTTTTTTTTTTTTAAATCAAAATAAAGTTCAAAAGGTTAGAAAAAAAACGCTGTGTCAAATTTCTGGTTCCAACTATGCATATGTAAATGATATTCAATTTGGGAATAACTAGGATATGGTTGAAGTCTTACCATTGTCCTCTGACATAACATCAGACTGGATGCTGGGAAAATGGAATGGCGGAGATGTGGCGGGTTCTGAAAGCAGCTTGAGAGTGGGTGTTTCCTAAGAATCAACAGTTGATTGTCAAAACATAGACAAAAAAACAAAAAAACAGGAAAATTACGGTTGATTTTACAAGATAACCCCAGAGTAGACATCGAGGTCATTCCTCTGAACCTAAGCTTTAGCATCTTTTTTAAAGGATCAGTGTCAGGACCTAAAGACTAAATGCAACAATCACCTCCAGAGATAAGTCTGGATTTTTTTACACATCATGACCAGTTTTCTGCCTGAGTTTGTCAGACAGCAGCTGAAACATTAAGCATTCATTTTATGACGTCCAACAAAAAGGGAGAAATTAATAAATCTTTCCCAAAGCCTCTCCTCGCCGCTGACCCCCCCAAACACAACAAACTAGAACTATACTGAAAAATGTTTAAATTGGCAATGAGTATTGTCAAAATAGTCAAAACATGCTAGCGTTAGCCGAGCATGTCAACGAACGTTCTCTACATGAAAGTACCATCAGTAGGAGCAACACGTGTGTTTACAGAGGAGCTGCGTCGAGTCGCATTTACCTTTGAGAAACAAGGAGCTCACACAGACTCCTGTTAGAACAGAAAGCTGTTGTGTTAAAGTCTTTTGCCAGTGGCGGAGCCAGACTTTTATCACTGGGGGCCCAGATGCCAGATTGCAGCACGACTGCATCCTTGATTTGTACCGTCTAATTAACAGCCTCCCCACCCTCAACACCACTTAAAAAAATAAACTGGAGGACAAAGAATGATCGATCATTACCTGATCAAACAGGTAGACGATGACATCCTCTTCAAAGGAAACACTTTTCTTTATTTTCATTTTCTCACTTCTACTCCTCCTCCGTGGTCTTCGTGAATGATCATCGTTTTGATGCGTTTTCTGACGGATCTCAGGGCTCCACGTCCTTAAGCTGTCCCTGTCTGCGTTCTCGCCGCTCGTCTTGAGACCAAAAGATCTTTGTGCATTGTTGTGTTTTACAACAGACATCTTGTTATTTCTTCCAGAGCTTCCTCTGTGTCTAATAAATGTCCTCAAATTCTGAGAGGCGTAAACGTGGCATAATTTATTTGTAGTTATGCAATTATCAGAAAGAATGACGAGCCTGTTGAAGGAATCCATGACAATGGCATGCTGCTGGGTTGCTTCATTCAAAAAGTTTTTAATCCAATAAAAAATGTCGCCCACATGGAAAGTGGTTCCTTCCTGGTTGGCCTGGCTTGGTAAACCTTTGATGATGGGATCTAAAAACCTCAGCTGTCCTCTGAGCTCCGATGGGGGACAGAGGTATTGGGGGAAACAAAATTGTGATGAAGCTAGCCAATCTGATGTGTGCGTAGTGTTTCTCTGTGAGTTAGGGGCTGGACACTCCGTCCACTCAAGGACACAGATGCGGGAACCCACTTCATGGTCCTCACACTCCTCTTCATTCCTGCATCAATGATTCAGGGCATCCACAGGGCAGATTCAGTACACCCGAAGATATACTGATTCACATATGATACATTCGTGATATAACAGGCAGAAAGGAGAGGACTGTTACTTTATTGGATAAAGAGGGCATGCTTTGTGCAGGTGCTCACTGACTGGAGGAGAGATAATCCCAGAATCACACACAGGAGTCATCCGAGGAGACTTTCTACTAAATGTCTGAATGACAGAGATTTGCCAGTTGTTGCACATTTGCACACAAACGCGCTCATGCACACTTACGGGTCCATTATTGGGTCTCTCAGTCCCAGGCCTGAATAAATATCGGCAGTCTTCCATCTGCAGAGACAAAGACGCAATAGGAAACTTTTACTGCTCTGCAGTAACCAAGCAACCGTTGGACAAGTGACTCAGGAAAGGAAGAGAGGAGCTGACTCACAGCAGCTCTGACGTAAAGGGATGTAAAAGGAGACACACACATACAAACACACACACACACCTGGAAGGAGGATAAAATCTGCCCTGTTCGGGTAAATTAACACCTCACTGTGTAACAGGTGGAGGGGCTCAGGAGGAAGAGGGAGAAAGAGACTTTTCCAAACAACCAGTTAAAAAAGAGACACACTGTGGTGCCTTCAACAGCAAAAGACACAGCTCACATCTTTAGTGTTCTCACGCAGAAATCCAGTCATATGCACGTGAAATTACCTTCTTTTAATTTCGTCCAGGCTGCATTTCCTGTTTGAAAACAACTTGTCCACTGAAATCACCAGGGCGGCTCCACCCCTGCTGTAGTTCAACTCTGAAAACGCAGAACGTGTTCAAATCTGCAGCTTCATGAGTTTGCACAACATGCTGCAGCAAAATCTCTCTGCTGCCACAAACAAGATAAAGCAGCAGCTTTTTCACAAACACGTCCTACCTTGCATCCTTCAAAGCTCAGTAATCGTCCTGCTTTTACCATCCCGTGGCGCACCCCTTCGAGTTTCCTGCAAGAGACGAGGCAGAGCAGACAGAGGAGACAGAGGAGACGCTCTGAAAATGAAAGGGAGGAGGGCGAAGAACAGCGAATGTATAGAAGGGATGAAAACGGTGTGAGGACAAAGAAAGGACAAAGAGCTTACATATCCGTCTCTCCGCCAGCAGATCCTGGCCTTTCTGTAGCAGAGCACCGGATGCAATCAATAACCTCAGCGCTAATGTAACAGAGTACTGTTATAAAGACTAACAGTGTAGGTGTCACAGTTATGCAGACAGTTTTGTGTGAAAGTATTGATATCCATTGAGATTTTACACATTTTATTACATTTTTTGTTTCACTGAAAGGTAAATTAATTTATGTGATAAACCAAAACAGAAGGTGAACTTCTGCCAGTCTCATATGGTTTGCTGACCCAAACAGCTTTTGTGACAGGACAGCAGCTCCTCATCAACTCCACCCCGGTAGAAGGGGAGCATCCTCACAGCATAATGCTGCCACCACCATGTTCCACTGTGGGATGGTGGGTTTAGCTTTCTTCAACACGTAACATTACAATTTGCCCCATCTTCCCGCTCAACCTCAGACATACGGGTTGGAGATCGTCTATGAAAATAATTTTTCAAATCTTACCACAAACATACAATAGGATTTAAGCCTGGACTTTGACTGGGACATTCTAATAGATGTATATGTGTTGATTTAAAGCTCTTTATTATAGCTCTAGCTAGTTCTGTAGTTACCTACAGCCATCTTATATTTACATATTTCTTAAAAGTTTAAGGCTCAAACCAATTTAAAAATGTGAACCTTTTGAATTCCACGTGGCCAAATGACGTCCACACACACACACACACACACACACACAAATCTATCTATAAATATACATATATATATATATATGTATATATATAAAATCTCCCCAGCCACTTCTTCCAGCTCCTCCGGGGCAATCCCAAGGCGTTCCCAGGCCAGCCTGGAGACATAGTCCCTCCAGCGTGTCCTGGGTCTTCCCCGGGGTCTCCTCCCAGTGGGACGTGCCCGAAACACCTCACCAGCGAGGCGTCCAGGAGGCATCCTGACCAGATGCCTGAGCCACCTCAACTGGCTCCTCTCGATGTGGAGGAGCAGCGGCTCTACTCTGATTCCCTCCCAGATGACCGAGCATCTCACCCTATCAGCCACCCTATGGAGAAAACCCATTTCGGCTGCTTGTATCCGTGACCTCGTTTTTTCGGTCATGACCCAAAGCTCATGACCATAGATGAGGGTAGGAACGTAGATCGACCGGTAAATTGAGAGCTTCACTTTTTGGCTCAGCTCTTTCTTCACTACAACAGACTGTCTGGGGCTTTATGCCCCTGGTAGGGTCCCCCAAGGCAGACAGGTCCTAAGTGAGGAACCAGACTAAGCGCAGCCTGAAGACCTCTTATGACAAATTCTAACAATGGACTTAGTGTTCCCTCACCTGGACGCGGGTCACTGGAGCCCCACTCTGTAGCCAGGTCTGGAGGTGGGTCACGTTGGCAAGCGCCTGGTGGCCGTGCTTTTACCTATGGAGCCCGGCTGGGCCCAGCCCGAAGAGGATATCTGGGTCCCATTTCCAATGGGTTCGCCCCTCTTTGGGAGGGGCCAAAGAGGTCAGGTGCAATGTATGATGGGTGGCAGACGAGGGAGGGGGTCCTGGCGGTCCGATCCTCAGTTGCAGAAGCTGGCTCTTTTGACGTGGAATGTCACCTCTGTCAGAGTTGACACCTATTAAACACAAATTAAACAAACACAGGAAAGGCACGAGAGCTAGATTCTTTTCTTACTCGCGAGGAGAACAGACAGAGATGTGCTTTCAGTTACAAATCTCCTACCGTTCTGAAACCACATTTGCCTGCTCCTCTTTTTATTGCTTTAGGAATCCCTAACACAGAGTGACTCTGCAACTCTAAAGGGGAGGGGTTGAACACTTCAGTTTCAGAGTCAGGGACAAATCACAATATACAACAAAAACAAAACCCTGAGCACTAGATTATCTCGTCCCAGGCACAGGATTACTCGGCGCCGTAGTACGTCTTCTCAGTGATAGTTTTACAACTATCACCCAGGTCAAGCAAGCTGTGCTTATCTGCTGTGGGACACCTGCACTCAGGAAGTTGTGATCAAACTGCACTTCCACAAAAAGGCCTTCTGAGAAAGGAATCATGGTTACAAAGACACAGAAACATTCCTAAGCTAGAATGAAAGTGAACATAAAACAAATCATTATAAGAGTAAATGACAATATAAAAGAAACAAACAAATAAGATAATAAAACAATTTATCCTACATTTCCCTCCTGTTTATCGCATATTTGTTCTAATTCTCACATCTCTCCAAACAGCCACTTCAAATGATTTTCAGCCAGGAGTTCATTTTTATGAAAACAAACATGCTTACACTCAAAGGTCGTACTCAGCCCAAAATTTAGGATCTGGATACAGGTCAAGAGAGTCCTCATCAGAGTCTTCTTTGTCAAATTTAGCTTTTGTCAATAAAGGATACATCTGTGCCATCCGGTCCTCCATGGGTGAAATTGCTGTAGTGATGAGACAGTTAAAGAATGCAGGCAAAGAATACAACATCATCCACACAAGGTTAGAATGGCAGCAAAGACTGCCACTGAGACTAAAACAGAGGACACAAGGGTTCGGTATTTCCCAAAGGCCTCCATCCATGTATCCCACATGAAAGTGTCCACTCCAGAGTGCTCTTTCATCTTACCATTAAGGGTGCGAAGCCCTTCAATGGCTTTCGTCAGGCTCCCATCGACTGCCGTGTTGTTAGGTAGAAAGGTGCAACATCTTTTCCCATAGATAGCACACACTCCCCCTTTTTCAGCCAACAGCATGTCGAGAGCAATGCGGTTCTGGAAGGCCATCAGTGAGGTAACGGCTAGCTGCTCATGAACTGCCTCGAAACCTGCCTGTGTCCAGTTGCCTAGTTTTTGTACATTGAAATGGATGTAATTGATTCTGTCTACGTTTTTGTTTACCGTACACCACCAACAAATTGTAGATTCAAAACCCGCTGCAATTTGGTCGACCAATTTATATTCACCAGGTACACCACAAGGGACTCCGATGGCATTGATGTATGTTGGATCATTATTAATTCAGGTCAGCTCTCGTTTCTGTAAGAAATGCCGCTGCTGAGGCATAACGTTAGTCAAAGTTTGCATTAGTTGTTCTGCAGACATAGGATAAACAGAAACTAGCAACAATAAATAAATCAATACACAAAGCCCTGTTACCTTTCAAGGTAATCTATCAAAAATTCTATCATCACCACACCACCACCAGACATCTGCATGAGAGACAGGGTTAAAATCATTGTTTACAGAGAGAACATCAGTACACATAGTACTTGAAAGGTTTCCCAATCTTCTTCCTTTTCCTGTTATATCTACACATGTGAAATTACCCGGAGCTACCTTCTTAGAAAAGAAAGGTTTCTTTTCTTCAGCTGCTGTGAGGGGAAATATTGAATCATAAATCATACATGTGCCTTTAATATTAGTATTGCTCATAACTTCTAGTAAACAGTGTTTTGAAATGACTGCTGGGGTCACACGTAGTAGAGGCCTTGGTCCCATACATACTACACAGTCCTGTTTAGTCTTTTTTGCAGCTTGTTTTACTATTAATAACCAGTTATTACTTTGCCCTGACACACCTGTGTTAACTTTGAACCAGTCATCTATAGTTTCTACCTCTTTCACCTTTACCCCTACTGTCCATGGAGAAGTAGCACTTCCCCCACCTTCTTTAGACTCCTCACAGAGAGTGATTGGAAAACTTGGATCAGTCCCTGATACATGAGCCCACAAGAAAAAATCCCAAAATGTTGCATCAGGCTTCTTTTTCTTCACATTAAGAGGGACCAAGGAATGTGTAGTCGTGTTTATCTTTATTTGTATTCTCTCATCTGTGCTAGGTGGAAAACATATTTGAATATCATTTCTCATTCCGTAAGTTGTGCTGCAGGAATAATTTGTTCATCTATGACCTAAGCTGCTGTTTCCAGTTGAAAACACAAAATGAAAACAAAACCAAAATATTTATTTGCCAACTTTTTTTTCTTTCTATCATGCAAGCTCGTTCAGCTCCTAAGGACACCACAGAGTTGTGGACAATCTTCGCCAGTTTTGAGATGCTTAAACTATTCGGTTTAAACCCCTGTGAAACCTGGTCTTTGCCCTGTAGGTCAGTGAGCGTCCAGAGATTGCCTATCAATTATTTTTTAGACAAAATAACCTTTTTACAGTGTGTTAAATGTACCCAAGTTGATGTTTCTGCCTCAGGTTTCCCTGAGGATTGTGTTTAGCGCATATTAAACAAGCCCTACAAAAAGATTTGTAATATTAAATAAATCCATTAATATAAATGTTCATTTATCTGTCCTACCATCCCTCCTGTTGAGACATGCGAAACGCCATGGCTCAATATTGCAGCCCATTTATACAGATTTTTTTTTTTTTTGGTAGGATTTGGTTTATTTGCTAGTTATTTATAGATGTTATCTTCTAATTTTGCTCCATTTTTTCCACAAGTCTTTTTCATTTTGAGAACTTAATTGTTGCATGTCTCTTAAGGTCTCTTTTCATAAGTTTGACTTCTCTTCTACATTTAAAACATTTATCTGCCCCTCAGCTGCCTGTTTTGCTATTTTGTCTGCGAAAGCATTCCCTAGGGACACCTTATCTGTCCCTGCAGTATGTGCTGCACATTTACAGATTGCCAATTGTTTTGGTAATTGCACAGCTTGTAGTAAGTCTTTTAATAATTCTGCATGTGTTACAGGTTTTCCTGTTGATGTTACCATACCCCTGTTTTTTCCAGTACTGGGCAAAGGTGTGAACTGTTGCAAACGCATATTGACTGTCGGTATAAATCGTCACTTCTTTATCTTTCATTAGTTTACAAGCTGTGGTTAGCGCTATCAATTCTGCAGCCTGGGTTGAGTAATTTGAAGGAAGTCTTTCAGCTTTTAGTATTATTTTGTCGGTTACCACTGCATAACCGGTTTGAATTTTTCCCTGATCATTTTTTCTTGAGGAACCATCTACAAAAAGTATTCCATCTACAAAAAGTATTTCACCTTTATCTAATGGCAGATCTTTTAAATCATTCCTGCTTTTTGCTGTTTGTTCTGCTAATTCCTGACAATCGTGCTTTGTACCATCATCTGGGATCGGTAACAGTGTTGCAGGATTTAAAACTGTGCATCTCTCAATAGTTAGATGTGGTTGAGATAAAAGGGTGGACATACATGAGAGGTGCCTGGCAGGTGATAAGAATGTCATATTTGTCTGCAATAACAGTGCTGAAACCGCTTGTGGTACTCTTAATGTCAGTGGGTGGAACAAAACTATAGGTGCACTAACTTCTACTGCCATAGAAGTGGCAATCACAGCTCTCACATAGTGAGGCAAGGCGCACACCACACTATCAAGTTTGGAAGAGTAATATGCTATCGGTTTAATTTTATCACCATGCTGCTGAACCAGTACCGAGGTCATAAAATGACCTTTACAATCCACCATCTGAACAAAAGGTTTTTTAAAGTCCGGTAAAGCTAAAGCAGTACTGGACACGAGGGCCTGCTTTATTTTACAAAGCGCCTCCTCTGCTTCATCTGTCCACATCAAAGGGGAGGATATTTTAAGATCTTTTTCATACATTAATTTGTTAAGAGGGGCCACAGTTTCTGCATAATTAGGTACCCAGCTCCTACAATAGTTTGTTAACCCCAAAAAGGACATTGTTTTTTGTTTGTGGTTTGGGAGCTTGGAGAATGGTTGCTTTCCTGTCCTCCATTATGGTTCGTCCTCCTTCACTCAGGTTATGACCTATATATTTTACTTGTTCTTTACATAATTGGAGTTTATTTTTATTCACTTTATGTCCTTCTTCAGCTAAATGTTTTAGAAGTGCTAAAGTGTCTTGCTTACAGGTCTCCCTGTCTGGGGACGCTAATAAAACATCTACATACAATAAATTTTGACTCCCTCATGGGGGAGTAAATGTTGACAGACTTGCACTCATTTGAGAGAAAATCGTAGGGCTTTCGCAAAAGCCCTGGGGCAACCTGGTGAATGTGTACCTTTTTCCTTCAAAAGTAAAAGCGAACCAATATTGGCAATCCTTACCTACCGGTACTGAGAAAAATGCATTACTGATGTCTATAACTGTGAACACTTTTGCATCCGATCTAAGAGAATTTAATAATGTGTGTGGATCAGGTACACAGGGTGGCCTCTGAATTACAGCATTGTTCACTGCTTGCAAGTCTTGAACCATACGCCATCCAATAGAGGGGGGCTGTTTCTTTATGGGAAAAATAGGAGTGTTGCACAGAGAATTTTCACACTGCACTATAACTCCTGCCTCAATAAGGTATTTAATTACTGGTTTGATACCCTCCTGTGCATCTTTCTTTAAAGGGTATTGCTTCACTTTTGGTCTGAATTCTGTTTTAGGTCTGATCTGCACCGGTAAGGCTCCTTTTACAAGTCCCACATCCGTGGGCCCCTTAGACCACAACTGATCAGGGATGTCCTTCAAGAGAACTTCCTCTTCTTCTCAGTAAAATTTGCCAGTGTTTTCTTGGATGCAAATGCTGCCCCTTGTGCACCCATGCTGTCCAAAACAATGCTTTTCTAGTTAGTCCGGTGGATTCACTGAATTCTAAATTTGTGGTAGTAGCCACCCAATCAGTGGCTGCTTCTCCCTCCTCCACAATGCCGCCTAACTGGTTCCACTGTTCATTTCTTTGTTTAAACAGAGACACATGGGAGGGAGACCATGTTCTGTTTAGGAGTCTTAGTTCCTCTGGGAGTGCAACTCCTGCCACAGAGGTACGTTTTGTGTCTGAGTACAGATAAGTCACTGTTATCTTAGCTGGTGTGACCTTGTTGAGTCTGGCTTCGTAATTCTTGTCAGGCCCAGGAACAGATTTGAACCAAAGAGTGATATGTAGATCGTCAGGAGACATTTTGATCCTGCGGAGCAGAGATGGCTTTACGCCCCTCTGCCAGAAGTGCTTCTGCGATGTTATGTGGGGGTTTATTAGGCACATCTAACGAATAATAATTTGGTTCCCCATGCCCCTGAACAACAAAGAAATCTCCCTCTTTTATTTCTGCCTGTTTTTTAACTGCAATGTGGCCCTTATTGGTTGTAATTAAAGCTAATCCTAGCTGTAAGAGGCCATCTTTCCCAAGTATTTTTTTCTGGGCATTCTGGGAATTGTTAAATGGACAACTGACAAGCCTGTCCCTGAGGGTCCCTGAGCCAGACTGTTTGTGCGTAGTTCTTGAAAGTTACCCCTCAGCCTATCCTACTACGACATTTTCACCACTGTTCTTTATCCCAGGGATATTATTTTTATTTCTTTTTTTTTTTACATGTTGTTCTGCATGCGCCAGTGTCACAGAGGAAAACTACAGGTTTACCGTTTATAAGAAGAGTTATTTCTGGTCTAACGGTGTCCATAGTTAGCAAATCCTGAAGATTTAATTGGACCTCTTCACTCCCCAACCCTTCTAAACCTAGTCATGCTGACTGTCCTGTGGTTTTTTGTTGTTTTTTTTCTCTGGACAGTCCCTAGCTAAATGTCCTTCCTTTCCACAGCACCAACACCCTGAATAGTTCTGCCTGTAGTGTCCCCTTCCCCCTCTTTGTCCCCCACGGTTCTGACCTCTGCCCCTATAGCCTTCTCTTCCTCTTTTCTTTTTAGTGCTAATTCTAACCAAAAGTTTATATCATCGTAGCCTTCTTCGCACATTTTTTCCCTGATTTGGTTTTGTTTTTCGCTTTCTCATCCTGTAGTAAAATTAGTTTTTTTTTTTGCGAGTTTAGACGGCCGTCAGTTATAGTTTGTTATCCATTTATCTAAATGTTTTATTTTGCGCGGATCCTGACCTTCGACATATTTCCAGTCGTTTAATTTTAGGCTGTCCTTTGTTTATTCTTATTCCTTTCCCATTTTTATTATTCCTCCTTTTTTTATTTTATAATAATTATTTTTTATGAAATTTGGTCCAGTTTTGTTGACTCCTAGGGAATCCTAAAAACTGGAGATCTTTTCAGTAGGCCAGCAATTAAAACTACCTGTTGTGGTAACTCCCGCTTCAACTCTTTCGAGTGGGGGTTCTTGCCTGTGCATCCACAAGAGGTTTGCTGCTTACAACCCTACTGTTTTATATGAGATAAAATACCAAATGGTATTTATACCTCCAATTACTCCCACAATCACACGTTTTTTTTACGGAATTTAAGCGCCTGTTTCGCCAGACTGCGCCGTCCGTTTTGTTTATACTATTTGGGCCTCGCTGCCCACAACAGGACAAGGTCTCCAACCTTGCAGCACCAGGCTCCGTCCGCCTTTACACGAAATTTTGCGCTAGGACTTCACCGTCCTACACGGATTTTGTGCACCAATTTTCACCTGTTAGAGTCTAGAATTGACAGGGTTTTCTATTCGCGCAATGACCCTCAGTCATTCGCCACTTTGAACAAGAATCACTCACCCCCCTGCCGTCTTCCTTGGATTGTCGTCAACCTTCGGATCCCAGCAGGCAGGTCGAGCGCCAGTCCTTTAACAGGATTTATTTGCCGTGCGCACGGTCTTACTGGGGTCCACCACACCTGCCGGAATCCTTCCGGTGTATTGACATCCAGCTCATAAGGACCAATTTATGTCAGAGTTGACACCTTTTAAACACAAATTAAACAAACACAGGAAAGGCACGAGAGTTAGATTCTTTTCTTACTCGCGAGGAGAACAGACAGAGATGTGCTTTCAGTTACAAATCTCCTACCGTTCTGAAACCACATTTGCCTGCTCCTCTTTTTATTGCTTTAGGAATCCCTAACACAGAGTGACTCTGCAACTCTAAAGGGGAGGGGTTGAACACTTCAGTTTCAGAGTCAGGGACAAATCACAATATACAACAAAAACAAAACCCTGAGCACTAGATTATCTCGTCCCAGGCACAGGATTACTCGGCGCCGTAGTACGTCTTCTCAGTGATAGTTTTACAACTATCACCCAGGTCAAGCAAGCTGTGCTTATCTGCTGTGGGACACCTGCACTCACGAAGTTGTGATCAAACTGCACTTCCACAAAAAGGTCTTCTGAGAAAGGAATCATGGTTACAAAGACACAGAAACATTCCTAAGCTAGAATGAAAGTGAACATATAAAACAAATCTGTCATGGGTTTAGTGTTTGCCCTAAAACAAAAAAAACAGAGTCCTACACACAAATACCAGGGTGGGCGGAGGGGCGACGGATGGAGGGCCAGAGTCCAGAAAACAGAAAACAACCCACAAAAGGTGGGCGGGAACACAAGGAGGGGCCAAGAGTCCAAAACAAAACCGAAAACTACCCACAAAGTGGGCAGAGGCGTCGAGGGAGGTCCCGGAGGTCCGGAGGGCGTCCCCGGTGCCAGAAACGGACCCCACGGGGAAGGTCCGGAGGTTGACCGGGGTGCTGATGGTTGAACCCGCGGGGAAGGTCCGGCGGTCGTCCGCGGCGACGCGGGACTCCAGGGGCCGCCAGGAGGCGACGGCGAAGAGCACCAGGGGACGACGAGGGAGGAGCACCAGGGGACTCGGAGGGGCTAGGAGACTCGGGGAAGGGGCTAGGAGACTCGGGGAAGAAGGACCCAGAGGGCTCTTCTAAGCCCTCTGGGTGCATAATGCGGGCCTCACCGTAGTCCTCTTTGTGGTCGGGTCCTTCTGTTAGGAGACTCGGGGGGGGGGAGCACTAGGAGACTCGCTAGCTGGGGCAAAAAGTTCCTGCGCGCCGGCTGGAGAGGCGAGCAGCGCTGGTCCTGGAGCGGCGAACGGAGCTTGAGCCGTGGCGGCAGGAGCGGCGAGAGGCTCAGAGGCCGGCTCAGTGGCGACAGGCTTGGAGGCCGGCTCAGCGGCGGCAGGAATGGAGGCCGGCGGAGCAGCAGAGCGAGGAGCCGGATCCGCAGCAGCTGGAGCTTTGGCTGGTGGAGCGGAAGTATGGCTTGGGAGGCAGAGGGTTGCCAGCCATCATGGCAAAGGCCGTCTGGCGTTCCCACTCTGCCTCCCGCTGCAGCTCCACCAGAGCTGGGTGCTGGAGACGCGGAACCCAGTAGTCCAACAACAGTCCCAGGCGTATAGCGAACCCCAGCCGTCTCAGGGCGAAATTGGGCGCTCGCTTGGCCTCCTCAAACTCACGGATGGTCCGGTTAAGCTCTTCTAAGCCCTCTGGGTCCATAATGCGGGCCTCACCGTAGTCCTCTTTGTGGTCGGGTCCTTCTGTTAGGAGACTCGGGGGGGGGGAGCACTAGGAGACTCGCTAGCTGGGGCAAAAAGTTCCTGCGCGCCGGCTGGAGAGGCGAGCAGCGCTGGTCCTGGAGCGGCGAACGGAGCTTGAGCCGTGGCGGCAGGAGCGGCGAGAGGCTCAGAGGCCGGCTCAGTGGCGACAGGCTTGGAGGCCGGCTCAGCGGCGGCAGGAATGGAGGCCGGCGGAGCAGCAGAGCGAGGAGCCGGATCCGCAGCAGCTGGAGCTTTGGCTGGTGGAGCGGAAGTATGGCTTGGGAGGCAGAGGGTTGCCAGCCATCATGGCAAAGGCCGTCTGGCGTTCCCACTCTGCCTCCCGCTGCAGCTCCACCAGAGCTGGGTGCTGGAGACGCGGAACCCAGTAGTCCAACAACAGTCCCAGGCGTATAGCGAACCCCAGCCGTCTCAGGGCGAAATTGGGCGCTCGCTTGGCCTCCTCAAACTCACGGATGGTCCGGTTAAGCTCTTCTAAGCCCTCTGGGTCCATAATGCGGGCCTCACCGTAGTCCTCTTTGTGGTCGGGTCCTTCTGTCATGGGTTTGGTGTTGAGGTTGGTGGCGGTGAGGCAGACGCTGAGACCCAGGTACGATGACTAGTGGATTTTTAATGATAAATGAGTCCAGAAACACACAGTAGACAGAGTCCGCGGCCAGGCAGCACGGCTGAGCGGAAGCCAGGGCTCACACCGGTAGCACTGGTCATACAGGCAGGATGCAACAGAGACAATAACCATAGACGACAAACGCCAATAGCAAACGACAAGGACCCGACGAGGAACAAAGGACACAGGAGGGACTAAATACACAGAGGCTAATCAGGGGAATGAGACACACCTGGGAGTAATTAAGGGGAAGACAGGACAACGAGGAGACTCAGGACACAGGAAAACTCAAACACACACAACTGAAAAACACGGAACATGACAAAATCATTATAAGAGTAAATGACAATATAAAAGAAACAAACAAATATAAGATAATAATAAAACAATTTATCCAACATCTCTCTGGTGGGGAAGGAGCTGGAGCTAGTGTGTGAGGTTGAGAGGTTCTCGCTAGAAATAGTCTGTCTCACCTCGACGTATGGCTCTGGTTCTGGAACCAGTCTCCTTGAGAGGGACTATACATACTTCCACGCTGGAGTTGCCCACGGTGAGAGACGCCGGTGAGGAGTGGGCAGACTTGTTGCCCCCCATCTCGGCGCCTGTACGTTGGGGTTTACCCCAGTGAATGAGAGGGTAGCCTCCTCCGCCTTCGGTTTGAGGGACGGGTTCTGACTGTTGTTTGCGCTTACGGGCCCAACAGCAGTTCAGATTACCCACCCTTCCTGGAGTCCTTGGAGGGGGTATTGGAACATGCCCCTCTGTTCAAAAAGAGGGACTGGAGAGTGTGTTCCAATTATAGAGGGGTCACACTCTTTAGCCTCCCTGTTAAGGTCTATTCAGGGGTCTTGGAGAGGAGGGTCCGTTGGATAGTCAAACCTCGGATTCAGAAAGAGCAGCGTGGTTTTCGTCCTGGTCATGGAACACTGGACCAGCTTTACATCTTGCCCTTCGAAGTATTCAGCAAAGAAATTTAGGTTGATGTGAGGTTCTGATTCAGGGAACACTTTCCAAAATGTCTTCTTTCCTCTGCTGGGAAAAGCTGCCTCATAACCTGGTTTTTCCGGCAGAGGACCGTTATTGACGTCACTATTTTGTGTCAAAAACATGAGAGCTACACAAGCGTCTGACTCGGGGAAAGATTTCCATAATAGTGGCGTCTTCTTGATGCGCTTCGTTTTTGTTGTCTGTTTCTCCCCTTTTTGATCCTTCTGTGATTTGGAGACGGATTTCTGTTTGGTGACCGGCTGTGTAGAAATCACTGGTTCTTCTGTACATGACTCCTTTTTCAAGGAATCTTTCTGATCACCTTCTTCAGGCAGAGAAGTGTCCTGCTTAGTAACACTTTCAGTGCAAGACTTAAAGGACAGTTCCTTCTCTGGTGTCTCCAGCAGTACAAAGATTGATGCCTGTTTGGTAACAATTGAAGCGTCTTGCGGTCCAGAACTTTCAGCTGAACTCCTTAGATCAGCAGAGGCCTGTTTCTCCAACCAGATATGAAATGGGATCTTTATCTTCTTGTGCGCCTGGTGGTTGGTGGCTGTTCCTTAGACTTAGAGAGCTGTTCCTTCTCTGTTTTATCGATCGTCTCCTGCACTCTAGCGATGGACTCTTCTGCACTGACCAGTGACTCGTTCTGCTTTTCAATATTTCCTGCAGAAATCTCTTGGTCAACAGGGACGTGTTCCTCTGTCCAGGTTTTAAATGGTACCTGGTTCTTCTCTTTGGACTCACTCTAAGGTGTCGTTCTGTCCCCTTTTTGGTCCACCGTCTCCTGTGCTTTGGCAATAGATTCTTTTTCAACCACCAGTGAAGCGTCCTGCTGTTTGGTATTTTCAGCAGAAATCTTTAACTCTTCAGGTGCGTACAGCTCCCACCAGACTGCAAATGACACCTTCTTCTTCTTCTTGCGCTTGGGTGGCTGTAATTCCCTTTCGGCAATGTTGTCGAATTCAACCTCTTCGACTCTATGCTGGTTGGACTCCATTGTAACCTTTGCTTGTTTCAGGTTCTGAGATAAATCACTTCTCTAGAAACTCAGTAAAGATTTCACGTTGAGTTTGATGTCAATCTCCAAAAGAAATGTGAACCAAACAAAGTTGAAAATCTTACTGTGAACTGCTAAATAAATTCTCAAGAGACACGTATCACCAACGGCTGCTAAACGGTTGTGATGAAAGTAGATGATGTGAGGAAGTTATATAATCGCTGGTGATGTCAGAATTCTGCTTTTGGAGTTATATTATGATGTCACATTGTGATGTCACAGTTTCATTTGATATTCAGAGCAGGCTTGTCTAATGGACTGCAGAAAGCGTCAGTGGGCTTTTAAACTGTCACTGGTTGCCATAGTTACCCACCATTAACTTGTTGTTTTGACGTTGGTTAGCATGTTGTCAGCGTAGCTAGCCTAGGCTACTATAACTGTTCAAAACTGAGTGATAAAATAAGTTATGATACCCAGGGAGCCACATGAGGGGAAATTAGGGCAATTCCAAGGGCCCCTGACCAACAGGGGGCCCTCCATAATTTTTTTTTCATGGAAATTAAATAAAATGGGGCCTTGTCAATTACAAAGTTAACCATATTGTGTTTTCTAAAATTGTTTTTATCAGTAAAATTAAATGTTAGCACTCCCAAACCAAAAAGCAAACATCCATATTTTCACTGAACCTCCTGGATCTGCATGAAATAGTTCGTTCCTGCTCAGCAGCAGTCAGTAGAAGACAAGAACGACTGTGGATGTTATTTTACTTCTAAAACAAAATAGGTTTTCAAACAAATTGAGAGATAAATGGGAGAAAAAGACAAGAGTGTCAATTTGTAACCCAGTTTTTCTCCAAGAGGTGGGTCGACTGTGTGAGATTATCAACCATTCAGCAGAGTTAGCTTAGCTACAGGCTACTGTTTGCCTCCATTTCACTGGCATTTAATGAATTAAGGAAAATAATTACCAAGATATTCATATATTTTACTTGTCCCTGCACCTTTTACCACTTAACAACAGATGATTCATTTAGTGAATAGACTTACTGAAATATTTTTATGTATTAGACAATGAGTCCATATTTAATGCACTACCTATAGACATTTATCAGTAAGCATTGGCTCCCTCTTGAGGTTATGATTGAGAAATGGCAGAAATGCAGCTGTCAAAAAGCCTAAATATATACCAAGGAATGGATATGTAATTTTTTTCTGCTTTGTATTTATTTTCTGATAACCTCCCAGCTATTAATACTGAGTACTTCTTTCTGAATTAAAATAGATATTACTGCCCCTTTTGGCTACATACTTGTATAATAAATCTGGACGCTTGTTCCACACATGTTTTACGCAGATTTTGTCCTTCTGCTGGCAACAAAATCACTGATGCTGGAGTTTTTGCTTCACACACCCAGACAACATCAGGATGTTGTTCCCAGAAGGCAACAATGTCACCATTCAGTCCATCTCTGGTTCCCAATGAGGGCAGATGAAAGAAAACAAGGAAAATGCTTAGAAAAAGAGAAACAAAGAGATGGACAGACGGTGGAGTTACTTCTTTCAGTTCCATCTCCCATATTCAGACATGCATCCTTCCTCTGCAATGAATCCCAAATTGGGACAGCAAATGCTGGACCCAGAAGCACATGTGGAGACTGAATGGACGTGTTCTTGTCTGTTTCCTGGTCCGCTTTCATATCAGAGCTATGATGGATGTGTCCAGTGTGAGGATCTCATAATCTGATATGCCACCGGCTTTTGAATCCAAATGTCAGATGAATGATTGATACTTCTTTGGTTTCAGAACTGTGCCCCAACTAGTGTGCAGCCCGTTGCTATGGGTTACTGTTTATTTGATCAGAGTCAGCTCCTTTGCTTTCTCCCAGAGAGAAGTGCCTGTGCGTCTCATGCACCTCAGTCAGTGTGTGAAAGGAAAGAACAACGTCTCTCTCATGTGTTTGTTAAGAAGCTTGAAATTTATGACCCGTCTGTTTTAGGACCACAGTAGCCCACTGCTCCGATTGAGTTGTAATTTACACACTACATGCCAAAAAGTGCTGTATCCACTTACACTGCAGGCGCAGAATCATCACATCCAGCCGGCAGACGGCAAGTGACACCCAACAATCTGTGAGGGGAGTGTAATTGGAGAGGATTGGGCTTATTCTGAGCATGCCAAATACATTGGGGGCAAGTTCAAGAAGGAATAAAGCAGTGTCTCTGTCTGAGGCCTGTGGAGAGAGGCAATGCACTGTGGGTAATATGGGCCAGTGCAGCATTCAGACAGACCACTGGAAGTGCTGTTCGCAGCCTTTAATTGGATCCCTGCAGTGTGTGCAGGGATTGTGGGCTGGGATAGAGAGATAATTTAAAGGGGTAAATCTTGTCTGTCCTCTTGGTTCAACTTCATAATAGCTTTGCGTTGTTTGGATGCTAAACTTTGTTCAGAGTGGAAACATTATCCAGTTCTGCCTGCTTGTGGCTGTAATATGGATCAGATCCACAGACAAGTGTCAGATTAACTTTAAGCAGGAGATCATGGGCCATTACTTCATCTGGAATCAGAGGTATTTCTGATCACAGCTGCTTCCCCATCTTTCCACATGTAGGGACGTCGTCTGACTGTGAGGACATGCCGTCTGCAGGGGCTGATGCCTTATGTGAAGAGGTGGGCGGGGCTTAGGACATCAGACCGAAGACAGACGGATATATTTTTGGCAGGGAGTGCTTTCCAAGGAGCCTATTTTTGCTCATTTCCTCATGGATCATTATTTATTATTTATGGAAGAAAATTAGAGCCAATGAAAAATTTTATTTCAAAAGATTAAAGTGAAAATTCTGAGAAAATTTTTTAAAAATTAAAGTTTTTTTTTTGTTGTTTTTTTTTCCGGTGGCCATAACCCTCTTCCAGTTATCTCAAAAAAGTTATAAATAGGTAATTGCCTGGCTGATAAAAAAAAAAAAACTGTTTTGTACAGGGACTGCAAATGGAATGGAGGACAAAGTCTACAGGGTGGAGAATCTTATGCAAAGTGTTTCACTTTCTTTAATCAGACTACTTTTCCTGATCTCATTACTTGCTTAGCAATTTACATTTTTCTTACTTATTAATTAGTTTCTTACTCAAGTTATTTACTTGTTTCTGTCTTAGTTTCCTTATTCATCTATCTATGTACCGTTTTATTAATTAATCATACTGATTAAGGCATTACCTTTTTATGTATGAATTAATTATGTTATTTATTTAACCTAATTACTGTTCTATCTACTCACTCTTTTATTACATACTTATTTGTTTGTTTTTTATCCACTATCTTGTCCATCCATCCGTCCATCCATCCATCCATCCAGGTGGTCCCTGGATGGCGACCTGGTTTCTGTATTTGAACTGGAGTTTCTCTGTTGCATTGTAGTGGTTCTAACAGCTCTGCTACAATGAAGGCATACATATATATATTTTGTATTTACCTATTTATTCATATATGTGTTTTCCTACTTTGCTATTTTCTTATTACTGAAATTATTTATCAATTTGTTTACAACTTATTTTCTTGCTAAATTACAAATTACTTACCGTAAATATCTAATATTTAGATATTTACTTAATTATGAACTAATTTCTAATTTGTTATCTGGTCCTCTATGTACTACTTTCTCATTATCTTTCTTTTCCACCAAGAGGTGTGTCTGCTGGTTAAGAGTGACTCTGAAAGCATGGAATTATGGAATAGAAAGAGAAACCTCCTAGCAGAGGAAGGAAACATGAACCTGGATCTCATTACATGGATTTTTAGTCACTCTTCAAACACTGTGACTGACTGCAGCAGAAGGAAGTAAGTGCAACATGCTGAACTGTAACATGTGCCTGCTACATTTTGAGTACAAGTTTGAGGCACAAGCTGTGCCAAACAGGACATGGCTGTAGGAATGGGTTACATGTTTCATTCTGTAACATTACCCCAGCAGAAATTCATAAGCTATTCAGTATCATTTTCTTTAAAGAAGAGATAATGCAGTATTGTTTTGCTGCTTTTATTGAAACAGACCATCTAACTGCTACTGCTAAATTTAATCGGAACCATTTTTATGTGTAGTTTGTTTTTTGTCTCTTTTTTATGAACAGGACCTACTTTTATGGTTATTACGTTTACATAGCAATCCAATGTTTAATAGATAATTGCAGCAGCAGAAAATGGTAGTGTTTTTTTTATTTTATCAAAACTGTTTAAAAAAGTGGATAATCAAATGAAAATAAAAAATAAACAATTTTCTCATTCTTAAGCCATTAAAAACCCTGAATTAGCTTTAGTCAGAATTCAAAATGAAATTGTGGTTGGAATTTGAATATTTTCATTGAATTTTCAGCTAAATAAATAATACTAATATATTCAAATTCAACCTCAAATACACATATCTATTACATAAAGAGAGGAACAAAAATACAAAAACAAAAAATAACTCAAATCTTAGTTGTCTTTGAGTTGACAGCATGACTTTGTTCTGAGTTGTCTGGGAGTCTCTCAATATGGTACAAGAATGGCTGCCATATTTTGTAAAATGTGTTGGCAGATCCATGCATAACATGTCTTTCTTGTTCAACCTTGACAACTGAGAGCAAGTATTCACTATCACACCCCATCAAAAAGTGACCTTTAAAACCTTTAAAGATCCAAGCAGACCCAGGTGAAATTTAAAAAAAGGTTTTTATTCACATCAAATCTACCAGAACTACATGTTCTAATCCATTAGTCCGATTAAGAGGTCTGCTGCTGTTTCCAGTTATTCCACTGGATGGCAGTAGTGAGTAGATGACTGAGATAGTCTGCAGATTTTCAAGCCAACTATTACATCAATGTAATCAAGTATTTAAAAAATTAAATGTAGCTTAAGAGAAACAACACTAATGATATGGAACATGAGGTGTAAGAAGAATGTCAGCTTTTAAATCACTCAAACATTTATCCTCTTGGTTCTAAAACCAGCCTATTTGTCTCTTCCTCAGGGTCCATTCTGTTTCCACCTAATGAACATAAACACTGAGCTCACTCTGTTCTGTGATTAGCACACACAAACACACTAACGCACACCCCCCCCCCCCCCACACACACACACACACAGACTGGTTTCCAAGGGGAGTGGGGACTAACGTTTTTATCATCATTTGGGGGGACCACATTTTCTAGTGGTTCTACAAACTCAAAAAATGTTTGACAATATTTATAGCTGTATAAAACAGTATATACAACTTCAAATAACTCAATTTCAAAAGTAGGGTCTTCAACCTGCCTGGACAATGCTTCTTGGGGACTCATTAAGTTTCTAGAAAGCATGTCAGATGGGGACAAGATTTACATATTATTTTCATAAATTACACATACTTATTTACCTAGTAGGGACCTTTGTTCCATTTTCTGGCATATTCTGTCAGCCATATTAGATTTAAACAAAATTATCAATAAGTTATCACTGGATTCAGAAAATGATTACAGGAAAACAAAACATTGCAGAACACCTTTTCATTTAACTACAAGCACAAAGATGCCTAGTGGCTGTAAAAGAAAAAAAAAGAAACAACCTTATCTTTGGTTGTTGGAGATTAACCTGCACTTCAAGTTTTTCAAATACACATTTAAAACAAAGAATAGACAAATTATGTTTTTTCTCAATTAAAACTGAAGAAGTATGTGACAAAGACACACTGAACAACTCATTTGAACTTAAATATAAAAAGGAAAATTAAATATAAAAAGCATGCCTAATTAACAACACTGAACCTTCTTCCTGTTAGTTACAATGCAGTTGTGAACAAAAAATTTCACATTTTACCATGTTCAGCTTTTGTAAAGTCACTGGTTCTCTGCCTTTAAGCATTTTTCACAGTAACACTTTCCTAGCAAGAATTTATAAAAAATACCAAGGTTTTTTTCAATGGCATGAACTTTATCTGCAATCACTTTGTTCAGGCTCTCAGAGGAGCATTAATGACCCTCAGGAAAACAGAGCTTCTAAACAGGTAGTTGCTTCAGATTTAGCTCTAAGCTTAACACTGTTTAGCTTATTTTTCAGTTTTAATCAAAGTTAGAAATATAGATTTCAAAATTTTCTTCATCAATAACTAGGAACAAATTGCTTTAAATCTAGTTAAACACTAAAAGCATTTTGTTTCACAAACTTAAAACATTTTATGTTGATTCTCAGTGGCAGTTTTGTGAAATGGGTGAATATTACCAAAGAGTCAACATTTTGGACACCTGTAACATTCCTGTTTCAGGTTTTATGGTTTTATGTTCTGCTGAGTTGGATTTCAAGATTTGGATAATAATAGTAAATGGTAATAGTAACTGTTGACACAGGGTAGGGCTGAGTGATATTTGATGGCCATAAGTCCTGAAAATCATTTCAACATCTAGAAATGCATCTGCTGTGCTATATCCAATCTACCTGAATAGTTTTTGAAGTTTGCTTATTAAGTGTTCTTTTTAAGAACACCAATTGCCCCCACAGCACACATTAATCATTGTTAAGAGTTTGAGCAAACTGACTTCCAGGTTAGGTTAAGTTTATGGTATACAGTTCACCTTACTTTTTTGTAACCTCTGTGAAAGTTTTTAATTTTCTTCGTCAGAAAAAAAGTACTTTTTTTAAATTCAGGAATCTTAAATGACATTAATATCAAATCTCATAAACATTTAAATTTTATAATCAATTTTGGTTTTACTCTAATTTATTTTTTATTTGTAAAAGTTTTTATGGCTCTAATTTCTTTTAACTGAAACATGCATGTCTGTCTGTTCCAGAATTTTAAACAGTGTAAATAATTAATGAATGAATTCATAATTAAATTGCGGCATACTAAAAGTGTCATTGTACATTTTCTTCCTGTTTTCTTTCATCAACTATTGCACAGAGAACAATTATCTTTAAAGATAAAACTGCATATTCATTTTGTACATTGTTTTTGTCCTGTTCAGATGAAAAATGTGGTTCTTGAAGATTCTGGCAACCTTTTTGACTCAACATCTTCTGGTACAAACAAAGAGTATACACCAGATTCATCAGAGGACAGCGATATTGCCAGTGTGGAATTAAATATTGAGAAAAATGATTACAATGAAGATTCAAGTTTTCATCTTCAGAAACTCTTATGGAATGTGACAGTATGTCTTTTAACCACAAGTTTATCGCAGACAGTGGTTTTGACAGTGAATCATGCTCTACTCAAGATATAGTTATTGGTGCATGTTAAAAAAAAGGGAGGAAAAAGAGTCTATGACAAGAAACATTACTGTCTGTACTGCTGAAAAACCATTTTCTAAAATGGCAAAACATCTACAACAAGTAGATAAAGATAAAATGGAGGTGGCTAAAGCACTCAGCTTTCCAAAGGATTCCAAGGAATGAAAAAAACATCTTGATTTTATCCAAAACAAAGGAAACTATTGTCACATTGTAATGAAATCAGGAGGTGGCTAGCAAATTTGGAAACTGTAACACTGGATTAAGTCTTATTCAGATGTAGCACTGCAACTACATTTTGATATATAGAGCATTCAACTTCTTGCTGCAATAGTTTTAAGGACTTGTGGCTATCAAATGTCAGTCAGCCATACCCCATGTCAACACAACGCATTGTACAGGCACATTTGACCCTCACTGTTACATTCGATCCAATTAGTATTGTTATTCAAGTCTTTAAATGTAAGTCAGCAGTTACAAAGTGACCCATCTTTTCTGGAGGCTTAAATGCTAACAGACAAAAATGGATAAAAAGCAGAAATCATACAAATAAAAAAAAAACTAATGCAAAATCCATTCATCAGAATTTTTCAAAGTACAGAAATATTTCAGCCCTCACCACCATGTTTTGCCTTGCCACTTAAATGCAAAAATAAAGGCAGCACAAGCAGGATGGTACAGTCTCCTTCTCCTCTCAGATTCTTCTTCACTGATCCTTCCTCCATGATACTCAACTACAAACTCTCCTTTGCAAATTAAACTTTTTACAAAGACCCCACATCCTATAAAACATAGCACAGTGTCTTCTTATTAAGTAGTTACTAAAATATTCAGATATGTTTGGTTGTACGACAGTTTGACTTTTTTATTCATCTTTGATCTTACCTTTCACTAGATGGATGTACTTCACCTCTAGTTTTGATATTTTGTCCGTTCTTGAAATGTGACAATGTTTCATCGGACTGATATGTGGTCATCTTAAACTGCAAAACATAAAAATAAGCTGCAAATCAACTTTTCTGTAAAACATGAAAATCTTAAAATTTCTTATCACTTATTTTCATTTTCAATAAACAGCAGGACAACTAACCATTTTTTGGCACTGAAAAGGTATAAAGTGCACATCAGCACTCATAATTGTTACACATAATTAAATAAACATTATTTTTGGAAGCAGAAATTTAAACCTTCACTGATAATGAGTATACATTAAAATATCATGTTCTTCTACATCTATGGCTAATCAAGTTTATATTAGAGCTAATGACACCAAAACCACATCATTAATTCAAATTTATTCAAAAGTGCTGATTTAATTTACCTAATCTAAAATGAAATTCACATTTTATCACTGGACACTAACAATTTAAAAGCAAAAATGGATATATCTGAAATGACAAGGCTTAGCTTCATAGCTAGAGCTTGTCTAGTAAACCGCATATATTCTCAAACAAATCACAAAAGGGAGACAACAATGATATGTAGTTAATACAATACATTACATTGCAAAACCTTAATACTTACTAAGCATATTTGGATAGTCATATTTGGATATAATGCACTGGATTGCACTGCAATTCATAATGCACTGCATTGTATAATCCTGTGCATTATTGCAATCCAGTAATGTACCGGATTACACTGAATAATCCAGTGCATTGGCCAATGCACTGGACCGCACTGCACTGCACTGGGTAATGCACTGTGCATTATGCAGTGCATAAAGCTGTGCATTCAAGTGCCCAGTAAGCACTGGGTAATTCAGTGCATTATTCAGTGCAATTATTGCACTGCATTTACTGCATTGCATTAAATGCACTACAGTGCATTAATTACATTGCAGTGCAATTACAGCACTGCATTAATTATAAATATGAATGCAGTAAACATTAAATATTAATCAGTAAACATACAATATACACCCATATGAACAATTCTTGATGGTGGGTATTTTCACAGAATCAAAAGTCTAAACACTGAATCAGTTGAGTTAATCTTTGTAGAAAATATTACCTTTTCAATTGGCATTGTGGATTTTATCTTTTAAGTTGATATTGTCTTTTAAACCAAACAATTTCAAGTTCTTGCCATAACCTCCTCTTTGGGGACCAGGAAGAAGGTGGCATCTGACCATATTTGGAAAAGTGTGAGAATTACAATGAGGTGCAGTACCAATCTGAAACCATAAGGAGGATTCACACACACTAACACAAAAGTGACAGAAAAACATGTGAAATGGGCCATTGCTGAAACTTCACCAGAACCTTTAAAATGGCTTAAACAGTCATTTAAACCCATCTTTCTTATGGGGACCAACATTTAGGTCCCCATGACATGACTGTGTAAACAGATTCAAGCCCCATGCTGTGATAAAAACAAGAACACACAGACACACACGCACATTCATACATGGTATGCCTTTCTATCTTCACACAGGAACTTTGGATCTATCTCCATTTCTTTTTACTACATTTTTGTAGCATAATGTTGTTGACCTAAACTCAATTCACACCATAGTTCTAACCCTAACTCAAAACCAAGTCTGCTTCTTAGGGAACCCAAAGGCCCAATAAGGAGCAGTTGTTCCCACAATTTAGTATTAGTTGTATGTACTTACAATGTATCTAATACCAAACCACATTTATGCACACACACACACACACACACACATATGCCGGCATGCAGATGTCAAGAGGATGCATGGTTGAAATGATGGGTAGAGGGTCAGGACGGCGTTAAAACCCATCACCTGGACCTCTGACTTGTCCATGCGCACTTGCACAAGCATATAGGTACTTCAGCATGCACAGTTGGGGACAGCTGAGTGTTTCCTTGAGTGGTTTGAAGTGTTTATAGACGGGCTGACGGAGCTCTCACTTACATACGTACATAGCCTAGAATGGATAAGATCAAATGAGTTTCAGTAGCTAATCTTAAAAGTGATGAGCCTCTGGTCTAGAATAAATAAAAATATCTTAATGAGGGAATAAAGCATTTGGTAAGGGGATCACCTTTCTTTTTCATAAAATTAGTTTTTTTTTAGGAAAATTTCTGCAAGCCTTTGTAACAGAAGAATTGTATTTTGAAAAGCTAAAATAACTGTCAGATGACATCTTTCTTCTATATTTGCTATAAGCACGGTCTCATCACTCCTCAAAGTTGTCTGAGGAAGTTCCTGAATCTACTAAACCCTCTCACCCTGTCCTGTATCACTTGCATCCTAAGCTGACTGGCATTCGTCAGGTCCTCCGATCCAGTTGCAAAGCAGCGACTACATGTAAGTCAAAAATGCAATGAGTCAGGGCTGCCTCTTAGCTACATTTCAAAGAGATGAGGCAAGAAGCCAGGGCAGAGGAAAGGGTGTGTTTCATTTAAGCAGCAGAGAAGGATCCCCTTTTCTCCCACGAGTCACAAATAAGATATTTTAATTTTATTTGTATAAGATATTTATATAAGATATTTTCATATTCCTATGAAGATAACAGCCCCACAAATAAGAAGATAAAGAAAGAAAAGATACAAAAACTCACAAAAATTTTTCTTGTATATATTACATAAAATGTAGGAAAATTCCATATTTTCTAAAGTTATGGAATGATCATCCACCCTCAAAGGACTCAGAAGATTATTTTAAGGAAAACCACACAAAAAAGTCTGAAATGTTTAATTTCAGAGAATATCACAGCCTATTATTATTATTATTATATTTTCAGAACCATTGCACCTCAAAGTATTCTTCCAGCTGAGCTGCAGCTGCTCCAGAGTTACCATAGGCCTCTTGGCTCTTTCTGTGATTTAGGTTTTTGTTAATCAGTCTGTTGGTTTAGATGCAATGCTGTGCCTTAGTGGGCTTTTGACTGTATTAAGCTCTTTCCAGTTTCAGATAATGTATCAAACAGAGCTTAGTTCGAAATGTATTCAGATATTAGAAGTGGTGAGCCTATGTGCAGGAATAATTAGTGTTGACAGGGTGTATGTGGACAAATTTGTCAACTGGAGGAGCTCAAGTTTTAGAGCGGTGAGAATAGTGAAGGGCCTGCAACCCACAGTCCCAGGCAGACAGACACAAAGCAGTGACAGAGGTGGACAAAAACTAATAGCCAGGTGTCTCATCTGAACTTGAAAGCGTAAACGGCATGCCAGTCAACAGCAGGTCAAATAGAAATAGCTGAGAAAGTAACTGAACTCAGGAAAAAGCAGGAACAGACATCAAGGTAGATTGAATAAAGTGCCTCAATGTTTCTGTATGAGATTGTTTTGTTGTTAGCACATTTAGCTTACCTGGCACTGTGGTTACATCACTGTCCACATAACTTTAAATCGGTTGCAAGAAAACATACTGAATGGCTTGGTTGGAATTCTACTGAAGAAATCCGAGTGAATGGGAGAAAGCCTAGACTGTGCAGTAAGTGAGACTTGAATCGAGCGGAATAGCTCAAGTCAACAAGCAAATTAACTAATGTGCCAGTTTTATAAATGTGTAATGTTAGTAGCCATGGTAACATTAGCTAAAAATGAGAACAGCTCACATGCACATGTCAGTTAATAAACTACCATCAGCATATTAGCTAATGGAAACATTGGTTTTAAGTGTCCAAAGTGTACACACAAATAAGTGTTCTGCCTTTAAAACAAACGCATGAAGTCAAACACAGCTTCAGTAATTTCACTGCAAGGAGGAGAGACAGAGCCTGAAAGTCAGTCACTGACACATATTATTTGGAATATTATTACACATGTTCATATTTTGGAATCTATTTTTCACCATATTCAAACAATGATAAAGTTAGTGAATGACAGAGTGGATATCATTTCTGTTTCCTTGTAGGTGATTTCACAGAAAACTAAATCTTAGAGAAAGGATGTGTTGAAAAAACCCCATCTGGGAATGCAAATAGTTTATGCAATATAAATGATGGCGCCTCCCAAATCAAAGGTTTATATTAGGGTTTTTTTTCATTGAATACTTGATGAGGTTAATCAATCCAAGCTATTTAACCCAATACAGCAAAGTACTTGGAAATGGTGTCCGGATAGTGACATTATAGGACAGTTACCAAATCTTAGTCATGTGCCATATTCATATTCTATCCCATTCTAATACTAGCTCTGCCTATTATTCAATATCATCCATCGCAAATGACAGAAAAGCATTGCATGTAAAATATTTTGAAAGATAATCATGTGTATACTTACTTTAAACACCCAGTAGAACCAAGGACACCCTCTGATAGGTTTGATGATATGAGACAAATTATGTTGCAGGTGCATCCCACCAAGAAAATTACTGCTTTCTATCTGTTTTGTCATTTCCCCTTTGACAATGTTCCACCTCCCTCATACTTGCACGTAGACAGAACAACAACAGACACGCAGAACGCTGAACTGACACCCCCTCACCTCAACCCGGCCCTATCTGTGTCTGTCTCTTCCTCTCTGCCCCATCCCCCCTTCTTCCTCCTCTCATCCACCTCTCCATCACACAGGAAGCCTGCTCTTCCTGAAAACAAGCCTCAGCTCATGGAAAGGCACAAGGCCGGCAGGTTCGTACGTGATGGAGGGTAGAGGATGTTTTTGTCGTTTCCATGCCCCTCTGGTTGCTGAAGGCCTCAGCGTAGTGCATCCTGAGGAAACCCGTCTTATGTCACCCTGTTGGTCCTTGAGCCAGCTCTCACTGGCCTGTCCTGTGACGCATTGAGAGCTTCAGCAACCTGTTACGCATCTGCACCTGAAAGTTTTAAAGAGCAGAAAATAAGTGAAGAGAGTCCAAATGTGGTGTTGACAGATGCCACGAGGAGCACCAGAGGCGATTAAGAGCACTAGTCAGCCAACAAACATCCATTCATTTCCTGAATGGAACGAACAGAGACTTCCAGCCCACCTGCCAGTGTGAGAGTTTATCAGCATGGGGTTTTCCATAGATTTCCATAGATTGAGTGGTATATAAAACTAATGATGTCCTGTCTTTACTCATGTTAAAACATCTGGGAACCATCTAGTTTCTCAAATTACAAAGGATCAGAGATAGCAAGACATATATTTATATTTTGAAAGTATGTTAAAATGAATCTTTACTCCTCTAAAGGGAGAAGGGTTTAAAATAAAAGCATTTGTTAAAAGTTGTTAGTCTTGGGTTCTTAAAGATTTTGTAAACATTTTATGAAACATAAAATGGATTGTATGCAAACTGTATTTATATGCATTTTTCACTCCTTTTTTGTCTTGTTTTCAAGCCATAATATATTGACTTTTCTGTCCTGACATTTTGATGTCTACCTACATATACATTAATGTTTTTCTTTGCTGCAAGTTTCAGCCACTCACTGGGAATGACCAACATCTTTTGATACATTTAATGTAGATTTCTTTTTTTTTTTTACCATGTAATGTTTCTACACTGAGAAGTAGCTCAGTGTAGAAACAACATTTCTACAGAAGTGTAGGTCCTATAATTAGCTCAGCAGATGCACAGGCGTTTGCAGCAATTAGCAAACGCCTGCTGGCGTAGGTGAGTTACAGGGGTGGGATGGGGTGCTGCAGATGTGAGGAGGAGCCGTGTCTTGAAGGCGGGGCTAGGTCCACCCAGGTGTTTTGCACAGCTGCCACAGGAGATAAAGGATTTCTCAAACATGCATGATAGAATCAAGGCAACGCTCCAGAAAGGTTTTTGATGATTGAAGAACTTTATAACATGATATAAAGTTCAGAAAAGAGGATTTTCCATAATACTGCTTTTTTAAGATCTGCAAGCAGACCTTTATGTAGGTAGTTGTTTCACAAATGCAAATTACATAATTCTAAATTTTTTTTCCTTTAACGCGAACTGAAAATACTGGTTTTGTCATTTCTTGCGACATTTATTAATATAGTCTATATTTTTTACGAAGCTACAATTTTGTGCTTATTTTGTTTTCTTATAAATTTTAAGTCCGTTCTGCGATCCCTTTTTTGAAGCAAAGTAGAATAAATTGTTGAACTTTCTCCAAAAGTAGCTACTCCATTATTTTTACAGTAGGTTATATCTCTGTGTACATATGCAAAAAGTGGACATAGAATCGCATAACCTCAAACATCAGGGTGAATGTTATACACATGCCTGTATTCCATTTTCAACAGAATAGCCCAGTGGTAAACAGACCTAAATGTTGCATGTGCAAACAACATGGCTGGGTGAGCAGAGGGAGCTCATTTAGTAAAGTCTGAAAGTGACGGAGGCCATAATAACAGGATGTTTACAGCTTGAGGAAACACTGCCAGAGCAGAGCGACCACAAGCAGGCACCAACCATGGCTGGAAACTTGAGTGAAGAGGAAATGCAGGCTGAGCCAAGTTTCCCCCAGATATGCCAAATATAACCTCTCTGACACACACACACTACAGTACCTGCTCAGGTTAGGTCAGGTGGATGCAGCCGCATGATTTCAGATCCTCTTTTAATACATAAAACAGCAGAGGTTAAAATGACTACAGATGACACCAAACACCTGCAGACAGTTTTGTGATAAAGAACTGTAGCTGTCATATTATTCCACCAGAATTTGGTGCTGACCTCATCATTGTTGGCATTGTTACTTTATATTTTGTACCTCAAATGTTTTCAGTTTGCAATGGAATGGTTCCTTCTGAACTCTAAAAGATACAATATCTGTTATTTATAGCAATTAAATGATGAAGTCAGACATCATCCAAAGCAAACATGTAGTTATATATTTAAGCTTTTTTTTGTTGTTGAGAGGCTACAGAAACAGTGACTTGTTAGGATCTGAGTTGTTCAGTTTTTTTGGGAGTTTGGTTTATTTATCCTAGTTTGATTATTCTGTCTTAATCTTTTCTTTGATCAGATCAATCCTGTTTCCTGTTTTACTTTACTTCAGTTCTTCTTAATGTTCCTAGTTATGTTTGTTTCAAGTTATTTTTAGTTTCTCTAATCTAATTATTTTTTGATAGTGTAGTCATTCCCCAGCGTTAGAATTATTTCCTTGTTCCCGGTGTTCTCTGCCTCACCCCCCTGCTTCCTTCTCTCTCTATCTCTCTCTTTTTCTCTCCTCAGTCTGCCTCCTGCGCTCCCCTCACACCTGCAACTCGTTAGCTCATCAGCATTAAGTCTTTTGTCTCAGCATTCAACCTCCCCAATATTTAAGGACCTCATCCGCAGTCATTTCTTGCTGGATTTTCTCGTCTACTCCTGTTGTTCTTCCTTTCTGTACTCTTCCCCCAGCTTTCATGTTTGTGTTCCTATTTGACATTTTGGATCTCTTAGTAAGTTTGTTAATCTTTTCATTAAAATCACAAAAACTCAACTCGACATTACATGCCTGCTGCTTATGGGTCCAATCTATGAGACATGACTAACAATGAACACTCCAGTGCGTATGTCAGTGTGTGTGCAGAGTGTTTCTGAAACACTCTGCAAATTTTGACTTAAGAAGTTGTAGGAAGTGCTTGTCTGTGACTGTTTATAAATAGGTCAAAATGTTGAATAATGAATGCAAAATAAATATTCAGTGAGACAGCAAATCTTCTTGATAAAGTGTGTTTTTGAGACACTGTTCGTCAGGTGTAGTTTACATCTTATCTTATTGAACACAAACTGAGATGAGATAACCTTTAGATTGCTCACAAAGATATGTACTTTAAAACACACAGTTATCACAGCTAGGAACCAGCAATCAAGCCTGAAAGTTAGCGATGAACTCAGACTTGAACCTTTAAGGTCACATCCAGACATTTACAGTCTTCTATTACCTGAAGAACATTTCTAAGATTTAAGGAATAATGTTTCAGCAAGATCTGGAGAAACTCACCCATGCATTTAACTTTAGTTGCATTGGTTACTGCAAATGTGTCTTCACAGGTTTGTCTAAAAATTCAATCAAACAGCTGCAGCTGAGCCAGAAAGCTGCTGCTGGCATTCTGACTAAAACCTATAAGATAGACATCACCCAGTTCTAAAGTCTTTCTCTGAGAGAATAGATTTTAAAATACTGTTGTTAGTTTATAAATCACCAAACAGCATAGCACCACAACACATTATAGACCTGTTGTCATGGTATCACCTCTAGTGCTAGAACCACTCCCAAAGTATCGACAGAATGCGTCATGCACATAAAACCATAAAACACCATTTTTTCCCTAATACAAGAATTGCACCACTCATAGGAAACATGTTGGAGTAGCTCTGTTACTTTCATTCTGATTTGTTCTTTTTGTAGAGTTTTGGTTCTATTTTTTGTTGTTGTTTTGGTTGAGCAGACATTGCAATCATTGCATGACTAGAGAAACTTATTGTAGGTTAATCTTTTGGTAAATGGAGTGAACTTTTCCAATTATTTTGACCACTCAAAGCTTTACACCAGAGTCACATGCAAACACTCACACAATTGTACACCAATGACATGTGGCAGGAGAAAGCTGGAAGCGAACCTACAACCTTCCGATCACAAGCTGACTACTCTTGAGCCACAGAGCCACAGTATATTTGATGAATAAATCAAGGACCAGGGATTTCCCAACTCTTTGACACCTCGCTCTCAAACATGGTGGACAAGAACCATCATCAGTGAGAACAGAAGTGTGCAGACAGGATCCAGCTGGAGCTCTGGCAGCGGCAGGACCAGGAGGCTGGTGTCTGGCACTGCTTCCACAGAGTCTCGGTGTGGGGAGGAGGCTGGGTCTCCTGCGGTGACCCAGGGGAATGTCTGGGAATGGGGTAGAGTTTCTGAGCCAGCCAGTTTAAAGGGCTTCTGTCTGGGAGTCACATTTATTCACAGCTTTTCTTTCAAGGTGGTGAACAGTGACAAGGGGGCCGCATCTATTTCTGCTTGCAGCAAACCTGAAGGAAAAGGTGGAGATTTAAGCGGATAATTTCAATGTAATTGCCTAAAACTTACCTAAAAAGAAGAACATTATGAAAAAAGATGGAAAAACTGTTTGATTTAAAAAATTTACAAATTATTAAAAAGAAAAGAAAATCTCATCTCCCAAAACCCTATTAGTAGGGAGCATATCAGAATGTAACAGGGATGTTCCTGCACTGTATAAAATTACAGTCCTACTTGATGGGTGTCATTCCTGCTGTTAGATATTTGTAATCCTATCACGATACTGAAGACAGGCAGGAATAGTTACAGTATCTGTGGCCGAGTCGTTTGAGGTGAGGACCTCATTTAACCAGAGCAAATGCTAAAGGCCAAATATTACATGCAGACAGCTTTTAGTCAAAAAGCCAGAAAATAATCTGAAGGAATGTATGTTTTACACAAGGAGAGAATAAATTTGGAAATGTTTCTGCATTTATAGTTTTCCTCTTACAGCTGAGACTGCAGCAGCTAGTGCAATTCAATGATCTAAAATTTTAAAGTTGAGTATTTGCAAAGTGATTCTGCTTGAAACCATAATGGGATTATTTCACTACTGCCACCTAATGTAAAAATACACACTTAGCAGCCTGGACCAGTCGACCAGAGGATAAATGGCAAGGAAACACCCCCGTGCTTGTCCCCATTTTAATCTCATTGTTTTGGTTCAGGCTGTGAGCTCATTATGTAACCCAACATGATGATGAGGAAGATGACAATGTCTACGATGACGAGACAGATCACATTAGCCTTTAAAGATTCCTAACTAGCATCACAAAAAGCTTCATCCCCATAAGTAGGAATGGACTGAATAAGTGGAGCAGATCCAAAAATAGGAGCTGTCCGGTGCCATCCAGCAGATGATGATGATACGGTTAGATTGAAACATTCCTGTTAATCCTGCAGGCTGCTGCACACAGTGCACTCCTAGCCTTATTTATCCTACAGTTGACAAAAGGATTACGGGTTTCTGTGTTTGTTTTTTGCAACATAAACTTTATTTACAGTTAGTGAAATGACAGTATTTTCTTGAAAAAGTGATCATATCTTTGTAACACTTTTAAAAACATACTCTGAAATACTTCAAATTACTTTATTGGAGTCAATTTGACCAAACAAAAGTAATGCATAGCTGTGAAGTAGAAAGTCTGGCAATAGATGCTGTTGTTTTACAGAGGAAATTGATTTTTTCACAAATTATATCTCATGCCGTACTGTCACATTATAATGGCAGTTTTAACAAATATGTAAAAAAAATATTTTTTAAGAAAGTTTCATACTGCAGCTTTAATTTCACTTAGGAGAGAACAGGTCAGGAGGGACGTGGGCTAGAGCTGCTCCTGACCTGACTGACTCATCTGTTGTTAAGTGGTAAAAGGTGCAGGGACATGTTACATATATGAATATCTTGGTAATTATTTACCTTAATTCATTAAATGCCAGTGAAATGGAGGCAAACAGTAGCCTGTAGCTAAGCTAACTCTGCTGAGTGGTTGATAATCTCACACAGTCGACCCACCTCTCGGAGAAAAACTGGGCTACAAATTGACACTCTTGTCTTTTTCTCTCTCTTATCTCTCAGTTTGTTTGAAAATTTGATTTTCTCTTTTTTTGTAAAATAACATCCACAGTCGTTCTTGTCTTCTACTGACTGCTGCTGAGCAGGAACGAACCATTTCATGCAGATCCAGGAGGTTCAGTGCAAATATGGATGTTTGCTTTTTGGTTTGGGAGTGCTAACATTTAATTTTTACTGATTAAAAACAATTTTATACAACATAATATAATTAATTTTGTAATTGACAGGGCCCCATTTTATTTAATTTTTATGAAAAAAAATTATGGAGGGCCCCCTGTTGGTCAGGGGCCCTTGGAATTGCCCTAATTTTCCCTCATGTGGCTCCCTGGGTATCATAACTTATTTTATCACTCAGTTTTGAACAGTTATAGTAGCCTAGGCTAGCTACGCTGACAACATGCTAACCAACGTCAACACAAGTTAATGGTGGGTAACTATGGCAACCAGTGACAGTTTAAAAGCCCAGTGACGCTTTCTGCAGTCCATTAGACAAGCCTGCTCTGAATATCAAATGAAACTGTGACATCACAATGTGACATCATAATATAACTCCAAAAGCAGAATTCTGACATCACCAGCGATTATATAACTCCTCACATTGATCTACTTTCACCACACCGTTTAGCACTTGGTGATACGTCTCTGAGAATTTATTTAGCAGTTCACAGTAAGATTTTCAACTTTGTTTGGTTCACATTTCTTTTGGAGATTGACATCAAACTCAACGTGAAATCTTTACTGAGTTTCTAGAGAAGTGATTTATCTCAGAACCTGAAACAAGCAAAGGTTACAATGGAGTCCAACCAGCATAGAGTCGAAGAGGTTGAATTCGACAACATTGCCGAAAGGGAATTACAGCCACCCAAGCGCAAAAAGAAGAAGGTGTCATTTGCAGTCTGGTGGGAGCTGTACGCACCTGAGGAGTTAAAGATTTCTGCTGAAAATATCAAACAGCAGGACGCTTCACTGGTGGTTGAAAAAGAATCTATTGCCAAAGCACAGGAGACGGTGGACCAAAAAGGGGACAGAACGACACCTTAGAGTGAGTCCAAAGAGAAGAACCAGGTACCATTTAAAACCTGGACAGAGGAACACGTCCCTGTTGACCAAGAGATTTCTGCAGGAAATATTGAAAAGCAGAACAAGTCACTGGTCAGTGCAGAAGAGCCCATCGCTAGAGTGCAGGAGACAATCGATAAAACAGAGAAGGAACAGCTCTCTAAGTCTAAGGAACAGCCACCAATGTCCAGGCTCCACAAGAAGAAAAAGATCCCATTTCATATCTGGTTGGAGAAACAGGCCTCTGCTGATCTAAGGACTTCAGCTGAAAGTACTGGAACCGAAGACGTTTCACCAGTGACCGAAAAATCATCAATCTCCGTACTGCAGGAAACAATCGATGTAGTAGAGAAGGAAGAGAAAAATGTTAATAAGCAAGACTCTTCTCTGCCTAAGAAGGTGATCAGGCAGATTCCTTGAAAAAGGAGATTTGCGCTGAAGACACACCACTGGTCACTGGGCAGGATTTAATCTCCAGAACAAAGGAGACACTGGATCAGCAAGAGGAGGAACAGCCACCAAAGACCAGGCACAACAAGAAGAAAAAGATCCCATTTCATATCTGGTTGGAGAAACAGGCCTCTGCTGATCTAAGGACTTCAGCTGAAAGTTCTGGACCGCAAGACACTTCAATTGTTACCAAACAGGCATCAATCTCCGTACTGCTGGAAACACCAGAGAAAGAACTGTCCTTTAAGTCTTGCACTGAAAGTGTTACTAAGCAGGACACTTCTCTGCCTGAAGAAGGTGATCAGAAAGATTCCTTGAAAAAGGAGTCATGTACAGAAGAACCAGTGATTTCTACACAGGTGGTGACAAAACAGAAATCCGTCTCCAAATCACAGAAGGATCAAAAAGGGGAGAAACAGACAACAAAGATGAAGCGCATCAAGAAGATGGAAATCTTTCCCCGAGTCAGACGCTTGTGTAGATCTCATGTTTTTGACACAAAATAGTGACGTCAATAACGGTCCTCTGCCGGAAAAACCAGGTTATGAGGCAGCTTTTCCCAAAGAGGAAAGAAGACATTTTGGAAAGTGTTCCCTGAATCAGAACCTCACATCAACCTAAATTTCTTAGTTGAACATATCGAAGGGCAAGATGTTTCAGTTCCGGCAAAAGGTTGTGAACAGGTAGCTTCCTTGGAAAAGCAAAGTTATTCCAAGGACTCTGTGATTTCTACAAGTCAAGCAAAGTGTTCGTGTCTGGCCAAATCTAAGGAACCTGAACTGGAAAATATCAAACTACAGAAATACCTTATGAGACAGCTTGATGAGATGTTCGATATAAATCATAAACTAAATGCTGAACTCAAACACCAGAAAGATCTGTTGAGGAAAGTACTTTCAGGCAAAGACGAAACAGTAAGTCAACGGGGTGGGGCCACGTGTGGGTTGAGCTACTGTTGTTATTGGACATTTTAGATAATATTAAAAAGCCAGGACATCAGTACTCATGTTCATCCATTGTAAGATTTTTATTTCTAACTCTGAACAGAAAATAAGACAACCACATTTATTAATTTAAGGGAGATTTATCCATCCATCCATCGTTTGCTGCTTCCCAGGGTCGGATCGCAGGGGTAGCAGCTTAAGAAGGGAGACTTCCCTCTCCCCAGCCACTTCTTCCAGCTCCTCCGGGGGAATCCCAAGGCGTTCCCAGGCCAGCCCGGAGACATAGTCCCTCCAGCGTATCCTGGGTCTTTCCCGGGGTCTCCTCCCAGTGGGACGTGCCCAGAACACCTCACTAGGGAGGCGTCCAGGAGGCATCCTGACCAGATGCCTGAGCCACCTCAAATGGCTCCTCTCGACGTGAAGGAGCAGCGGCTCTACTCTGAGTCCCTGCCAGATGACCGAGCTTCTCACCCTATCAGCCACCCTACGGAGAAAACCCATTTCAGCCGTTCGACCTCGTTCTTTCAGTCATGTAAAAACAAGACCATAGACGAGGGTAGGAACGTAGATAGATCTGTAAATCGATAGCTTCGCTTTTTGGCTCAGCTCTCTCTTCACTACAACGGACCGGTACAGCGCCTGTTTCACAGCAGATGCAGCGCCAATCCGTTCTTCCCTCATTCCTGAACAAGATCCTGGGATACTTAAACTCCTCCACTTAGGGAAGGACACCCCCCTCGACCCGGAGAAGGCACTCTACCCTTTTCCGGCTCAAGACCATGGCCTCGGATTTGGAGGCACTGATCCACAATGTGGAACAAAAAGAACCTTTTAGATGTATAAACCTATACAAATTGGGAAAATTTTGGACAACTATTTATCTTTCTGGGCAAGCTATATCTAGATATATATATATATATATATATATATATATATATAAATATACATAGCTATAGGAATTTAGATATATCTAAATATATCTATCTATATAAAGAAAGATATTAATATATAGATCTCGATATGTAGACATGTACTTAGATATCTATCTATAGATTGATATATAGATTTAGATATGTAAACATGTACATAGATATCTATCTATTGATCTCTCTCTCTCTCTCTCTCTCTCTATATATATATATATATATATATATATTATATATATATATGTTGACCTCTTGCATAACCTTTTGTTACACTGTCGCCACAGCAAATCAAGCTAGTGAAGAAATAGGATTCAGTGGGCCTAAATGGTCCTTCATGTCTGAAATAAAATTCACTTGTGACTGAAGGGAATGATAAATTTCCTCTTCCCCTGACTACCATATAATATGTGTCATAATCATTATAGAAAGTCAAACATAGAAGCATTAGTCTTTCACATTTAAGCACATAAAAACAGAAACCATTCAAAAAATTTTAATATTACTAAAAATTTCATTTATTTCATGAACTTTATCACTTAGTGAAACACATTATGTAGAGTAGTTACACACAAGAAGCCCTGATTCCTGTGTGTGTCTAACATTTGAGTTAGTTATGATGATTTTCTATTTACAGTTAATAAAAGCATTACGTTTAAAATTTGAATACTACATGAGACAAATAAAAAACTACTTTTGGCAGCCAAAATGTGCTGCTTTCATGTAATGAAAGATATGTTTATCGTCTGCTTAGAAGCTGTTATTGTACATTGTAATTTGTTGAACAGGATTGTAGATCGGAAATGTGATGCTTTAGATTTCATAGTTGTTCTCTTTTGAGAATAATGTTTTAACTGTTGCAGTCCTGTCACAACAGCTGCACCTTCCTGACAGAAGACTGTCAGCGGGTTCTGTATAATAAGTCAAACTGTCATTAAGAAGTCCTTCCAAAGCTAGTTTAAATTAATATGAAGACATCTGGTCCCAAAATAGTCAATAATTCACCCTTTTTTTAATGAGAAATATTAAATCAACGGCTGCTTTGTCTCATGGTACAGTAAAAGGCTTGTAGAAAGGCACAACTGGTGAAGAATCCAGACCAATATTGCCGGTTCTGTCTGATTATATGAACCGCCTCTTGATAAAACTCTAGGCCTCAGATCGCTCTTCACTCTGCGAGGAGCGGCCCAGACCAACAGGCTGTTAGCACAGTGTGTTTTACCCAAATCAGCAGCGTTTATTATTAGCCTGATGCAATATCAAGCACTTTCGCTTGGGCCCACGCTTGGCCTACCATTTAAGCATCTTCATTTATGTACTTATAAATAGAACGGCTCTGTCTACTTGACACATTTTTTCAAGCCGACTTCTTCGCACACAGTGTCCGTTACATGGCCTATGCATCATATTTCGGCCGAGCGCAGCATATATAAGGCGGTGAGAGCGGCCGGAGTGTTCACTGCAGTCGGCAGATTCATCTGAGCGAATCCTCTCTAGTCTTAGAGATAACCTCGAGGTGAGTTTCAGTGAAGGGCGACAGACCTGTGGGTGAAGTAGCCTCTCGTTCAAAGGCCGTTTCTTCATAAAATGGGATGTAAATCAAACGAAGGGCCTCAGAGGTCTGTTTTCTGAACATCAGGGGCTCGGTGTCTGACTTTGGACTGGAAAAGAAACAAAATAGAGGGGAAAAAAAACTCAACTTGTTGAGACCAAAAGAAGATTCAATCTTTTCTCTTGGAGGGTTTGGTTTCGGAAAAACCTGGACAACCTGAAATGATCGTTTTGTTTTTTGGATTACTTACTGATCCGGACTACCTTAGATGCTGAAGATTACTTGTAGTTGTGTATACGCTGTTAACTCACAGTACATTGAGATGTTCTTTGGTCCAGACTTAATCTGTTTGAATGTGTTTGATGTTCCCAAAGCTGATGTCCTGGACTGATGATTTTACTTCTGCTCTTCTTCCTCAGTTAAAAATGGCATTCGCCGGACTTCTGAGTGATGCTGACATTAGTGCAGCCATCGCAGCTTGCCAAGGTAAACCAAGCAATAAAACTGTCAAGTCATTTTTTTCCGCCACTTTCTTCAAGCTACTTAGAAAGCTGTACATGTTAGTACAGCTTTCTAACCTGTTATACAAGGCAAAAGATTTAAAATATTATTTCAACATTATATTATATTATATTATATTTAATATTATTTTAAAAAGAAGCAAAACTAACATACTGGCTAAGCCTTTTTTCATCTGGCTTGGCATCTGACTGATGCTGAGACAGAATTGTTACAAGTAAATACTAATCCTTGCAAACAGAAACTTGTGCACCACCAGCAGCAGGCTTGGTTTGAATAATTTCTTTACTGTCTGATGTGAACCTCCTCTCTGTCTCCTCACAGCCGCTGACTCCTTCAAGCATAAGGACTTCTTTGCCAAGGTCGGCCTGGCTGCCAAGTCTGCTGATGACGTCAAGAAGGCCTTCGCCATCATTGACCAGGACAAGAGCGGCTTCATTGAGGAGGAGGAGCTGAAGTAAACCATCTCTCTAAACCCTTATACTTTAGTTGTTGAAGGTTTACGGTATGGACCGTCTCGATGAGAGTAAATTCAGTAAGAATGGAACCAAGAAACTATGGCAACAACTCAGTGTCTCTTTTGCTCTACGGTCCAAGAGAAATCATAAAAAATACTTAGAAATATTTAACTTTCAAGCACTAGAGGCAACAAGAAAGCTCCAGCTGGTAGTCAGTTTGAGGAATAGCAGGATTACCAATTAATTGGTTCCACAAATTGTGTCCTCAATCAAACAGTTTTGTAAAATATCCCCAAGAAAACGAGCTAAGACACTTTTTAGGCACACAATAAAACATGATGTTATATCACTCAATAAACTTCCATCATTTTGCTCTCCAGGCTGTTCCTGCAGAACTTCTCTGCCAGCGCCAGAGCTCTGACTGATGCTGAGACCAAGACCTTCCTGAAGGCTGGTGACTCTGATGGTGATGGCAAGATCGGAGTTGATGGTGAGGAAGCGCCTCCTTAAGCCAAACCCATTTGGACTAATGAGGCGTGAAAGCTGAAACAATACCTTCCTTGTCTTCCCCCTGCAGAGTTCGCTGCCATGGTCAAGGGTTAAATGGACAAACTGACCAACATCTAGCTTCACAACTCTAAAGGAACAACTTGAGCCAAAGACATCCTCTTCCTCTCTTCTCCTCTTCCCATTCACTCTACCCCTTGTAGACTCTGCAACACTTTTATATATTTGACCCTTGACCCCCTGACCAGACGAACAACTCTTTCTCTCAGGCCGTGCTCACCCCAGTGCTATCCACGATGAATGTACCTGACTAAATGTATGGCGTGGCTGACTTGTGTCTCTCTCTCTCTCTCTCTCTCTCTCACTTCTGTCGTCGTTTTACTGTGTGGGATTTGCATGCTGTGAGATCAACAATGATGCACTTTTATGGAAAACGGACGGACGATGAGACAATAAAGGTTCTTTTTCAATAACAACGTTCTGAAACTGGTTTTTAATAGGTTGTTGAAGGAAAACTGGTAATGCACCAGCTGGACCAAGACCAATACATCCATCCATCCCTTCCTCCATCCCTCCCTCCTTCCATCCATCCCTCCCTCCTTCCATCCATCCATCCATCGATCCTTCACTCCCTACATCCATCCATCTCTCCCTCCATCCCTCTCTCCCTTCCTCCACCGATCCATCCCTCCTTCTCTCCCTTCCTCATCCCTCCCTCCATCCTTCACTCCCTACATCCATCCCTCTCTCCCTCCCTCCACCTATCCATTCTTCCCTCACTCCCTCTCTCCCTCCCTTCCTCCATCCCTCCCTCCATCCATCCCTCCATCCCTCCCTCCATCTATCCATCCACTTCAAAATCCAAATATTTTGGGAGGTTTGCCACTCCTGTAAGGTTAAAGTCATAACAGTCATAACAACAGCGGTATGATACAAGCTAATTACAAACAATGCTAATGATTATAGATATGTTTCACACATGGAGCAGATTAGGAATGATGAAGCATCTGGTGATGACATTTTGGTTTGAGGGGGCCCGCAGGAGAATCTGCTTAGGACCCCTAAAAGACTTGGACCAGCCACAGATCTGTTACTCTAAACTCCCTGAAGTGAAGGACTGAATTTTTAGATTTGTAACAAATCATCGTAAACATTATGAAGTCACAAGAGCAGCACATGAAGCATATCAAGTCATACCCTGAATCACTAAAGATAGATACCAAATCGTTATGGAATTATTTTCAGGAAGACCACTGTGTGCCAAGTAAGACATAACAATCATATTTGTCCTTCCAACTTTAATGAGCTACAAAGAGGATGAGCAAATTAGATTTGAACTGGGAACACAGGGGACTCTTTGAGAGTGACATATAAACTCTCTCTGCCATTTAGTTATGATGAGGTCTGCTGTACACAGACTCATTCTGAATCCCCTAGTGTAAGGAATACAATGTCAGCAAATAGCCTACGTTAGAACTTCAATTCTCTATCAAAAGTGTGGACAAGCTCTGCATTAATGATAAATAGCCACAAGAGGGTGCTAGTAAGTCACCTACATTTTAAGTTGGTAGTTTTTTGTTTTTTCAAAACTAAATATAAAGACTAAAAATTAACACATTTAGTCATTTTTATTTTGTGTATCAGATGATATTAAGTGTTAAGTGTAAGATTTAGAAAATAGGCTAAAAAAAAAAAAAAAATCTAATCACATTTTATTTGTATAGCAGATTTCAGCAGCAAAGCATTTCAAAGTGTTTTACATAAACACAAAAACACAAAGTCATGCAACATGGAATCAACAATCAAAAACTACATTAAGTCAAGTGCCATAACAATGCAAATAAAACATTTTTAATATTTAACCTACAAAACTCAGTTTAATGTGATATTTAACCTCCTGCAAAACTCAGAAAGAATTCATTTAGAATGTAATACATAAACATTGGAGGTGGAGTGGGAGAGGCAGTATTTATTCCCCCGATTCTCATTAGAAAAGCAGTTTTGTTCCTCCCCGCGGCTGCCATTACTGCTGACTGCAGTCTCCAGGGACTGCGGAGCGTCAGATGGTTTGACAAGTTTCCCCTGGAAGGCAACAAGATCATCAGTTTAAGTGGCCAGGCTTTGGCATGAAAGCATCTTAGATCCCACTCTACTTTCTGAACAGACACTAGCGTTTAAATATAATATCCTTTCTTAAATTATGAAAACACAATTTGAATGTTTTAAATGTGTTTAAAATATTAAACTTCTCTTTCTACACCAGTTGTGATCTGGCTTTTCCCATTGAATCAGCATTTAAATCTGCAGGCCGCCTTCTGTATCAGAAAGTTAAAGTTAAAAGTATCATGTGAAATCCACTTTTTTCGAGCTTTACATCATGTTATAGAGTTCTTCCCTCATCAAAAACATACCTGGAGCTTTGCTTTGACTCTTTCATCCATGTTTGAGAAATCCTTTAATCTCCATGGCAACCAGGTGAGCTGTGCAATCTGCCTGGGTGGAGCTAGCCCCGCCTTCAAAACGCAGCTCCTCCTCAAAGCAGCTCAATCCCAGAAGTCCCCCACTCAGCTCCTTCAGACTAGCAAACAGCAATTAGCAAACACTGGTGAATCTGCACATCTTATTATTATTTAATTACCCTTTGGGATCAATCAAGTACTTTTGAATTTAATTGAATCTGCTGATCTCTTTATAGGAGCAACGCTGGTAAAAACTTTGTTAAAGGGTTGACAAAGGAGCCAAGTTTTGATGACTTCCTGAAGGAGGAGTTTCAGAAAAGGCAGAAAAAGAGACAAAAAAAAGAGACAGAGGTCCGTCACGGTGCTAAATTACAAAGCCAAATTTATTTTAAGTCATGTTTGAAATATAGCATTTGTGTAATAACTGAAGGTTAAATACTTACTTGATTGCGCTATAAAATAGCATTACATGTCTGGAAAATGTAAAGATTTGTGGCACTTTCCAGCCTTACTTGGAAGGAACCAATGTCACGTAACAAACAGGATCTAATATTCAACATTGATTATACAGCCTGTATTTCTCCACATTTTGGAGATTATTTGCTAAAGGTTTTAGGTGCACCTGAACAGAGGGAGGATGGACAGGCAAGAAAGGGAGGGGAGAGATGCTGAGCGCAAAAAAGTTGATTGGATAAAATCCACCCAGTAGAGTTGAGGGAGTGCAGGGCAGAGGCAGAGTCGCACACTGGATATAAACTGGAAAGGTTAATAAGACAGGTGAGACACTCGGGAATCTGAGAAGCAGGCTGCTGTGACTGAAGCAGAATTTGATCCCCGGATCCATTAGAAACTCAAGCATCCTTCTGAACATTGTGACTGGAATATATAAGACAACTGTCAACAGGAACCACAGAGTTTTCTACCGCTGCTGCTGCTGCTGCCCTGGAGTTGGACTGAAACGAACGAATCAACAGTGGTGAGTCCCACAGCTGCACAGGAAGTTGGTCAGGTGCAGCATGACATTTATTCTCAGCAGCTTCAGCTGAACTATGGAACTCCGTATCTAAAACTTTACCTGAGATTTCTTTGCCAACATGCAAATGAATCGAATTAATGTAATAACATGGTAGTCAACAGCAGAGTAGACAAGTTAGGCTGACTGCTGATTATATAAAAGCTGCTGTTAAAACTGTAACGTTACTTAGAAATGCGTGTTCTTCAGTGAGTTGACTGCTGCTACTGTTTAAGTGCGTTTAGCTCAAATTATTATTTATAAATTTCATGCTGGATGAGCTTATTAAAAAAAACCTCATGTTTTCCTGAGCGACTTAATTTTTTACCATTTTAAAGGTGGATGCTAAAGTGATATACTGTTTTTTAAGTTCACATTTTACACTAAAACATGATGTTATATCTCTATTTAGTTCAACCTAATACCTCTGCAAATCATTTATTTAATCTAATGCAGTTTATTTATATTACACCACAGTAATTCACAACAAATGTCATCTTCAGCCACTTTAAAAAGAGTAATTTTATTTCAGTGATACAAACACTTCAATTAGTGTGTTGAGTGCATCAAGTTTAGTACATCATTCAAATTAGTTTAAAATGTTTTCGATCTGAGGCTTGCAGCATTCACTCCTCAAAATGTGGAAAGTTAACAAGGAAGCCCATGAAGCAAGTAACAATGCAAAAGAATGTATTATAGTTGTAAAACTATAATAAAATACATATTTAAAATATATCTTTCAAAAGTATATTCAGATGTAAACGGGTCTTTGTGGATACTTTATGGGCTCCTGATGCCGACCTAAGTACAGCTGAAAGGTTAAAACACTGTGACACAAAAATAGATCCAGAGGAAACGCATAAACAATGAAAGCCATGTTTTGGGATTTGTGTGCTCATGTTCACAATTTATTTATTTTTTTTTTGTATGTTATAGGACCAACATGTCACTCACCTCCATTCTTTCAGCAGAGGCCATTGAAAATGCAGTCAAGGACTGTGAAGGTACCTCGTCTTGAAAATACACCTTCCTATTAAATTCTGACAATTCATTATCGTTCAGTCAGTAACTCAGCTTGATTTTCCCAACAGGATCAAAAGTCTTGTTAGATTAAGTCAAAAGTGATTTAAATAAATACTTCAAAATGTGATGCCTTGGTGCTATGCATATCTTAAATACACTTTCCATCATATAAGAGTTTAATCCTCTCCACACGTTGTTTTATATCAGAGTCTGAAAAGATTCATTCCGTTTGTGGCACCGGACACAAACAGACGTCTGTGGGCTTTTAAAAATGAAAAACAAGAACACAGCCACATGCTGGTTTAATCCTCACAACCGCGACCAACCAGGTGACTGTCAGGGTCATGACAAACTCACGGTGTGTGTGTATGTGTGTGGGGTGTGTGGGTGTGTGTGTGTATGTGTATGTGGGGTGTGTGTGTGTGTGTCTTTGAGCAGCTCCAGAATCGTTCTGCCATAAGAAGTTCTTCCAGCTGTGTGGTCTGTCCTCAAAGACACCGAAGGAAGTGCGAGACGTGTTCCAGATCCTTGACGAGGACAACAGCGGCTTCATCGAAGAATCTGAGCTCAAGTGGGTAAAAACTTGTCTGGGGGACAGAGAGCCTGATATTTCTCAGATACTGACAATCCTATTTAGTACTTCCTGTAGTTTTCACCCTTTAGGCGATGTTTAGCTATAGTATTTGTCTGGTAAATATGAATAAATTGGCTACTTTGTGGTGCACATTTAACTCGGATTGGGAATAAAATTTGATAAACAAGACATTCAGAGACCCGATTAACTCCCAACAATAAATGAAATTCAACCCAAAATATTTTCTTCGTAAATTAAATGTTTTTGTAACTCATATTATGCCTTTTTTTTTTTTTTTAAGTTGTTGATGTTGATGGCTGAGGGCAGAAAGCATCTCCAATGGCAGTCTGTATTGCTGCAGTTCAGAAGAAGCCTCTGGCTGAAGCCACTCAACAGAGTTGTTCTAAAACAATCTCATGAAGAGGAAACTCAGGACTGTCAGTAGTTTTCTTAAAGGATAACAATACTCTATTTATTCTCTCAGTTACCATGGCAACATCTTCACTAATGAAGATTTTATAACACGCTGTGTGAAGAAAACTTAAAGTGAGATACGAATGCTGCACAACTTTGAGCAAATTCCAAATGTAAGGCAGCCATATTGGATTTTGAGGTCTGGGTTGAAGAGAAAACTGGGATTTTCCCAATTAAAAATTCAGGCTTTTGTTCATTTCTCAAACTAAATACTTGGACATTTCAACTTCTCGAGTAAAAACAAAACAGCTAACTCAACTACACCCTTCAGTCTATCAAGAAATGCCAGAGGAGGAGAAGGTTCTTTCTTTTTGTAATTTCATGACATAACACCACAAGTTGAATAATTCCTTGTCTTGCTGCAATGTTGGTAAACATTTTTGGAAATTGAAAAACTTAGCATTTACAGAGATGTTTAAGAACCAATGATTTTAAACATATTCTTAAGTAAAAGTAAACTGCACAGGATAGAAAACAAAATTCAATACAACAAGTCAGACACAAGAGGATAAGCACTCTTGTTATATTTTGCTATATAATTCAGCCTCTCAGAGCTCAGTGATGAGTGTTTCAGGGACATGTTTTGATGTTTGTGTGTGTGTGTATGTGTGTGTGTGTTTGCAGGTTCTTCCTGCAGCGGTTCGTCCCTGGGGCACGGACCCTGAGCGATGCAGAAACCAAGAAATTCGTCTCATCAGCTGATGAGAACAGTGACGGCAGAATTGGAGCGGATGGTGGGTGTCTCATTTTTCACATCGTCCTGATTTAAAATGATAGGAAGCGCTGACTCCATTCACTCTCCCATCATAGAACTAAAAAAATAAAATAGAAAAAAAAAAACACATCCGAGCAAACTTATGACACTAAATTTTCTCAGATTTAAGGTTTTCCACATTTTTAAAATGACAAACTTTTACTAAATGGAATTTTATGATAGATCAATAAAAAGTAACTTACGGTTGTGAAGTGGAAGGAAAATGTTGCATGGTTTTCAAAATGTTTCACTTCAAATTGAGTCCCTTTCCTTTGACACGCCCAATCAGAAATCTGTCCTTGCGTCAGGAAAACAATCCTAAATTCACAGCTGGAGTTTAAACAGAAAAGTTCAGATTAGACAAACTATAAATCTATGTCTGTTGCAGGACTTGAAATGTCGATGTTCACAGACATTCCCTATCCAATCTGACTGTCTTTGAGCTACTTTGCAAAGAATTGGCAAACAATGTCGTTTCTAGATGCACAAAGCCGGTTCTCAGATTTTTACTTGCGTAAAAACTATACGTATAATGTATAGTTTAAAATATAAGTTATGTTCTTTACACTTTACAAAATACATTAAGGTTTCTGGTCTATTTCTTAAGACGTTTACATGCAATTCCTCATCACTGTGCATGCATTTGCAAGCGAGGTTAGAGGAGAAATATGCATTTTAACCAGTTTGAAAAATAAACTGAACTGGACCGCATTGTTTGATATATCAGAATTGTTATGTATAAAAGAACAGAATTTACTTTTTTATGAAATTTGTTGAGATGACATGTATTTTGAAATGAAGCTAACTAAATTTACTTGAACTGGAAAAACCTAAATGAATTGAGGGGAGAAAAAACCAACAGCATTATGTGCATAGGTTAAATTAAGATATACTAGTTTTATGTTTTTAGGATGTATTAAATGAAACATCATAATGTAGGTTTGCAAACTTTTCAGCAAAGAACATAATTCGATTAGAGCCAAAAAAAAAAAAATTGTCTTGTGGCTCATTTAATTCAGATGCTGAATGCAACTTAATTGTGGTTAACTCAATATGTTTTACTTTTCTCCAGAATTCCAGACAATGGTCCTGTCCTGAAGTCTACCAATAGAAAGAAGCCTCTGGCCATTCCCCGACCTCTGGAGTCTTCTGATAGGAGCGTTCATTCCCAGGAATTTCAAATGTTTTCTATTTAAGTCTGTGTGTGCTCATAATTTTTAAATGACCTTACATGTCCTTTTCAAGACTCCAAGCTTCAGGACGTCTTTTCTCTTGGTCCGTTGTTTCTTGTCTATGCACATTCCGCCTGTAATGAAGAATGAAATAAATAAAGACCTGGAAGCATATGTGTGCATAGTTTTCAGTCATTGATTTATTTCCCACACCCACCAGGTGTAACAGTCAGACAACAGGCAATTTTTTGTATTAAGTTTGATATTATAGACAGCTCAACACAGAGATACACTGTACCAATAACCTAACAGTATATATGGCACCAGGGAACATCGAAATCATGTCAGAGCATCTTCTAGGTTCTTAAACCTTTATATTCATCTGACCTTTCAGTAATTCAATGCAAGGTATGATATACATGTTTTCTACTGTTATAAAATATGTCAAGGTTGAAAATTTAACCAACTATTTCAGTTAAATGCCTTGATATAAAGACAGACCACATTTTTTAAGTAGGTAAATACACGGACTTACATGAGCGCAAACGGTAATATTGCAATTTTTTGGAAATTATGTGGCTTTCAAAGCTCCCACCTGTGGTGTACTTTTTCACTGGTAAATATACACTGAGAAAAAAGATGACACACCTGGAGAATGAAGAATAACCCCCTCCTTCCAAATGCTTGGCCTCTATCGCCCTAAATAGTTGTGTGATCTTTCAGTGCAAGATCGCTACAAGCAGTTTAACCCAATCATATTCTCTCTTTCTTATAGCTGAGCTTGAAAATCATCAATATGGATGCATCAACCAAATTCTTCCTAGCAATATGATGTGAAATTGTGGCATTCCAGTCTGCCATAAGCCTCCTCACAAACCATATCATGAGTTTTATTGTTGCCAAACACATACATACATACATAGATGCATGCATGACGTTTTTGCTGCAGACTTGCTGTAAGTCGCTTAAAATTCTGGATTGAAATAAATAGAAATATCAAGAACTATATGAAAACTTGAATCAGACACCAGTCACCTACAGAAGTAAAGTTGTTTTTTTGGGAGGGTTGAGGTTATCTTCATTGAATAATGTGATATCTAGCACTAACTGCAGACGATTCCAAGTGACACCAGATTTTTCAGATATGTGCCTTGATGTGAATAAAACAACATCCCTGTTGGACAGTTCCTGACATTTTACTGGAGATACACAACTGCAGTCGGAACTTTTAATTCGCTTGAAGTCTCTCATATCCGGACAACTAAGCTTGTGACACTTCACTGTCAAAATCAGGAAGAGAACGATGGAAACTGCTATAATGTGAGCGGCATGTCGTTTCTTTGAGTTATTTTCATACTTTCCCCCTTTATTTGCACAATAATTAGGTGCAGCTGGGCGACCGTAATTGTATGGCGAGGTGAGTGTTTCCGGTCATTTTTCATCGCGGTTGAGGTGAAACTATGTAACATGCTAGCCTGTTAGCCGGGTCGTGCTAGCTGTGTCGGTGGCTGAGCAACAGTTCCTGGGCAGAAGTTAAAGGATCCTCGTTCAGCTCTAAACTGCCTGACATCTGAATTCACATTGTTACATTTCGATGCAACAATAATAGTTTAAAGGACGCCAATGAATGCTTTGTTTTCTTACATATTTAGTTTTTTTTTTTCGTGAGATTTTGCACCGGCTTGTGGGTTTTGCTCCGTCTTGGACTTGATGACAACATTAAACAGCGAATTAACTGCTTACCTGGGCATATCGATTCTTTTTAGGAAGCAGGACTTGAATACTTCGTCAGTAAATAGTGAGTTTCACTCTGCGGACATGAAACTTCAGCCTTTAGGAGGCCCTTGTTATTTCTGGTTTACTTGCTCCCTCTCGAGCACATTTTGAGCACTTTTAAAGATATCTCATCACTTCTACACGGATGATATCTAGTTCTACATTTCTTTAAGGCCTCATGAGGCAGCAACTGCTTAGACTGTGTAAGATGTTTCTCGAACTAAACTAAGGTAAAACTGAACTTATTTGTGCTCCAGAAAAGCGCACAACTCTAATGGAAACTCGTTGAATCTCTTCTCTTCTGCCAAGTTTTCCATCAGGAACCTTTAGGTATATTTGGACTTATGAAATATTGCTAGGTTAAGTAGTATCATCTCTAGAACAGAACTGGAAATTATGTATTGTTTCTTCATCATTTTAATTTCTGCAACTCATTATTCAGCTGCATAAACAAAGCATCCCTGGACCGTCTGCAGGTTGTACAGTATGCTGCTGGCAGATGTCAGAGAAAATCACTTTTTTTTCTTGTCCTGCCACAGGACCTCCATCCATTCAAATGCAACACTTTATGATCTTGGTTGTGAGTTATAGGGCTTTGAATAGTCAGTTACTGGCATACATCTCGGAGCGTTTCTATCTGAATGTCCCTCGGAGACATTCAGCACATTTTAAAGTCCCTGGAGCCAGTTGTGGTCCTGCTAAATAAAATCAGTTAGAGCCACAAAATAAATAAATAAACTAACTAAATAAATAATAAACTAGTCAAGCTGTACAACATTCCCTACATAGAAATACTTTTCTTATGCTATTCTGTTAAAACACAGTAGCAAAATTGTTAGGGAAATTATCTAAGTTCATTTACTTAAGAGTTTATTTGAAAGGTCATGTTTTCATGTTATTATTCTGTGTGTTGTTTTCTTGACTCCTTTCTTTTGTGGTACACTCTTAACTGTTTTTTCAGATGTTTGCTTGGGGGTTGGAAATGTTTACACATGCTTGTGTTACCAGCTGCTTTGATCATGAGCTGTCTGTGTTATCAGCTGCCTGTGGAACTGATTTATAACGGTCATCCTTGTGTCCTGGTAAGGGCATGCCCACAGAAGGTTCCAGAACATCTTGTGGGAAAGGTTATTGATCAATAAGAAGCCCAACTTCTTTCCTTGTAAACATAATAAAAGGCAGTTGGGGCCAGAGCCGGCGGAGTCGACCCCAGACAGTGTTTGACGGCGGTTCTGCTCTGCTCCCCTCTTCTGCAGAAAAGTAATTTGTGTCTTTGGTTAATTCTTGCAGGTTGGGAACCAAAATAGACCCAACAAAAATTATTTAATTTGGAACTAAGCAAGTCATTCCCATATTTTGGAAAATCAATAAAAACTGGTGCTGCCCAATGCAAATGCAAAATGTGTTTCTTTTTACATCATGTCTAAATCAGCTCGAATAGATAAAGATAACCGTTGAAGCCAGTCGTCCTGTTGCATCTGTACTAGAGACAAATCTTGTTTCTCTATCAGTTGTGGTCCTAGTTAAGAAGAGTGATTGTGAAGGGGCCCAGGGGCCGCATGTGACTCTGGAGCCACAGATTGCAGAGAAGGTCATGTGAGCACGGTCTCTGCCAGGTAGCAGGAGCCCAATAACTCTGACACCCTCTATCCTCTGGGGTCGGAGGATTCTGTTGAGCTTTTTGAAAACGCAACTAAAACTCAATATATTTACAGGACTTTTGTACTGATGTTTGCTGTTTAGTTGTTGTCTGAGTGGTCTTGTCTTAAAAAGTGATGTAAATGTATTTAATGATTTTACTAGGCCAAAACCAAAGCTGTTGTAAAATGTGAACCTTTTAGGATTTGAAGTCATGTAGATCTTAGGCCTGTCACAATAACATATTTTGCTGGACACTAAATTGTCCCAGCAATTATTGCAATAAACAACAATCGTGTTGTTTTGGGGCCATTTTCAACTGATGTATTGATAATTGCATAATAATGCAAGTTCGCCCTTTTGTTTTGTAAAGAATGCTGAATACTGGAACTGGAAGACATTTTAAATATCCAAAAATAAAACACAAGAACCAAAACCAATAAACAAAATGGAAATTTCAGTCATCACATTTTGAGTGATGACTGAAAAAAATGCTATAATTATAATACATACATACATACATCCCTCAGAAGCCCTCAAACCTGTCGAATAAATGAAAATATTATTGAAAATATATAGATTAATCCCACACAGATTGATGTTATCAAGTTAATTGATATTTCTGCTAACAGCTAATGAAAACATGACATTTAAATTGTGAATATTACATCAAACCAATAAAAAACTATTTTTAAAAGCAGAAATATGGGCTTAATGAAAAGTATGTTTAACAACTGCTTAAATGTTATTTACAAAAGGTACTGTTGATCTGATAAATGAGACTCTTATATTCTAATTTCTAGACTTCTCTTTCTGCAGGCACACGGCATGGTAACCAGACACCTGAGAAAAGGAAACCATTACCCAAATTTCACTAATGCTTATGATTAGGTAAGAAAGATTCAGTGATGGAATTGCATCAAGATTGGATTAAACTGAAGGTTTCCATGTCCAAACTCTTTGTCTTTGTTCTTTCCCAGTCCTAAAATGGCCTCAGGAGCACAAGACAAACAGTACACACCATCCCTTCTCAGCTTTTTCATTTATAACCCTACGTTTGGACCGCGGGAAGGAGAGGTGAGAGGGGACTTTCAGTGGAGGACATCTCTCTGGTTTCTCTGCAAAACCCTGTTCTGGACTAAATTTCTCATGCCACATTTTTTTCTCTCAGGAAGAGAAAAAGATTTTGTTTTATCACCCCAGTGAGGTTGAGAAGAATGAGAAGATCAGAAATGTGGGCCTCTGTGAAGCCATTGTTCAATTCACCAGGTACAACACATCATTAACACTCGATTTCATGATGCCGCTCCAAAAACAATGTTCAGGTCTTTTATCACTAAACCCCCCAACTCCTAAGTAATTGATTGGGATTTAATGTGATGCACCAACATGAAGCTGTACATAGTTGTGAAATGGAAGGAAAACTATGACTGAAAATCGGACAGTGGGTTGTGTATTTATATTAGCTCCCATGAGTTAAAGAGTCATTAGTATGTAAAATTGACGTTTTTGAGCTTTACTTCATGTTATTCCCTCGTAAGCATACATGGAGTGTTGCTTTGATTCTTCTTGCATGTTTGAGAAATTCTTTAATCTCCCGTGGCAACCATTCAGCCACGGGTGGACCTAGCAACGGCTACACACCATGTAATTCTAAAATATTACATTGATTATCCCACCCAGCCGCACCAAGCTATCGAGCTTCTGTCTCCCAGCGCAACCCTCTCCTTGTGACTTCCCCACTCAGTTCCTTCAGACTAGCCAGAAGTAATTAGCAAACACCTCCAATGGTGGAACTCCTATCAGCAGAGCTCGTTACAAGCTGCTCCTTAGTGTAACACTAGTAAAGTCCCTGTTAAAGGGTTAATAGAGGAGCCATGTAGTGATGACTTCCTGAAGGCGGAGTTTCAGAAAGAGCAGGAGCTTTTAAAGAGACAGAGGCCCAATTTCAAGGGGTTAAATTACAATGTCAAATTTCTTTTGTCATATTTGACAAATACAGCATTTTTAACTGAAGCTAACATAATTACTTGATTGTGCTATAAAGTGGTACTATGTTCCTGGAAAACATATAAAACTGTCCCTTTAAGACTTTGTAGAAGTTCATTTTACTACAATTGCAGCTGGAAGACTGATGGTTCCACGTTTGCAGGTACTTTGTGAAAAAAAACAAAAAGCTGGAGGTTATAGGGAAATATCTCTGTGACATTATAATCAATTCCTAATAAAAAAATCCCACAAAGGATAGGTTAGTTATCTTTTTTAATGCATCCTCTTTTTCACACCCACTTCTGTGTTCCAGGACTTTCTGTCCAACAAAACCAGCAAAATCCCTTCACACACAGAAGAATCGGCAGTTTTTCTTTGAGCCTGAAGAAAATTTCTGGATCGTCATGGTAAACAGCATCTACAGATTGCCTCTGTTCCTCTGGACTTATTTGATATTTAGTCAGAGTGACTTTTTGTGTTGTTTTTCTTGTGCTTTTGTTCTTCAGGTGGTTCGAAACCCAATGATTGAGAAACCGAACAAAGATGGCAAACCTCCCACAATAGAGTATCAAGAAGAAGAATTACTTGTGAGTTAATGATGAATACCTTGTTAGGGGTTTTTAACAAAACATTTAAAACTTCTCATATTATTGATTTTATTTAAGAGAAAAATCATAAATCATTCACTTGCTTCTAAAATATTATGTTGATTATTGCAGTCATTAAATGTTATGTCTAAGATTTAATTATTGTACAGAATTAAATCCACAGACTGCAGCAAACATTTGGTAAAAATGTTAAAGGGTTAATAAAGGAGCCATGTTATGATAAATTCCTGAAGGTAGAGTTTCAGAAAGACCAGGAGTTTCTTAAAGAGACAGAGGCCCAATTTCAGTTTGTTAAATTATAAAGTCATATTTCTCTTAAGTCATATTTACCAAAGGTAATATAGTCACTTGATCGTGCTATAAAATATTATGTACCTAGAAAATACGTATTAGTGCCCCTTTAAATGACCCTTACCTTTAGTTTATTCTAAAATTTGTACATTTGCTTATCCATGCTTCTTTCATTCTCTGGCCTGTTATAGCTTCTGTAGGGATAGACAATCTAATGCTATTGTTAGCTATTGACTAGCAGGTCAGTTTTGTGTGGAAACGGAATACATTTCCCTGGGTTTAGCTTGAATTCAGGGATTTCCAAAATGCATCAATGTTACAGCATATTCAGATTTATAAATATCTTCCTTCAACCAAGGAGTTTGGTTCTGATGGGAATTCAGATGGGTATCTCTTAAAAGATAAGAAAGAAATGTCAGTTTTAAAAAAATAAGTTTTATGTACTTTTTCTCTATTTAAAAAACAGTATATTGAAAATGATTCATATTGTTCTTAATAATCAATGAGCTCCAGCTCTTTGGAGTCAGAGGGCCTCCTAACCATCACCCTAATCTAAAGCTCGATCCACAGATTATTCAATTCAATTCAGGACTCTGGCTGGGCCGCTCCAGAACATTAACATTACTTCCACTGGAGTCACATGACAGATAAAAACAAGAACTTCAGGTGGTTTATTTATTTTTTCCAATTTGCCACCATGTTCTCTTTTTAAAGGATACGGTTTATGGTGCGGTGGTCCGGCAGTGCTACAGTATGTACAAGGTGAGAGTTTTAGACCGCCTGGTTCCAGTAAAAACATACTTTCTTTAAATCGTAGTTTTAATCATTTTGTTATTTGTCTGGTTCTGCAGCTGTTTAACGGGACTTTTGGTCGAGCGATGGAGTCCGGCGGAGTGGAGCTGCTCATCCAGAAGCTTGAGAAGTTTTTCTACAGGGTAAATGTTGCCGACTTCTGTTCTGTCCAGCTGGCTGCTGTTGCTAGGTGTCTTTTTGTTTGGCCTTGTTTTGGACTGTACATATTGTCTTTGTCAAACCAAGTCCAGCATTGCTTCTTTTTTCAAGTCACCAGAGCCTGTCAGTGTTTCCATAAGCATCTGAGTTTTTGCTCCTCAGTTACAGAGACTTCGTCAGTGTGTATGTGTGTATGTGTGTGCGTGCATGTGTGTAAACAGCAGGGTGATGTTTGGAGTCGCGGTTCATTTCCCAGCCCTGAGCGACCTGCCCTGACTGTGTCCACTTCTCAGCATCAACATAATTGCCTAAGCCTGTCACATTGACCAATTAATCAACTAATTGCAAGATAGATTTAAATAAGATAATTAATTTTCACTCTATAATATTTTTTGTAGGGCAATTTTATTTATAGACTTAATCTTTTTCATTCATGGTTTTGGTTAAGTTTGTTCTTTTATTTTTTCCACTTTATTGTTTTTGCTCATTTTTTTATTTTTTTGGTGATTTAAATTATCTTAAAGTTCCTGTGTTAAATGATCTTTACAAAGTTGGAGTTTCTCAATCTTTTAGACGGCGAACTTGCATTCGTTTTTTGCCATAATCTCTCGGACACTTTATCATACAGCTAAATTGATCATTATACAAATAGAATCAGAATTAGAATTAGAATAACTATGAATTTAGAATCCAGAAATACTTAACAGGAACAGCCACTACTTACTGTAGTTATTTTTATACTACTACTTTTTAGAAACTATGGACTACTCACTTTTAACCCAGAAAAGGAATTAGATTAGTCACTCTTTAGTTTATTTTATCAGAAACTGCAGAGTACTCACTATTTAAATACAGACACCAGAAGCCTGGAGGAAACTTTTGGATCAACATTGTTAGACTATTTTTTAGACTCCTGTTCTGCTCCTGTTCCACAGGATACTTAGTAACCCTGAACAGGAACACCTGGCTTACATAGTTTAGCTCATCATTAGATCCTTTGTCTTCTTTTGCTTTTTCCTTTGTTTTGTTATTTTGTTGTATTTCCTTTTAATTCCTGTAAAGCACTTTTTATTGCCTTGTTGCTGAAAATGTGCTATCTAAATAAAATTACCTTTTTCCTATGGTGACAGGTCTGCTCTTGCCTTAACCAACTCTGTATAAAAGTTTTAAAAATTCATTTTTAATTAGGGAAGACCTTAAATTGATCCAGGCTTCCCTCTCAACCGTGTAACCTAAACACGGAGAGAAAGTAGACGCTGCGGTGTTCCGTATCTGAGCTTGAATGTCAGCTGAACATCTTATCCCCTCTCTGATGCAGGAGCTTCTGCATCACATCGGTCAAGAACTTTTCAGTCTGCTCTCTTTATTGCATTGTAAACTAATCCTTTTTTTTTTTGTCTCGTCTTTACTCTGGGCTGTCCAGTATCTGCAGACTCTCCACCTGCAGTCCTGTGACCTGCTGGATGTTTTTGGAGGCATCAGCTTCTTCCCCCTGGACAAGATGACCTACCTGAAGATCCAGTCCTTTGTCAACAGAGTGGAGGAGAGCCTGAGCCTGATCAAATACACAGCCTTCCTCTACAACGACCAGCTTATCTGGTACAAACTGTCAAAACTTAACACGCTCCTTCAGCTAATCCCCTCTTTACCAGAATCGACAACTCCCACTGCCTTAAAACAACCCTGCATGTCTGAAGCCACTTGCAACGGTAGAATCCCACGATTAAGTCATGAAAACATGCTGAATAAACAGAGGTGGTGCTGAACAAGAAGCCTAATCTTCTTCATGGTTTGCATGCCACCTGACAGGTCACACAATGTCAGCCTGCTAGATCAGTAGGTAAACACATGGATGTTAACTAAAGGTGATTCACAGCAAACAGTCTTCAGACAGAATGAGGTTTATTTAGTTAGCAGACAAATACTCTGTCTACTCATAGTGTCCATTTCACGCCTGAGCTTTAGTTACAAGGAGAAAAAAAAATCATTTTTAAAGGGTTAAAAAGTGATTTTTTGTTTTGTTGTTGTCATGGTCGTGTGTGCAGGAGTGGTCTGGAGCAGGACGACATGAGGATCCTCTACAAGTATCTGACCACGTCGCTGTTTCCCAGGCACTCAGAGCCCGAGGTAGATGGAGGTGAACCCTGGGCGTACAGCCTTGCAAATGTCTTCAGACCTACTGGACGTTTTTACATTTTAGTGTTAAAATGACACTTCGAAATCACCAAGAAGAGAAGTGTCCTGCTGTTGGGGACAATGAACCCAAATACAAGACGGTCAACTCAGTTCAGTTTATTTCCACTGCGCCAATTCACTACAGATGTCGCCTCGGGGAACTTTACGAAGAAAGTAATCTCAGTTCTAACACAAATACATTCAAATTAATCCTACACTGCAAAAACACTAAATCTTACCAAGTAATTTTGGTCTAATTTCTAGAGCAAATATCTTAGTACACTTGAAATAAGACAAACTTACTTAAAAGTAACTTTTTCAGCAATATATAGAGGCTTGTTTTAAGTAAATAATTCCTATTGATGAAAAAGTTTTAGGACATTGGCAGATAAATTAATTTATAACATGGAACAAATGTCTTTATAAGTTAAATAATTTGACAACAGAATAAGCATATTTTCATCAATAATAAGGAATTACTTAAAATAAACTCCTATATCTTACTGAAAAGTTACTTCTAAGTGTCTTATTTCAAGTGTACTAAGATGTTTTCTCTAGAAATTAGACCAAGATTACTAGGTAAGATTTTGTGTTTTTGCAGTGAGTTATCAATTAAGCTCAGTTTATTATTCAAATTAGTTTAGAAAGTTTTCTATTTAAGAGAAACCAAGGAGATTGGATCGAGTCATTGACTTGCAGCATTCACTCCTGCATGAACATGTAGCGACAGGAGGCGATCTCTTGCATGCATGTAGCGACAGTGGAGAGGAAAAACTGCTTTTTAACAGGAAGAAACTTCCAGCAGAACCAGAACATGGCTCAGCGTGAGCGCAGAGACACAGAACAGAAACGGATGAGTTGATGTCTAGATGTTTGTTTTGTGCTGATGAGAAGTTAACGGCAGGAGATGGAGAAGGTTTGGGTGAAGGCAGCATTATGTCAGCTGCCTCCCTCGTCCAGGAAGGAGCCACAACCAACAGAACGCCACACCGGGTGCAGCTTCAACGGAGAGAAAAATAACTGAGAGAACACAAAAAGTTGACAGTTGCAATGACAGCAAATGATCCAAATTGGAGAGTAGTAGGAGAAGAAAGTAGCAAAGTGAGAAGAGAAGGCTTGAAACTGCGACAAAGGTAGATAAGGATACAGCTAGAGCTGCACTGGAACGCTAATGGTCAAAGAATGTTCAAAGTCTCGACCAAAAAAATGGAGGGTAGGAAAAACTCCACAGGTCACCTTAGTAGAGCGAATCAGAATTCATATAGAATGAATTTATGAGGATTATTTCACAAGATGTTTCAATCCTGCATTCAGATCTTGAGCATCTAACAGTTTTTCATCTTCTCTGCAATAACATGACTTTGGTGGCCTTGTACATTTTAAAACTGAACCTTTTTGTGTTTTTCCTGTTTCTGTTTCCTGCTGCAGTTGGCTGGCAGGGACTCTCCTCTGAGGCCTGAAGTCACAGGAAATCTGTTGCATTATGGGAGGTAATTCCATCTTCTCTTTAATCCTGTCCTCTGTAAGAAAAATAACATTTGAATTTGCTGCTCTCATCCCCGTGCATCACGGCATGCACTGGATGTGGCAATGGAATTTTTGCATCATGTTTTTCAGCAGTCTGTGTTTGATGATGCTGCATAGGCAGGTTTGGACAGCGGATGGGTGGATTATGCTACTGTACTAAAATATGGCATTATTCAAAATCTATTTACACATCCTTACCTCACTCATCTCCCAAAAGCAAGGAATACATACCTAATTTACTGACGCAACCCAAGATAACATTTTAACAAATCAATAAAAACAACCAATTTCCTGGATTAATTTATTGTTATTGTGGCATTCTTAAAAATGTTTCATTATTAGAATATTTGTAGTTACAGATTTCATATTACAACCTTCCTAAATTAATGGCATATGTCATTTTATTGCCAAAAGTGATTTTTTTTTTCTCTCTCTTTCTTTTTTGCTGCCTAAATCATATTTTGTTTTGTTTTATTTTTGCAAAACTCTCTTTTGGGGGAAAAAAAGGGTGGCGATATATAATGGAAGCCAAGCTCATTCACAAATGATCATAGCCACGATGGTGAAGATTTCATCTAAAAAAATTGTACCTTTGTCATTCACTTGTTGGGTCTGTCTAATCTGTCTAGATTAGACAGATGTCTAATATAGATTAGACAGGTGTCTCAGTCTTCTGAGGATCTTTGCCTGGGTTTATGCTTACGACGGTGCTACGCTAACATTAGCACCCTTCCCCATTGTTTTGGTGTGACTTGTTGATATTCTGGCTGAAGGCTCGTGCTTTGGCTCTGGACAACGAATGTTGAACATTTCATCATTTCCAAACCACAACATGTATTGTGTAACTTTTAACTTATGTAAAACTCCAGACCACTTCGCTCCCCTGTCTCCACGTGTCCTCAGGTTTTTGACAGGACCTGCTAACCTCAAAGATCCAGAGGCCAAATTCCGATTCCCCAAAATATTTGTGAGTGCAGAAGACGGATATGAGGAGCTGCATCTGATCGTTTATAAGGTGTGTGGAATCAAATCTGACTCTGTGCTGTTTTTTGCTGTTGATCCATTCATATCTTCGCTCATATTATAAATGTATCAGTGACCAGGTCATTCATTATCAGGATGGTTTTCTAACCTAATCTGTAATGGAGGGGATTTTGGTTCTTGTTTATCATGGTAGCTGTAGGATTAAATCCCTTCCTTCTCTATAGATGGATTTTTCTGGATTACATGGCTCAATTTTAAAATGAAGTATTTCCAGCAATGCTTATCATCCGATTAGTGTGAATTTTCAACCTTTTTGACCTAGATTCTGCACTGATTTCCGTTTTTTTTTTTCTTCTTCTTTTTTTCCCCTCCCATTGCAGGCGATGAGCGCCGCTGCTTGTTTTATGATCAGTGGTAAGTTAAAGCCTACATTATTTATTATTTTGTTATTTTAATGGATTCGTGCGATCTTCTTCCTCATATTAAGCTGAAATAAGACATTTTATCCTGTGGCAACTGAATTTCTTCCTTCTGCCATCTTTTCCCAGCCAACGTGGAGCTGACCAGGGAGTTCTGTGAGCAGCTGGACGGCTTGGTGGGCCCCCAGCTGACTCTGCTGGCATCAGATATATGTGAACAGTTCACAATAAACCGCAGGATATCTGGGTCAGTGCCAGCTTCTCCCTTCCTCCACTGTACAAACATAGTTTTATTTAGTTTTACCGTATTTTCCGGACTATAAGTCGCAGGGTTTTTTCATAGTTTGGCCGGGAGTGCGACTTATACTCCAGAGCGACTTACGTGAAATTTTAACACATTATTATATCACATCACATGTTAATTTCACACTAAACCGCCAGAGGGCGCTCTAGGCCTGTGTTGATAATGTGTGTGGTAGAAGTTCCGTCCGGAGTTAGCCTAGTTGTTTACATGCGACACCGAAGATGAAGATTTAGTGATTTCGAGTGACACGGATGGTTTGGTAAACTTGTTAGCATTTTATTTATGCTATAGTTATGTGAATAACTCTTAATATGTTATGTTAACATACCAGGCACGTTCTCAGTTCGTCGTTTGTCATGTAACGTTAGCATACCGTACTATTATTCAGCCTGTTGTTGCCTCTATTCTATTTGTATTGCCTTTCAAGATGACATGTCTGTTCTTGGTGTTGGATTTTATCAACCAAATTTCCCCCCAAAATGCCACTTATATTCCGGTGCGACTTATATATGTATTTTACTTCTTTATTATGCATTTTATGGCTGGTGCGACTTATACTCCGGAGTGACTTATAGTCCGGAAAATACGGTATTCTGTTCTCAGCAGTATTAGTGTCTCATAGCATGAATAACAATAGTCATGCAACTTATCTTAAAGCGTCTTAGAATCCTCAGTGTGATGTATGAACTGTGTCCAGTAATCAACGTTGACTTAAAACTGGCCTTTTTCTTCTCTTGTCCACAAATACAACTCAGTCGAATGTTTACACACTACTAATGAAGACTATAAATGTTATATTCATTTTGGGCTTTTAAAAACACATTTAACTTTTTTTTTTATTGTTGAATGATAATACAATAAATGATTGTAATAATAGTAGCAAGCAAGAAAAGCGATTTTTTTATTTATTTTTATGGTAGATATTCTGTGATCGACGTCTGGTCAAAATCATGCATACTAATGTTGGGATAGAATTCACTTGGCAAGATGCAGACAAACTACACTCTTTACAGCAGTAGGTCATTGTAAACAGCATCATGGAGGAGTATTGATGTGATGGCGCACTGAAGGCAGTGTCGGAAAGAACAGGAGCTTCTTAAAGAGACAGAGCCATAGTCTCCAGGCATCAAATCACAAAGTGAAATTTCTTTTAAGTTATGTTTATTATGTACAGTACTTTTAGAACAACTTTTATAACTAACCCTACACACACAGCTTTCATAAACACTTGCCAGCTTTTTACTTTTTTCTTCCTCAAACTGGCCAATTAAGTGATTATTTTGTACTACTTCCTCTGTAGCCTGTTAGCAAAAATTTAAAAAAAGACTCCATCAGGGCAGGAGAAATGTTTTTTGTGGAATAATTAAATAGTAAAATTGGTATGCTGCTTTAACTTGACTGCTGTTGCTAAATCGAGGGCTTTGTGATTCCAGTTCTGTCATCATGTGTTAACTCTGCCTGGCTGGCAGACACAGACAGAACTCTAACATTACTGCAGCTGATCATGGCAGCTTTTAAAGGGTAACTCAAGCAAGGCAGCACTAAGGACTGGCATCCCGGTCCATGTGTCTTTGACCCCATCAGTTAGCTCCAGATCCGTAATCTTAGACCGACCCTGGCAGTTCAATGGGCTCCTTGTAATCAACTTAGTAAAGAATGCGCTGAATAAATAATAAGGTTCCAAATTCCTCAGCTATCATTCACATCTCCATCCTGAATTTGGGCTCCTGCTGCCTTCCACCCCGCGATCCACTTCCTGTTGGAACAGTAAAACAAATTGATCCCAGTGTCAGACGAACGACAAACTGCTGCTAAGCCCACTTTCAGCTGTTTTGGTTCATCCTGTCCTGTTTGTGTGTCTGCCACATTGTTGCTCTAGGCCGGAGAAGGAGCCTCAGTTCAAGTTCATCTACTTTAACCACATGAACCTGGCGGAGAAAAGCACCATTCACATGAGGAAAACCGCCAGTGTGTGTCTGACCTCGGTCCACCCTGACCTCATGAAGATCCTGGGAGACATCAACTGTGACTTTGCGAGGTACAGCAGCAGATCCTGGAGCCTTATTAAACCATATCAAAGGTTTTTATTTCCCAGTGGTATGTTGCCGATCTGCTCCGCCCTGAAAGCACAGAGTAGATGCAAGTGATTAGTTTCAGTTGGAGAAACTCAACCTTTTAATGCTCTGTGCCTGTAAGAGAACACCACAGAGAGCCACGTCATTCTGAGAGATTTTTCAGGTTGAAGCTTCTATGTTGTGTGTTTTTACAAGTTTTCCAAAATTACTGATAAAATGGCATCAGTAGCCATTTTGATTTAGTTTGTTTTTAAACTTTCGTTTTTGGAATAAAGGCAGACATTCCACAAACAATTGCAGTGAACTTTACAGAAATGGGAACAATTCCTTCTTCCGTATTTTGAGCTGTAGGGTAACAATGCACATTTTTTGCATAAACATTTGAAACCGGCCCTGAAACACATATGTTTACATACACTGAATAAAAAGACACAAACACATTCTTTTCTCACTGTTTGAAGTTAAATTCGACCAAACTTTTCTTGTTTTAGGTTTATTAGAATTCCCAAAATTATTTCCACTTGCAAAATGCCAGAAAACCTGGTGATACATGATTTCTTTTTTTTATAGCTTTCCTCAAATTCAAGTTTACATACATTTTAATTACTTCCATTTCTCTTGATCAGAGCGAACACGAGCTGACTGACAGAACTAAGACCCTCCTCCTGGCTCTGACTGGTTATTTCTGACTGCTGTATTTCTGTGGATGGCTGTAAAGTCACAGGGAGACAGATAATCAGTCTCATGTTATACAGTCATGACACGGTGACAGTTTTAACAAATGTATAAAAACCATTTTGCTAGTGAAAGTTACTTACTGCAGCTTGATAAGCCTCAAAAAATTTATTTGTATGCAAATAAAGTTCTTCCTCATGCTGATTTCTACCAATCTGCTCCCAAGGGTTGACGAAGATGAGGAAATCATAGTAAAAGCAATGACGGACTACTGGGTCGTCGGCAAGAAGTCGGACCAGAGGGAGCTCTATGTGATCCTAAATCAAAAGAACGCCAATCTGATTGAAGTAAATGGTATGTCCTTCAGCAGGAAGCGCAGCTGTGTATTCTAACCAGTACGCGCCGTCATGTTTTCAGCCTTACCCATTTTCATTTTTGAATTCCAGAGGAAGTGAAGAGGCTTTGTGCGACGCAGTTCAACAACATTTTCTTCTTGGACTGAGCAAAAAGATGGCGATTGATCACACTAAAAACTGTCAGGGTTTCAGCGGCAGCATCAACGTAATGCAATAATTGCATTGTAAAATAAACAATATTGTTGAAAAGCTTTCTCACCAAGTTTTTTATTTAATAGACTAAAATTATAATTTTATCTTGTAATTACCTGTAAAAAAAAAAAGTACAGATTTGACTTTACATGTCCTGCATCTCATTTTCTCTGTACATATTTGTATGATTTGATCGTCTGTTTTAAGTTCCCCCGTATATATTTGTGGATATTTTTATTGAGATCATGATGAAATTGTCTCATTTTAATTTAAAAACTGACATGTACAGATGTGTTCATTCCACTTTTATTTGGTTATCAGTTATGGTTTTAAGATGTCATCATGTCAGATCTATTGTTAGGGGTTGTATACAACTGCACTAACTTGAAATAATAAATGAAGCAATTTTCCTAAATGTATAAGAGTGATTCTTGAGAAGAGGGACAAAACAGGTCCTATGAATAAAGCATAAAATTTGAATAAAATATACACAAAATGTTTTTTTTTTTTTTCAAAATCTGACATAACTAACCTGGGTCATGTCAGCAAAACAATGTATGTTTTCCTGGTGTTTGCTGAATATACTTTATTTTAAACATTGTAGTAGTTGGATGGTGTCTTTTAAATTTCTTGTTTCTTTTTACAAGAAATACAAGTTTGTCACCACCTTCAGTTCTGCGTCGACTCCGTCATGCACTGTCGACACCTTCAGATGGACTTCATGTTTTTTGTTTTAAATAATATTTCTTTTGTTTCTTGAGAAGCATTTGTCTGTAAAACTGAGTAAAAATATTACTTATAGGGTCATTAAAAATAATTTTATATGAATTTTTGTCAGATGGTGATGACAAAGTTCTGAATCAGGTTCATTAAAAATTAAAATTTTTAAAAAATGTTGACACAGGGAGCCTGCACCTTAGCATTTTCACAATTGCAAAACATTGTCATATTTGTATACATAAGCTTGAGGAATAATTAAATTTCCTGGGTTGTAAACCCATTTTGTCCCACTTCTCAAGTATCACTGATAAACTGCATTTTACTCTTGGCTTTAAATCACAAGTAAAGGCTGTGAAACATGCGTCTGTGGGTCGCTATTAACAATATTAAGCTTAAACAGGGATTTCCTGGACACAGTGGATTACTGTAGAAAGAAATTGTGGCTTACTACCATGTTTAAACACAGCAGCTTAATTTTTATACTACTTGTGATGTCAACAAAAACACAAAGCTGAATCAGCTGTTTTGTTCTGTTTCACTGTATTTTTTTAAACACTTTGTATTTTGTGAAATACTTAAGTGACAATGTTTTTTTTATTAGCCAGATATTTTGTTGTCGCTGTACATTTATTAGTGGGGAAAATATGCCCCAATGAGCTGTATATCTAATTACAATTCATTGGAAACTAATAAGCAGTTATTATTTGATATGGTAAAGTTGTACCTGAATTATAGAAAACACTCAATCTGAGGATTATACTTAAAAGATAGTTCTTAGCTCTAAGTCCTTGTTGATTTTGGAATTTAATTCATATCAGACAGTCTACCACTGGAACAAACATTATTATCCAGATAAAATAAACTTCCTATAGACTATTCTGTATTTGATTCACTGATCCCAACAGTAACCAAACAACTTCCTGTGAATTAACTAAAATTAATTAATTAGTGAATTAACTAAAGAAAACATCAAAGAAAAATGTTTCTTTTCTTACGTATTTTTCCGTAAGAAAAATACGGAAAGAATAGCTTAAAATGAATGTTAGAAACAAAAGACGATAAAGAGAAAATCAGGAAGATAAAGATTTTTGTAAAAAAAAAAAAAAAAAAAAAGAAATTAAACACATGGGGCTGTGAGGTAGGTGGCAGTGTACACCTCTGAATATCCGCCAAGAAAAAGAGGAAGATGAGGCGCACCAATCAGAAGCCCGGTTCTGTGGCAGGCAGCCAATCAGCGTCGCTTTGACAAAATTTCAAAAATTCAACCGCCATTATTGTTATGTTTCTTAATCAGGCTGCGTTCACTGTGTTCGTTGGAGCTCCTCCGGATTTTAAGTCGCTATTTTGAAAAGAAGACGCGGTTCTTGCGCATTATTCTTAGAGAGAATATCAGGTAGAGTATTTATTCAGTACTTATTTGTTTGTTGGTGGCTGTTAAAGGTATATAACAGCCTTTAACAGCTGTGAGTTTTCAATGAGTGGGCAGCTTAGCTAGCTTTGGGGTCCCTTTGGTCGTCCACTATAAATAAAGACATTCTAGTTTAATTTTATTGTTGTTAAATTACCGCAGCAAGTTTGAGTTAATTTAGACCGTCTTGCCGTATAAGGGCTGATCGGGTGATTTGGATTCAGTCACATTTTCCCAGAGAGAGGTTAGTAGTAAGTAGTTACATTTGCTAGTGTAAATAGCTACTTTTTACCTTTAGTTGAGTAAAAGTATGTTGAAGAAGGGCTGCTATGACTGAGTACAATTTTAATAAGTAATATATAGCAACAGTGGAGAGGAAAACTCGCCTTAAACAGGAAGACATCTTCAGCAGTCTGAACCAACCGGGGGTTTAGAGAACAGAGCAGAAGCACAAAAACAAAGAAACACTCATCCAGAAGTATGTTTAATCCTAAATAATAATAATTTTAAAAAAAGTAAAGAGGAAATAATTACAGTAGTGTGGAGGCAGAGTCAAACACCTAAAGGCAGGACCAACTGGGTCATCTATGGAAAGGGAACATGAGGTTATTGGCAGCCACATCTCAATCAATATTTATTTTTCCACTATTTGCCATTTTCCACACACGTTGCGTCTTTTAATCACAGCAGCTTGCAGTAGATTTCCTTTATTTCATCAACATTTGTGGAAGCTGAAAGTCGGATGCGTTCTGTTTTTCATTCCTGCAGATCTCTCAAAAATGGATTCTCGATTTGCTGACCTTCGGCGGCGAGACACGAGCGTGTCGATGCTCCGAGTGAAGCAGTCACGCCGGAGGTCTCAGTGCCAAAAAGAGAACCGGGAGCGGACGGTGAACACTCGCAGGCAGCTGGACAAACTGCCAGAAGCGGACGTGTCTTCCCAGGACGTCTCCATGATGACGACCAACATGTCCACAGTTCAGGAGAAGACGCAGATCAAAGCAACCACAGCTAACAGTATGAGCTCGCTTTAAAAATCTGTTACATTCTGAATTCTTGGCTTTTTTTGGACTTCTTTGCCACTAATTGTGGCTTTCAAAATGTGTTTTCCTACAGCCGCAGCAGTAGACAGGCTGAAGAGGCTGCAGAACTGGAAAGAGCAGAAAGAGCTGAAGAAGGAAAAGGAAAAACGAGCGAGGGAGTCAAAAAGAGTGTTCAAGATTGGCCTCTATCAACCCAAAGACACGTTCAGTCTTGCTCCACTGCCTGTCGTCCCGACTGCTGCATCCAGACCCAGAGAGGTGCAGATCTGCCCCTCCCGCACACATCTGGCATCTGTTTACACATTAGATGAGCAAAAACACGTTTGACTAAAAATAAATGTGTGATGATTGCTTTCCTTCAGAGAAAAGTGAACGTAACTCCACACCAGAGCAGCAGAGTCACTCGCTCCATGAAACAGCCCCCGCAGGAACCACAGAGGGTAAGACCTCCGATTCTGATCCTGAGAATTTTCTCATATCCACCCCGTAATACACCAAGTAAAATATAAAACATATTTTATTGCTCTTCTCTTGCAAATGTTTCTGCAGCCTCTGGTGATGCAGCATCAGAACACTCGGGCGAACAAAGGTAAGTCAGCAGCAAGCAGCTTATTTTAACAAGATCACCTCCAAGTGAAATGAGGGATGCACTGATATCGATGTGTGATATAAATATTACTGTTATGGCCGATAACAGATATTTACCAACATTGTATTTACACTTCATGTATTTTGCTACTCTTTAAAAACCCTAATTAAAACGACCATGGCACTGACTTCAACTGATTCAGTTGAACTTCCCACAATCCTTTGCTGCATCTCTGTCACATGACCAATCAAACACCACGTGACCACTTTGCTCCCCTGCACCTCCAGAAACACAAAGCAACAAAATGGAAATAAATCAGTTCTCAATATCGACCCAGTTGTATTTATCAGACTGATACCGACTATTAGTTGATACTGATATCAGTAGCGACACATTCTGCGTCCCTAAGTAGATCTGTCCTGATATCAGTATGAATCATATACTTTTATTACTTAATTTATGTAGAGGAATGTTAGGAAAGTCGTAATCAAGTGATGTTACGCAGAGAATGATAGTCAACAACAATCGGTATGAGAACAACTGACACACTTCTTATTAACCAGTGAGTGCCTCCAGGACAGAAATTCTGGAGCAGACTAAATGCTGGAATGGAGTGATTCTATCAGCGTTAATTAATGTTACATCAGAGATGTTCTCTGCAGGCCGATATAATCCCATACCTGGTTTTTGGCTGATATTAGACTTGATTTCCGATGTAGTTATTGGATTGGGATAGCTCTTTCTCTAAGTGGAACTTAATAGCATGTCATAAAGTGAATTTATTTTGGTGATTAAGCTAATAAATGTGTAACTCATTGTCTAGGTTGTTGCTCACAATGGGATGTATTTTAAAATGTTTTTGGGTTTTAAGAAAATTACATAATATCAGTAAGAACAGGAGTTTTACTAAAGAAATGTGATGGAAAACACATTCATGTGGAACTGCTGTCAGTCTGATATTTCTGTATTAAAATCCTTCATGGGTGTCATGTAATACAAACGTTTGAGAAACAGAATTTTGGCTTTTCCTTTGGATGTAACCAGTAATAATCAAAATGGAAGTAGTGCATGTAACAACCTTTCCTTTGAGTTGGATGACTCCCAACTCTTCCATGATGATGTTGTTTTAGATCCATCTGAGCCATTAACTGACAGCTTCTTTTCTTCCTTTTCAGTCCAGCCGTTCGCTGAGCGCCCGGCCAGGAGCCGTGCTGCTGCTCTCAAACCCTCCGCTGCCACCAAGACCAGTGCAGGTAACCCTCTGGACGGGACGCCCGCCTCAGCAGCAGCTATAGTGTTTCCATATTAGCATGTCAATCTGTGTGTCTGTCAGGCTGTCCTGCTACGTCAGGGCCAGGCGGCCGAGCGTTATCGACCAGATCGGCCAACAGGCCTCCGGTTACTAAAGCTCAGGCTGAGGTGAAAGACAATCCTAAGGCCAGAGGTACGTTACACAATCACAGGCTTCCTAGTTGCTGCTAACGAGCTGTTTGATTTGGTTGGTCCAGAAAACTGAATATGTAAAGTCTGTCTCTGTTCTCAGAAGGAAGAACCACAAGGAACAGAGCAGTTGTCAACCCTCTACCGCCCTCGTCTGGAGAAGGAAGGAACTGTAAAGGTACAAAGTATTTTTCCAAAGGTCTGACATGCTTTAAAGGGGCAGTGTAATGTCAAATCAACTTTTTAAAATTTAATCTATTTGTCATGTTATAATGTGTCATCATCAAAAACATACCTGGAGTTTTGCCTCGATTCTTTCGTGCATGTTTTAGAAATCCTTCAATTTCCATGGCAACCATTCAGTTATGTAAAACACCTGGGTGGATCCAGCCCCGCTTTTGAGATGGTGCTCCTCCTCAGAGCTGCAGTTTCCAAGCTTCCACTTCACAAAGCAGCCTTCCCCAACCACTCCCCCACTTGGTTCCTTCAGACTAGCCAGCAGTAATTAGCAAACATCTAGTGGACCTGTGCATTTACTGAGCTCGTTATGGGAGTTACTTCCAGTTCAACACTGGTAAAAAAAAAAAATTTGTTAAAGGATCAATAGAGAAGCCAACGACTTCCTGAAGGTGGAGTTTCAGAAAGAGCAGGAGTTTTTAAAGAGACACAGGCCTAATTATAAGGCGTCTAATGTCCTTAAATTAGACAGCATTTTTATAACTGATGGTAACATAGTGACTTTATTGTTCTATCAGATGGCACTATGTGCCTGAAAAATACATCATTCTGCCCCTTTCATACTGATAAAAACTTTAGGATAGATACATTAATTCAGCAGCAAAGAGCAAAATTGCAATAAAAGCTCAGAACAACTATCAAATCACAATAAAAGACGGCATAAAATAAATACAAGCTTAAAAATATATATATATATATGCATAAAAATTCTTTTAAAATATGAATTCTGGTGTTTGCATCTCTACAGCTGTGAGCACCACAGTCCAGCCTGATGAGCCAAAGGTGAGTGTTTTTCCTTAATGTCCCATAACACAGGATTACAGTGAAATTAAAGTCAGAAAGACGTACATCAGGTTGTTTGAAGCCATTTTTCTTTTTGTAGGAGGCTGAGGTCACCGAACCTCCGGTCCAGGAACGAGAAAAAACAGTTTGCCTGCCACACCCCACGCCTGGCAATGAGGACAGAGCCCCGGCGGTGAGCCCAGCTCCAGAGGAAGCCGCCCCGGCTGCGGGTTCTGCTGCTCCTTCATTTGCCCCAGATGGTTTCGTCTTTCAGGCCCCTGCCGGCCTGTCGACCTTCAAGTTTGACCCTCTCACCCCCCGATCAGCAGACGCTTTCCTCACTCCGAGGTGATTGACATTCTGATTTGGTTCGAGGCATCTACATCGTAGCGCTCCGATAACCAGTGTGTCTTTCCCTTTTGTTGCCAGTTTTAGTTGTGTGAGGGGAGGAAGTAGGTCATGTGATAGTGACGCATGCAGGATGGTGGGGAGTTTACGCGAAGTCTGCTCTCTGCGTGTGTTTTTTCAGTGACAAATGGGTAGAGAAACGTAAACGATGCTGGTTATTGGCTGTAGTAGAAATGTTAATATTAGAGCGGGGAATATAGGCTGTTTCTGTGAAGCTGGGGATAAATTTCTGCTCATATAAACTCGGGCTGGACAATAAATGTTTTGCGATAGTCATGATCAATATCCATAGACAATGCATTAGATAGAAAATGTAATGTCGCTGAACTCTGATGCAGAACTGCACAGCATTCTGGGAGTTGTAGGCAGAGGAAAGGCATTAGTTGCTTAACCACTCACAGCTTGCTAAGCAAGTTGCTTTTTGATTGCTTAGGAACAACCTGACTAGAAGCTGCTCAGCAACAGTTTCAGATTTCAGCACCGTGCCTCATAACAATTAAAAAATAAATAAAAAAAACAATGTTATGGAGAGAGAACTGTGAATAAAACAGGAAAAGGTTGCAGTCCAGCGTGGAACTGCTTCAGATATTAAACCCGAACTAATAATTATTGATATTGACTGATAAAAAACTTTTAAATCCTGATAGTTTTTCCACCCCTGACAAATGGAAATTCTTCTTCTTCTCACCAATGTCTGCATGTTTTTAATGTAAATGCTGTGCTGTGGTTCTGTCCAGTCCCACTTTCAGTCTCCCACCAGCACCAGTGTTCAGTGACGAGCCCACTCCCTCCGAGCCTCCCTGCTGCTCTCCCCTGCACAGCGATTCGACCTCAGCCAGCCCACACGAGTCACAGCATGACGTGTCCTACTTCAGGTAGCGACACTTTGAAATTCACCGCTCTCTTCTTCCTCGTTTTAAAGCTGGGAGAATTGAAGCATCTTTTGGTTTCTGGTTCGTTCAGATCAGAAATGTCCAACGAGACGGACAGACTGACAGACCTTTGTCTCCGCTGGGAGTCCAGAGTGGAGGACGAATCCATCCCAGAAGAGAGTGAGTGTAACCCTGAAGTGACCCAGACTCGTGTTGTCAGCTGAGCCGTTTTCACTCAGTGCCACTCTGACTCTGTGACAGTGAGAGACCGAATGCGCACAGCAGTAGGCCAGGCCAGGCTGCTGATGAAGGAGCGCTTCAACCAGTTCAGCGGCCTGGTGGACGACTGTGAGCTGAGCCGCGGAGAGAAGGTCACCACCTGCACCGACCTGCAGGGCTTCTGGGACATGGTGTACTTCCAGGTACGGCTCCTCTGGGGCAGACAGGAAGTGGTTTTAGATTCAAAGGCGGCAGCGTAGCCAGATGTGCGCTTTTTTCCAGGTGGAAGACGTCAACAGGAAGTTTGATGCCCTGAGAGAAGCAGAGGGCCGAGGCTGGTTGGAGGAGCTGAAGCCGCCCCCACGACAGAGGAGAGCGGTGAAGGTGAGCTCTGCAGAACAGTTTGGAAAAACAAATGCCTCTCTTACATCGTAAAGTAATAATATCACACACAGGATTGGTTTCAGAAAGGTTTTCATCTTTCCATTCTCCCCTGAGTGTTTAAAACCGGAACACACCGATCCACTTTCTTCACTTTTGATACCAATACCTGAGCTTCAGATACCGATCCGATAGAAATAAACAGCTGAATAACTCAAAATGTTTTTTTTTTTACACACAGACTTGGATGTATTTAATTCCTAATTTATTTGATAACTGAACCAATATAGCACACTGAAATCCACCAACAGCTTCACAAGCTAACAAACATGTAAAAACAACAAATTTATTCAGTCAATGCAAATAGGAGGAGAACAATCAATGTAGAACTTTTTTTCAATACCTGGGCTGATGCAAATATATTATTATGGGATCGGTGCATCTCTAGTTTTAAACATAAAACAAATGATAAAAAAAACAAACTCCTCCTTAAATAAATTTTAAATTGGTTTTTCTTTGCACTGAAAAAATCCTCCAAACTAGTAAGTATGTCTATCTAAACAAAATCTAACTAGCAGGTTGTGAACATTTCTCTTTACCAGTTTAGTTTATCATTTGTGTCCCATTCCTTCCCGTGTTTATCTGCACAGCCTTCAGTACTGAAGCTCGGGGTCCAACCAGTAAAAATCCTAACTTGTACTGATTGTTTTAAAGAAAACGTCGGCCGTTCCCACCAAGCCGACGGGAAACAAAGCTGCAGCCAAGTCTCGCCTGGCGGCGGTGAAAGCTGCCATGAAAGCCCGGCAGCATGCAGAGAAGGCAGAGGACACAGTGGCCGTTGCTAGTGGGCAGGAGCCCCTGGAAGGCCTCTCCCACCTGGAGAGCCCTGCCAGACCATCAAGTGAGCGACAAATACAGCTTCACTTCTTCATGCTTTATTGTTTAGATTAATCTTTCTAATTGGCGCATACATATTTGTGTTTTCAGCCCGGCGATCCAGCCGCCTGAGTGCGGCGGCGGCGTTGCCCCAGACGGTGTTGACCCAGGCTTCCCCCGCGGCAGCTGTCCCCTCACCCAGGAGAGTCACCCGCCAGTCCCTTGCATTGACCCAGACCCCCGTTCCTGCTGCCCCCGCTCAGCCTGTCCACTCTGCACAGAAACACCTGGACTACAAATCCCAACAAGAAGCTTCTCGGGCCTCCCAGAAGCAGAGCGCTTCTCTCTGCTTCTCCCCTGTGAAGGAAGTTCCTTCAGACGAGCCCCAGAACCAGACGAGTCCCAACCAGTGCTCTGAGCGGGAAACTGTGTCAGAAGACCTTTCAACTCTTTCTGTGGATAACAAAGCCTGTGATGTCATCAACGCCAGACTTTGCCCGTCCCCATGTCAAACACCTTCAGTCCAACCACCAGCCCGTTACCCATCCGATCAGGTTCCCATGGAGACCCAGCCGCCCAGCTCTCCCACTCCAGATGTTTCAGTCGTTGAGGTCTGGTCCAAATACTTCTGTATTTTTCAAAACAAAGTCCTTTTTATGTGATGTTCAGATTTTATTCTGATGATTTAAATGCAGGAAATTCCTGGTTTGGACTTTGAACGTTATTTCCAGCCGTCGCAGAGATGCAGTATGTCACCGGGGGACACCGTTGCCATAGAGATGTCGTCATCTATGGGAGCGGATATAGAAATGGAGAGTCCTAAAGGACAGCCCGAGGAGCCGGGTATGAGGAACCCTGAATGAGCACCGACTAATGGGATTTCCACTGGCTTAGGCTTCATTAAGCAGGACGCTGCAACATTTAGTTTATTAATTTGTTACAACTGCAAATTTTTAACTGAACTGCAGGGATTCTTTTCCCTCCACTTTAGCTACGCTAAACTTTATTTAAATCCCCCAAAGATTACATAAGTGAAACATTTTGAGCTGTACGAAGAACTTTATGAGAAACAATTTATTAAAATTGCAACCAAAAATCTAATCTACACATATTTAGTTATTTTTCTGCAGACTTAATTCAGTTTTTGTTTCCTCAAATGTACTCCTGCTTATTGCTGCCTGCCTGACTTGCTTTGGGTTTTGTTCACATTTTTTGCTCATCTGTCACAACAGCACACTCAGCGGTGTCTTCGGTGTTCAGTCCTCAATCACCACAGGTCATTTTTGTTTTGTTTTTACTTTTCTTTAAACAAATACTAACTTAAACCAGCACACAAAAGTTATTTGGGCTTTAATAATTAATAACTAATCCATTTTTCATATTTGTAGGTGCAGACTGCGCAGTCGGCCCTGCTGCTCTTCACCCCGGACCTGAAGGACCGGATACGCCAGTCCACCTGTCCGAGTGACCTCATGGTCTTCACCCCTCCAAACGTATAAAAGCTTCTCTTGCATTGTTCTTTTTGACTTAAACATGTTCAACGTCTGGAAAAAACAGAGGAAAAAGAAAAATCTGAGTCGTTCTTTTTTTTTTTTTTTTTTTTTTTTTTTTAATTCAGTAGAAAATATTTGTTTTACTTCTTTTGAATTAAATGTTGTGTTTGCAAACTGTCTCTGGACTTGCTTAACATTCTATCACATACCAGCTGCAAGCTTTTCCAAAGATTTTAAAAAAATATACAATGGAGAGAATAAACACTGAACAGAAGCTTTTCTTTGATTGAAGATGTCAAGGGTTGTCTAGTTCTGATTGCTGATCTTCACATAAGCTTATTATTGGTTCTGGTTCCTGCAATGCAATGATAGAAGATGAGCATCATTTTGTTAACGGAACAAAAGTTTAGGACATTTAGATGAATGAAAATACTTATGCATCATTGTTAAGCCAGTAATTGTTTTTAAAAAAAGTCTGGAAATTACAGTAAGTACAAAGCTAAGAATTGTTAGCTTTAGGCGCTCATGATGTTATTTTAGGAATTAAAATTAGCTGTAGTTTTCTATAAAGTGAAATACTTTGGCATTTTGGGCTTCCTCAGCAAGCTTCTCCATCTTCTTGGTAATCAAAATGTGATGTTCAACTGTTGGGAAGAAGCAGTGGGTAAAAAACTGTTGGATAGTCAGGATGGTGCTTGGTTCTTGATGGTCTTTGGATTCTTGTTTGCTCATTTTCTCCTCACTATGATCCTCTAGGGAAAAAAAAAATAGAAGTAATCAGACCAAATTTTTGCTGAATGAAACATTCTTGTAGATGATTTCTGAGGCAATTGCAAGATTTAGCTCTTTTTAGAAACTGCTTTTTAAAACTATGAACTAAATTCTAAAGTAAACTGCAGATGGCGGCAACACAACCAAACCAGGCCGGACCTGCAGGCTGTGGTTCCTCTGACTCTTCAGGTTTGTCTTCCTGATGCTTCATTTTTGGCACGGTGTCATTTTCTCCCTACAACAACAAGATTAGTTAGTTTATGGTGACTATTTGTGGGGATATTAATCAGAAGTATTAAAGATGGCATCCAGTAGTTTATTTTTTATACAAAAATGTGACAAACACAGCTGTGTAATGAAGTCTGGACTTCCACTGCATAATTTTACCAAATATGTTTTAAAAAAGCATCCAGAAGGAAAAATGGTACTAATTCTGTCCTGTATTTGGGTTGATGACATCACAAGAAGCACAAGTATAAAAGTGACACCAGAGATGTGATAGTTTCTGAATTATTTGCATTAGTGTAACTGGGTCTATATTAATAGTTGTATATTTACAAAAAATGTGTTCTTGAATGTATTTTTGTCCACTTATACTTGACTGTCTTTGTGTTCACAGAGGACACTGTGAACACTGTCCTCCGCCTTACTTTCTTTTGCTCAGGGTCCTGCGGGACTATTATAAATATTAAGTTATTAATTTCCTCTTTTGTTTCTCGTTCCACTGGGGAGAAGCAAGTTTTATAATCCATTGTAATCCTTCCATTTATATTGTTCAAATGTTTATTTTTCCTTCTGTCTTAATGACGGGCATGTTAGCTTGGCCCTTTTATTATTCGTTCCACTGGGGAGAAATGGGGTTGGAGAACTGGAGCACATGCTATGTGCTAATGCTACTGTCTCCCAATTGACAGATTAAATAAATGGACACACAGACTTGGTGTCTTGTGGTTTGTCCTATCACCATGTAACACACACAACGCAGAGCCCTATGTGATGTCACCAGAGGGAATGTGAAGCAACTTTGCTTTATTGTGATTTTCAACAAAATACAAAACAAATATGGAACTTATATATATATATATATTTAAATACAATAATGTATCTAAAGTAGGTTTGATCAATTCCACAGTAAGTTCTAGTAAGTTCTTTGCTTTTTCCACGTAAGAGAAAATCCCTTATTAGAGGCCAGGTTTGAAAAATATTGAATAGGTGCTGATCATAACATTATCTGGTTTCCCGCTTCAACACTTTTAAAAAGTGAATTTTGCATATTAGACTGTCTGGTGTGAAACACTCGTCTCCACAGGACAGTTAAGAGAAGAAAGATTCTCACCTGGACATGTTCGGCTGCTTCCTCCTCCCTGGAGGCTTCTTCCGCCTCAGGTGAATTCTCTGTAGCCTGGCTGTCGGTCGCTATCCGGACCACGCTTTCCCCCGGCTCATCAGAAACCTGCTGGAACTTTAACGCTGCACAGTCCAAAAGCACCTCAAAAAACTCCAGGAACACAATCTACAGATGAGATCAGCATGAACGCATTGGTGAAGAAATGCTAAATGAAGCACATTATGAGAACTGTGACTGGAAACGGAGAGGCGGACCTCCAGCTCCACACGGGAAGGCCAGTCGCTGCTCAGGCAGTTCTCTGCAATGAGGAGCTCCAATAATGTTGTGGTGGTGAGCCGCTGATCGAACAGTTTGAGGTCCTGGGAAGGTAACAGAACATTATTAATCTAATGCCTTAACCATGTATTAGAGATACCGCAGGGCGGGAGACAGTAACTGAAGACTAAATCTAAAGCCCATAGAGGGTGGTAGAGAGGTTCTTAAAGGGTTTGATTATAAAACCACCTACATTATATCAGTCTATCATCTGAAGATGACTGGAGGAGCTGCAGAGACAATCTGCAGGGAGAACGATGCTTCACTGCTATGGGCTCTACGGCGAATCGTTCCATTTGCAGTTTGTTACAAGCCATGTAGGAAAACCAGCAACCAGGACTGAAACCATTAACCCCATTCATGGTGTTGAATTGATTGATGAAATAATCACCAACCAATTTAGTAATTCATTAATTGTTAATTGGATTATACAGATTTTTTTTAAAAAGTCACATTAATTTGTAATCTGTTCTACACAGAACTCCTCAAGTGGCAGTTTTGTCTTCACCTGGACCAAATTCTGTATGAGAAAAAAATCTAATATTAAGCACCTTTTGCTTAATTAATCTAAAAATTGAATCACTAGATCAGCGAGCAGAAAGGGCTGAGCTTTTCACATGTTGACGTCAGAATGACTTTTGCGCTGCAGATGCATCCTCTGCCACAAATGACCAAGTGTTCACTATAGGAATGCTGCTACTGCTTTCTGGGCAATGACATTTTCTTTTATTTGCAAAAGGAATTGAAATATTTGCTTTGAATTCTAAAACAATCCCAAGCAGTACATGAAAAATCTGCAAAAATTATTCCTGATTAATCATCAGAATAGTCAAATACTAAAATAAGACCCTGTACGGCGGAAAACTAACATCACACACACCACTCTGAAAAATCTTTTTTTTTCTTTTCCCAAAAAAACAGTGACATACTTAAAGGGGGCAGGAAGCGAGCTAGAAGTAGCTAGAGCAGTAGTAGTTTTTATCACAACATATTCATTTGTAAGAATGGTCCAGTCAAAGCACTAAATCTAATTATAAAGCTGTATAGGCCTAAAATGAGAGTCTCTCCATCCAATCTGACCGAGCTTAAGCTGTTCTGAAAGAAGAACTGGCAAAAAAAAGAAAATAATAAAATAAAAAAAGTCACTCTGTAGGTTTACAGCACTGGTTAAACAGAAGTAAAAGAATGAATCAGTGCATGTGTGGGTTCTACAGCTTTGCATTAGTGTGTGTGTGCTTTTTATGATGTAAAGCACTGTGAACTGCCTTGTTGCCGAAATCTGCTACACAAACGAACTCGATTGATTGATTGATTGACAATGCGTGCAGCTTGTGGTACCTTGAACATCCACAGCAGGTGTCTGCAGGTCATGCATGTCTGGTCGTTGTGGGGTGAGTAGATCTTGCAGAAATACTGAAAGATTTCCCAGCACTTGTTGAGGTACTTCAGAGCCTCCGCTGTGACGTCTGGCTGGCTGAACAGGACGCCTGCGTTAAAAGGGCTGCACTTATTAAATCAGCTCAAAGACAACATGAAAAGCAACATGGGAATGACTTTTCACTACTATGAGTCCGACCATTCAATACTCTACTTATGTGTATTCAGTAAATGGGTTTGCCATTGTTTTATTTAAACATTTTATATGCACAACTATATAAAAAAAGCAATATTTAGTAACATTTTATTTGCGGGGTGTCATTAATGACACTTCACGACTACAGCTGTAAACATTCATGAAGACTCCTTCACCTTCATGACATGAGCTATGTGACGTTTATGACAGCGTCTTTTGCACGCCCCATCAAATAAAGTGTCGCCAAATATTCATGAAGACAGGAATATTGGCTGCATTAATACTCTGCTGGGTTTCCCTGGAAACCTTAAGCAAAACACCAGGAGCGTTTCAACAGAATCTACCAGTCCAATCATCCTTCTTCTGCATTCTGGCATTTACAGTCACTTACTCAATTTTAAATAACATTTCTACTGTTATTGCACTTCTGTTTTTTCTTCACTGCACTGATATGATGCATTGTTAGTACTTACTTATGTACACAAAAGAAAGCTCATCCGACTGAGTCGCACGTCGCTTGGAGTTATTATTATTTCTGATAATTGTAGTATTTTTTAATGTTATAATTTTGTATAGTATATTACTATTAGTATTATTAATCTTTTTTTAATACACGTTTTGAACTTTTGTGTGAGCCTACATACCTTGATGGGGCTCTTACACCCGAATTTCCCCACTGTGATGGATATTTCTGTTCTGTTTTAATTTGGGAACCAGTAAAATAAATCAGCACCTTTTACATTCCTGGCGTTTGGAAGGACGTCGTTCGTCATCAGTTTGGAAAAGCAGGCGGCCAGCAGGTGCTTCTTGGACCTGCAAACAGAGAAGACGTTATGGTTTAATTTTTTATGAAGTTCTCAGGGTGACTAATATTTCATCATGTCTTCTTTGTTTCTGCACAAATAGAAAGCAGGAATAAAAGTGTTTCCTGGTTCAGTTTTATCAATTTCTTTCAGATCGTCTGCTTTGTATTCTCCTTCTAAACCCAGTTGGATCATAACTAAATGTAAATTATTTTGCTGCATTATTTGTTACTGTGATCACAGTAACAATGTGGAAGAAGACACTTCATTCAGATGAATGCAAAATTCATATGGTGGAATATTAAAACTGCACATTCCCACTGTAACACACGGCAGTGGCAGCATCATGCTGTGAGGATACTATTTCTGAGAAGGTCTCTTGAAACAGTTATTTTCTTTTTTCTTTATAATATGTGACACTTTTGGTTGAAGCTGAATGTTTTTACACAATATCTACTGGAAGAAATGTTTTCCTTACATTAAATCTTCCCTGTAGATGTAGTAGGCCACCGTCACTAGACCCATGAGAAACTCATGAAGCGGCATGAATGTGAAAGGCGAGCAGGTCTTTGCTACACCTCCCTCTTCTGAAACACAGAAGGAAGACAACAGAACAAGCTTCCTAAACGTCTGCAGCAGCTAACCGGTCCTGAATAGTGATCGTTACAAATCAGACTCCTTCACCTTTGATCAAACGGTCTATCTGTGCCAGCGTCACGCCGTGACGGTGGATGTTGCAGTCCTTGAACAGGCGCCAGAACTGCAGGTGGGACAGCAGGAAGATGTTGTCGGGAGGACTGGAGCGGCCGAGTCTGCTGTAGAAACCAAAGATGAGCCTCAGCTCCACGTGTTTGCTCATCACCACAGACTCCACCTGAGGCGGCGCAGACACAGCGTGAGGCGGGGGGACGACAGGGGGAGACAGCGGCACAACGACGGAGGAGCTGACCTTCATGCGCTCAGTCTCACGGTTTCTCTGTGGGATCTTACTCAGGAGAACTTGGATGTTGAAAGCCATGTCACACCCCAGTATCTTGGAGTCGTTGTCTGACAGCGGAAGGATGCCTGTGTCGGGGACTGTAAAACCGTGAAAACTGTGAACTGTATTTTGAATGTTCAAATGAGGTGTTTCTTTACCGAGGGGCAGCGGAGCTCTGTCTTCGTTCGAGCTGGCTAAGATCAGATCGTCGTCAAACTCGCAGTCAAACACACGCCCACTCCTTGCAGTGAGCTTGCCCTGAAATCCGAGGGACACACACATCTTAGAACGCTTCAAATGTCATGGAAGCAAAATGACCAAAACTATTCCTGGGAGATTTGAGTAGCTTCATCTGTAGCTGCCAACAAGATAACGTCTCCAGCATACCTCAACAAATGTATTGACAGCACTGGTAAAGATGGATTAGTAAAGTCAGCAGTGCATCCTCCTCAAAGTGATATTTTTATACACATAGCTACTAAACAACCCAACCTAAAAGTGAAGCTTTCATTTTAAAAACACTGTTGGTGCCACCGATAATAAATACTAAATACAAAATATGGAAGTGTGAGATTATATTACGCCAGTGAAATCTGTAAACGGGTTTACCAGGGGTACGAACACATTTATCAGAGTCTGCATCTGATTTATAATCCAGATTTCAGTTCATTTTTAAAGCCTCTACATTTCTCAGACCAGCACTAACCTGTCCGTGTTTTTTATTGTTCCTCCATTCTCCTGTGTAGATCGCGCCACCAGCGTAGTAAAAGATTCCTTTTCCGTGACGCTGACCTTCAAAGAACTCCCCCCTGTACTGGTTGCTCTGGGCATACTGGGATCCATCAATGCGCTTCAAAAACCAGGTGTGTGTGCCCAAACCATGCTGGAAGGCGAAGAACCAAGATTCCAATCCAGTTCGTAATAAACATTAAAATATGGTATTGTTGCAAAATGACTAGTGTCCCGGCAGGTTCTTTCCAGGTCAGGGGTCAGAGGGTTAATTAACAACAACAAAAAAAAATACTGTGTCTACATATGTGTTCAGTTCACAATGTAACTTTCATACCTGCACTCCATCTTTCCAGCTCCCAACATACTGCTGTCCCAGTTTGGTCCAGTTCATAGTTCCCTCTCCATGCCTCAGATTGTTCCTCCATTCACCAGTGTATGTGTTTCCAGACGGGTAACTGTTAAACCCCACTTAATATTATCTCACTAATATTAACTACAAGCTAGGAACTGATCAAGGACACACTTACCCCCTCTCTCCCCATCCTTCTCTCTTGTTCATCACCCAGTCCCCATCATACCAGGAGGTCTGGTACTCATCATAAAACACTTTACCCTAAATAAACAGAGTTCAGGTCAAAAGCTGACATCCACCCATCATGGGGATAAGTGTCACATTAACATTAAATTTATCTTTTATTTATCATACAAAGAATGAATTATAAAAGGACCGGATGCACAAATTTAAATTTACAGAGCATGGTCTATGATCACGTGGTCAAGCGGTCCAGCAGTAAAATTATCCCCAAAACGTATTTCGGATTGGATGAAGCGGGTTAATATTAAGCTGTAAATTTGAGGTCTAAATTTAAAAAGTCTGGTCTAGTTAACTAATTTAAATGAACTCTACAAGAAGAGCAATCAACTATTCAGCCACCACCGTGGCAGTCTGTTGTTGGTGGCAACAAAAGTCTGTCGTATCTCTGTGAACTGCTAAGGAACATTTATTCAAACATCAGTAGGGTGTGTGTACATGCCTGGGCATATTCAGTAATTTTGACAAGACACTTAAAAAGAGGAGAACGAGTAAAATGACTAAATCCTACCTTTCCATGCCTCTTGCCCTGATCCCACTGCCCACTGTAAGACATACCGGTTCTGGGACATTTGTAGGTTCCCATTCCATGTCTTATACCTCTGCTGATGTTCCCTGTGTAGGTGCTATCATCAAGCCATGTGAAAGTTCCCTTGCCCATTGGCAAGTTGCCCACAAAGTCTCCCTGCCAACATTGAAAATTTGAACTCACTTTGACATTTTTATTGAGCAGATACAATGATTAAATCCACATGTTTAGGCACATGCATCACTTCGGGAACCTACCTCATATTTCACACCATTTGCCTGTGTGAAGGTGCCAAACCCCTCCATGAGTCCTTTGGAGAACATTCCCTTCACAAAACAATTTACATAACTGGTTAATCAAATTAAATGAAAATGACTTTGTGTAACCTGGAGGCAAATCTAAATATTCAACTTTTTGTGTGTCAGTCAATGCACCTTGTACTCATGTCCTCCATCAAAAGAAGCAACGCCTTCTCCATGGAGCTGTCCATCACTGGTTTCTCCTTTGTACCTGTCAATGTTGACAAAATTATACACTCTATTTAAGCAGAGCTAGGCCAACACACAAGTGAAGTATGATGATGCTTAGGGCCCCCAAACAGTCAGGGGCCTCCCATAAATGGATGAATTTCAAGACAGACCATAAAAGTAAAAATTTGCAGATTTACTTAGGATGAGATCATTATTAAATTTGCAAAAGTATATTTTCAGCACAGATCAACAAGTTTTTAAACTGCTTAGAATTCTTATTTAAGATGTAAAGGAATTGGCAAGTTTACTACTAATAATAATATTTCCATTGTTTTGTAAATGTAGTTACAATTTGTTGCTGTTTTTAATCAGTTTATTCACAAATACATCTAAGCAAGAGATACCAATCTCTAATTGCTTTTAAGGTCAATCAGTTCAATTTGCCTCGCCCTCCCTCCCAGATTCCACCAGAAAGATGGGGCCCCAAATTTAACCTGCTTAAGGCCATATATAACCTGAGGCCGGCACTGCCATTTTGTCAAATCCGATTGAAAAAAGTGATCCTTGCAACATTCAGAGGTTTATCACCAATTACAATTTGAGAACATTTTAAAACATTTTATTAAATGTTAAGTTAATAACTTTTTAAGCTAACCTTTGTATTTTCAGGCAAATTATATCAGGGAGTTCATAAATGTCTTCGGTCTGGGTTCGGCCATTACTCTCTGAGCCCTGCAGCAGAATATTAGCTACTCTTTCTGATAAACTTAACGCGCTTTCATCTAAGTTTTCACCGCCATTCTCGTTGTTCTTAATTTCTGCTTCCATACATATTTCTTCGTCGCACCGTTCAGCATTTAAAACCTCCATGGCCGCGTTTGTTCCCTCAAATGTCCTTCGTTTTATGATTCTCAAGCGACTTGAAGCGTCTCTATGGTAACGTTCGAGAAAGCTTCTAACTACGGCAGCCTAAGTGAGTTAAAAAGCGCAAAACTAGCGAAAGTAAATTGAAGAAGCTCTTCCTTTTTTAACCTTTGTGAGCTGTTCATTTTAAATCGTACACATAATCAAGCATTGCCAGAGACTTTTTACATTTAAATACAAGACATTCACAAAGACATCAATATAAACAGCATACCAGGTTAGTTTTTGCCCTTAAACTTGACATTTTAAGAAAAAAACCCCACTTGTTTATGTTTGCTGTGACAAAAACAAGTACATTAAACAAAAACATAACTTCTACAAGTAAACGTTTATGTTTATTTTCACATCAATTAACTTCCAATTAATCTAAATTTCACCACAGCCTCTCTAACTGGAAATCAATCTTATAACCTTTTAACTGACAAGAGAGAAAAAATGCTCCATTTAGCTCTGAACACAACACAGGAATCTTTAATTGACACATTATCAATCAATATCAAAGTTGAATCCATTGTTTGCATAGGATTACCTCTTTACATTGTAATAATAAATGATCCGTTATCTCAGTTCAACAAGAGTAAGAAGTATGTGTTTGTGCATTGTTTATTGGATGTAACAATAAAAAAATAATATAATCTATTTAATTTATATATAAAAAATCAAACTAAATGAAAACTAGCATTCAAAAAAGAAGCACACTCTAGTAAATGAACCAATCTAAAACTCACAAGGTAAATCTATGACAGAAGTGTCAGACATAACATTTACACACATAGTCTGTATAAATACACAGAAAGTTGTATTTCTGGACTCAGTCCGGTGAGATGATTTCCAGGTTGGCGAGGTGTCTCATGGTGGGCCTGCCATGAGGACAGTTCCATGGATGCTCGATCTCTCCCATGTGATTCACCAGCTTCTTCATCTCTCCAACACTCAGAGCTGTACCGATCATCACCTGGAGGCGGATGCCAGCAGAAACAAACAATCAGTTTTCTGAGAAAATACTGTGACATAAAACAGCATCTATGAAAACTCTTTCAACCGTCTACACGTTGTTAGACAACTCAACAAAATGATGGTCTGACAAAAGACTGTATTAATGTTCAGTCCAGTAGAAAGATGGAGCTTTTCACATGTTGATGTTAGAAGGATTTATTTAGCTGCAGCTCTTTTGCTACACATGATAACTAAAGAGATGCTGTTATTGAATTTTAGTCAATACAATGTTATTATAAAAAGTAACTGAATTATTAGTGCATTTGCATCTTATTATGTATTTTTAATATTATATAAAAAAAGACTTAAATGGTCAAATAAAAACTCTGCAGAATGTGCCAATTTATTTATATGATTGTTAGCACATTCGGAATAATTAATTACTAAAATAATCGTTAGTCACGGCCTCACTAATAGTAATAGCACTTGAATGTTTGTCACAGAAAAACATTCACACTTTTACTTTCATTATTTATCTATATCAGTATTGCATATAAAACGTAACTGTGTAAGGAATCTATTGGCTTTTATCAAACATCAAACTGATAAAATAAATGGTAAGTTTTGTGTGTCTGTGTGTGTGTTTGCTTCTAATACCTTGTGGGGACCATTTTCCTGACACATGCTACGTTGTTGTTTCCCCTTGTGGGGACCAGGCCTCAGTCCCCACAAGGGGAAACGCTGTTTTTGGGTCAGGGGTCAGATTTAGGACTAAGGTGTGAATTGAGTTTTAGTTAGGGTTAGGTATGTAATGGTTAGGGTTAGGATAAGGGTAAGGGAAAGGTTTGGGCTGTAGAAATGAATGGAAGTCAATGGAAAATCCCTGGAAAGATAGCCGTGCAAACATGTGTGTGTGCGTCTGTGTTAAAAGTGAGCTGAACTCAACTGATTTGCGACACGCTCTAGAAGCAAACATCTGTCTGACTCTGGACGGGCGGCACATGACGCCCGGACTGTCACTCAGCATGAAGATCAGCTCTTCGATGTCGGCCGGCCCGAAGGTCCAGTTCTTACTGGTGGGCAAGGAGACCAGCTTCACTCGCTCCATCGCCTGGGCTGAGGGAATCACTTCACAGTGAGAATATGCAAGAACATTTCTTCCTGCCTGAAGACCTCTGATGACAGTCCTACCGTCTTCATCGATCAGGAACTCAAAGCCGTTCTTCTGGAAGATCTCAACGTTCTCTATGAGCACGTTCTCGCTGACTGCAGTGAGGTGGAGTTTCTGTGGGCTGGAGCCATAAGACACAAAACAGATTAGAGACTCTGGACACCGTACCAAGTAAACTGCAGTATGCTAGCAGCTTACACAATGAGCCTCTGTCCTTGGAGCACAGTGTGCTGCTGCAGCATCTCAAAGTTGTATTTCTCATCGGTGGCGTGTTGGTCAATCATAAAGATGTCTGAGTTCAGCTTGGTGATGATGAAGCCCAGGTTAAACTGACCGATGATCTCCATTTCCTTAAACATGTCCTTACTACAAAAAAGTAGGAAAGGAAACAACTATTTGTACTCAAACACAAACTGCACACAAACCCAGCTAAGAAAAGCCAGACATGTTGATTACAGCTGAACATTTCCACATTTGTCAGGTTATGACCACAAACCTTTTATTGCTAAGTAGATTTTTATGGGACAGATCAACACAAAGTGCTAATATTTGTGAAGCAGTGGTAGAACAATACATGGTTTTCTACTTGATTTTGAGAATAAAAATATGCTTAGTGGTTCTCTGGATCAATGAGGTCAGATTATGATTTATTTGGTCGTTGACTGAGCTGTTCTGACGTGTGAGTAGGCTCTGATCTAAACCAGGGCTTTTCAAAGTGAGCAGCATCTTGATAGCATTGAATTAAAGATCTAAAAAAAAAAAAAGTATTATTGGAGATGTTAATTTTACTATTTTCTCCACTCTTTATTCAACAACAGTAAAGGGAGAAAATATGAATAAATGCAGTTACTGTGTGCAAATTAGTGGTAAAAATCACAGTTTTTTAAAACTGGTTTTCAAGCAAATCAATTTACATGGAAACGATTTTCCAAAAAAAGGATGACTGTATGTCATGGCCATACAGTAACCTCAAAAAGTAGGAAAAGAAAATCATTTTTAATCCTCATTCTTATAGCAACAGAAAACATCATAATAAAATTGTAAGTCCACATCGCCAGCCCTGACCGAGTGCAGTCCCACCTGATCTCTCTGCGGAGCTCGTCCTCTGCTCTCTGGTTTTCTCCAGGGCTGATGGTGGCCCTGAAGCGCCTGTAGCGCAGCCTGTCCGCGGCTCGCCGTCTCTCCTGCTGCTGCTGCAGCCTCTTGATGCCGGCTGCCAGGGCCTGCAGACAAAATGCAGCGGCACGGTCTTCCTCTGCAGACAGACGGGGACGTCGGCCGTGGAGGAATCCGTGTCGGGCGTTTTCTCCGCAGTGAAACATGGATCATCTCGTCTGGGTCTTTTAGCGTCGGGGATAATGACAGAGTCCTTGACAGGTGAATGTGCCTCGGAGTCGTGCATTACATTTTCAACAACTGGTTCAGAGGAGTCTGGGTGATGTGGATCTGGTGAGTCTACTGCCAAGTCTCGTTCAGGTTCAGAGTCCTTCTCCCTGACTGACACCTCTTCATTCCTGAACCCATGGAGCTCTGCCCGTGCTCCCAGGCTGCCTTTAGTTGCCTCTGTTCTGGGTCGTACTGGTGATTTAACTGAGCCCTTAAAGAAACACTGCAGCGTTTTCTGGCTTGGCCCGCTTTTGGAAGCTTTTTCCGTGCTTGACTTACTCCCAGAGAGGGCGCTGTTCTGGTTTGAGAAAGCAGCTTTGAGGGCAGCGAGGTTCATGGTTGACGTTGGGCTCGCGGCGCCGGGTTGGTTGATCTCCGTAGATTCTGCTTTAACTTCAACAGGAAGGTGAACCTCTTTAGATTTAGACAATACAGCTAGAGAGAAACAGAAAACAGAGACTTTCAAAATAAAACTAAAAAGAACACCATAGAAGTATGCAAAGACAAGTTCTCACTCGGTGTATAGTTCAGGCTGAGCTTATTTACTCCAGCTTCATACATGTTGATGAGAGAAGACTTCAGGATGGCGAGTAAGAGCTTCTCCTCATGAAGGAAAATCTGTCGTTTGTCAGGCGTTACGTTGACATCCACGCAGTCTGGGAACAACAAACAACCAAAAATCAGAGAAAAGACCCTGCAGGGTTACCACATTTCTTGTTAAGACTCTATCTCCACACTTGATTTTGACCCTGAAAAAAAGGAGAATGTAAAGACAACGGATGGATCTAACTTTTAGAGATCACTATAACGGCGTATTAAAGCCATTATAGAGAGAAAAATAAAAGAGGAGTAAATTTCCATAAAAAAACTCAGACATTTTGAGAATAATCACAGAAATCTTATAGAAAAAACAAGAAAATTTCTGAGTTCCAAATGGTTGAAATTCACAAAATTTCCAAAAGTCTACAATTTTTGGCCGTTGAAACTCAGAATTTTATTTTTTTTTAGAAAATTTTTGAGATTAACCGCAAAGTTTCTGACATTTTTGGGAGAATTTTTTATTTTTTATTTCTACCGACAACGGCCCTACCAGTACTAACATTCTTTCAAACTCAGATTCCTCTATTTAACTAAATTTTTTTAGGTGAGGATATTAGAAGGTTTTCGATAAGCAAATATTTCTAGCTTAACCTATTATGTACAGGGTGCATTTTATAAACAAATGTGTAACATAAATAATTTATTCTAATTAGGAAATATTTTATTCAGAAATGTACTGTATCTAATTAGCTGCTGTTAATGTAAGTGCACTTTCACCTTTATATTCAGTATTTTGTTTATTTAACTAAACCATTTAATTATTGACCTTATCCTAATCAGAACTAGTCATGCCTCTCTCTCTTTCCTTGTTAATCACAATGTGACCATATTTAATTCGTGGACAGTTTGCATCGTTCCCACATTAGCTCAGCTCTGTGTGTCCCAGCCGCTTCATTCATTGTCTTTGTCAAGCATCTGGAGACGACATTTAGTTAAACCCGAATTCAACTGAGCTGGAAAACCCTTCAATAAAATTTTATGGTGTGTTAGGAAGCAAATGAACCTTAAATCCAACAGTTCATTTCAGGAATAACATTTTATTTTGTTAATTTTCTCACCTGAGACAACAGCTATGTTCAGGGCAACGAATGGATACTGATGTCTGTTGTACATGTGGTACACTTCATTCACAAGTTTGCTGACCTACAAGGTAAAAAAAAAAAGTAGTCAGGTGGAAAATACAAATTCACTTAAAAGCTTTCAACAATAATGACCTTCACTGGGTCACATGGGCGGCTGTTGATGAAGAAGAACTGCCGGTCTGAGGCGCTCCGCCCCACGCCGTGGTCCCCGGTGGACACAAAGCCTGAAATCCTGCACAAAGCATTTGGATTTAAAGCAACAACAAAAGGATTGGTGTCATTTAATAAAAACACGTCACGCACGTAAAAAGTTGTTTGGGTAAGTCTCCGTCTTTAAGTCCATATTCCTCCATAATATTCTCTGACGGAGAAACTTGCCGGAACGGGAGAAGACTCTGCAGCTGCAGGGCACGGAAGGAAAATCAGTTTTTTGGTGAGGAAAACTGGCTTCGGGAATGTCCTGGTGCTGCTGCCTTAAATCAGGGTAAAAGAAACCAGAACCTGTTTTGGTCCAAATATGGCTCCGATGTTGTCTCTCATACTCTGGCTGCCGCCGGTGCCGAGGACGGCGCTGCGCTTTCCCTGGCCTGTTTGGTTAGAGCAGGTGATACGGACTCCTGTAGAGATGATGCAGTAGGCCTGCAGGACGTGGATCATTTTAGAAAACTCCTGAAAACACAGCAACGTTTCAAATTAAGGATGAAAATGTATTTACTACATTCAAATAAAAGGGACCGTAACACAGTCAAGGTAAAAATTGACACAAAGCAGAGCACATGCCTGACTTCTCATAAGACTGTCTTAAAAAAGTTATTTGATTATTTAACATGACAACAATAACAATCTTTAATTAGTGGGTGATTAAAGTATTATGAGCATCTGGTGATAAGTTTATAAACTTTTTATATATTTTGGGAATAAGGAATGATGCAGCAGGAAACTAAATTCTAAAATCCATCCATCCATCCATCCATCCATCCATCCCATCCATGCATCCATCCTCCCTCTTTCCACCATATTGTTGATCATCAAGCTAACAAATGAACTCTACAACTAGAAGTACACATTTACTAAAAAAATTTAAAAAAAGAATTAGTGTAAATATGACTTGTTATACACATTCCACCATGGACATCCCAGTATAAACTGTTTAATTGCTGACCTTCTTGATATTCCGCTGGAACTCCTTGTGTCTGACGGGCAGCGTGTAGAAGAGCTGCTGCAGCGTTACCGTGGTGCCCTGCTGCCTGGGACAGGGGCACTGCTGCACAAGGTGACCTTTGTGGTCAAACACCAACTTGGTGCCGACCTGACTGGACTCATGGCATGTAATCACACTCAGGTCACTGCAACCACAAGTCGGGACAAGGGGTGATTATAATCTGACTTTTGCTGTGGGCTTTGTGAACAGAATAAAGGTGACTTTACCTGAGAGCACACAAAGAGCTCAAGGCTTCGCCTCGAAAGCCGAATGTTTCCACGTGGATCAGGTCAGAGAAATCCCTCAGCTTTGATGTGTGATGCTTTAGTGCTGTGGAGCAGGCAGGAGAGGATGGCACAGCATTATGCATGCATGGTTAGAGGTTTTTCATCTCAAAATGTCTTAATTATTCTAATCCAGATTTCCAGAATTCAGACTTCAGTTCAAGTACAGTTACACATCAAACTGACTTTGAATTTACTGCAGGTGATTCTGGAGAGGTTTGGCTTTAAAAACAAAATGATGGATACATGGACGGACGGACATAACATTTAGACAATGCGTAAGGGAGCAAAGTCTGGAAATACTTGAAAATATTTGCCTGTGCTTATTGAAAAATTAAATTCCATACTTTTCCAGATTTTTCAAGATTATTTGGAATTACAAAGATCCTACAAACCGAGTCCTTCAAAGTTTGTCTCTTCGACACCTCTGCCATTGTCGGACACTTCTATTTGTTCAGCACCACACTCCTTCAGCTTGACCTCTGGAGTAATAACGGATGGTGGGTTAATAAGGAAACACAAGCGGACATGTGCAGTCTTAGTTTCCTTGAAGCATATTAATAACACAAACATCTAATGGTTTGGTAGAAATGCTGAGAATCGGATAAATAAACTGAAAGGTAAATGTGCAAAGCTTTCTGTTAAATACACAACAGAGTCTAAACTCTAAACATTCTAGAGTTTAGACTGTAAGATAGAGCATCTGTTTTGTGTTTCAGAAGTACACTTTGTGCTCTGCTCACCAACGTTGGTTGCTCCTGCATCAATGCTGTTCTCCACCAGCTCTTTGACGGCCGTGGCCAGACTCAGAACTACTTGTCCAGAGCAGATCCGATGCACCGAGTGCTTGTCGATGGCCCTTATGGCTCCAGCAGGCTCAGAAGTGCTGAGAAGAAACAAGAGCAGCGAGAGCTGCAGGTGGAAAACTTCTCATGCTAAAAACAGACTGTAGACACTATAATAGACATATGTTGCCATAGGCAAAATAAGTAATAAATAAAGTTTTAAACTGTAATAACAATAAAATTAATTCCTTTTACTTCAAAATGCCACCTAATACATACAGAGTCCCCCTGCATTGATCTGATGAGACCAAAACTCAACAACATGCAAAAAATGTGTGTGAAGGAAAACTAACAATACACATTAGCCTGAACAGACACAACCCACGGTTACACGTGGTGGGACTGGGAAGTGGGTGTGAAGTTGATGAGATGAAGAATCGAGCTCAATACAGAGCACTGATGAAAGGAAAACTGTCAGATGCTGCAAGAGACTGGAGAGCAGGGAACAAAACAAAGAGCCCAAGTACACAGCCACTGTTATGGACAGGTGATCAAAGCATAAAGACATGTAAGAATGGCCCAGTCAAAACCTAAATCCAACTAAAAGACTGCTGCACCAATTTCCAAGACTTGGAAATTTAAGCAAGTAGAGAAATAATTAAAAACACTTGCAGCCCTAATTCCAATGAAAACAGGCTCTAGTTTGTGATTTGGAGGATGAACACATTTTCACATTTCTCACGTGTTTCACAACAAGACAAATAAAATTAAAACAACTCATTATTTCCCTGCTACTTTTCAGTTACGAACCACCAAATAAACGAGAGGCTATACCTTCAGAAGGCTGTGCAGGATTTAGACAGCAAAGGCTGGACTTCATTTTTGACTTGAAGCACTAAAGTGACTACAGCTTCAAGTCATAAAACGCCAATAATTCTGGAGGGGAAAAACTAAAAAGAGACGGTTAACTTACCAAACATCGGACATCTTTTCTCGGATTTCCACTGGATCCCTCCTATGTCCACAGCCTGAACTCAAACGGGCCGCTACATCAGCTGGTTATGTGCCATGTAGTGTGCGTTCACTGATTGAAACAGAAATTAAGCTCTCCCGCGCCGTTTACGCACAAATGTTCGTGAGTATTACTACTGCGCAACACTGCGCAGCTTACTATTACAAGAAGGGGAAGTATGTAAAGGTTAAGCTCTATGATGAATACACAACACGTGTAATTAGAACCCAAACATAAAACAAAGAATGCACCTTGTGGTACTTTTATTAAAACTATTTCCCAAACCTCTGTTGAATTTCGTCATCGGATGTTAGGGCTCATGAATAATTGTCGTACATCCTAAAAACGAATAATGTTATGTTTAATAAATAATTTAACCAAATATGCGAATTATTTTAAAAATATTTGCTTTTATGACCAGATAATTACTTAAATTTTGGACGTGTTTCTTGTTTTGGAGAATGATTATTAAGGAACGGGCTGTTTTCTTATTATGGTGCACGCATTTTATGACGGTCCCTTTAAACCGGCTGCTCCTCAAACATGGCCGACAGTTGACAGGGAACGCAAGGGACTTTTCCCCTCAGCTTTTATTTCTGACAAGTTCTGTAAAAGTTTTAAAGGCGACTCTCTATCCGTAGTTAGCGACTGACATGAGGGTAGCCGTTGAGAACTTGGCAACACCGTAGAAAAATGATTTAGTTTTTTTTTTTTGTTTGTTGTTCGCGTTTAAAATGTACAGTTCGACGCCGGACAACGGTCTGATGCGCTCCGAGGAATGTTCTGGCAGCGCTAGCAACCTGTTGGTCCACCGGAACCTCAGATCGGTCCGGAGACAGCAGGTTGAGAGCAGCATTAGCTTGTTAAGTTTGACGAGCGAAGAGGACGAAGACGTCCAGTTTGACAGTAAGCAGCTGTGCTTCTTTTACAAGAGTTTCGTTTTTATCTAATAATTCGTTTACATTGCATTTGTAGATGCACTGATACAATCAATATATATATATATATATATATATATATATATATATATATAAAATGTTCATTGATGCAGCTTTTCCAGATCCCGCGAGGCTAGCTGCAACCCACGAGAAGTCAATATGACCTTTTAAGATTATATGAATTAATTTAAGATACGTTAGATTCAAGATATGATGGTTAATATTGATATAACAAATGTGTTGTGCACTTTTCTTAATGGATTATCGTAATTCTTTTTTTTTTTTTTTTTGTGGAGTACAACTTTAATATTCAACCATTATTATCTTTTTTAAGGTGCAAGCTCTAAAACTCTTCAACTGTTAAGGGAATGATTAACTGTTTTCTGTATATTTTTAAATTAATTTACTATTTCAGAGGTGATAAATGAAATAATTTACAAAACAAATTTATGGCATCCACAAAAACAACTTTCCAGCATAAATATTATTCATTATGTTGAATAAGCTGTATTAGGAATTTTATAGGCCTTATTGACTAATTACTTTTCTTGATTAAAATTGTCAAAGTTGTGCATATTTTTATGTGTGACTAGACTACCTGTAATTGTAGCTCATGAAGAATATTATCCTGTTTGCCCTCTTTCTCCCCAGTATTATTAAGTTGAGTTATCCGTGTTTTTATATATATATTAAATCCCCAGACAAATATATTATATATTTGTCTCATTTCATGACGCACTTTGGGCGTTTTGTTATTCAGTAAAGGGTGAGGTAAAGGATTAAAGATTATTATTCCAAACCAACAATCTGCAGTTGGGTGTAATGTATACTTTGTAATGAGATTTCCATGGTGATGGCAACAATACCGCTGTATCTTGGTATTTAAAAAGTTTAAAACAAGAAAATGGAAAGTTACCGCTACTGCTTAATTTAAAGCCAAACAGCTGCTGTTCAGTTGTGGCTGAAGTACCATTATGAGGACCTCCCCCAGTGATCCGGATGGATCTTCCAGTGATCCGGATGGATCCTCCAGCATTCCCTGGTGATACTCCTCTCAGCAGGTGTTACACTGTGTAGCTTTCACTGCTTTAAACTGACCTAAAAAACTTTCAACATTCCTATTCTTTGCACTGGTTTCCATTGTATTTTGAAACAAATATTAAAAGCACAATTTGAAGAGTTTTCATATTCAGGTGCTCATTGTGTCAGCATGTTGGAACAGCTCTGACTTGTTCTTTGAGTAGACTTTTCTTACTTTTTGTTTTTGGATGCAGTGCAACTTTTGAGGAATTTTAGCCTTTTTCCTTTCTTCTTCTTCTTCTTCTTCTTCTTCTTTTTTTTTTTTTTTTTTTTTACTTTTGGACAATTATGTTTAACCATGGCAACAAGGTATAGTTTTTACAATTCTGATCAGCATCTCAAACAGCTCTGTTCCCAGAGGAGTTGAAAAAGAGGCTTTGAGGATTCAGAGCAGAACGAGAAGGAGGAAGATCAAATGGTCATATCCCGACTCCAATATTTATCTGCCCGGGTTTCTAGCAGTATGACCAGGCACAAATTTAAAGAAGAGCGGCAAACGCAAATGAGGAGGATTAGCAGAGCTTTCCATGAACTGATGATGTCATCCAAGATGCTACTGTGGAAATCTCATCTTTGCTGCTTGGAAATGGAGTTGTTAGAATGTCATGATACTTGTAAAGCTGTCATATTGCAACTGTCTTCAGGCAGAGGCTTTTTTATGTATGTTGCGAGACTGACTGCTACCAGAGATCCTTCCTGCCCACAGCATCACAAACAACAAAACCTCTTAGAAGAGACTTTATCATATTCAAAGTTGTGATGATATGAGTGATTAATTTCTCTTTGGGTTAGATAAGGTATCTTTGAATTGACTCAAACTTCTTAATTTTATCTTAATGTTTGTTCTTACAAGATATGTCTGCCATTATAATAATTATGTTTACATACATTTTGGCATTACTGACCAGCCTCTATATTTTATTTTACTTAAATTATTTATTTATTTATTTTTTGCAACCAGTGTGCCTCTGTTTACTTATTACTTTGCTTCCAATACACTTAAACATCCCAGGGTAAAATCGAGGATTATTCTATTCAAATAGTGTAAAGTACAGTAAACAGTCATACAAAAGCTATACAGTCATAAGTAAATGGACAATTTAAATCCTAAAATATGCAGCCCTTTTCCGAGAAACTCAGCTGAACGTAAACAGTCAGTTTATTCTGACTTCTGCAGAGCATCGCTCAATTTCTCAGTTCTCTGTGAAGCCGGGGAAAGTTCCCGGCCAATCTGACTCTTCCTCTGACGTTTCTTTAACAGAGCCTGAAACTGTAGGATCTCTAGCAGTGGATTTTAAAATGTTACTTTAAAAAAAAAAAAAAAAAAAAAAAAAAAGCTTACTGTGCTTTGATATCAGTAAGCTACTTGTGTCTGTTTTGTTGGTAAATCCCCATTTCTAAAGAATATTCACTTTATTTCGTTGCTCCACTGGATTTCCTTTTGTAGTATTTTGAAAACTTTCAAGACACACTAAATTGATACACACACACGTATACACACATTCTGCATCATGAGGAGAAAGCGAGTGGCTCACTAGCCCCCTTAACCCCCCCACCCCCTTCCCTTTTTGGCACATCTCATCTTACTCGTGTGTGTGTGTGTGTGTGTGTGTGTGTTCAAGAGAGGGTGGGCTGGGCTCCACTGGACATAGTAGATAAGCCTGACTGCTGGGCGCTCCCTTGCGCTCCCTTATGTAAAAACAAGATGAGTTCACTTCATGTACTGCAGTCAGAGGGAAGACTCATTAAAGCTTTCACTGTCAAACATGGACATAGGAGACAGAAACATTGTTGAAATGATAGCAAAAGTAATTGAAGAAGGTATGTGGCTAAACTTAAAGTATACTTTTTTTTTTTTTTAAATATATTATACAATATAATCATTGTGTGTGTTGTGTGTCTGCTCAGCTTCAGATTCGGAGAGTAACTGTGAGCTCCTGATGGCTGGCAGACATTACCCATCCATCCAAGAGTTTGCCTCGGCGATCCCCAACCACCTTCTCCTCGGCTCGCTGCTGGAACACCTGTGCTGCGTCTACGAGAGCAATCCAGCACGCTCGCGGATGCTGTTCAAATGTAGCCGCTCAGCAGGCGTCATGTTTCATACACCGTCACATAAAGCAGCTATTCCATTTGAATTGTTCTCCTTCTCTGACAGTGATCGGCCAGCGTTTGGCAGCCTTGAATCTTCTGTCACCTTTGGCCATAAGTGATGAATTCAGCACCATTAGACTCCAGCACAACCGAGCGTTTACTGAGCTGCTTAACGCTGCTAGCTCCTCGCTCTATCCACAGGTACAGCGCAGCAGTTTTGTGATGAACACATTGTGTCTCATCACAACAGCAGAGTTTAATGTACTTTACTGAAAATCGATGTGATCGACACAAAGCATCACAGGAATTGTTTATTGTTCACAAATAAGAATGAAAACACTATTTGGCGTGCACTTTTGTTCAGCACATCCGAGTTATTTATTTGTAGTTTCACATTTTGCTGTAAGTCTTGTGGGGGACGTAAATGCAGTTTTGTGCTACTTTGTGTTGCTGTGCCACATAGAGTCTTTATAAAATGCATTGAAGTTTGTGACAAAATATCAGGAAGATGAAGGCGTTATGGATGCTTACATGTTTAATGGAGTTGTGGATATGGTGTTTGACACTTTGGGGGAAAGAAAAGAAGTTTTGTTTTCACAAATTAGTTAATTTATTGTTACTTTTGTTTTATTCACAGGGCCAACAATGTCTTGGCACAAATCCACATAACCCAGCTGTAAGGTAATGTGTCTAGAGTTATTTCTGTTTTTCTTTCTAGCTATTTTTTGTGCTCTAACAGCCTGATCTGACGACAGGCCAAAAGAGGGGCTGTTTCAAGCCCAGACTTCACGCTATCTTAGTGAGTTTGAAGAAATATGTCGGCTTGGAAAAGGATCGTACGGAAATGTTTTTAAGGTATTACAATGATCATTTTTTTCCCCAAAATTCTTTTAAAACTTTTTCATGGTCAGATTTAATTTATTTTAATGTAATTGTAACTGTGATTTCTTGATCTTCATTTTGTAGGTTGTGAACAAACTAGATGGCCAGAGTTATGCTGTGAAGAAAATTCTCATCAAAAGAGTCTCCAAGGAGGACTGCATGAAGGTCGGCTTCCCCGTCTTCTGTAAAACTAAAGATTTAAACTGCATTACATCTCTTATAATGTAATATTCCTCACCCTACTCAATAGAAAGTTTTTTTTTTTCTTTCATTTTTACACGGATTGAAATCATCCATATGTTTGGTCATCTGCTTGCCTTTGGCATGGGATCAACAGTGTTTTGCTCCAGCTGTGACAATTATTTGAATGTAATTGTGAATATTATCAATTACCTCACAGAGCATTGTTTATTTATAGTTTTACTCAAAAATGACTAATTTTGGCATATTTTATTGGGGCTTTATTTAATAGACCAAACAAAGTAGTTCAGATTTGTCATGTGGAGAAATATGGATTTGACTTTAAAAATGTGTCACAAAACTTTTTTTTTTTTTTTTGAAAGAACTGTTGGTAGAAATGTTTAAATATTTCTAGATGGACAAAGCTGGTAGAGGCATGTCCCAAATGGTGGTCCAACAAAACATTTACCCAGAGGGTTAAAGCAGCACACTTTTCAATTTTGTTTGTAAAAGTCTTAAACAATAACGAACAATAGTAAAATAATTGTGTGTGGGTCTTTCACAAAATATCTAAAAAACCTCAATGAGCATGAATCCTTTTGGAAGTTGACGTATTTCTAATGACTGGTTCACACGGCAATATTTTAACTCTTGATTTTTAACGTTTGACCCAATTTTCCTCTTCTGACAATCTTAAGGACACTCTGATTACTGTGATACTATAAAGAGAATTTTTAGAGCACCACTCCTTTAACCAGCATCTTTTTTGTAGTGTTTTTTTTTCTTCTTAAAATTAGTCCACAAACTATCATTACTTCTTCTCAGTCAGCCATGTTTATTTCCTCTGAACTCATGTTTGATCTTAAGAGTTTTTGTGAGATTTCCTGACTGTCATCTGAATGTTGGTGAGGGAAACCTAGCTGTGTGTGGTGTGTTGTTTAGGCGTGTGGCTGAACACACAGTGCAGGACCAAGCCAGTTATATCTATGATTTATTGTCATCATGTTTAGGCTCTCAGGCTTTGAAAATCAATCAACAAGTTTAAAATGTTGCCATGTGAACCTGGCACACAGCTACAAATTTAGATGAAGGTTTTATTTTTGAATTGTTTCAAAAGAAATGTTTTAGTTTAACATTTCCTCCTGATCTATGGCGGAGCCTCAATCTAACCGGGCCCCTGTGTGTGTTCTAGGTCCTTAGAGAAGTCAAAGTGTTATCCAGCTTGCAGCATGTAAACATCGTGGGCTATCACACTGCATGGATGGAACATGTTCAGCCAGCTGTCCGTGAGTCTTTATCATGAAACAAGTTGATCCAACATTAACCAGAGCAGATTTAGACTGATCTGTCCTAACTCTGGCTTTGATAACCTCCTTTATTGTAGATCTTGAGTCCCACCTTCCTGCTCTGGAATCCCCTGGACAAAAAGATGGGTATGGTTTGTCATTCCTTTCTCTCAATATCCTTTAGTTGCATTTGCCTGTGGCTGCCCCTACCTGACAGTATACCTCCTATGCTTTATATCTTCATTATTTCATTCACAGTTTTGATGACAGCCTTGACAACAGTAGCAGCAGCAGCTCTTCTATAGTTTTCCAAAGCCACAGTCAAGGAGAGACTGGTGCTGCTTCCAGTGCTAAAGGACCTCCACCAGAGAGCCAGCCAATCAGAGCTTTAGTGTCAGCCCAGGACCACCAGGTGGCGTGTCCCAAGACGGTGCGCCGCCTCCCGGAGAACTACGTCCCCTGTGTGTTCCTGGGACAGGGGGAGCCCAGGAATGGCTGCAAGTGTCCTGCCATGAGCTGGGATCGGTCGGCGATGTTGGACGAGGACTCGAGCAGGAGCAGCGTTGAGCTGAACAACAACTCATGTGTTGACAAGGACCATCAACAGTGGGCTGAGATCCACACCAGAAGATCCTCTAAAGATGTGGGTGTTTTAAAGTCTCATAACCGCTACTTTGTTTTGTTTTTTCGCCGCAATTTTTCTGTAAGCAAAACATCATAAACAATAGTGATGCACTGATCCGGTATTGATATCTGTATCGGCCCCCATATTTTGAAAACAATTCCTGATTGGGTATTGGTAGCAATATGTGTGTCAGTCAGATTTACTCAGTCTAAATCTGTGCTTTGTGCTCTGAGCAACGTCATGCTGTATTGTTTATTTTACTTTATATTTAGAATTTCTAATTGCACTTTCTGAACCATTAGAAAGATTTGTTAGTTTATTTTTTGAATGTTTGAAGGTAGTCAACCTATTGATTTTATTACTTTGTTTCTTTATTATGCAGAGTTATTTTACATTGGTTGTTCTGCTCCTATTTGCACTGAATATATTAAAGTTGTTTTTACATGTTTGGCCAAACTAGTGGTGCTGTTCTGTTGCAGAGTTAGTACTGAACTAGTAATTAAGTACTTTTATGTTTGTTTAAAAAAAGAAACATTTTGAGTTAATTCAGCTGTTTTTATGTATCAGATCGGTAACTGTCGACACTAAAGCTCAGATATCGGAAATAAGAAAGTGGATCAGTATGTCCCTAAGTACCATTTAATATTAGTTTTTTTTTCTATGTGCAGGTTCAGTTCCACCTGATGCTGTACATCCAGATGCAGTTGTGTGAGCGCTCACTAAAGGACTGGATCTCTGACAGGAACTCCAAGCCACAAGAAGAACACATCCCAAGATGTAAATATTTTTACATTTCTGCAATCCACCAAAACCTCAGTTTCCTTATATTTATTCAACTTGAAATGAGTTCTCTACTTTGAACAATCTCCAGATTGCCTTTTGGGAAATAAAATATTTAGCTTCAATTCAGTTGGACTCTGGCATAAAAATGGTCCAAATACATGTCTTCTGCTTGTATCTGCAGCTCCTTATGGCTGTGTTGATGCAGAGCTCACACTGAACCTGCTGAGGAACATTCTTCAAGGGGTCGAATACATTCACTCCAGAGGAATAATGCACCGAGACTTGAAGGTAACCAAGTCACACTAGATTTTATTTCTCATCTTATTTATTTAGGTTTCTACAGCTCTCATTGTTTTGCAAAAGCAAATCTGGAAATTGTCCACAAATGTGTGGACAACTTTTTAAATTGCTTCACATTTTGTCACACTACAGCCGGATTTTAAATGAAGTACTTTTTTAATGCAACGTTATAAGAAAGACCAACACAAAGCTTTGCACAGTTGTGAGGTGGAAGGAGAATGATGCTTGTTTTATTGACCTGTTAGAGTTAGGATTTCTCTACAGCTCCTCTATTAGTCAATACTCTGTTGAACCACCTTTTGCAATTATTGATTGATTGATTTTGATTTGATTTGATTGATTCATTCCAGACATGTCACAACATCACATTAATACTGGTATGAATCTATGCATCTGTATATGTATACATACATATACACATACTCATGTGCATACAGACACACACACAGTTGAACATATGTAAAATAAAAAGAAAAAATAAACCCTTGTAAGTAAATTTATATCAATCAATTCGTCCACTTTAACAGAATGCAGACCCAAATAAATCTCTAAAGTTCTTTCATACCCAGTGTGAACACATCTATCCATACATATTCATCTACATACACACACCTAACAATATACATAATACAAAAATCCCATTTAACATGTCTGAAAAGTGGTAGGAAGAAGTAACTGTTTAGTTACAGTTACACTTCTTGTGGGGTGCAGAGATTGTGACATTATCGGAATGAACTTCTATCTGTCCTGTTGACACATTCTCCCACCTGAGTTGTGAATCTCTGCAACTCATCCAGAGGTACCACTGGCCTCTTGACTGACTCTAAGTCTGACGCATTCCTGTTGTGGCTGATGCGTCATTCAGAGCTCTGTGAGATGTTTAGTTTTGAATAAATACACACCTAACTGAGCACACATCACTGCTGCCACCAACTGTTTTGGAGAGGAACTGCTTGTTCTGACAGAGTGAGTTACTTCCCCATGAGAATAACCATTTACTTGCCAGTAGTACTCTCTGAGGTACTCTGTTTTTGTTGTTGTTTTTTTTAAAAAAAAAAGGTAAGTGGTTGCACTGGAGTCTTAATCGACGCATTAGAGCACAGGTCTGCAACCTGCAGCTCGTGAGCTGACAGTAGCTCTTTGTAACATCCACAATTGCTCTTACAAATTCCACTAACACAAAAATGCAGCACCAAAAATTTTTATTTTAGTTTTAGATGTAACAACTATCATTTTTTAAAAACAGTTTTCCAGTATTTAATCAGTTATGCTTTGAATTTTCACAACAAAATGACACAACTGTCAGTAATATTTATTTCTCATTATTACCTTAGAAACAGCCTTTTATTATGTTTTACATAATTTTCCACAACATTATCTTCCCGTTGAAGAATAACGCATCAGTCCTTTTTTTAATAAAGGTTTTGGGGTTTTTTGTCTTAAAGCCAAAAAAACAGAAACAAAATTAGGGTTCTGTAAGAATGACCACACATTTCCAATGATTGATATTTATTAAAGCATTTCAGTTTGCCTTTCGGTGAAGGTTATGTAACATCTTTTGGCTCTTACTAGCTTTTGTTTATCTTAACTAAATAGCTCTTTAGTTTGTAAAGGCTGCAGTCACCTGTGTTAGCGTAACAGGTTCAATAGAAACACACCTCAGTGTTTAGATATTTTATTTGAGGAAAAAAATATATATATAATTTGTCCTCCAGTTTAGTTATGTACTGCTCAGCATAAAATTCAAGGAAGTTTGTGTTTTTAATGTGACAGGCAGTGAAAATCTTTAAGGTGGAGGAATAATTTAGGGATTAAAATCTTATCTCAGCTGAATGGTTCACATCTTGTAGCTCAGGTTTATGCACATTGCTCTGCCGCCTCTTCACTCTCTGTCACAAACGAAAGGTTTTGAATTTTCCATTGGTTGAAGACAAAGTTGTACAAGCTTTCAGGAATAACTTTTCTCAGCTCCTCCTTTCTTCCTCTGATGTATTTCAGATAAATATTACTTTTGCAAATATCCCAAAGTTTCTTTGGCTGCTGGGATAGTTGGATGAGTTGCTCTCTCTGTTTAAAGAAGCGTGGCTGAGTTAAGGTGGAGGGTAAGCGGCCATCGTGGTTGCAGATTGTGAGCGGGGCGCTCAGGGTTAGGAGTTTGATCAGCAGGGAGCCGATCCTCATGTTAGGTGTGTGGTTCAGGAACAGGAACAGACAGCTGTCCCCTGCTGCACTCAGCTTGTTGACACCAGCTCCGTATCTCAGCAGCAGGTCCACTAGCTGCTCGTTCCCCAGGCTGCACGCTTGGTGGAATGGCGACATGCCGGCCTTGTTTACAATGTTTGGCTTCGCTCCGCGCTCCAGCAGCTCACAGACGCAGCTCATGTCGTCATCCAGGACTTTGGTTGTTTTTGTCATCACTGCAACTGCAGCGAGGTGCAGAGGAGTGTTTCCAGAGTGATGCATCCTCTGGAAAACAAAGTTTCATCAATAGATAGCTGAAAACAGCTTTCTTTAAAGGGGGGATATAATGTAAAATTAACCTTTTTGAGCTTTATGTCATGTCACAATGTCATTCCCTTGTTAAACATATTTGGAGTGTTGCTTTGATTCTGTTATGCATGTTTGAAGAATCCCTTAATCTCCCATGGCAACCACTCAGGGATGCCTAAATGTTTGCTTTCACAAAGCTTCTCCTCTGAGCTGCAGTCTCTAGCTGAGCTTCACCCCCACCACCTCCAATCAGCTCCTCCAGACTAGCAGCAGCAATTAGCAAACACCTGATGGAACTTCACATATGCTGAGTTTATCATCCCAACTACTTCTCAGTTCTCAGTTCTCCCAAGAACAGTTGTAAAAGGCATATTGAGAAGTACTCCTACGATGACATGCTGAAGGTGGAGTGAAAGAGCAGGAGCTTCAGGGACAGAGGCCAACTTGGGGCTGGATGGTATGGCTGAAAAACATATCACGATATAACTGTTTAATATCAGTTGATATTGATAGTTACTGATCAGTCTTTTGGTTTTAATATCTGAAATACTGCCACATTAGGGACGTGACCTTCCTGTTTTATCCAGTTTTCACTCCACACCCCTGTTTATTATTTTTAAGTAGCTATGCGGCACGGCACCCGAAACTGCTGCTCCAGCAAGTAAGTCAAAAGGTTGTTGCTAGGTAACCAAAGTTGGTGCCACCGACCTTGCTCAGCTGGCTGCGAGAGGTCATGTACGGCATACACAGCATCGTAACTTAAGGTAACACGGTTACATGATTGTGCTGTAAAATGGCACTATGTGCTTGGAATATACATATAACATTTAAGACTTGTTTATCGGTATGAGTTGAAATGTGTGCGTAAGTACCAACCATGTTGACGTGAGCTCCGTGGCTGATTAAACTAGATGCTATATCCTGATGGAGGATTGATGCTGCCATGTGCAGAGGTGTCATTCCACTGCTGTCCACTGCGTTCACGTTGGCGCCGCAGCTGATCAACAGCCGCGCAGCAGACAGTGCTCTGTAACGCACTGACAGATGGAGAGGCGTCTGTTGACTCTGATCAGCCATCTAGTAAGAAACAACAAATCGACATTGGCAAAATTCTATTTTAAAATGTCATTGTTAATTTATTTCATGTTCAGAACTTGGGTAGGACGTGTTAAACCTCACCTGCGCGTTGACATCAGCTCCGTGCTCACAGAGCAGCCGTAAACAGGCTTCAGCCTGCCTGCTTGCTCTCGCCACAGTGGTCCAGAACTTGGAGGAAGGTTTTGTCCGGGTCGTCGTGGTGATCGGCCAGTTAATGATGACCAAATGTAGCGAAGTCCGACCCAGCTTGTCCCTGTGGAAAAGGCATTGTTGGTATCTGTGTTCCAAAACCAGACCAGCACTCTTTATGTCTTGACTTGTTTTTTTTTTGTTTGTTTGTTTGTTTTTTCCTGGTTGAGCTCTTAGCATGTAGCTAAGAGCTCTTAGAGTACAGCAGCTCTCAGGTTCTGGTCGCAACATGTGTGAACATGTAAACCCGTATCTGTGATGTTTGTACGCACTTGACTTGAGCATCAGCTCCAGCTGACAGCAAACTCTGCAGGCTGTGGACTCTTCTGTATGTAGCAGCCAGGTGGAGGGGAAGGATGGCAAAGCCCTAACGCAACAAGAGACATCCATGGACTTTTATTTTCAAGCATTAAACATGAAGTTGCAGCATTTCTGTTAGCATTTAGCCTTTTTAAGGTGCAACTTGTTAATTTAAGTTTAAAGTTGTTTCTCTTAGAAGCCATTTCCAAAGAAGGGCCTTACCTTCCAGAACACTCCTCCTGATGAACCGTCCTGTATCTCTATCTGACTGTTGCTCCCATACTTCTTTACCATGTCTTCTATTCCTCTAACATCTTCGTCCACAACAGCAGTGTAGAATTCATTTCTGTAAATCTTAATAACTTTATCTCTCTTATCTCTGCTTTGGTCCTCGTCCATGCTGGAGGATTGCAGAGTGACTGCTTTGAGAGTCTTCTTTAAGACTTCGATTGGTTTGATTCTAGTTATTCTGGTTTTTCATAGTAAAGAGTAAATCTAAAAAGAAATGTCAACATCAACTTCCTCCTCCCTGTGTTTGGTGTCCTCATCAACTACTTCTGCTTCTGTGTTTGGTACTGAGTCATTCTGACCTAACTTTGCCGTCGTGGCCCAGTCCCATCTGATAACCCTGTCTGCGTTTAGGGCCGGTTATGGGGGTTGTTGACACCCACCAGAGGAGTCTCTTGCAGTGGAAACTGCAACAACATGATGATTATGCTTTTTATAGTTACTGCTTGACAAAAACTTTCAATATTACTTTTTTTTTTTTTTTTTTTTTTTTTTTTTAGTAAATTGGTGGACGAACTCCTGTTTTTGTTTTTTCAACATTTCCATGAATGTTTATGTCATAAAAACTGGGGCTAGAACTACGCATTATTTTTACTATTTGCTTATTATGACGATTGGGTCATACAATTTTTGAAATATATTTTATAAGATTCAAATAAACAAATCGTACATTTTTTAAATACGAAAATGAGCATTGTATTGCCTGAAATGCATTAACAGCATTCCTTTAGTGACTTCTTCATCCTTTGTAGCAAAGGATGCATCTGCAGCGAAAAACAATTCTGTCTGACATCAACATGTGAAAAGCTCCCCCACTTTCTGCTGGACTTAACATCAGTACAGAGTAGGGCTAATCTGTTATATTTGAAATTATCAGATAAATGATTGAATAGCAAAAGGTTCATAATAGGAGATTTTCTTGTTGCAGAATTTGACCCAAAGTCGAGCAAAAGCTCTGCCACCTGAGGAATTCTGGGTAGAAGAGATTTACAGACAAATAATGGTTTTTTTTATTTATTTATTTTTTATCCTAAATGCAAAATGTATATATGTCTTGGTTAAATTACACTTCCAACTGCGTCGTTCTTAAATACAGTGGTTTTATGTTAACTTGCTTCACAAAAATATTCCCTATGCTGTTAGAGTAAAATTGCTGACGCTTGCATTTATTTCTTACTATATTTATTTTAAAATGTTGGTCAATTCTTTATTATTTCTGGCTAAATATTAAAACCCCCAGAGCATCTACAAGCCCATAAGTAGTCGTGGAGCTCCGGACTGCAGAGCCCCACTTTTAAAACTTAAACTCTGCCTTCTCATTTAAGGATTTACAAACTGCTTCTGCTACATATGTCGGTAACATTCTGAAATAAAACTTTCATTTGAAAGAACTCTGACTAGAGTTTGAAAAGAGACTTAGATCTTGTTTTGTGGTTAACATTTAAGAGTATTATATTATTTTAAAATTGTAGAGAATACTTTTTGCAGAGGGTTAAAAATGTACGTACTGATGTTTTATATCAGTTGATCTTAAATTTACAAGATTTAAAATATTAACTTTTAAACAACTGTTAGGCTTTAAAAAAAACTAAGAATAAGATCCTTTTTGTCAAAGTTCTGCAATAGTCATAAGTGAGACAATCCTACCGCTTCATTATTTCTCAATCTGTTTCTCATGTCTCATTGGTTACAAATGTCTCATTTTTTCTCTCTAAAAAACCGAATCCTACATGTGGATACGTTATCCATACTCTGCAGATGATGTGGTAGCAGCAGCATAGTTAAAAAAAAATTTCCCTGAAACTTTGGATTTCTCCACTTTTACAACTACATGGTAAACTAATCCTAATAACTTTTCCTTCTTTTGTTTTTTCCAGCCCAGGAACATTTTTCTCCACGGTCATGAATGCCATGTTCGGATCGGAGACTTTGGGTTGGCATGCAGGGATATGATAGTAGATGACCATAAAAGAACAATTTCTCCTGTTGATGGTAAATTATTAAACTCTTGTCTTATTACATTCTCACAATACACCAGTAGATGGCACCATTTCCTCTGAACGGTTCTGTGTGTTTTCAGGTTCCACCCATACATCAGGTGTCGGCACGTTTGTGTACGCTGCACCAGAACAACTGAAAGGCTCTCATTATGATTCAAAGGTAATTAAAACTGCTACATTTTTGTGTTTTGGTTAGATAGTTTATGAATGGATGTTTTAGATCAAACACATTCTTCTCTCTACATGTTGTTTTTTTTTTAACACTAAGAGTGTAAATGTTGCTCTTGCAGTCAGACATGTACAGCATTGGGGTTTTGGCTCTGGAGCTGTTCCATCCGTTTGGGACAGAGATGGAGCGGGTCCGGACCCTCGGGGACCTGAGAGAAGGGAAAATTCCAGACTCCTTCTGCCACAGATGGCCAGTTCTGACTAAATACATCGTAAAGCTGACGAGCAAAGACCCCAGCCTTCGGCCAGCAGCCAGCCAGCTGCTAGAGAGTGAACTGTTCCACAATAAAGACATGGTAGTATGGGATAAATATCTGCCTAATACTGTTCATTTAATCCTTCAGAAATCTTGAAGTGTGCAGATATAGTTTAGGATTACAGTGCATATGCATAGAGCACATGTGTTTAGGTTGAAATAGGTTTGGGCCAGATTCAGATATTAAGGCATAGTAGAGTTTACAAAGTTACAAAATGACATACATGTGTCATTGGTTCAGTTCATTTAAAGTGCTTCAAATGAGGCACCAGAGAAAGTTCTGGACTGATCAGTCTCGATCAGATCTGTCTAGAATTCCCTCTCCCCAGGCTATTTCTGGACACTGTCAGCTGGCTGAAAGACAACTATTTCTACTACTACCTTTTTCCCCTCACAAAGACATTTTTTCGTAAGGATACATTACTGAACATTGGTGTTCAGTGAGGCTCAAAAACGAGCTGATTCTTTTGAACGGCTCTTCACCCTGTACGATAGGATTCTGCACACATTGCAGTGCCTGTGATTCTATTTCATTTAAAATTATACTTATTTAAACGGAAAATAAATCAAATCCAGCGAGTTTTTTGTTTGAACTTAATACATATAATTGAAGTTCTCGTGAACTTCATCCACAAAACCAATTAATATAAAACTATATTAGGGATAAATGGAAATGTACCTTTTCAAAAATTAAGCCTTTGAAAGGTACTTTGAGGTAAACTGATCCTGGAGATTTGGGTCCTTTCAAAGAGTTCCATCACTAATTAACATTTAGCTGCAGGCACTACTAAGCTGCTACTAGCGTTTTATGTTTTGCTTATGCCCCAACTGTGTATTGCTAAGAGATGCGTTGCCTTATGTACATAATGCTCCAGCATCACCTTCCTACACTTTCAGCACTGAAGCCTACACAGTTTAGTCACCCCACAAGCCAGGTTCCCAAAAATATTGAAAAATACCATAGCTCTCACATGCCATATATACTGTACGTTTGCCACTTCAGTAGCATTTACACAACTACCGCTCTTAATATCACGGCAATGGCCAAATATTGACATTACTTAATCTCATGGCGCACTGTTCAAATGTTTTTTCTGCCCTAATCACGATCCACTCTCCTCCGAGTCTCTGTTGCTTGAAACCGAAAGTAAAACTACTTTCCAGTGTCACTGCTGGCCCGAGCCTAGTTTCAAGTTCTCAACTGTGACGCAAAAAAAGCGGCATCTATTTTGGGTCAGCAGTACTTTGTTCCTAAGGCGTCCATAACTACTAACCAGTTGTAATATTTATTTTTCTTCTTTCCCAGGTCATCCACGGTTTACAGAAAAGAGTGGAAGAGCAGGAGGAGGAGATCCTGCAGCTGAGGAGGCAGATCAGTCAGCTTCAGAACTCAAAAGTCACCGTTAGCTTCACTGAACTGGACAAAACCTGAACCTCAAAAACATCAACAGATGGTCTTAATTTATTGAGCCCCTAATTTACTTTGTTTGACTTGATACAAATGCCTGCATGTGTGAACATTTAAGTGTCTTGTTCTAGAGATGGTAGTGTTCTTTTTCTTTCTTTTTTTTTTTAAAACATTTGTTTTATCCAGCTGCTAAATAAACCATCTCATGTATTTCAAAAACACTGTGATATTTAATGTGATTTTAGTGTCTAGGCAAAAATGTCTTTCTCAACCTGAGTGTTACGGACCTCCGTACGATGTAAAAGTACTTTGATTTTTTTTTTCTAATATCTTTTTATGCTCTTATCGCTAGTTTATTTAATCTCAGTTTTTAAAAGATGATTTTGTACAGGCTACATGTAATGCGATTTGTTCTGAACACAAAACTTTTAGGAAAATATTATTTCATCGTAGTTGTGCTGAAATATTCGTGTTTGCAGTACTTGCTCGATTGTCACTGTAGCGGAAAAAGGCACAATAAGGTCAGAGTTAAGAACATGCGTCGGATATTTCCGAAACACGTTCTTCACGGATATGTGTCGGATGGACCTATCACAGACGTCGTTTCATGGCAGGTACCCGGATGTAGCCGTGGGGCAATTAGCTACGTCATTGTTCACCGGCGGACACCCGCTGGAAATAAGAAATGGATTTAAAACCGCTATTAAGGTGTTCATAACAGACTCCAGGTGAGTGCTGATGTGTTTTTACGGTCTAATGTTAGAACTGGTGAATAACAGAGGTACATTAGTTGGCTCAAACCGCTGGAATTCGCTGTAGTAGCCCAACACCGGTTCTCTATGTCATGTCGGAGAGCAACGCAGTAAACGCACACAGCCACCGGTGTGGAGCCCATTCTTCAGTAATCCTATTAGACAACCTGTTTGTAATCTCCACACGGATGAAAGTCGGTTCAACTTAAAACCATGCGCGCTAAGGTCTCTTTAACACTCTACTTCTTAGCCACGGGACTCATCACGGCGTCAGCTAGCATCAACTGAGACTGCGAGCTAGCTTGCTCCGTTAGCCGCATTAGCCGGAATTGTGCCGCTGCTATCGTTTCTGTCCTCCGCCTCCTTTATATTGTTTGGTAACAGATTTTTCATCACAAGTCGGTCTTTTTCCAATGTTCGCAAGGAAATGTACACGCATCTGGACCCCTCCTCTTACGTGAGCTGAACGTTACTGCGTGTTCTCTTTCGGTTTTAAAGGCGCTGCGTGTTAAAGGCCTTGCTACCGTCTGTTAGCCAATGTAAGTCTGTCTGTTGGAGCAGGTGGGAGGGAACAGCTGCAGTTTAACGTGCTACTAACAAGGAAATGTTCCCGTCTGGGTTGTGTAACTTCGAGGGGCAGTAGGGAACCCATGGCCCGTAACAAGTTTCAAATTTAATACATTTTAACAGTTAATATTTACTTTTTCTTCTTTAAACGCCAAATCTTTACATTTTTTTTACAGAGGCGTAAAACAAATGTAGACTTTAAATATTTGTTTCATTTAAAGTCTAAATTTAAATAAAACAAATATTTCATAGCAAGTACTACGTCAACGGCAAACTTATCAGGACAATTATAGTGATTTTTTTTGTTTGTTTTTGTTTAGTTTTTCTGTGATGCCAAGTACAAGTCTTGTCTAAAACATTTTCTTTAATGCAAAGTTTTAATTCACTATACTGCTGAATACATATCGTCTTCAGTGAATCGATATCGCAACAAAAAAATCTAAATTTTATACAATCTTACTACTTTTTTTTTTAAAACAAAATAGCAACACATTTTGGCCTATTACTAAAGTGTTGAATTAGTTAACCTGCTTTACCACGTACAGTGATTTTCATATATGGCTTAAATAATGTTAGTGAAGCACTTATCTATGGAGGACCAAAACTGACATAATAAGAAATAAAAGCATAAATATACATTTAATCTTTCCTTGTCCTTACGCTTGAGTTTCCGTCAAGAAATGTATGCATTTTCTTTTTTATTTCCCCTAAACATGCATTTTTCTCAGAAAAAGTAGATACTTTTGTTTTGTCTTTTCCTTATACAAGCCCTCCTTCTTTTGTCATTGCCCCCTCTCCTTTTTCTGTGTGTCCTTTTTCTGCTTCTCCATGTGCATCTTTATGTTAATGAGGATAGCTGCCATCTACGTCCAGCTCCTCTACTACTGGCCAATATAGCTTTGGAACCAGCATTACTGTGTAAAATGTTGTGGGGCATTTACGTCTCGCGCAGTTGCTCGGTGCCATCTTTACAGGCCACAGACCAAAACAAACTTTATCCCGGTGTTTTTATTGTTACCGACGGCTTGATATTGATATTCCAATATCAAGGTTGCTCTTATTTATGCTGTTCTCAAGCTCCCTTTGAAGGTTTGTAAAGCTGTAACTTTTTAAAAAGTTACAGCTTTACCAGGATAAAGTTGTACTTTATACCTGTAGAAGGCCAAAGCTTAATCCATTCATTCATTTTCTTACATGTTTATCCCTAGTGGGTCGTGAACTGTGCTGGTGCCTACAATGCCTAATCCTGCCCACTGATTTCCTTAGTAAGAGACCAGAAAATGTCAGGAGAGCTGCTATGTCTTTTCCAAATTTCTATCTTCAATACAGACACACCATATATGTCTTTAGTAGGGGTGGTTGTTAAAGTTTTATCATAATAGTTTGTGGCATTATTATGATAACAATAAAAATGACATTAAGAACTTTTTATTACGATGTTTCAGGTAAATGTGTGGCTGTGACTGCATGGCACAGCAATCATAGCAGCACAAACACAAATACTTCTCCTGAAAACATTCCCACTAGTAATCAGTTTCTTTAGGAAAAGTGTGATTTGTTTTACTAAACCGCACACAGTAACTGCATCTAATCATATTTTCAGATTTATTTGAATGAACAGTGTAAAAAAAAAACTGGTAATCCAAACAGTATTGATGACCTTTGGAGAGCAGGTGGTTAAACAACATTAAGTGAAATTCATCATGACAACAATAAATTGTAATTATTATAAGAAATTAATCCTAATAAATGCCCACCGCTAGCTGCTAGCGCCTGCTGGTAGTTCCAATCCAAAGGAAGTTGTATCAGACTTCTTCCTTCTGTTTCTGACGTCCTTTTTCTCCCAAAACAGCTGTAAGCTTAGATGTACATCTTTATCTTTTTCACAGAAAATTAAGTCCTATTATTGGCCTAATGTCGAATTGTTTTGTTATTGATACCTTTGTTCTTGCTGTTGCTTCTATCCAAATACTACAGATTAAAGTTGCATTCTTGTCTTGTCTGCAACTTTTAAAGTTGTATGATTCTGTTTCTGTCTCCATGCAGCTATGAACAATGACCATAGTTGACAGATTGTCAGAAAAATCTGACCACGAGTCAGTTGGATTTAACCGATCCTTCACCAGTGGAGACGTGGGGATGGACGGCAGTTGTTCCAGCAGCTGGGCAGTGGGTCCCAGCATGGCCGGCGACTCTCCCAGGCTCAAGCCTTCAGGAGGCTGCCTGGGTCCAACCCCTGGTGCTGCCATCTATAACGGCACACCCGCCTCTGTGGACCGCCCCAAGGACCAAGGTACGAGGAAACTCCTGAACCTGAACGAGTGACACACACCTCTGTCAGAACAAACACTGAGTTACATGATGCATGTGATCAAACAGCACTAATACACACCAAACCAGCTTTAGCTAATAGTTTGTTTTCCTTGTCTAGTGAAAAATGATTATTTACAGTGTTGACTGTAAATCACAGCTGATGCACTACAGACATGTATATGCTGGTATTTCTACAAAACAAAGTAAAATTGATTGTATTATGACTTGTGAATAATTAAAAAGCTGCACTCTGCTCATGGTTTTCTAATGTGTGACACGTTGCTTCATGTGGGTGTTTTGTTCTCCTTCAGCTCTTTCATTCATCCAGTTACATAACAGCTAGTTTAAAAACAGGAGCACAATCAATCAACTTAAGCCTGTGTTGCAGTCGCTGGGTTGAGCTAAAATTAGAAACAAAAGAAACTTTCTGCACTGATTGTGATTGTAGCTCTTGTCATGTTTGTCCAGTGATGAGCAGTGAAGATGGCATCGAGCTGCCTCAGAAGATCCTGTTTCCTCCAGAGCGGCTCAGCCTGAAGTGGATCCAGGTTCACCGCATTGGTGCCGGCCTGCAGAACATGGGGAACACATGTTTCCTCAACTCAGCCCTGCAGTGCCTCACCTACACTCCACCGTTAGCCAACTTCATGCTGTCAAGGGAGCACTCCAAAACCTGTAGGATCAGTCTTTTGGTGTTTTTATTGCAACAGATTGACCTAAAAACAATCAAGTTATCTTAGTTTCCTTGACGTTTTTTAATGTAGTCTTATGTATTACCGTAATCTTTCTCTTTTAGGTCATGAGCCTGGATTCTGCATGATGTGCACCATGCAAAACCACATCATTCAGGTTTTTGCTAACTCTGGGAATGTCATTAAGCCCATCGGTGTCCTCAATGAGCTTAAAAGTAAGTAGGTGGTGTTGGTGCTAAAGCTACTGTCACCTCTTTTCATTTATGGAGGGAAATCTTCTGATTGTGATAGAATGGGCGGACAGAAAAAAACATTTTTTTAATATTTTCAAGCCAGGTTTATTTGTGTAGCACATTTCAGTAAGATGCTACACCAATAAAAAGTGCTTCATACGATAAAAACATAATACAGTAACCAATTACTACAAGCAACAATGGAACAGTCCTGTGTTTAATCATAGCCAGATATTTCCTTACATTTTGATGATTTTGTTATGAATGTACTCTTTCCTCCTTCAAAAGGAATTGCAAAGCACTTCCGCTATGGAAGCCAGGAGGATGCTCATGAGTTCCTGCGGTACACAGTGGATGCTATGCAAAAGTCCTGCTTACCTGGAACCAAGTGAGTGTGATTACAGCATTTTTTAAAGGTGGTATTTTTACCCTACAGAGGACCACAGAGTTCTGTTTAATTAAGGACTTCTATCAAGTCTGTGTTTTTAGCCAAAGACACCATTCATAAATTTTCTTTTACTACGAATGGAAAAATCTTAAATGTAATTAGAATTGCAGTTGAGGTACTGAGTTCAGATGGACACTTGTACATTTTGCAGTCAAAATTCATCTGCTCCTCAGACTTGACTGATTTATAAAAAGCAAAATAACTAGAGGTGCACTAATACTTGCATGTAAAAACTGATCTTATCTACATTTAAGTAGCCACAAAGCTGCTGCATTTGGGCAATTTCTCTTTGAACTACAAGAAAACTTTAAACTTAGGACACTTTATTAGTGGTTTAAATTATTTTGTTAGGTATCAAAAAACCACAAACCTTTTGATTTTGTGAAAATAAATACTTCTGTGCTCTTTAGTTTTGGTAATCAAATCTCTGTCTGCCAGACATTCAGGAGATGTGCCGCTGTACTTATGTAGCTGCATGCAAGTACATTCATGATTCATTTATGAAATTACTTCTCCCATTTTCCTGTGTGGCAGATTGGACAGGCAAACGCAGGCCACCACTTTCATCCATCAAGTGTTTGGAGGGTACCTCAGGTCCAGAGGTGAGATATTAATAACTGATTTGTTGTCCTGTTTTTTTTTTTTTATCTTTGTTTTTGGCAGAAAAATTGTTGAATCTTGTTATTTGGTTAACTTTCTAATGTTTCTTTTTCAGTGAAATGTCTGAACTGCAAATCAGTTTCTGATACATTTGATCCTTTTCTGGATATCACTCTGGAAATTAAGGTAGTCTGACCACATCTGTTGTCACCATTGACAAACAAAGAACTAATTGTTTCTTAATACTGGACCTATAAAATGTTTGTTTTTGTTTTCCTCCATGTAGACGGCACCCAGTGTCTCCAAAGCTCTGGAGCAATTTGTGAAACCAGAACAGCTGGATGGAGAAAACGCCTACAAGTGCACCAAGTAACTCTTGAAGCCTCCAGGCACAGACCTTCATTTTTTATGTTTCTGTTTATGCATAAATATGTTACTTAAAACAAATTTCTTTTTTTTTTTTTTCAGGTGCAAAAAAATGGTTACAGCCTCAAAGAGATTCACAATCCACCGCAGTCCTAATGTGCTCACCCTCTCACTAAAACGATTTGCAAACTTCACTGGAGGAAAAATCACAAAGGTACAGAGCTTCCTGCATATTACATCACATACTGCACCGGCCCTTTAAGACCTTCATGTCAGAATAGCAATAGAAAGTATCGGCAGCACAAAAAATAGAGTGCAATAATGAGTCCCTCAAAAAATTCTCATGTTTTTCAAATAAAAGTGATAATGAGGATTATAAAAACAAATCAATTGTAAATAAATAAATGTAAATATAAGCATACCTGTCCCTTGTGAACTCTCACGGACCAGTGCTCTGTCAAAATACCTGCTGGATTCTATTGCTGTTAGTTACAATATGCATCATTTTCAATAATGATGTTCCCAATTAGCGAAACGAAGCAAAGTCATCAGTTTATTTTTTTTTTTTTTTGTCTTTACTAGGATGTTAAATATCCAGAGTACCTGGAGCTGCGGCCCTTCATGTCCCAGTCTCAAGGAGAGCCCCAGATCTACGGCCTGTACGCTGTGCTGGTCCACTCCGGCTTCAGCTGCCACGCTGGCCATTACTTCTGCTACATTAAGGTGAATCATCTCTCAGAACGCTGCTTTGGCCTTATACACACATCCACATACAAAGAGATGGAACATAAAATGCATCAACCTGAAAATGCATAATTCAGCTTTGTTTTGTGTGTGCTGAATGTTTAGCTGCTTTCGTTACGTTTTAACGTTTCATTTTGTTTTCTGAAACGGAATCAAAAGTGTTCCTCTGTGTTTTGTGACAGGCCAGCAACGGTCAGTGGTACCAGATGAACGACTCGTCTGTCTCTGTGAGCGACATCCGCTCAGTCCTCAACCAACAGGCCTACGTCCTTTTCTACATTAAGTGAGTAAACCATGACTCAGCAAGGGCTCAACATTACAAACAAGAAATGGACAGAACAGATTATTAATTGTAGGTAAAATGAATTGTGATAAAAAAAGACTCCAACCCTCCAATAGGTTAAGAAACTGGGATGGAAATATTAATATTAACAAACGTTAGTGGTGATTTTATATTAAAATATGTTGAAGCAATTTAAAAATGATCAACTGTTGAAGCAGATAAGGTGAGGATGTTTATTCAGAAATGGCAACAATGATGCTTGTGAGATTTGGTTTCAGTTCATCGCTGCTCAAAGTGTTTGCTCTCTAAAGAAGTGATGTATGACCAGCACTTCCTCTTCACATGTAACACAGTTAATCCCCAATTTATCCACATTCCTGGCAGATTTAAATGGAAAGTCGTTTCACTGAATCAATAAGTTTGTAAGTAAGTTAGAAGATGAGGTGAGCAGCCTTCCAAAAGATCATTAAAAAAATGTAAAGTACACAATAATTTGATTGTCAAATATAATGTTGAACTGGAATAGGATAGAACAAAAGAATCAATTTACCTCAAATTTTATAATGCAGACTGTAACCTTAAAAATGATTTGTAGTTATTAACATGATATATTATTTATGAGTTAGTCCTGTCTATTTAAGTGTCAATAAATGTACATATTGACATAATCTACAAAGGATTTACAACAAGACAATAAAATTAGATTTGGGGTTGAGCACATCACTAAATAGGCAGGTTGAGATGCGCATAACGAGTTTTATCATATCTTCTATCAGTGAGATATCATAAGTAACCAAACTGGATATTTGTGTTACATTATCTAAGGATTCTGACATTTTTTACTTTTTTTTTTATTGCTAATGTAATATTAATTATAGTTTAGTTATAAGAGATATTTCAGATGCAACTTTTAAAAAATAAAAAAAAAGATGAATAAAATATTTGCTTGTATTTTGTTGTTGTCAGGTCGTGTAATGTGAAGAAAACCGGGGAATTCAGCAATGTGAGCCATAATCCAGGTATGTCTGGTCAGTCGTCTCCCCGGCCGGTGGTAACCCCTCGCATCCATACCTCCGTTCACCATGGCAACACTGGCTTCATTGGCCCCCAACTACCACCACACATGACCAAGGTAGGGCTAACGAGCTCCCTCTGATGTTTGAGGAATAGTTATTATTAAAGATTCAAGCATGTGATCCTCTGTTGTTCTTTGTTTTTCTTGTACCTCAGAACACTCTGCATGTTAATGGGAATGGATCTCTGAGGGACTATCCCAGCAATTCAAAGGCCAGCAGCAGTGCAGTGGGCAAACCCAGCCACGGCCTGGCTTCTTCCTCAATCTCCCACTCAATCAGCAGACCCACATCCATCCCAGATCAAGAGAAACGACAGAAGCTTTCGTTTTTTATTGGACAAGGCAAACAGAACCGAGCATCTTCCTCATCCGCCTACAGCCACCCATCCTCCGCAAGCAGCTCCTCCTCCAGCTCGTTATCTTCCTCACAGTCTACCTCAGACGTTCACTTTGTTCCGCGTCAGCTAAACCACTTTAACGGCACGCCCAGCAGTAACGGCGACCAACCCGCCGGGGGCAACGGGTCGTCTTTACTGGTGCCGTACAGTCAAGAGTCCTCTGAAGAATCCGACCAGGAGAACAGTACCACTCAGGATGCTGGCTGCAGATCCAAGCCTCAGACTAAAGGAACTAATGGAACTGGAGATGTGTGTGCCTCTTCTTCTAAAAACACAAACGGTGAAATAGATGTCTGGCATAACAGTAGTGAAGTGAATGGGTCAACCTCTGAATTTACGAAAACAAACCAAAATGGACAATTTAACGGGCACCACAAAGTTAACGGACACAACACACATGAGAAGGTAAATTATGCATGTATGATCTGTAAAATATGCAAAGGATCTGTTGCTGTAATGTGATGTCAGTAGTAACGGCATTGTGTGCTCCTCAGGGATCCATCCATAATCAGGACAGTTCAGCTGTGAATGCTGTTGCCAATGGACTTGGCAGTGACCACAATGAACCCAAGTAAGATGAATGTGTCTGATTCATGTTTAAATTTCAATATATAACAACAAAGTCCCTCACATAAGAATTCATGCAAGTATAAACATGTAACAGTTTAGACTTGTAAAAACTGTGACTAATAATAAAGCATATTATTTGTAAATAACTATTTTAGTAATCAGTAATCTATCAGTTATGCTGCAGATTAAGTCTGTAATCAAATGTAAAATTTGATTACATTTGATTAATCAAATGTAATCAAATTTTATTTTGTAAAAGAGAGAATGCTAGTCAGTAGTTTCTGTTTTTAATGAGGAAACATTTTATCTATTTGTTTTTTTAAGCTACAAAAGCAAATGAGAAATAAAACCTTTCACAAGTTGTTGTTTTTTTTTAAATAACTAAGCAAACATAAATGTAGGCATTTAGTAAACAGCCTTTTTTAATATAATTAACTTTGTCTCAAGCTTGAAGTATGGAAAAGTTTTTTTATAAAGATTCGTGATTAGATATTTCTAATATAAAATAAATAACTTTCAGCATTGTTTCAAACAAACATCTGAAAAGTGGGCTGTGAATATTCATTCAGCATTCTTGAGTTGATACTTGGGTAAATGAATTGTGATAAAAATTCAATTGTAGCAAATGGAAGAGCAACCATTTGCTACAATTCCATCTGCATAACTTGCGGGGCATTTCTATACCATCTTTGCACATTTGACAACTTTTTGTTATATTTTTATGACAGTGTAGAATTCAGTTTTAAGACTGAGACTAAAATACAGATGATGGGACTCTCCTTTCTGATCAGGTGACCTCTGACAGAAGACAAACTCACTTTATTTAGACAATATGGGATGGAGTAAATGGGACAAAATACAAACTCAACATGGTTTGTCACATAAACTCATAAAATATATATTAATTTCAATGCTCTTGCAAGGTGCTGCAATTAATATTTGCCTTATTTTTTTCAGCTGATTTTTTTTTTATCCCCTAAATCTTTGCTACCTAAAAAGCACCAATCCGATATGTTAAGTGTAAGTGACAATGTCCCTGATCTATTCAGTCTAGTTCTATGTTTTGTCCCCTGGGCAACATCATGCTTTATTATTTGAAATTTAAATCCAAAAATACATTATTGTTCCCTCATGGAAATTAAAGAACTTCACATTATCCAAAAAAAGAAACTCTTATCCAAAACAAAACAAAAAAAACTGTATCTACCAATACTAAACCCTAGATATCTGTATTGGTAACTGAAGTGAAAAAAGTGCATCGGTACATCCCTACCACAGATACCCTATGAACCAGGAAGCTTATCTCAAACAGTTCTGTTCTTTGTGTTCCCAGCAACGAGCTTGTTGACCCGGCCTCATCGCAGACCTGTTCAGCTCAGAGCGCTCCTCATGCTGCTAATGAAAGAGAGCCCCTCTCTGCTGCTGTTGATGAAAGGGCTAAAACGCTGCCTGAACCTCTTCCTCCTCCTATTCCTCACCACGCCTCATTCTCTGCTGTTAGCTCCTCACCTTCAGCTACTACTTCCAAGACGCACGCTGTCGCGTCCAGAGACCCATCAGCCTTCGCCTCGGAGCCAGTCTGCTGTCAAAGTGCTAATGGGATCTCGACAGCTGCTCAGAACATTAGCAAAACCGAGGAAGAAGTTAAGGATTCCTCACAGACCAACGGTCCATCAGCACGGACGGACGGTGGTACGGAGAACAAGGGGCAGAGCCAGTCCAAGCCCGGTTCTCGAGGCCATGACAGGCAGTCCTCCCATGACAGGGACAGAGACAGATTCTACTCTGACTATAGCAAAGACAGAGACAGACACTACAGGGACAGAAGTCCACCACGAGAAAGTTACAGCGATCGCCATCGGTATAGGCGAGACTACCGGGATCACCATCGCTCCTACAGGGATCGATTTCCTCCCGAACGGAGCTACTGGGACTTCGACCGCCGCAAGGAACGACTCGGCTCGCACTCCTGGGAGCACGATCGCGACCGGCGCTCGTACCATTCCAGCCATTACTACCACAGGTATGATGGGAGCCATGAGAGGAGGGGACACCCACACCCTCAAGAGTCTCACAGCTACTGGCGGTCGCAAAAGGACGGTCGGGAATCCTGGGCAATGAAGGACAAAAGGAATGGGTGGGATAGGGAAGAAAGGAGTTCCTCCCCAGCTGCTACTGCTCTAGAAACAAACAAGTCCAAGGTGTCCCCCCCCTGGGACCGCCTCTGTAATTTTAACTCCACTCTTAAGAGGGAGGAGCCGAGTGACAAGAGGCCAACTACTCATCTGAGAAAGGAGAGAGAGGACAGCTCAGAGGGCCACCGCTCCAAAAAACACAAAAAAAGCAAGAAGAAGAAGAAGTCAAAAGATAAAGACAGGCATCATGAGAGCAGGTAAGACCTGCTCAAATCAAGGTTTGTCCCCGAGTAATATCATGGGGCTGCCTAATGTCAGGACTCACGTGTTTTATATTTGAAATGTTTAGATGATTCAGTGTAGCTGAGTCAATAAGATCGAGGACATGCTAGGTCACTCATGACTTAGCATAAAACTTTTTACCTGCCACTCAGACATTTCACTGGCCACTGTGTTTTTTTTTTTACCTTTCAATTACAAACCCCACCAGTACAAGTAAATGACATAAAATACATGAATTATTCTTAACGCTTAACAGAGGTGCAGTGCAATAAGTTCATTTGAAGTAATTACTAACAGCAAACTTTAGCTGCACATCCCTAACATTCCTGCAGTCATTTTCTATGGTGAACATTTCCACATTTTGGAAAGAACTCCCCAAGATAATATTTACTGAAGATGTGTCTGCTCATTTTTAAACATAAATGGTATCAATAGCTGTTTTCTAACTGTCCTATTTATTGTTCCTTACTTATTACGTTTTCCATTGAAATTCACAATTATTCCTCTCTGAACATGTTCGTTATTAATTCCACGGGCCGTCATCATTCCTGTGTTATCCCCATACCTGTCAGTCTCATTTTCTTCTGAACATGTTTTTTACATTTCCCTGCCCTTTCACGTTAGCTTCTCTCCCTCCCCGCCTTTACGGTAGTAATACCCTCTGTGAGATTACTCCGGTAACCTCACAGAGTAACATATTGGTTATTTTGACACATTTTTGTGACTGGTCTTATGCGCTTTTTGGCTTTAGTTGTCGTAACTTTTTTGACCCGTCCGGTCTTGTATCCGCTCACTTTTCTCGGACTCCGGTTAGCTGAAATGGCGCCATTTATAACGTCGGTGGGGAGGGGCGGGCCAAGGAGAACTGAGAGATTTTATTGGATAAGCCCAATGTCTGTCAATGAAATCAACCAATGGGCTGCCGTGGTCGATACAAATTATATTTGATATATTTTTTTGTTAAATTATGACAGCCTAGGTCCGTCCCATATACAGTCTGTGCTTCAGTCTGTAGTCCAGTCAGCCACCCCTGCCCTGGGCCTGGACAGAAGTTCAAACTGAATGCAGCTTTTTTTTTTTTTTCCTGTTCATTTTGTTAACCTGTCACGGTTGCGGGTGCGTTGCTCCAATTTACACGCCACTTCATACTTTTACCCGCATTTGGCCAGTGGCGAGTGCTAATTTCCACCCGTTTTTGGGAGAGTGTCATACAAAATGACTGACTCCTGGATTGTCAAATGGATTATTCAGTTTATTTCTGTTTTTCTCTGTCTCTACTTGAAGCTCTGACCCGGATTCAGACAGAGCCACCGAGAGCAGGAAGAAGAAAAAGAAGAAGAGGCGGCACAGGGACAGCGACTCCGATTCCGGACGGGGCCACATCAACAGAAGCAGCAAAGAAAGAGAGAGCCGGAAGCGCCATCACTCTGACACCAAGGACTCGAGGTACGACAAAGACGTTTTACCGGAGAAACGTCAGCGCACAGACTGCAGCGATGGCAGCAGGGACCAGCCACTCCCGCCTCACCACAACGCCCTCTCAAACCATTCAGCTCACCAACATCTCAACGGACACACAGGTACTGCCACATTCACAGCTGCTCACTGAAGTTAAACATGTTGCGTGTCACAATTAGACTTGAGAGGTTGTCCTGTTTCTCAGGAAACGGTCGAACCAATGGTGACTTCCACAGATGCTCCAGTGGCCTCAAGCAGTGACTGTGAGTATCAACCCGCTGTACAGATTCCACCTGGAGCTCAGCTCAGACGCTCAAAGTAACAACACCGTGTCTGTTTCTCCTTACAGACCCCTCACCCACCTGCAACATTTGACAACAGCAGAGGAATGATATCACAAAACTATTTGAAGTGGTGCTTCTTCACTGGGAATAAATCAGTTGGGTTTTTTTTTAACAATACTATTGTTTTAAATGTGCAAAAGTACAAATTTTAACAGCGTTCCTTTATCTACCATTATTCTCCTACGGTTAAAACAAAAAACAAAAAAAACACAAAATCACCTGTTAAACATTTAGGACTAAAAGATGATAATATATAGTTATTTGAGTACAACCCAAGCCTGGAGCTTAAACATCTCAGTTGCTGCTCAGCGGAACTCAGGACTCAAACCCTTTGGAACAGAAATCACTTATCCACATGCTTCAAGTAAGAATGAAACAAAAGGGAGAATGTGTTGTGTAAAAAGACTGAGTCTCTTCATGTTTAGATGTTGAAGATGTCACCATATCTGCACAGCTGCAATGTTTTTACTTCTCACCTGTTGTTTTGTTGTCGAATCCACGCTGTGGTCAAACTACCAGAGGGGGGGCATGTTTCTGAATGAGGCGGATGAATGCAGTGGTGTGAACATGGGTTTGTTGAGCGATACCTCCATGTTAACCCTGGACAGACTTGAGGACATTTATTTGCTTTATTTCTTGGGGGGTTTTTTTTTGTTTTTTTTCGCAACGATGTCCATCTCCCCTCTTGACGCCTAAGATTCCCTTTTTAAACCATTTGAGTTTTCTCTCTTTCTAACTTGCATTTCTTTCTCCTGTTTTCTTTTAAAGTGTTCAGAAAGAAGAGCGTTTTTTGTTTGTTTGTTTTTGTTTTTTCTTTCACGACTGTGGACCATTTGTGTTTAGTTTTAAAAAAAGATAAAAATACAGTTTGTGTCTTCTAGCATCATGAAATATACTGTGAAGTTGAGTTTGAACTGTACTATCAGTTATTTTTATAAGTAAAAAGCCTGTATCAGGATCCTCTTGCTTTGTCTGTAGAAGGATTTGTGTTGATTTTTGACCATATTCTCTAGACACAAGTCATTAGCGGATATGGTTAGATTTTGGGGGTGGGATTGTGAGGGCAGGGTATGGGAAGGGTATTTCTTTCTTTGTTTTTCAACTTTAGGAAGAAGTTGAGGAAACTGCTGTTATACCTTTTTATTTTAGCATGTCTGAATTTATACATTGTGTAAGGTAAAAGCCTTAAATACATTTGTTAATGTCAGAAATTGTAATTTCTGTCTTTGGACTTTGTTTACAAGCTGTGTTGAATGACAAACGTTGATTGATATGTTGGATTTATTTACCTTTTGTATTATAGAGAATTGATTGATTGTACTGAAGCCTTCTTGTTGAACAAACATATTTTCTCGTTCCATTTAAATGTAGACGGTAAACTTCCCACACGTCCTCTATATTCAGGTTTGGTCAAATAACACACAAGCTGTTTATCTCCCCTTGGTCAGTATTATAGCTTGAGTCACACATGTATTATTTCCATATATGAAACAACCAAAGACTGGTTATGTTTGGTGAGTCAAACTTTTTCACTGAATTCACATGCACACAAAAGTTGTATGAGCATGTCCATTTTTTTTATTAAATTGTAGATCAATTTCCCAACAAACCTATAACCAAGTTAAATGTAACTTCTGCACCAGTTCTTGGCAAATTTTTTTCTTTTTTTTTTTTGTCTCTGCTCAGTAAAAACGGTGTAATGAGGCTTATGCTCTACTAAGAGCACCATGCAGTCCCTTTATTATAACACATTAAGCTAAAATATCAAACGGGTAATGGCTAAAGCCATGATTAATACTACATGACCATAATGATAACAAAACTGTACATTATATTGCATACACACTAAATGTAAGTGGAGGGAGGGGCTGCCTCTTTTGTGAAACAAAAAGACAATAAATAAAACAAATGAACTTCGATTGCAAATATGGATTCAATACAAAGTAACTATTTAAAAAAAAACTCACTGCAGTTTATATGCCTTCAAGTGATATCTAAACACTTTACAGGACATTGTTTTTTTTAATCAAACCCCTGTCCGTCCAAGTGGAGTTGCAGTCTGTTCAGTCCAGCTGCAGTGGAATCCAGTCAAATTCGGTTCACGATAAACCTCCAGTGAAAGAGGAAACCCAGCTCACTGCATTGAGGTGTTAGGAGGAAAGTGGTAGACCAGCAGTTCCCTCTATAGAGATGAAACGGCGGAGAATAGTTGATGGCAGCAAAAAGGCATAAATGCAGAATAGTGGTGGCCTGAACCTGTAGCAACAACCGTTAAGGCTCGTTCAAGATACCTGGAGCCACACCGAGCGCGAGCTGCGTCCTAAAACCTTTCCCAGTGTCAAAAGTAGACGGGGGCTTACCTCATGGACAGGAAGTGGAAAAACCCATTCTACTTTTTTAAAACCATAAACCTTCATCCTAAGAAGGTTTATGCTCCGTTAGGATCATATGAAACATTCAGTTTTTTAATATAAGAGTTTAGGGACTTTTTTTTTTTTTAGATTATGAAATTTATCAGTGCAGAAGACAAAATGATCCAATTAGAGATATAAGCCATAGAGCCATAAGCCATTTGTCAAGAATATGGAATGTCTTTTGAAATTGGTGGATAAAAAGCCGTCAACGATACCACAAATATTATCTAGAGCAAGTGTTTTGACTAGACTATTCATGCCTCTACTCTTATTCTGATCACTCTGCCACATTTGTATTGATAAATGTTCATGTTCATTCTGAAACCAGAGAGAAAAACCACCAGAACGGGCCTCTGCAGCTGCAATGTTTCAGGTGGAACCAGAAGGGTTTTCCTGGTCTGTCCCCGTCTGCCGAGCCGAGTGACGGAGCAGTGGAAGCTGCGTCATCAGTGAAGCGGTTTTATCAGGAAGCTGAAACTCCGGACCCAGAGAGGGAGTCTCTCTGCGACTCTAAGCCTGGAGGCTGTGATGGTGAAGCTGCATCTGAAACGTTCAAATCCTCATCATGTTTTTCTTTCCCCATTTAGAGCAAATGAATAAATATTTACATGTAAATGTCACATTTTAGTCTTTGGCTAATTAATTGTTAGTTGTCCAAAGATAGGTTATGTGGGATGAGGCTCAGGTGAATCAGGTCTAAACACATCAGTTATTTCTCAGACTGGGATGTCGGAGCTTCAAACCTCAATAAATACCATCTATAGTGAACTTAAACATTCACACCTTACTGTTATGAAGCAGAACATGTTTGAACTTTACTAAGTTTTATGCAATCCTGACAGTATGGCACCACTATATAATATAAAAGGTAAATGTTTGAGGGGTTAATTTAACACTGCTGTGAAAATGAATCAGAAATATTTTGATGGAAGATCAAATCTGCAATAATTTGCTCTTCTGATCTGCAGCAGTGCTCCTCTGAGGTCAGCTGGGTGTTGGTGTTGTGGTGGCATTGAGGAGAGGACAGATAGGAAGGAGTTCTGAGTAAATAACATGTTTGTCATTTTTGCCAGTTATGGGATTGCAGTCAGCTTCCTGGTAAAGCTAGCATTTCTCGAGAGCAGTTTTGTCAGAAATCTGCAAACATCTGGACATGGTGGTCAGTGGAGTTGACTCTTCCAAGAACACAACGATGACAAAAACAAAGCGGATGTACAGAATATTTTCCTGACGGATTCAAAACTGGATGACTGAAGGAAAGTTTTTAAAATATAATTTGATGGAAAGGAAGCCTTTTATCTGTGAGCAGACAAAAAAAAAAAAAAAAAGATTTTAATAGATTTTCTTTGTTTATGTAATTATTTTTTTTCTCTCAGAATAAACTCTCAGAGGAGTAAGTGTGACTTTGGTTATGTATCAGGCTGCGGGAGAAAACTACAGATGATCTTTCTCCACTGGTGTCCAAAGTGTCCACTTTGTCCATTCTCAGGTTTATAATTTGGCTTTGGTTGTATAAGATGAAGAATAAATCAACCTATCTGCTGCCTGAGAAATCCTGACTTTCTGCCAATGTGCAGGAGATGCAGCATCCTGGACCTGTTCTCACCACACCTCCATCCTTCCTCTGTCCTTTAAGGGACGCAGTTCCCAACTTAAAGGACTTAGAGGTAGATATGGTGGATAGTGATATTATGTTTAATTAAAACATGTATAGAGACGGACAATATGGCTGAAAAGGACAGGACAGGCCATAAGCATTTCATATCAGTCGGTATCAATAATTATTTATTAGTATTTTGTTTTAAATATTTGACATGTGACCTTTCTTGTTTTATTCACAGTTTCCCGTTGAGCTGTTGCTGCTATTCTTGGAAAATTGAGCAGTAGAAAATGATCCATTTTAGAATGACGTGCTCGTTTTCATTATTTACCGGAAGCGAAAATAGGCACAAGTACATTTTTTGTTGCCAGATGGGATTTTGTTTTTCTCACTCAATATATAATCATTGTTTTTTTTTTGTTTGTTTGTTTGTTTGTTTTTAGTTGTGTTTTGCGAGGAATATATCCCAACAACCACATATTAAAGAATATCAGATATTGGATGGAGAAAAAAAATTTGATATTTTCTGCTGTGACTTCTCCAGAAGGAGCTACAGCGCCCCCTAGCGCCTCTGGTCAACACGACCGAGTGGATCTGGAGCTGAAGGGAGGAGGAGGCGGAGGTGGAGAGGTTCACCTGGAGAAATGACAGGTAATCTGAATCACCCGCTACTTCTTCTCAGCCTCTGATTGGTCAATTCTTCTCAGCTCTCGGCTGTCTGGAGGGAGGGTTTAAACCAGACTATGGGTGGTGTCAGCGTGCTACTTTAAATAAACTCTCCGTGGCTTCTGACGAGCAGAAGGAGCTTCGTCCTTCACCAGTTCCTCTCTTCCCGCCTGGCCGCCATGGCTCCTGGCGTCCACAGGTTGGTAAAACCAGCCTGGCTGCCGCCGCTGACCGTCTTGTTGCTACTATGCGAAGCTCTGTCCGTCCGCTGGACGCCCGGGGACTATGCGGACACAGCCTCAGATGCCTTGAGGTTCCTGAGTGACTACAACAGCACCGCAGAGGAGGTCTTTTCTACAGCCAGTCCGCCAGCTGGAACTACAGCACCAACCTGACGGAATTCAACTCCAGGCTGCAGGTCGAACTGGGTGGTTTTATTTTTGTTTTGTTTAGTCTTTTTAGGTAAAAGCCACCAAACCAATATGTCCCATTAATTATGGGGAAATGAAACATAAAATATTGACTTGAGACACTTTCTGATATTTTTCTAACCTATAGAATTCACTACTCTACACTCCTTATTTATTAAAAGAAAAGGTAACAATTTGCACTTAAATTAAATTTAACACTGACATTTAAAGGCAATGCAGGTTGCATTGTAATGAACAATCCTGTAGTTTGGTGGATTTTTTTTTAATTTTTATGTCCTTAATTGGTTGTGTTGTTGGGTTTTGACCCTCGGGTGTTTTTCACACTCGGAGCGCAGAAGTTAAACAACGAAATAAAGTCAACAACTTTGAAACGGCAAAGGACATTAGATGAAATCTCCCTAACAGTTCTGGGTATGTTTCGATACGAATTGTCTTTAAAATTGAGTAATTATGACTTTTCGTTTATCTGCTTAATAATTAATAAAGATTAACTCACTGGCCTCTGGAAAAATTTCACAGAAATGCGTTTTCAGACAAAAATTCAAACCGACCTTTAATGAACCACAAGCCCAACAAATGGAGGTACAAAATGATCGTAGATGCTCAGATTCAAGTTGTTTGAACCGGTTGTTTAGTTTGGGAGCTGGGTGGTAGGAGAAGTTGTAAACAGGTGTGTGTTTTTGTGTGTGAAATTCATCTTTGAACCATCATCTCTTGAAGTTCCAGCTCAGTCACCAATGCAGTGGACTGCAGCCCGACGTATTTAAAAAGCTCTGATGGCGCAGCTCAAACTTTGGTGTTCATGTTAAATATTTGTTTAGAGTTTGACTGCCTTTCATTCAACCGCCCCATCTATCATCACTGACTTGTGGTGCCTCTTGTTTTTAGGTAGCTGCAAGCCTTGTGTACCAAAATTTCTCAGAAGCCTGGGGAGTGAAGGCCAAGCAGATCTTCTCTAAGGAAGTCCTTGGATCTCTTTCTGAGAAGGACAGAAGGCTAATTGCTAATGTCAAGTTTCTTAGTAGTGCCAACCTTCCACAGGCTGAGCGAGAGGAGGTACAGGAGCCCTTATGCACTGTAACTACACTCTTCTGACCTATTAATGCCCATAAACTTGCTTCTCTTTGCAGTATAACACCATCCTGAACACCATGGAGAATATTTATTCAACAAGTAAAGTGCACCCTCTGCCAAATGTTACCTGGAACCTAGAGCCTGGTAAACATATATTTACAAGTGTCTTTAGTTGGCAATGTCAATAAACTTCAATTTTATTGTACCATGTTTTTGAGCTGGAAGTGGTGAACAATTCATTATTATTATTTTATATAATTAAAAACACAAGTGCCTTGGCGTCAGATAATTACTAGAGGAGAAATGTTGACACAATGGTTTTAAAGCCACAATCACTGGACCTTCTGTTTTGTCGGCTAAATGAACTTAATGCGTTTGGAAGGGAAAACGTCCATGGACAAGACGAAGGAAAACTGCTTCAGAGAATTACTCAGAAACTAAACTGAGATCCTTTTTGTCAATGATACATTTGTTTGTTTGTTTAGTCACTTTTGCAAGTCTAGGAGAAATCCAGTGTAACTTAAGATGTCATGTATCAACTTTCACATCAGTCTTAACCTGGTTGTTTGAAATTATATTTGGAGTTCTGATAACATGGCCCTGACATAACAGGACCAAATTTTTTGTTGCTAGGACTTTTATCCCCTTGATGAGCAGGAAGCTATACGATAAAGCTTCATAATTAAAATAAACTTTGGACTGTTACCTGACTTATTCCAGTATTGCAGAAACGTGTTGGCTTTTCTGTATAATGGGTAACTGTCATTTATCCCAGAGCTCACGGAAATTTTGGCCAAGTCCAGAAGCTATAAGAAACTACTCTTTGCTTGGGAGAGCTGGCACAATGTATCAGGTGTGCCTGTTAAGAGGTACTATTCCAGGCTTGTGGAGCTCAGCAACAAAGCCTCTCGGGGTGATGGTAAGAAATATGGGCTTGAAATGAAATGGCAAAAATCCAGACAGGGTCTTAAAAAAAAAAATCATTTTCAGGCTTTAATGACACTGGAGCTTCTTGGCGCTCTTTGTATGAGACGGAAACCTTTCAGGAGGATTTAGAAAGGCTCTACAGGACGATTGAACCGCTCTACCTGAACCTGCATGCCTTTGTAAGACGCAAACTCTACAACCTCTATGGACCCAAATACATCAACCTAAAGGGACCCATCCCTGCACACCTACTGGGTAAGATGCATCTATAAAAGACAAGTGAAGCTCCACGCCACGATGGAGACACTAAATGGTCAATGATCCTTCTCTGAAGATATTTCCATCAGTGCCAGTTAGTCTTTCACAGTAACTCAGGATTTCTCCACTACATCTTAATCCTAACAGGAAATATGTGGGCCCAGTCATGGAACAACCTCTATGAGATGATGGTCCCATTTCCTGCCAAGCCTTTCCTAGATGTGACTGATGAGATGGTCAGACAGGTGAGGATGAAGGTCTGAGGTTGGAGAAAACTAGTTCTCGGTCTTTAAAATGTTCATTTACTTTCTGCAGGGCTACAATGCCACACACATGTTCCGTATGGCCGAGGAGTTCTTCACCTCTCTGGGTCTGAAGGAGATGCCTCCAGAGTTCTGGGAAGGGTCGATGCTTGTTAAGCCTGATGACCGCGAGGTCGTGTGCCATGCGTCTGCCTGGGACTTTTATAACCGCAAAGACTTCAGGTGAAATAACTAACCTGTAACATTTTGGTGGCTAACCCACTTGCTCTGCAACCTGGAAAACTACAGCTGCTGGGGGAAGCAACTTCAAATGCAAGTAATCTGGTTGATGTTTCATTCCTGCAGGATTAAGCAGTGCACCACAGTGAGCATGGAAGACCTCTTCACTGTGCACCATGAGATGGGCCACATCCAGTATTACCTGCAGTACAAGGACCAGCCTGTAGGCTTCCGTGATGGAGCCAACCCTGGTTTCCATGAAGCTATCGGTGACCTTATGTCACTTTCAGTTTCAACACCGAAGCACCTTCATGAGATTAACCTGCTGGAGTCTGTGACCTCTGACAATGGTACTGACCAGATATTCTCTCATTAATTCAGATGGACTCTTAAACAGAATAACCATTCTGTATGTAAATATATATATATATATATATATATATATATTTTTTTTTTTTTTTTTTTACCAGAAAGTGACCTGAACTTCCTGTTGAAGACTGCTTTGGAAACTATAGCTTTCCTTCCTTTTGGCTACCTTGTTGACCTCTGGAGATGGGATGTGTTCAGTGGAAACACTCCTCCAGAGAAGTACAACTCTGCTTGGTGGAACCTCAGGTGAGGCCAAATAAAGCTTGCATCTTAGGACTGGTGTTTTTTTTTATTTATAAAATCACTTTCACAGAGAGTCTGAGCCACAACAACCTATGGAAACTTTCTCTGCTGTCACTCTGACTGTGTGGTTCCAGATCTTAGCCTGGCTTGTTGACCCATTTGTGACTTCTAAATTTCTTCGCAGAACAAAATACCAAGGAATTTGCCCTCCTACCAGGCGTACAGAGGAGCACTTTGATGCAGGGGCAAAGTACCATATCCCTGGAAACACACCATACATAAGGTAAAAGATCTTCCACCCATATGATGTTAATTTAAGTAAAATTAAGTAGGTGGTAAAGGATGTATTAATGAGTTCTCTAATAACTCAATTTCCCCCATTACTAGAAATCTGAAACTTTTTTTGTCAAAATTAGGTGGTAGACTTCCACAGAAAACCAAATGGGTTTAGAATTGTGCCTGATTTCATCATTTCCACTTGCATTAATGCAGTATATAAGTGGTGTGGAAATAATAGACCAATAGTGCTGTAGTCTTCAAACGTGGGGAGAAAATCAATTGCAAGAATCCTAGTTCTTTGTTTGTGTGTGACCTTGAAGGCTGCATCATCAGCACACTTGGAGATGTGTTCTACCTCTCCTTCATATGTCGCTGCCTCTCCAAAGACTTGCCAACCTGTGCACTGAAAACAGTTCACTGACTTTTTCCCTTTGTTGGCCTCATCCATCTCATGTTGACTATAGTGAGAGCAGTAAAGAGCCAGGGGGAGGATGTGAGCATCACATAAGTGTGATCGACAGCAATGAGTCCATCCTGGTTTTGGTTTTGGATCAAGCCGTCTATATTTGCAGATGGAAGTAGGAGCACAGGGAGGAAATAAAAGGGCTTGGAGGCTTTTTGTTTTCTGATCTTCTTCTTTCCCCTGCAGGTACTTTGTTAGCTTCATCCTGCGATTTCAGTTTCATGAGAAACTCTGTGAGGTGGCCAATCAGACCGGCCCTCTGCACACATGTGACATCTACCGTTCCACAGAAGCTGGAGCCATCCTGAAGTAGGAATTGATTTTTACTTTTTTTTTTTTTAATTCACAAATGGGTAAATTTGACTTCAGTGTTGCAACGTGTGTTCCTTTTTCCCTAGGAAAGTTCTGGAGGCAGGCTCTTCAAGGCCTTGGCCTGACGTGCTCCAGGAGGCCATAGGCACACGGGAAATAAACGCGACCTCATTACTCAAATACTTTGACCCCATAACAAAATGGCTGGAAGAGCAAACTGCCAATGAGACCCTTGGATGGCCTGATCTCGACTGGGTTCCACCGGTACCTGAGGGCTACCCTGACGATATTGACGCAGAATTACAAACCTCAACTCTGTAGAAAGAATTGAATGAGGTTTTATGTGTCGGATGGGATGATTTCTCATCTCAACCGACTTATTTACCTGGACATTAATGAAGCAGGGAGCGTTGGTGGGTGGGTTGATTTAAAACGTGTCTCTGAAAACCAGACTGCTACATTTTACTGATAGAAAAGGTTGTTGTGATTACAGAGGAGACCTTAACTTTAGAACCAGGATGGTCAGAACAACCATGAAGAGAATCTGCACTTCAGTCAGAGGGGTACGAATCTGGAATAGACAGTAATGCCTTAATATAAGTTTATTTAAGAAAAGGTTCAGACTGATGATTTTCAACAGCTACAGGAATGAAGATTTGAGGTTAAAATTGAATGGGTGTTTCTAACATGGCAAACAGAATTGTATACATGTGTATGATGGTACAGTTTGTGTGGGTGTATGTATCTGCTATGCTGTAAGGGGGAAGTTGTTGGAATACCTCAGCTTTTCCTGGTCCCTCTGTGACTGCTATTGAATTGATATTGTGTGGGGAAAGTCGACTTCAGTAGTTACGATGTCAGAGTGCTGCACAATATGGGAGTGTGAATGTTTATGAGTGTTGGTATGGAGTTGGATGTGAACATCTGTGGAAGTGACTTTTATTTGGCAGACACATTGCTCTGATTACATTTTGGCCACATAAAATGTCACCATCTAAAATGCTGGAAATCCTGCTGAACTTGAATTCTGGAGTTCAGCAGAAGAAGAGTCGGTTGTCTCTTCTTCAATGCTGAGAACATGCAATTAATTAAATTTCTGCCAAAAGAAATAACATTCAGTGTGTGTTTGTTTTCCTACCAAATATAGGCATCTGAACTATTTATTTCCCTCTTTATTATAAATGATACATGCTTATTCATCTAAAACCGATGCATTGTAATAAGGTCTAAGTGTGGCTCCATTATGATATAACATCTAGAGTTTCCAACGCCTGATTGGCTGATAGATGAGAACTAACGACATGCTGAATTATAAATATATCTCATGTAACTGTTGCTTCCATTATTTTTAATGACTTCCTGCATAAACATGTATATTATTCATGTGTGGTTTTTAATTTAATTTTTTATTTGATGGAAATTGTAATTGCAAAATTGTATTTTTCGACATTAGCAGAATATGGACAAAGATTTGTCTTGGGTATATAGTGGAAATGCAGCTAATGACTCCAACAGCTCCACTCTGGTGGTGTCTTTAACAGCCTGTCAGTCACTTAGAACTACAAGACTAACGGAGGGACTGGGTGCTCATTTTATGCCTCCGGCTCATGTGTTCCCAAGTGCGAATTCATTTAATATTTGGCAAAACAATTTCCATGACGGAAGGAGTTGGTGCACACACTGCGGGTTCCGTCTTCAAAGGCAACTATTAAGCAACATAGCGCTGCATTATTCAGGCTTAAATCATTTTGAAGTCCCATTAGCCAAACAGGTGTGTCTTTATTGCAGAATGTGGTGTTGCAGTAGTTTAAAGCCGCAGCATGAAAATGCATGCGACTTAAATGTCTTTTTTCTAAGACCACGATTTAAAAGGCATGACTAAAACGCTTTCTAGGTTTAAAAGCTGTTGCATGTGGGTGAATTTTTTACAGGTAAACCTGAAGTACACTGTGTTTCTTTGAATTTCTTGGTAAAAGTAAATATATTCAACCATTCATCCATCACATGAGTAAACATGTTTTGCATCTCAGAGAGAAAAACCAGTTGTGGTAACCTAGCTGGTGATTGTCCCTGACTTGGGGCAGGACGGTGGCAGCAGCGCTGGTTGGAGGAACATGCAGCTGGAGCAGCAAGGCTGCCAGCGCGAAACTGTCTTCTGTCACAGGACCGTGGAGAGAGAGCCATCAGAGACATCTCTCTTTAGGGAATCTATGATTTCCCTAAAGTCATAAATTCTGCAGAATTTTGAATAAGCCAGGTCAAGACAGAATGCAGTCACCGAGTACCAGATGGTAGAATATTTACTTTGGATTCAAGGTTCCTTAAGGATGAGATTCGCCTGGTCTCTGCCAACAAAGATGGGGGTTCACATGCTTGTCTGTGCCTCACCATTGCAGTTCCCTGCATTATAGAGTCAGGAATCGTTGCTGCGTTCCAGCTGTAATGAAAAATGGGAAATTCTCACTTCGAGGTCGGAGAAAAAAAAAACAATCAAAAGGCCCTCCAAAGTCTGGAAGCATGGGAGCAACTCCCAGTACCCCATGACGATTTGTGAGGCTCACTTTGTGTTTCAAAATGGCCGCTCCTCGCGTCAACATTTAGTACGATGTTGTGAAATCGTTTATTTTACAAGACACCTTTGTGAGGGTGTGTTTAAAATCAATATTGCATGTGGAACTGCAATGTGAAACTGCATTTGAAACTGAACAAATTAAAAGTGGTGTTTGCTTATGGAAAGTAAACATTAAAATGTTTGTAAGAGTTACTACAAACAATGTCTGTGGGTGTAACCAAGTTACAATTCTGACCTCTTAATTAGAACACTCTTACCCGGGTGACGTCAAACCCACTTCTGTGTTCCCACGTCCCAGTTAACAGGAATGCAACACCAGCAGCCAGGCCCAGTGTTAGGTGCTTCCTTTTCCTTCTGGAAGCTGAAAATGGATTAATGCTATTACTGCATTCTGGGATTAGCAGTTGTCACACTCTTCGTTTCCTGTATGTAGTTCAGTCCTTCATGGCTGGGTCCCAACAGAAACACGTTTAACGACATATGAAATGAGAAACAGGATGCAAGTAGAGGACCAGAAGAGCTAATGAGGAATTTGTGGTTACATTTCATGGGACACGAGTGAGCAATGTTCTGATCTGAGGAGCTGCTTTTATCAGAAAAAATTTACAATACATGTGTAAGAATAGAAGTGTCTATTTAATTTAGCAAATTTGTCATCGAAGTAAAGCATTTTAGTCCTTCTCAGGCTACTAGAAATAAGAAATATCCAAATAAAGAGAGTGTACAGTTTGTTCACAGTGCTATACTTTTTCAAATTTTGTTATGTTATTTTTAATTAATAGCTCTTCAAAACTCCTATTTTGACAACATGGGGTTTTTGTTTTCTTCTTCTGACTGTTTTAAAGATAGATAAATGTGATTTGGTTTCTTCATCATCATCATCTTGATCATCATAGTATAATATAGTGAATTGTGAACTTCCGGCTGTCGCCTGAAGGGGGCGGTGTTGTATCAGAAATCGCTGGCTGCAGATGACTGGAGTGGAAAATACGTTTGATTCAGGCGGTAAAGAAAGTGAAGACCCATTTCATTCTTTTTTTTTTAACTTCATAAAATTAATTATTACCTTATTGACACGCTGGTGAATTTGCGCTATGTTTACAAACAGAAACCTAATTGCTAAAATACAAAAAAAAAAAAAAGATTTACCACTTCGTTACACAAGGAGGCGCTGTGCACCGTGTTATTAACAGACGCACGAGAGAAATAAAGACGGAAGAGCTGTTTAAATAAAACTAACTGAATATTTGTTTTATTTTAATGTGCTAGAGGAATATATCCTTTACTTCTGATCACTGAGCGCCTATTAATTTAAAATAACATGACAACTTGTAGCTGTGCTGTTTTGCATTTTAACAAACAAGATGAGCAGAGAGAGGAATTCACCCTCAGGACACATCAGTTCATCAGTTGAAGTTTTTTTTTTTTTTAACCTTCTTCTTGTTCTTCTCCTTCTCTGTCTTCCATTGCATTTCACGCGAACTTCCCCGTCCTCTGCTGCCTTTAAATGACAACAGCAGTCAGTGGGGAAGCCGGCTGGCAGTCGTTCAGTGAAGTGCGATCTCAAGGCATTGTTAAGAAAACATTGCATAAAACATTAGGGAGACGGTCTGGCTGCAGGATTAGTCTTTGGAAAACATGCCCGCTGCACCACGTTGCAACATCAGGGGGTGCGGGGAGGTCAGATCGGTGCTGACCTCGTTTTAATGCGTGCAGAGGCCGCGCGGCTCCACAGGTAAATGTTAAGAAAAATGAGTTTATGGGGGCAGCGAGTGCATATGCGCCCCCGGCTGAAGGCTGGGTTCCATCAAGACTTCGCCCGGAGCGCAGAAGGAAGGAGGGGGGAGGAACGAGCAGCCAATAGGAAGGTGGATAGCAGCTCGGCTCTTTATAACTCTGCGCCTCAGAGGCTGAGCGATGCCATTAGAAAGTTTCTGCAGCTGGAAGAGTTTCAGTGGACTATATCCATCGGAGTGCACACACTGCTGTTCCTTACGCGAAACCTCATAGCTAATCAATCCAGCAGGAGGGGGTGGGGGGAGGATTGATTTTCTTCACCTTCTTCTTTTTGTTTTTGTCTTCCTTTTTGTCGATTGAACGATCCGGAGCGCTTCGTTCATCATGAGCGCCGGTCAGAGCTACGAGAAGAAGATCGCGAGTATTCTGACGGATCTCCCCGGATCTATGGGCTGCCACCCGAGCTCCAAGGACTCCCCGACTCTCCCGGAGTCCTCGGTGACGGACATGGGCTACTACAGCGGACAGACGGCGCACGGCCACCACGAGTACTACCAGAGCCAGGCGTACGGACAGCCCATGAACTCTTACCACCACCAGTTCAACCTGAACGGGATGGGAGCGGCGGGCGCGTACGCAACCAAGTCCGAGTATCCCTACACAAACAGCTACAGACAGTACGGACATTACAACAGAGATCACCTGCAGGCCTCGCCGCCCGGATCAGGTAGACGACAAACACAAAACGCCCCGGTGTTTCCCTCCGGTCTGAACTTCAAATGATCTTTTTTTTAGTCCAAATGTCCTCAGAGAGTCTCGAGACCGTTTCCGTCTTAGAGTAAATAAATAAGGCGGAATTTCATCCGAAATGGGAAAATCTGTTAGAACTGTTTAATTGCGAATTTGATGAAAATAAATGTTTATAACGTAGTTATAAACAAGTGAGACCGTTTGATTCGGCCGCGCTGTAAAACGCGTTCAATAGGAACTGTAAGAAAATAGACCAAATTAAAATAAATAAATAAAAATAGCGTTATTGCACCGTGCTGCTTTGCTCAGTTGAAAATTATATTTTATGGAATTTTTACGCACAGTTTTAGCTTTTTTTTATTTATTAATTTTTTTAAATATTTGTTTTTTTTCTTTTTTAGTTTTATTTTGTCAAACGTCATTAAATTTCATAAATATCTAATTTTTTTTCCATATTATTTTAGTGTATGACGGACTAAAAAAAAATCCGACATTTAAAATCGCTTTGCACAGAGGTTAGGCTTAATTTACCTTCTTTCCTCTTTATTTTTTTGTGTCATCGGTTATGATGTGCGATCAGTTTGATTCATAAGGTCTTTTTTTTTTTTTTTTCTTGGTGTAAATTTACAGTCAAAGAAGAACCAGAGCCGGAGGTCCGCATGGTGAACGGAAAGCCCAAAAAGATCCGCAAGCCGAGGACGATCTACTCCAGCTACCAGCTGGCCGCCCTGCAGAGGCGCTTCCAGAAGGCGCAGTACCTGGCGCTGCCCGAGAGAGCGGAGCTGGCGGCGCAGCTCGGCCTCACCCAGACTCAGGTGACTGGTCCTAATTTACAACCTCTTAAAGAAAAAAACTTCCCCCACGTGGACAGAAGTTTAATAAAACATGTTTGAATTGAGAAAAAAAAAGAAAAAAAAATCTAGTTAAATTTCTGTTTTTTTATTTTAAAACATTTTTAGATCAGTAATTAACTCCCGTTTTTAAATTTTTTTTCGTCTCAGGTCAAGATCTGGTTCCAGAACCGGAGATCCAAGTTCAAGAAGCTGTACAAGAACGGCGAGGTTCCCCTGGAGCACAGTCCCAACGCCAGCGACTCCATGGCCTGCAACTCCCCGCCCTCCCCCGCTGTCTGGGACGGCAGCAACACTCCTCAGAGCACGCCGATCAGCCGGCCTCAGGTGCCGCAGCCGGCGCACAGCTCGTCGCCGCCTTACCTGGAGGATTATACCAACCACTGGTACCAGCAGGGATCGCACCTACAGCATCCGGGCACCGTGCACCACCCGGTGCCGCAGCAGAGCGTGGGAGCCGTCTACTAACTCGGACTCGGGCGCAGACCCACGTCGTGTTTCACGAGTTCTCCCCACAGTGACTCTGCAGAGCGAGAAACTCTGATGGAGAGGAAGACCGGAAACCGGAAAAACTGCTCTCTGTCTCTGGACGTCCGCAGACAGTTTTCAGAGCTGGACTTCCAGATTTTTTTATTTTTTATTTTTTTAAAGCACATAAGGGATTTCTAATCACTTCTGGCAGCATATTTAAGGGACATCTGGCGTATTTTATTTTTTAAATTATTTATCACCTCTGTCGTATAACCTTTTTGTAAATGATATGCAAAGTGTCTTTTTTTTCTTCTGCCCCCTCCCCCCAAAAAACAAGTAGCCTGAACACAAACTAAATCACAAAACTGTGCTGCAACCAATCGTGCATGTGGGTTGGTTTGTGGAGAACTTTAAAAACAGAAAGAAAGAAAGAAAGAACTCAGGACATATTTATAAGGATTTGTACAAAAATGCTGAAGGTTGTAAATAAATGTTTTTATATAAATATATATATGCAGAACCACTATGATCATATTTGAACAAGAAAGAGCACCGTGGTGCTGTTGGACCGTTTTTATATTCATGTAATGAGTCAAACTGTTGCCCTCCTGTCTGATGAATAAAGGTGTTAAATGCTCGCTGTGTCTCGGGCCCTTTTTAAAGAAAGCTGCAGATTTAAAGGCTCGGCTGCAGGAGTCAGGACGGAAGAAACGAGACGGTGGTTTTGGGAATTTCGGAGGAACTCGTTACGGAAACCGGGACGTGAAAAAATACGTCAGTTATCGTTTTAATTGCGGCGGGAAAGTTATTATTGTTGACTGACATTTGAAGCCTGGCCTTCAGTGTCCCTGTTGTTGAGGCGGGATTTCAAATGGATCCGTGGACTATTTGTGGGTATGAAGACAAGATGCGCCGACCTGAGAAAACACACCAGGACGTCCACATGTCCGGTGTTTGGAGCCTGTGATTATGTATGAGGGAAAAAATAAAAATAGAAAAAAAAAACCCTGAAACCCCGTGGAAGTTCTACTGAAGAAAAACACAAAGACTAAATGCAGATGTTTATTGTGTAGCTTTTTTAATTTGTCCCCAAATCTGAAAATTGGACAACCTATAATAATAATAATAATAATAATAATAATAATAATAATAATAATAATAATAATAATAATGTATTTGTTCAGTACTATAGCTGCAGACATGCTGGAGTCAGTGGATTTAATAGCTGTTCTGTTGCCGGATCAAAGGGCACGTTGGCAAGGAGACGGCGAGACGTCACAGACGCGCGCGCCTCTGAGCGCATTGAATGTGAATAAACAGCACAACTACGTGCTTAATTATTAAACAATTTCGATTTGAAACGCTACCTTTAAAAAAAATCCGTAAGGTTAAATTATATATATATATCTATATCTATATATATAGATATAGATATATATATATATATCTTTTATTTCTACAGGAAGAGGAAATCTTTACAGATAAAAAAAAAGGCCGTAAGACCGGAAGTGGCGGAGGTTTCTCACGTTCTAATTGGAACGTTGAAGCCTTTGATGTGACCTCGTTCTTTAGACGCCACGTCACACTGAAACAGAAAAAAAAACAGGACAACAAAACAGCTGCGCTTCTTTAAACTCCCATCGTTGTTGATGTGAACACAAACTGGTTGATGTTCCAAACACGATGAAAATAGAGATGATGGAGGGATTGCTGACTGCGAGCTCGTCCACATGGACCACCAGTGCGTCGTTACGCACGGAGAGAAAATGCACCACGGTGGGTTTTCTTTTTTTTCTCTCGTTCTTTTTTTTTGTTGTTGAATGAATCGTTTCTGCTGCTTGCAGTAGCTGCAGTGGTATGCGCTCACCCGTGGAGGTGTTGCTGTTAGGGTCGTGTCTGTCACAACCCTCCGTGTCCAGGTGGTCTTCTCAACGGCGGTGTTCAAAGTGAGGCGGTCTGGTTCAGTCCGGACCGTAAAACCAGCTCAGTTTGGGAAGTTAATTTGATCAAACCTGACGAGTTGACTTTTTTTATTATTATTATTATTTTTTTTTTAAACTTTTCAACCTCATTCGACTTTAATATTTAAATCTATTTTAACTACATATGGACATCATTAGACATCAGATGACACTACAGCCAGCAGCATTTACAAATCCACTGCCATCTTTATATTTTTAATTTTGTCCTTAAACCAACATCCTTATTTTGACTTTCACCTTTTGCCATATATATATATATTTCAATATTTTCTGTTTGTATTTGACAATAATTTCCTAGATGAGGCAGGACACTTTTAACTTTCCCTGAGTTTTTCAATAACCTAAAGTTATGGCGCCTAATGTGACGCTCGGTGCTGATCCAGTGCTGTTCCTGAAGTGGCCTGCTTTTACAGGCAGCACTAGTGATAACTGTTATTACTGCTAATACTGCCAAGTCCTTGAATTATGACGTCGTTTAAAATTAATTAATTCTGAAGTGGGTTCATTGCTGTCGGTCATGTCAAACTTCAAAAGATAATAAACCTGCTAAGGTTTTAACAACTTCACAAAAGGCCTTTGAAGAGGTTTATTAAGCAGCAAAAATGGTGACAAATGTGACTTTAACACTCAATGAAAGCTTTCACACCCTTAAATAAAATATGGAAGTGTTTAAACCTATCAAAACATATCTCTGTAATACTTGATATGAATATATCTTTTCGTATCGCTCTGTTATTTTTAAAGTAGAAGAAGGAAAAAAAAACATTTGTAAATGTCCTGTTGCCACTTTTGTTACGTTTTTTTGTCCTTTTTGACCTGTAATTTTCTTGGCATCACACTTCCAGTATTTTTTCTTTTCTCTGTTTTTCTTTCTTTCTTTTTTTTTGTTTTTTTGGCACATTCATCTACAAACAGCTTAACGTTTCAGAACTCCTTAATCCCGTCCCCCGAACGTCCCCTTCTTGTTTTATATCCACCGAACTCAACACCAGTTGTCTATGGCGTCAGTCAGCATGTAAATGTACCCAGTGCTGATTTGACAAAAGCGGCGTGATTACTATTGCCTTTTGATATCAATGAAATCTCATCACAGAGTCCATGTGATCCCCCCGGCGGCTCCCTCAGTGTGTGTGGGCCTCCCGGACCGCGCGCCATCAGGGGAGACATTTGTGCCGAAGACAAACATGAATTTGCCAACAAGTGGGACGGGGGCCGCCAGGCGCGTCCGTCTGTGTCATCTCTGAACAGTTCCAGTGTGACAGCAGTGGAGGCTGTGTGGATGTGGCTGGGGAAGAGTTGAACTTGAGTGTGACGCTAGACATTTGTGTAAAATGATGTTTCCTTTTATAGAAATGATGAAAAAGAATTAACCTCGTAAAAGACATTTACATAAAGACTTATGCGGACGTGTAGATGTGGTTGAAAAGTGACGATTAAATAACCCAATGACATAAAGAGGCTTGTCCAATGTCTCCAGTGTCCAGGGCTACCGCATTATAATATGTTTTTTCCATTGCTTAATTAAATGTAAGGACTTTCCCACCTTTGATTGCACTGAAACAGAAAAGTCCACGAACATGTGGTGTGTTGGAGGGCCACAAATAAGGCCCTGTCCCCGTGACCCCTCTCTGCTGTCGACATGGTGGTGTCAGAGCTCGTCTCTCGAGTGCATCTGTGTGGGTTGAGGCAGAGGTCGGCGGCTTCGGAAAGACTCCCAGCAGCTGTCCAGGGCCGGGCTCGTCCTCAGCTGCATTAGCATCACTCAGGCTGGTCATTTCGCTGTAAACCTGGGTGAAGTGAAGGGAGGAAGGCCCCGTGGACAGCTGTGGAGTCCTGAACCTTGGCTGACCTCTGTTTTCGTCCAACGCCGGGCAAGTCCAGGCTGGAGAGGAAGAGAAGCCGCGGCGTGCGCTATCAGTGTGTTTCTGATGCCTCGCTTGCCTATAGGTCACGCTTATCTAAAAGCCTTGGTTCCACCTCCAGTGTGTTTGTGCAGCGTGGCCCCCAAACCAGAAAGTCACGGCCTGTTTTATGAAACCACACATTCGCTTGCCTTCCTGCGGGGAAGCTGCTTACAATTACCCTACATGTCAGATCCTTCAAGTTAATAACAATAATCACCCCGGAGACCTGCTTTGCCATTCACCCATTCACAGCAACAGAGATTTAATAACAAGCTATTTTCCCTCCTATTGCTATCCTGCAATTAAAAGCCATCAGACAGCTCATATCTGATAACCCCGAGCATCCACATCATTGATACAGTCAGAGCTGCCTTTATCAGGAGCCTTCAGCCGTCAGCCCAGCCTTCCATCCGCTCCTCTCAGCTTGTCTATTACACGGGGAAGGCCTTTTCACTTTTGCTTACGTGATAATTGGTCCCCCTCCGTTTGAAAGCTCCCACTCTTCTCTGTCCAACTCCACAGAGCCATTATTCTAATCTAGAGATGTGAAATTGCCTATAATTTTCCCCAATGCCCCCCTCCATCAGCCTGGTCGAGCGTACAAGCAGCGCTCGCCTCGTCTTCCTGCATGTTTATTAACAAGGCAACATAATGATGAGGAGCGAGGAGGTAAAAAAAAAAAAAAGGGCGCACAAAGAAGGAGATGTTAATATGTCACAAAGCTGGTGGTTATGAGAGGAAAGATCAGCTCGGAAAGGGGTTCAAAAACTCGGCGGCTCTGGCGTGCGCTTTGTTCTTCACGGAAACGCGGCAGATGGCTGAAGAGCTCCTAGATGAGGGCGCGCTCCTCGGGCGAGGTAAGAGCTGAGTGAGTCAGTGTTCTGCGGCAGCTTCTTAGAAATGTTGTTCCTCCTTGAACTTCACAGCTGAAAAAAAAAAAGATGTCAAATCGAAGTTGCATATTTTTGTTGCATGAAGCAGGGAGACATAAGAATAAATATGTTTGTGCTTAGAGTGGATGGAAGTTTGCACTATAAATTCTTTAATTTTTTAAGGATTAAATATTAGTAATAAAAAATAGGGAATCAAATGTGTCAGCTTATAGTTTGACCTCCAGGGACGGTTACGTTCCAACAGAAATATCGCTCATGTTTGTCAATTTATTTTAAGACCATACAATATTTTTTTGTTGTCCAGCTCAGGTGCTGTGAAATAAGTGAACATATAAATTCAGTCACGCTGTTACAGGACTTGGTGTGGAGAAAGTCTGCTGCATCTCGTATCCAGCTATAACTACTGAAGTGACATCTCTAAAGTCAGAGTTGTTACACTGAAAAACAAACAGTTTAATCAGTAAATTTAGTGTATATGTTTGCATGCATTGTCTCTGAATATATTTCAGTCGTTATTTATGAGCACAATTTGCCTCTTTAACAAGTAGAAAACTCTTAAATTGATTTCTACTTTTAATACGCTTGTTTGAGCTTTAAGGTCAAGCTGTTAGCAAATTCGACTTAATGCTGCACCAGATAACAGAAGGCAGAGGGTGTTCTTATACTAGCCATCAAAAGTATTCAAATTGCAATCTATAATAGCTTGTCTATTACACGGGGAAGGCCTTTTCAATTTTGCTTTCGTGATAAGCCAAATTTTATGTTTTGTAATGTTCAGATTCTAAAAACACACTGCCACCATCTATTTATAAATCTATCTATCTATCTATCTATCGATTGATCTATATATATATAGATCCATATATAGATATAGACAGATATTTATATCTGTCACATGAATAATTCACAACAGCTTAAAGTCATAAGACTTATGACTGAGAGAGTTTCTTTGTTCGAACACTAATTTAAATTTGTAGACTGGTTTAGCGGCAATGCTAATTTCAAAGTCTTGCTAGCTTCTCAATCCTGAAGTTGCAACCACAGCTAAGCTGCTCCGCACACTAACAACTACGACTCAGCCAGCAGGTTCTTCTGCAGCATTAACAAATACAGAAATCTTCTTAACCGGAAATCTTCAATACTTTTAAGCACAGAAGTTCACTCACAAGACAACTCGGACTAAACAACCAGGTTTCCGTTCTCTGCTTTAGCCTGTAGCACAAAAGTCAAATTAACATGCCAAATAGCTGACAGAACCAACATGTTTCAGGTATTATCTAGTGAAAGCTGTTAATGTTGATGGAAACTGACCGATTTTCAATATTCAGTTTTCAAACAGAATGGTGCATGAGCGATAAAAGCTAATGTTTTATACAATTCAGGATGATTAAAGCGATAGCTCTGAAGTCTTCATCAGATCTCTGCCTGAGATCTGTCTGAAAAAAGGCTGACATGGCACCTTGTTTGCTAAAAACAGAAAACATTTTGCATTTTTCAGAGTTTTCTGCCTTTCTCTTCTGGTTGTTTTTTTTTTTATTTAATCTTGGAGGCCAAATGAGTTGAGAAGAAAATTATTCCAATTAGCTAGAATTTGAATTAGTTGAGTAATTTTACTCATTCATTGGTTTTAGCTCTTAAATCAAAAATACTTGCTAAAAATCTACACGAACTAATTGGCACACAGATTTTATTGGTTAAATTCTAACAGTTTGTTTTAACAGTGCCAAAATTGAAGTCAGTGAACTCCCGAGCAGTTACTACTAATATTAGGGTAAACATCTTGGGGAAAACTGCATGCATAGTTTGTTATTCCTCTAATCCCTGTATGTGACATCAGACAAATTGCTCCTAATGTTTGCCAGACAGCCCAAAATGTGCGGGGTGATGAATGAAAAACATAAAAAGAAAGTCACTGGATGGCTCTTTAACGCACTTTTCAGCTTCATTAATCAGAAATCAGTTCTCCATTTAATCAAGAGCACCAGCGAAGACATAAATACCCCAGCCTGAGCCTGATTAAACTGTATGCAAGCAGCAAGAATTGGCAAATCAGTGCGCAGTCTGCTGAAGGGATAGCCTCCTCGTTTGTCACTGTATTATGACAGCAGTGATTTTGTTGTTTGAGCCGACTGCTCAACATGCACTCTTCTCCTCTCACGCGAAAAGGAAAGAAAAATTCAAGCGTTTCTTTTCCGACGGAAGGAGAAAAGGCTCATATCCACCTATTAAAAAACGACGAGTTAACCCTGTCAGACGACGGTTTGAATGTGTTTGAACTATTTAAAGACTTTGGATTCGTGCATAAAAGCTGCACCAAACCTAAGCACGGCGCAGAGAGTCGGCACCTTGGATTATATCATTTCACTTTGAAATGAAGGAAAATTCTCAAAGTTAAAGAGCCAAAGCGTTGATGGAACATTTCGATTAAAAAAAAAAAACTAAAAATAAAGCATGCAATCAAATATTTTCCATTTGAAAGACGTTTCTGGGAGTGCAGTCCAGAGAGATAGCCAGTTTCAACTGACTTTAGATAAATATATCAGTAAATGAATCTGGAATAACTCAAAACTTAAAGGTTCCTGTGTGATTTTAAAACAACATAAAACCGTGAGACTCATAAATCCTGAACTCCTTTACAAATTATGTCAGGTTCAAGAAAGTAAAACTAGATTGCACTGAAATGATTTAAAATCGTTTTTAGAAAACAGCAGCGAGGTGTTTAAAAGCAAACTGCCCCCAGCAAAATATTCTTCCACACAGAAAGTTCTTTTTTCTTTCTTTCTGAAATAAATCCAGGCACACATATTTTCACGACGGTTCCTTTATGCAGTGTCTAGTTCAGCTTCAAACACAAAGTCCACATTCTAAGGCCGCGAGGCCGTGCAGGATGACGCTTGAAAAACATGTATATATATATATTTTGCTGCACGAATTGGAATTTGGCAGCAAAAACTGAAGTCGAAATGCATGCGCACGGGCAACCGTAAAGTTCATCCTCAGGACAAATGAGTTCATGTCGCCTGCAGGCCGTCCGTTCACTTCACATCAGCTGCGGCCTCTGCATGGCGTCCTGGTGAGGATGGTGGTGGTGGTTCGGGTACCAGTGGCCAAAGCTGTTCATGTAATTGTTGGGGTGCATCGGGGCTCCTTTGGTCGCCATGGAGACCTCCCAGAGCTGGGGTAAGGCCGGGGAGCAGGGCGAGATGGAGCTGGAGCTGTGGAGGTGCTCCCCCTCTGAGCCTCCGCCGTGTTTCATGATCTTCTTGTACTTGGAGCGTTTATTCTGAAACCATATTTTCACCTAAAAAAAAAAAAGAAAAGAAAAGGAGGATGAAAACAGTTATCATTATTATTATTGGGAGGGGAAAAAAATAAAACAAACTCAATTCATTTCTCCAGCAGGTCTCCAGCTTCAGTTAGTTTTGTAAATCCCAGACTTTTTTACGAGGTAAACAAACTTAATAGTTGAGTGACTCCAAACTTATTAAAACTGAGATCCCCTGTTGTTGGTTGTTTTGTAAAGCCAGTGGTGCGTGAGTGTAACAGCTTCAGACCGAGATCAGGAGGATTAAGAAATAAAAACAAGCCCAAGGCGTTAGTGGCAGAATGAGATGCAAATAATTTTTACACATTGTGCTCGTTTTTACTTCTCAGTTAATGCGAAGAGGTGAATATGTCGAACAGCAAAGCTCTGCTCTCTGAAGAAAACTACAGCAGGCGGCTCAGACACAAGAAAAAAAAATAAAAAAATAGACCAACTTCTGTCTGTTTTTGTTTCTCTTTTCTGCTGAAAGCTGAACGCAAAATAAAACGCGCGAGGACACCTGAAGATGATTAGTTGACACTTGCACCTGCTGTTTTATGAGAACACGCGAGAACCAAAGCGCGTGCACGAGACTGGCACCTCCAAAGCAATTAATACCCCCCAAATGCCCTTCCAAAATAATAATAATAATAATAATAATAATAATAATAATAATAATAGTAAAAGTCAGTGAATAAATAAATACATTTTTTGACTGTGACTAAATTTGGTATTTATTATTAATTTGGGGATTTGCGCGCGCGGAGGCCCGCGTGTCTAAAAGGGGAAAAGCAAGCAGCAGATTAAGCCCAGCAGATGAGAGCCGCATTAAAGGATCGAGGCTCAGGTTTGTTCCGCGATCCCTGATAATACTGCTGAATAAAAAATGTTTTCCTTTCTTCGGTTAGCAGAGCTCAACGTTATTGTTTCACAGCCACATGGCTGCACACGCCTGATCAGACAACAGCGGAACAACTCGGCCGGCTCCGGCTGGAAGCTGAACGTGACTGCAACCGGCTGGATCAAGCTGATTGATAAGTGTGGCGGAGATCAGTGGAGGAGCGGAAAAACCCCCACCTGAGTCTGCGTGAGGCCCAGCTTGGCAGCCAGGTCTGCGCGCTCGGGCAGAGCCAGGTACTGGGTCTGCTGGAAGCGCTGGTGCAGAGCCTGCAGCTGCAGGCTGGAGTAGATGGTCCGAGGCTTCCGCATCTTTTTCCCCTTGCCGTTCACCAGACGGACGTCCCGGCTCTCAGTCACCCCGGATTTGTTGGGATCTAAAAGAGACCACAGGAAAAAACAAAACAAACAAACAAACAAAAAAACCCACACACACACAACAGAAACAAAATAAAGATAATGAGTAATAAAAACCCAAAATAATAATAATAATAATAATAATAATAATAATAATAATAATAATGAACAGTAACAAAGTTTTATTAGACACATTTTGAACTTTTGACTGACGGGCCTAATGTATGGCTGCAGGCTGGAGAAGAGACAGCCGTTTTATTCAAATAGAAAATATCTGAATATATATTTTCTATTTTATGTGATATACATAAAATTAATTAATTAATTATTAATTATATTAATTATTAAATCAAATAAATTATTAAATCAAGGCGTCCCGAGTCCGCAGTTACACTCTCACACTGATTTATTAATTATTTTTGACAGTTTTCCTCCTCCATACCTGTCCTCTCTAATCTGTGGCTCAGGCCGCCGCCGCTGTGGCCGCTGTGCTGGTAGGAGGACATGTAGGCGGACGGCGGGTGAGCGTTCACCGTGCCCGGGTAGGCGTATCCCAGCGGGGGGCCGTAGGACGCGTTGCCAGGAAAGGGACCCTCGTGCTGAGAGTGTCCCGCGGCGTGGAGACCGTGCACGGGGTAGATGTGCGAGAGTCCCGGGGAGTGCTGCTGGTGCGCCGGGTGTCCGTGGCCGAACTCCAGGAAGGCCGACTTGGAGGGATCGGAGCCGTTCAGACTGTCGGGCATGAAACCCATAGACATCATTTAGCTAGTGCGCGAGTCCATAAAGCTGCCGCTCTGAGGAGGAATTCATGAGTTTCTGTCAGAAAGCAAAAGAAAACCGGAGCAAGTCCCCGCGTGGATCCGCCGCGCCGCTCGAGAGGCAAACATCCACGCAGGACGGAGTCGCGCCGGGCATGTTTTTTTGGCAGGTGTCTCTGGGAGGGAGGCAGAAGGAGATGAAAAGCGAAAGGTGTCCCGGGTTCAGGTCAGAAGAGGAGCTGACATGGTTCTTCAAACGGATCGTGCGTGCAGCGCCTCAAACACGCAGCCCTCCATCGCAGCGCGCTCTGATTGGTCTGCAGCAGTCGGCTGTCACCGGAGCTGCACCATTAACTTCATTAATATGGGATCCAGCCAGGGGAACACCTCCTCCATTGATCAGCGAATGCATGGATCAGTCCCGGGTTAAACACACAGAGGAGCGAGCAGCACACTGATCAAGACCAAATGAATAAAAGAAAAAATACAACTCGGCATATTTTAAAGGAAAATCCATATTCTCTAATGGAAAAGTGCAATAACAAATTGACATGAATTTCCACAAAAAAACAAACAAACAAACAAAAAACAAAAAAAAAAAAACCCCAAACATTTAATCATGTTTTAAATTTTGCTGTAAACTGTAAATAAAATATATTTAGTCTACAGTATTTTATTTTCACAATCATTTTATTCTTCGTACAAAACATGGCCAGATAATACAATACTCTGTTTTTGAGGAATATGAATATTTTTAATGAAGTGAAAGTTAAAAGCGAACTTGCGTCCCAAAGCGAGCGCACACACGCGCCCCCCCCCCCCCACCACACACACGCACACACATACAGCCTGAACTCTCATTACATCAAAATACAACAGAAATGAGAGAACAGATTTATTGTCTGCTTTTTCTTCCACTTATGCATTTTTCACACATTCATCTCCAGAACAAATCTATATCAGCTAAAAATATTTCTCTTAAAAAATAAAAATAAAAAAATAAATAAATTGAAGTTTTGTTTAAATTGAAGTAATTTTTGAATATTGTTCAGGGGGCTTTGACTACATGCTTTTCTTTTTTACGTTACCATTGCAACATTAAATACCACTAAATAATGCAATCTATAAAATTATGTCTATTTAATTCATTGCATAAGAGTAATATAAGCCGTTTATAGTTACTATAGTATAGTTACTTAGTATATACATGCATTAGATCAGTATTTAGCCATTTGCAATGCATAATGTTTTTTGCTATAAAATGTTTTTTTATGTAATTATTGTCAGTGTTTTTGTTTGTTCTACTTTAAACATTATTTGTTCAGTTTTCCTTCCAAAATATTTGCTTTCATACACTCTTTCAATGTTGCATAATTATCGCCTATTGCTAAATATTACAGATCTTCATTTTGTTAGTGATTGTTTTTTGAAGCTATCAGACGAATGCACACAGGCAGAAAACATTAAATAATACGCAAGTAAGGTTAACATTTTATCACTATTTGATGCATTGAATGTCATTTGCAATACAAAAATAATAATAATAATGGTGGCTAGCACAGATCCCTGTGGTACACCACAACTGACCATCAGTAAATCATTTATATATATTGATGTTTCAAGTTCCAGCATTGACTTGTTTCACTATTAACATGCTGAGTTTGCAGAAAGTCTTCAAGTCTTAAGACAGCAGGAACAGAACTACCCAAAAGTGCAAACAACGTCTCATTTTAATAAAAGAAATATGACCCATATAACTCATTAGTTACTATTTCTATTTAGAATTAGTAGATCTAGGGAGGAAACTGCAGTCACAGCAGTGAAGAATGCCCCTGTGTCCTCCTCTCAGCCTGGATTTACACTCTTTGGAGGGCTGAACAAATCCGCAGGTGGAGAAAAATTCCCCCCACAGCGCCTGGACGCACCATCACATCGTGTCCCGGCTTATTCAGATACCTCCTCTGCTCTAAAATAAATCACTCGGCCCACGATTTGTGCTGCAGCGAAATTACTAACAGAGCTCTGGTGGGTTGAGCGGCAGCGCCGAGCCGCTGTCCAACCCCATCATTTTGGTCATGTCCTACCCTGTGAGCTGCTACTGGGAACCCTGTGGCATCAAACAACCGTCCCCCCAAGAAGAGGAGGGGGTGGTTGAACCGTTTCCAAGCGTTTAAGATGGAACAAAGCCACAAATTATTATCACTGTAAAAAAATTTAGCCAACTTAGAGGGAAAGGGGGGGGGGAGATGATTGTGGGCGACAAATTTCTGACTTCATCCATATGAGGCCTTGTAGATGTAACCCAAACCCGTGGCTGTGGGAACGGTGGGAATACACTGGGACAAACTGGTCTCTGCGTTACGTTTTGTTCAGCAGAACACTGTGAGCTGAAATTCCATTTCAGACGCATGAATTAAAAGCAAAATAGAACTCTTTGAAGACTACGGTGGCTATCCTGAGGCGTCTTCGACATCTGAAAGCACAGGAACCAGACTGTGACAGCCAAACAACGTGCAGAGGAGGTGTTGGGACAGAGACACTGAGGTGAGGAGGATTTTTTTTTTCTTCTTATTTTTAAGGCTTGTAATTATGTCAGCATTACGAGTGGAGAACAAAGATGATCCCTGCAGTCATGATGCAGGGCTGTGCAGGACCCGGCCCCGGTTGTTGCCCTGCCAACAAACCCCGAAAAGGGCTGGAAGTGTGTAACAGTCACAGGCCTGAATGCAGGTCAGACTTTCTGGCGTCTGTTGGCTGCAAAGTTGGCACGGTTCATACAGCTGCTGGAGGTGTGTTTGATAGAGGTGCTCGTTTTCTCTCTCTCTCTCTCTCTCTCTCTACACACACACACCCCTACACACACACACACCAGTTGATGCGGAGTGACAGCATTCTTTGCGTACAAACTAAAAGCACATTCCCATGCAACTGCTGCAGCTGCGATCTTCCTCTCTGGTACGTCACGTTCTACAAGTAACCCTCTGTTGCTGGGGCCGAGCTCGAGGTCCAATCATGGACACATATGCAGCCCTGCGTGTCCCTCCTGATGCAGGACGTTACCATGGTTTCTAAAGCAGAGGTGCATCTCTGTGAAACAAGCTACGAGAAGCAGGAAGGTATCCATTTAATTGCACACCGAGTCTGGCTAGCATTATAAAGCAGATAAAGCCTGTCCAATTTGAACGAGTGTGAATATCCTTTCTGTTCTCTTACTACTCTTTGTTGTGTATGGAGGAAAAAAAAAAAAAAAAAACCTTGACTGGCAGTGAAACACACTAAACAAGGCGGCTGTCAGTCCTTTATGCATCAACAAAGCCGAGGCAAACAAAAGGGCTGACATTTTTCTATGACTGTTTTCTGCTGCAGGCAAAAGGAGCCGAGGAGGAGCCGCAGTGAGGGCAGAGGATGATCGGTCCTAATCTGTCCTCCGGGCGTCTTCACACCGGATCACTCATGCTTCCATCGGCCCCAGTCCCATTCCTCAAGTGCAGCCATTTCTGCCTGCAGAAATAGTTCAGAGCCTGCTGGCATGTCGGGCCGAGGGCTCGGAGAGTTCAGCAGACTCAGAGCATCACTTCTGCAGGCTAATGTTTTGTTTGTTTTTTTTTTCCTGACTCATCTCAGTAAAAACAGGAATACGTTAATAATGCTCTTCTGGAATCTTGCTTTACACTGCGAGTGACAAATTTGTTACCAAAGAAGAATCCAATTAATTCCATGAACTGGTTCCTGTTTCCTCTTAGAAATGATTATTTTGAAGAAACAAAATCTTCCATATGGCAATATGTATATAAAAGTTCTTAGTTGGGGTTTAATGTGATTTTCTGTTAAACAACTAGATTTTTCATTTATTGTTTTATTTTATGCACTCAGTTTAATTTATGATACGAGATATTTTCTATTTTATTGTTTATTTTTGTCACCATTTATTCTTTGACCTGCAAAATGCTCCAACTGCTGATTATTATGGTGAATATTAATATCCATCTATTCTTAACATACACTCACTGAGGTGCACTGTTGTGAAGCCCACTGCGGCGAGGATTTTCTTTACTTTAAATTTAATCTTCAGATTAACATATCAGCAATCAGTCATCGTTTAATGATTATTACTATTGTTAATTATAATAATGAAGAATGTCATATTCATATATTCATACATATAATATGTTCTATGTAGCCACAAGGAAAAAAACAAAACTATAAAATTAAAAAGAAAACAAAGATATATATGTGATCTTATATTTCATATATTACATATATTTTAAAGTCAAAGTGATGATAAACATTGCTTCTGTCAATGCAAAATAAAGTAACACCATGAACATTAATGCTTGGACTTTGTTCTTTACTATTATTATTGTTTCGTTTTATTTGTTTTATTTTTGCTCCAGTATTTGTCAGGCAGCGGCGCTCACAAAACTCCTGACTGGCTGAATGAAGGCCTAACGGTAATGAATAAAAAAAAAAGAAGAAGAAGAAGAAGAAAAAAAGAGAACAATCTGGATTCTATTTACCGTAATCGTAAACTCAAGTCCGTGGTGCTGAGTGGTGTCACGCGGGGGCAGCCGAGCAACATGGCGTCATTAGTTTAAACTACACGGGGTTTGGTGTTTTGTGGAACCTCCTGGTAAGGCCGCTGCAGGTAGGGTTACAGGCCGGCACCCCTCCCTAAACCGCGGCAGGAGGCTGGGAGGGTGAGGGGGGCACGGAGGGGACAGCACCGGCACCGCTTTGGGGCCTACAACTCTGGGCTCCACAAGCAGCTGTGTGTCTGCTCCACATCTGGAAGGAGGAACCCTGTCTGGGACCAGACCCTTGGTGTTTACAGCGCTGTTGTTTTTTCACACTCGCATTAAAAAAAAAAATCTCACCAAAAAAAAAAAAAAAACACATTCCAGACTCATGCAGCTCAACATGGGAGAAAAACTATAGGCTATTTTCCACTGTAAATCCTGTTACAGTGCATCACGAGGGGGTGGGAGGGAGACAACAAAACGCTTCAGCTGCTCAGGAGAGGATGGTGTGTGAATCCTGCTCCTCAGCTGAACTGAAGCAGCGGCATCTCATGCTGCTGCACAGCTTTCTGAGGACTTTATCACAGCGTCACTGCAGGATTTCCTTTCAAATCCTCCACCATGATGGACGTCAGAGTGAACGGTTTGCTCAGTAGAGGCAAGAAAAAGATTGAACTGTCTATAAAATCATTTCACAGACGGACATTTCTAACAAACTGCACATGTGCGGATGAGAAAGCTGCTCAGAGTGAATAAAACTGTCATCACTTTCTGCTCTTTCTTTATGTAAGGTGGGCTGACAGGTGGAGGTGCTAATGTTAAATACAAAGATTTACCCAGGTGAATCACACACACACACACACACACACACACACCCACACACACACATCAACACACAATAACACACGGCTCAAGGTTGAAGACCGGTTTACCAGGTCCCAGGATTATCCATCTGAAGTTACCAGCCCCTTTGGTAACGTGAAGCCCCCTCTTTTTATGCTCTGCAGGGTGTTGGGGTGGGATGCCAGTGGGAAAACACTCTGGATGCTGTGTGTTGGCAGCGGGACGGGTCATCTCTGAATTGTTTCCAGGTTAAGTGACGCGGCTGTGGATCATTAACGTCTACCTCCTACCATGCCATAATGGTCATAAAAAAATTACTTTCTGGGGAAAGACAAATGCCATAGCAGGGTTTTGGTCGAATAGTACGCAATCTTGCCCGTCTGCAGATGATACGCGAAAGACATTTTTGAAAGTGGATAAATATTTGGTTGCACACAGAGCTTTCACAGCTGTGAGGTCAAAGCCTTTTCTTTATGGCTCTTCAATGAGAACAACTTGACAGGATCAAGTTCAGCTCCTGACAACAAGGCCTGACTCTGTCAAGTGTTAAGTTCCATTGTGACCTACAATGGAGCACAAAGGCCCAACAGGGCCCAGCAGCGAACATGCTCCCTATCAGGTGTCCCAGAAGGAGAAAAAAACTTGGCAAATGGACATAGAGATATGCATGTATGTATTAAGGTTTGAAACTGGTGATAATGTTGGAAGGTTTTACAAAATAAGTGTCTTTAAAATGCTGAGTAGCCTCAGATTGTCACCACTGGACACAGCCTTAACCAATGAAAGCTGTTTTAGCTAACACACATCAGCAGTTCTGGAGAAAAATAGAGTTAAACTCAACAAATTTAATGACGTCTTGATTGGTTAAAATAAAGAAAAAACCTCTCCAAACATAGATTTACATATTCATCAGTGTGACTCTGTGTGCCATCCTAATATGTGTGCAATTGCAATATTTACGTAATACACAAGAAGACTTACTAGGTAGTCATGGACACCTGTTGCATATTAAGAGGAAAACTTAGGATGAAAAACACTGAAACTTTTGTGAAGATTCCTACAAAAACCTCTGGCCACATTAAAAAAAAAATTACTTGGAATATTTGTTTTTCTTATTAGACATTTTTGATCTGTACCGACTGCCTTTCCTTAGTTCCTCAGGGGCCAAGGAGGTTTTTTGATGGTATGCTTTACCAGTAGGTGATAATAACCCAGATATGAAAGAAATCAAAATTTGAAAGTCAAGCATGGCTAAAGCAGTGCTAAGCCAAACACAAAGCTTATGTTTCCTTCCATCCACTTTCCCATTTCTTCCCAGTCTCTGAGATCTTGATTCAGATGGTGAAGATGCCCCATCGTGGCACACAATACTCTTTGGTGACTGATCAGTATTTCAGATGGCCAAACCAAGGATCAGAAGCATAAACAATGTAAACAGGGTGTGGTTAAAAATAATCTATAAATGACGTCAAGGCAAATTTCGCTAACTTCCTAATTCATGAACTGTCTACAAAATTTATTGGTTTGTAATGGCCATGAAACAGAGGTAGAAACTGAGAGAGACAATTCCTGGGGTACAAAATGAAGGTACAATGGACAAAGAGGAAAATCAACAGAGAACCAACGCCTTGGCAGAATCAAAACATTCTGCTGCAGTTTCAGTTTTGCTAGAAAGGCAGATCTGTCTGTCTGTTTAAGTGAGGCAATCGGAAAGGTCTGAAAGATCCTGGATTCCTTAGAAACAAGTTTAAAGATGTTCCAAACAAAACAAAACAAAACAAAAAAAAGCAAGGAGTAGGGCTGGAGCCCCCACTCCTTGTGTGGGAAGAAGTGACTAACTTCTCTAGAAGTTGTTCATTTAGTTTAACTCTAACCATGTGATCCAGTATTTATCTACAGGATACCTGTGGTTGCAAGTGAAATGAAACTCAAGACAAGTTAACTGTGATATTCAGCTCCAGAGCAAATTGTAGGAGCTCCAGTGACCCTGGCTTCATCCAAACATTCTACTGCAGTGCTTCAGGTGGTTAACCTTGTCATATTAAAGTGTTTGTCTCTGGAGGGCCAGACAACGGAGGCCGGCATTCAAGAAAGACATCTCCCCTCCCACAGCCCCCCACACCCCAAGCTCAGATCAATGGATTGTCAGCAGCTGCCTGAAGCCTGCCAAGGAACATCAAAGCCTCCGATACTCACTCGGCTCATCTTTGAACCTCACCAAAGCCACGCCCTGCCAGCTCCCCTTCCTGCCTGCATCCATGCGCCACCAACTGCAAAACATTCCTGAAGAAGGAGAGAGAGGGAGAAAGTCCTTCACGGATTTTGTTGTTGCTTTTTGTGTCATCTCGTCTGGAAAACGAAGCGATTCAGATGGTGCCGTGTTGTGGCGAGGGGACGGCCCAGGTCTGAGCAAGCCCATTTCCAAAGGGGTTTGGGGGGGGCGGCCCATCAGAACACGGCCAAGATTGATGGCTGTGGAAGAGCAACCTGAGGCAGAGATCAAAGTCAGACAGGATACATACACCTCAGCGTTTAACTCTTCCATGTCTTGCCTCTTTTACACAAGTCACGTCTGTCCCTTCCCTCTGGGTGCCGAACGCTGCTGTCATCAAACATCACTGGATGGTAGATTAGTCTAAAATGAAGTGATATATAAACTTACAATTTGTTTTATTTATTCAGTTTCCATCATTTCACTATGAGGATCTTTGCTTTTCACAGAGGAGCCCAGCAGTGGCAACTATTTGCATTCCAGCTGTAAGGGAGAGGACAATTAAGCCATTTCCCCTCCAATCTATCTCCTGCCAGCCAGTCATCTCGGCATCCTGGGACATCAATGAAGCCCAGCTGCACAGCTCATGTGTGCCAGGCTGTGGGACGAGGGAGAGGAGAAGATTGGGGTTAAAACTTCCCCTGGCCCCAGATTGGCTCCATACCTGGGTCAAAGCTCCGCCAAGCCAACAGCTGTTGCCAGACAGAAGTTCTCACCCCATCTGTGAAAGCACAAGCCTGTTTCTGGCTTCCACTCATTTGTTTTCTTTAAGACTTGAGGTTAAAACTCTGTATTTCAGAGTTAATACACTGCACCTGAGAGCAGAGCGCGAAAGCAGTTGCAGCAATGGGTTAATTTTACCCAGGGTCCTGGTTATTTCCTTGCGCTTTTCTCCCCCTGCAGGCAATCTTAGACTGGCCACTCCAAAATCAATTAGCTAAATCAGATTTCACAAAAGTAGTAGGGTTCTGCTTTCAGTTCAGTGGCCACGGGCCCTCAGGTGTCATAAAATCGGCTTAAAGTTGCAGGCAGTGGGACTTGGTTTTACTTAGGTCAGATTAAAACCAACAAAGAGCCACAGATATCTCACCACACCTGTGCGATTTGCTCCTCAATGGTCTTTGGTTAGGAGGAGTTTTGCCTGTTGCACAGAGGTTAATCTCCGAGCTCCTGATGGGCCACTGTTCCCAGTGACTGTCCAGGACTTTGGCCATAATCGCAGAGCCATCCTGTGGCAGGGACTTCCATCTCCACCGCTCCTCCGCTGAGCTCAGGTGATCAATCATTTACATGTGTAATTAGGAGCAGGTGTCAAAACAGAAACTGTACCCTCTCTCTGGGACCCTGTGTGTGTGCACAGACTTGGCACGCTGGCGGTAAACAGGCTCAGGGAGGAGGACACGGAGGGAAACAGCAGGAGAAATCAGATGCTGACAAAATCAGCTTCCTCTTATGCGTAATGACCAAAGTAAGAGCATGCACTCACCTGACACTTTATTCGGCCCGTCTTACGAGAGCCAGATTGAACTCCATTTTGCAATAAGAACTGGTTTCAATTTCCATTGACGTTGTCTGCAACAGCAATGTAAGAACATGCTATTCATAGCATTTTAGCTCATTTTACACTAATTTTTAGAATGCTGGATTGAGTCAACATGCCAGTGATAGCAAACATGCTAATGTAGCATTTGAGCTAACATCAGAATTTTAGCTAATTTGACCTCATAGATGTATTTTTTACACACTAGATGAAGTATGTTACTGTAGATCAACATGCTACTAATGTTATTATGAGCATTTTAGCTAACATTAACATTTCATATAATTTTTTATAAAAAGTCCAAATGAACATATCGAAAGGAATAAACAAATTTTTGTCAATAAGTCAATAATACCACTGATGATAGCATTTAAACTAGCACTAGCATTTTAGCTCATTTTAGCTTATATAGAGTTTTTTGCTGTGTTTATTTATTGATTGAATAAAGAACCGTATTGTATTGAGAACCGTGCACAGCTTGGCAGGCTCTTTTGAAATTCCTTTAGGATTTTTGTAGTATTAATTTAATATGGTCTCAGAACCATTTCTTAGAGAGTTTGTTCTATATTGATATGATAGCATCATGGAATTGCTGCAGATTTGACTGATTTGACATGATTAATACAAGTCTTCCACCACATCCCAAAGATGCTCCGATTAAGTTGCGGTGACTTTCTAACCCAGTGGAGTACCGTGAACTTATTGTCGCTGTTTTAGAACTCAGTTTGAGATAATCTGAGCTTTGTAGCATGGGGCGTTGATGAAGTAGTGAATGTTTCACTTTTATAACAACGGGATAGACATGGTCAGCAACAATACTCATACAAGCTGTGTCCTGCTCAACTGATATTAAAGTAATCAAAGTTTGGCGGGAAAGCATCCGCCGCCAGTCTGAACTAGCTGAACGCAGGCTGGATCAGGACTGTTATTTTGTTTTCACCAGATTCTGACACGTTGCAGCTGAAATCATAACTGATCAGACCAGAAAACATCTTCCAGTCTGCTATTGTCCAGTTTGGTGCGCTGGTTTGAATTATAGCCTGTTGTTGTTTGCTACTGCCGTGGTCCATCTTCTGTTGGGTTTTCCAGTTATCTCAGTCGTATCATCTTCCTTCACCTTGAGCCACACAGTTTATTTTTTTTGCCTTGTGATTGATTCGCTCCAAAAAGCAAAGTGTACAAAACTGACTTTTTCCCCCAGTGTTTGTTTAGGACAGCTTTGTACTCTCCGGGTCAAATGAAGACAATTACTGTTGACAAAGTAGCTGTTGGTCGACAGCGACAATAACAGAGGAGTTACACTGTTTGACTCAAGTGGCTCAATTGACCATAGAGTGGCTGAGAAGTCAAGCATCTGAGGTCATAACAAAGGATTACAAAGCAACAACAAATATCCAGTTGTAATGTGATTTGATTTATTGTGGTCACACAAGAATGAGGAACAGAAACTGGATTTCAGACCATGTTAATCTGCCCGTGACACAACAGCGGAATATGAGTTGGCATTAACAAGCTGGAAAAGCGAATACCTCAACAGGTCCCAAGCTTTCCCACACTCCGTAACGGAGTGTGTGTGCACATGCGCGCGCGTGTGTGAGGGGTTTGGGGGTGGTGGTGCTCAATCCCAGGCAGGATAATGCAGAAATACCACTGCTCAATAATACATCTGTCACCTGAGGGGGATAGGTGTGGTGCTGCAGGGTTCAGGAAGGGGGGTGGGATATGTGCAGGCTACCGCGACTTATGTGGACTCATCCAGCCACCACCTCATCGCCCGGAGGGTGGCAGAGGGTGGGTGGGGGTGAACAGGCATTTAAAAGAGCATGTCTGGGGCCTAAGTTTAGTGTCTCCCAGTGCAGAGCGGCTGAGCTTTGAAGAGGCAGGTCTAGTAATGAATTAGAGTATTGTCTTCTTGCGAGTGGAGGCCTCTGGGTGGGACATGACATCAAAGGAGGCTGAGCTTTATTAGCTACTGCGCCAATTAAGGTATGCAACTGGACAGGGCAGAGGGAGGACACGCTGACCCTTAAAAGTGAACTCTAGTGGATGTTTATGTCAGGGTGCCCCGCCTTGTTTCATATTTTCATGGATATTTTTTATGTTGATGGTAGAATTTCTTATATGGTTGCTTCATAAAAACCGGGAGCTGCTAAGGCAGACATTATGCCCTCTTGGTTCTGATAATGAAGATGAAACACCACTTCTTGTCTTGCCTGGCATCTCAAAATGTTCATGGTATGTCGGTCCAGTAAACCCATCCAGAACCTGCACAGATTCTTACTTACACAAGGACAGACATGTTTTTTAAATCTACCTGGTCTGTCCAGCTTCTGCTCGGGTCTCTGTTGTCCTGGGCCTGGGGCCGGACGGTCATTCTCCCGTGACATTCTTGCAGAGCCGCTTGCGCTTTAATATTGGATTCAGAGGTCGGGGCAATGTTGCTGGAGACACCAACAGCTGGACCCAGAGGGCTGCAGAGGAATGCAGCTCAGAAAGCTTTAGAAAGCAGATGTCATTTTGGCAACTAAAGATATATATGCCTGTAACCTTTAGATAACAAAAGGAAAGTGAATGTGTTATAATTAACAGACAGTGTGGTGCCTAGCAGCTCACTCTAGACAAAAACAATTGAGTTCACACCGTTCACTGTCAGTAACACCCGTACAGCCATCTCTTTTACAGCAATAAATTACTGATCTGCCACCTCGGAGAACATAATAACTGCTGAACATAACTTAGGTGTGAATGCGTGTCGCTGTAGACGCACCGAAAGGAGGGTTTAGGAACAGTGGGAGATTACAGGAAAATTAATTTATTTTTTTTCTTTATTTTTTTATTATTAAATGGTGAAAGAGTTCAAATAAAAACAACTAATACAATACATTGCATAGTCACAAAGTAGATGGGGAATATGGATGTTAAAAGGAGAATTAAAAGACCAAAAGAAAATCAGGTCACTTTGATATCATTAGGGAAACACAATCATAAACTATATTTTCATGCAATACAATGTAATTTATGGATGAGTTTTAAATTCACTAAAACTGCAAGAAACACCAAAAGTAATAAGAATTGGTAAAATGGTAGCACAGCACCAAACATCAGACACACACACAAAGTTATATAACACTCATTTATCAAAATGTTGATTAATGTTTCATTTATAATGTTTCAACAGCAACACTAAACAGGTTACTCTAGATTTAAAGGAACTCAGTGTTTCGGCTGGTTTGCGGTTTTCTGGAAGCTTGTTCCAGATTTTGTGGTGCACAGAAGCCGAAAGCTGATTCTCCACGTTTAGTTCTGGTTCTGTTGATGCCGAGCAGACCAGAACCAGAACCAGAACCCGAGAGCTCTGGAAGGTTGACCCAGCAGCAGCAGATCTTTAATGTATTCGGTGCTAAACCGTTGAGTAGTTTGTAAACTAACATCAGTATTATAAGTCTATTCTCTGAGCTGCCGGGAGCCAGAGGAAGGACTTCAGAAGTAGCTGATGTGCTCCATAAACTAACAACAGTATTTTATACTGTATTAGTTTTTTGAAAACTTTAATACTGAAAAAAAAAGAGTTGAAAACGTGTGGCATCTGACTGAATGTTTTCTATTTATTTGTTGTAATGTTTTTTCCTTAGTATTTTAAATGGTTTTTTGTTTTTTTTTTCTTTTTTTTCTCCGAAGAGTTTTTGCAGCGCTGGTGGCTCGCGTTTTCCGGGGGCGGGTGGATGGGGGGGGGAGGACGTGCGGCGGGGGTTGCTGGGACCGGGGGTTGAGCCCGCCACGTCCGCGTCGAGGACCGGGGCCTCCGGGCGTGGGGCGTGCCAACCCCCTGCGCCACCACAGCACGCCCCAGTATTTTAAATGTTTGACAGGATTTAAAAAAAAATGTTAGATCAGATTAAATGATCAGCACTTGAGTGGCATTCTTAAATCCTTTTTCATTCTAAAATAATTTATTTGAAAGCTACTTTTCACTTGTACTTGAGTTAAAATAAGTTGAAGTAGCTCTAGCTACAACTCACGCTTTTGAATTTTTGTCTGCATTTTGTGTAACCTGCATTTTAAACAAATTTTATGCAGGAGTCTTCAGAATCCAGCTGAATCGGATTAAAAACTCTAGTTAAATCCACTGTTGACAACAAGATGATGATGCAGAGCCACAGAAACAATCTGACGGCTGATCAGAGTGTCCATGTGGTGGATTACTGTCCTCGGAGAGCCCTCACGCTGCTGCTCTCCCCAGCTGGGACGACTGGCTGCTCAGCCACCCAACCATAATGTCATAATTGTCTTGTTCCTCTGCTCCTCCTCAGCATCCGTGACACAAAGCAGAGCAGCTCAGGGAATGTGTGAACGGGGGCTCCAGGTCTCAGATTATTCCCCCACCTGCTGTTCGCCCATTAACAATATCCACACCAAGTCAAAACTGAGGGACGCTGCTGTGTTGGCGTTAGGCTCTGGTTATGGGGTTCTCTCACAAAACACAGAATTATAAATACCTCATTAATTGTTATCGTAAATGCTGGCAAAACAAAAACCACGTAAAAACTAAATCATGTTTGGGTGAAGCGCCTCAGGTCTCAATTAGGCCTGATGACCTGCCCAGGGGGAGTTTGTGTTTAAACCAACTGAGCAGTTTCACACTAGGGAGGCGAAATAATTGATTCTGGGCAGCAGAGCCTCACAACAATTACTGATCACTTCTGCCTGTCTGTCAGCAGCAACAACAGAAGGAAGCAGCAGGAAGGCAAAACAAACGTCCACGCAGGAGACAGAAACCCCAACGAGGAACAATCAGCCGGTCTGAACTTTACAAGTAGGGAAATGTGTTGAAGTCTCGTCGTGTTTCAGAGCCTCGCAAAAGTATCCGCACCCCTTCAACTTTTGCCCATTTGTTTGGTAACAACCTTGCCTGGTAAGAAGAAGCCTCTTGTTTCGTAGAGAGGTTCTGGACAAGGCGTCTGCAGCCTGCGGCTCCGGAGCCTCGTGTGGCTCTTTGGATCGTCCACAGTGGCTCTTCGTAACTTTGGTTAAAACATAAAACGAATCAGCTAACCTGTTAAATATAGATATAACAACAAATGCAGGGTTTTAACAGTTTTTTTGCGCAAAAATGTTCATTAAGTTTTCACCAAAAAAACAAACAAACAAAAAAGACACTGAAAGTAGTAAGCTTTTATGCTAGAATCTAAGGCTTTTCCATCATTTCATCATTTTCTATCCAACAGAAAAACCTACAACAAAGGATTTATTTAAATTAATAAGATGTTTTTTTTTTGTTTGTTTGTTTGTTTGTTTCAAAAGGTCGTGTGACATTTGTGACCCTAAATATTGTCATTTTTTTTTTGTCTGTCCTGAAAGCAAATTTAATTCATAAAGGTTGCTGACCCCTGGTCTGGGTCCTCTGCTGTCGGAAACCATCGCCTGCTGGAGGAGTGGGCTCTGTTCAGGGTTTTAACAACTGGATCTGATTTTACTCAATCGCCAATCCATGATGTGTGTAATCCACCAGTTTGGTCAGGAAAGAAACTGGAAACAAACATTCCCTACTGGAAAGAGAGGAACGATCCATATTTTTGCCAGCAATAAAATATCTTATCCGTTCCTCTTGGAAGCGAGGTCAACATGAACTGAATGGCGTCTTCCACTTCCTCCTTCTGCCATTTCCAAAATACAACCATCTCCCAAAAACACAGAGTGTTGCTCTTGTTTGTCCCAAGCTAAAACGGCTGTGGTGTGCTGGTCTAAATGTGGCAGTTTGACGTCTGTCGCAGTCTGTGCTGCTGGGAGTCTGTGAGAATCAAACTGTTCGCAAACAAAAGAACATGTTCCACTTTTAAAACGTTTAATTGGAAAACCATGTACCATTTTCTTTCAGAGTTATGCACATATTGTACGTTTGCCTATCACTGATACAGAAAAAAAAACACATTTTCAGATTTGTAGTTGTAAAGCGAGAAAGGATTAAAATGTTCAAGGGGTGTGAATACTTTTGGAAGGCCCTGAAATTTAGAGCCCACTCCTTTCAAGGCACCAACAACAACAAAACGATGAACTGTTCACACTGCTTATATTTTCCAAGATGTCCTTTTAAGTCGTCTGAGGTCATTCGTAGCAGACGTGACTGGCGTCAGCGGTGATGTACTTCCTGTGGGTTTGTCCCTCGATCTGCTCCATGAAGAGATCTTGTGATAAAAGCTGAAAACCGGGGCCAGATTCTGGCCGGTCGTGTAAGGTTGGACCTCATTAGTCGTAATCTGCTCCTCGGGGATTGTCTTGAAAACCTCAGCCGGGCAACGACACAGATATGCTTCAGGAGAAACATCCTGACCCAAAGACTAAGAAAACAAACAGCTGGCGCATAGTGACAGATGTACAAATACAAACACAACGTTGTAGTTACACAACTGAGAGTAACTGTTACATTTTTACATAATGATGCAGGCAAACCGCACAATTAGCCAAACCTATGCATGCAAATTATGTCATTATAAATAATTATTTGTGGCGACTCATGCACACTGACATTTCTTTAGAAGTAGGACATGGATCCAGAGGAACACAAGCTCACCTGAGCTGGAATTGCAATGAGAAACGGGTATGATGGGATGCCGGCTATAACACCGACAGGCTGACGGATCCCGCTCAGACCCAAACACGCAACCGTTTCGTAGGCCCTGTAGAAGCGGAAGCACTTCAAGCGCATTCATATGTCTGTGACAGAAAGTTCTGGAGTTAAACAGTCCACTGAACTGTTACTGTTCCAAAAAGAAAATGAAGAAGTAGAAAAAGAAAGAGAAAACAGCGAGCAGAGGCCAAACTGGCGACCAGCTCCGCCTTGGGAAACCCGTGTCAAGATCTGAAAAACAGAAAGACATAGAGTTTGTTAAAGTGTTAATTGAATAAGCTTTGACCCCGTTAGCCCGAGCCAAGTCACTTCAGGCAAATGGATGTTTTTTCTTTCTTTCTTTTTCCTTTCTTGGTGTTGTTGTTTTCTAGCCGGTGATTTAAAAGAAAGCATTTCAAAGTAAATTGCTGACCACGCCTTTAAAGAGAAGCAGTAGGTCCTTTGAAGAATAATAACCATGTTCTTGGAACAAATTCAACATGTATGACTGGTGTTGCTGAACTGTCTATGTCAAAAAGTATCATAACTCATACTCTTTTGTTCTCAGATTATACTTTATAAATCACCTGGAAAATAATATGGTTTATCTTTTTTTTTCACCTGTCCTGTCCTTTTTCATGCGCCACTTGATATATATATTAAACTTTATTGGAAATTGCTTTGGATTTATTACAAAAATAATTGACATGGACATGAAAAAGAAAGGAGGAAAGGAAGGGAGAAAGGCAGGGAAATGTTTTAACGGGAAAAGAGGAGATATGAGTAGATCTGCCTCTACACCTGCAGAAAGAGAAAAGAACGAAACCAATCTGAAGACAGGAACTCAAAGCATGTTTTATGACTAGTTCACAAGAAGAAATAGTCCACCTCATCTGGATTTGCGATATCTCCCAACTGAAATCCTTTCTTATGAAGATAATTCTCTGTGTTGTGGATGAATATAAATGAGCAAAATGAATTAAACGTCTCTTTTTCATTCGACAGCTCACTGACTGAGCCGCTCTGACAGGTTAACATTACTTTCTTCCAGCCAGAAGAATCATGTTGCTAAAATTAAAAGATTACTTTAAACTTAAATCTTCTTGGGCTAAGAAACATTCCAGGCTCAACTGTGATCTTCTCCTACAACATGTTACAAGGCTTGAGAGGAGGAATTAAGACCAATCAAAGCAATCCTTGATTGTACAAATAAAAAATGGTAAAAACCTAGTTGGTTCTTTGACCCCAAATCGGTTAGCCTGCTCAACTGGAACTAAGCTCCAGCTCTATGTTTTATATATAAGATTTTGTTTATGTTTGCTTTCAGGATTTGTAGATGGTTTTTGTTAATATTTTGGTTATTTTTGTCCTGTCAGGCATTAACACGCTAAGAACCAAAATCATGTCTTTTCTTTCAGGAATGACTACAAAGTGTCTTAAAAAACAAAGGGTTTTGTATCGGCGTTTCCACTGATATAAAACCCAGGTTCTGACCCATACTAGAATTTTGCTGCCAGGGCAACAATCCTTTTTCACCAGCAGCTATGGGTTTGCTCATGGGAGTCCATCAAGGAGTAGTGAGCGTTATGTTTGAGATTTTGTAGCTGTACAAGTGGCGAGGACGATACTCTGGATGAGAAGACGACTGTCGTTTATCTTCCTGGTTTATTTTTAATTCACACATCAGGAAGTTTTAAATAGGCAAATGAGATGTGTGTAATGACATGGCTCTGATTTGATTCTTGGGTGATGGGAAGGCGATCTGTTTTTTTTCTAAACTGGTTTGCAGGACCAGTTTAGAACTGGTTAAGAACTGGTACCTCTTTGGTGGAAAAGCCCCAGCCTAATATTTCCTTCTCTCAGCTCACAGGTTTTCTAAAGAATGTACTTGTGGTCATGTTACGGCAACAACCCAATGGTACCATAATTTCATGCTGTGCTATGTGGAGGCATTACTCATCTTGGCAAGCGGGACGCTTGAAACTGGTTGCGTGACCTACTTCAAAAATAATTTCAGTAATAAATATCTGACCATTTGAGGGTAGAGCAATGGAATAAAATTTTCAGGTGATCTATAATTAGAAAACAAAAGTAATACGGCAATACAAAAGAATACGGGTCTGTTAAGGCATAAGCAATATCCCCAACTGAACTCTGATCGCTTTGCACGCCATCGTTTGGAACGGGAGAGCATCAAAGGTGACGCAGCTAGAACAAAGATGTGACTTGACTTTCCACAAAATTTGATAGATTTTTTTTTCAAATTCATACCCACAACCCCACACTTGTTTGTGGGTTGTGGGTGCAACCCGCAATCAGGATAATTGACGCCTAACTTTGGGCATCAACAATCTAATGGTTTTGTAGAGACTTGGTGACTCCAAGTTGCTGCAGTTCTCTAACAGTGAAGTTCTACCTGATCATACTATAAACCTGAACCCTCCTCCAGGTAGTTTATCCCAGGTAGAACCAGATGATCCAGAGTGTGTAGTTGTTGCTCTGACTGTAGATATGGACAAGCTTCGGTCGGTAGATTTGTCTTTACTGTCATCTTTGTAGATCTGCCTCATTTAAAGCCAGCGCTCTCTTTTCATTCTAATTTTGAAAAATGTCTATGAGAAATGATTTATGAATTACCTCTTGATTGTCAGTCAATTTTTGTAATGTTGTATCCCAATAATAAAAAAAAAAAAATCACATTTGAAATTCTTTACACACCTTTAAGAGGAGCAGTAATTTTTTTTATTTTTTTTTGAATTTTTAAAAAGTTTGCCCAATAAAAATAAAATGTACCTGCCTATTTACTGTCATTGTCATGCAGTTTTCCAGTTGAGGCCCTGAAGCCCACAGAGGCCCGGTATTGCTCCAGGGGCCACCTTCCATTGTCTCCAATTAGATTTAAAATCCCATTTGTTTTGTCGTCTCCCCCCTGACTGGTACCTTTCTTAACTACACACTCGCTGTGGAATGTTGAAGTAAGGCCTGGCCAACAATGACAACAAAAAATTGACAAAAGGCAAAGGACCAAACCCAACTAAGTCACCTCCTCTACATATACAATGTCCATGCTTACCTCAATGCTTCACCCTGCTCTTCCATTTCAGCCCAGCCCTCGCCCCCCTGCCAGGCCAGGAATGCTCGGGGGTCAGGGGGGGGCATTGACCCTTTCACCCGAGCGTCTCACCTTGGTTTCTCAGGGAGATTAGTGGAGTGGAGGAACTGGGAGTGTCTCGTGAAGCAAACTGCTGATCCTGTTTGGGGAATATTTTGGACAGGGACCAGGCCTGGAGCACACAAGTCTTAAATTTCATGCTGTACAGCAGCAACCTTGTAGACTTTTTCATGCTTTACTGGTTTGGCGATTATTCAAAAATGTGAAGCCCATGCAACTGCTGCACAGCAGTTTTATATTATGGAGCCTGCCATTATGCATAACTGAACGCAGCCTTATTAAGAGCGGGCCCTCCTCAGTGGCAACACTCTGAAGGAAAACATTAAAGTGTGACTTGGGATTTTATGAGGTTGGTTTTCAGAATTTGGTTTCCCTTGACTTCCGTGTTGATGTTGGAGCTCTGCTTGAAATCAGCATTCCAGCTGTCTGCCAGGCTCCTGAATCAAATGAACAACAGCGCGCAGCACCAGGTGGATGTTCTACTGCTCAGGTGGGCCGGGGCCCGACAACATGGGTCCAGGTGGCAGCAGCGGGGCCACCTGGACCGCCTGCTGATGTCTCCTGGTCCCCACCGCTTCCAAAGGAGGCGTGACATCATAGCCACAGTGTTACAAATCATCGTGGGTGTTTGCATGTATGTATTTTTACACTTTTTAATGAAGATTTTGTGAAACAGATCGGGCATCTCCCACTCTAGAGCTTGATATCTGCTGTCCTGCAGGTTTTACATCCGTCTATAATCCAACACACCTGAATCAAATTTGTGCCAAACCTGATGAAATACTAAAGCGGTAATTCAGCAGCGGTGGCAGGACTTCATGTTGGAATCAGTGGGTTGCCTCTCTATCCGCTCCATCGTTGACCCTCCACCCTGGTGCCGGTCGGAGGGCCCAGTGGTTCCACTTCATGGCATCCTCTCCTGTCTGACATCAGTGTGTGAATGTGTGAATGTAGTGTGAAGCATTTTGGGACCCTGTGGACTTAGTAAGGCGTTATACAAGTACAGATCATTTAGCATTTTATAAAATGAATGCTGAGACGTTTAGATTTAGCATCATTTACATGCCTGTCTTTTGATGTCTATCAACCGGGTCAACACTTCTGGAGACTTTTCACCTGATGTTCTCACCTTCCTAAAATAATGGCCTAAGTCATTTTTTGCCAAAAGTTATTTTTGCCCCTCCAACCCCAAAAAAATAAACAAAAAATCTACACTTCTGTCAGGAAGGTGACTAAATGTTTGATAGGATTTCTTATGGCTTTCTTTCAATAATGGCTTTTCTGTCCCTGCTGAAGATAAGAGTCAAATTTTGTGAACACAACTAAATGTATGTCTGTCAACAGGGCCTTTGTTGGCCAAATGTTCTGGTCCATCTCCAATGCATCATGTTGCCACCAACTAATCAATATTTTATAAAAAAAACAAAACAGAACAAAAAACTGGGAACTTGACACAGCAGCTGTTTTTATACTGGGATTAAATTGGACACAGGTGGACTCTATGTGGCTTCTGAATGCCATTCCTCACCTTGACTTTTATATAGGGATGTCAGAGCAAACAAATAAGAATAAGAGTGCCTGGAACACTTTATATCAGTAAGAAGAATTTTAAAAACTGACACCTATAGAATTATGTAGCACTTTGTGTTGACTTTTAATATAAAATCCCAGTAAAATGAATGACGGTTTGTTGTTGTAATGTGACAAAATATGGAAAAACTCCAAGTGGTAGGAATACTTCTGCAATAAAGCAACACACATAACTTGACAGACAGATTATAGCCGTTTAGATACTAACTTTAGGTATAGTATTGCGTCCAAGTCTACATCAATGGCAAACAACGAAACAAAAAAAACGTTTTAGTGAAAGAAAGAAACGTACTGCAAGGAAATCTACTGTGCATCTGCACTGCACATTTAGGAATTACCTCAACCATATAAAGTCACACCATGTTCCTCACAAGTGAAAAGACAAACAACAGCAATAGTGGCAAGAAAAGCTTGTGATGGAGTCCAGATTTTAAGACCCCGACAACAGCTGGGTGTTAGTTTAGTAAGCCTAACCGAAAAGAAAAACGTCAGATTTTTCTACAATGAAAGCTTTCACAGAGTCTGAAATTCCAGCACTGAGATAAAAGAGTAATTCACATTGCCCAGTCCAGATAACCAGGGTTAGCTGCCATTATTACAAATTATTGCCAGATGCTGCTGCAACATATTCATGTGTCTGCAGGTTATCGCTCTTCAGTGCCTTTGTACCTTCTGCAGCTTTTGTGTCCAACAGGCATCACTTAAAGATGCAGGTGTTCTGCATTGGTTAAGTGTGACAAGTTGATAACTATTTTTGATTTTTGCACATAAAAGATGTGACCTTTTGCATCGCAGAAGCAGGGCGAACACTAAGAGAGGACATGTCAGCTCGCGAAGGGAGAAAACCTCAGCTCTCAGTCAGAGTTAGATCACTGGAAACGAAGATTGTCTCCTGTTTAAATCAGTCATGACTGTTATAGCTTGTAAAGCTTACCAAACCCTAAATGGAACCACAACAAAACAGCCTGTTATTGTTGGGGATAGAACTGTCACATTTGTAGTAATAAGGCTGGTCGGAAAGTTAACAATCAAACCGTTTTCCGAAGACTCCATGAGTAAGCGTTACCAGGTTACGCTGACAACACTCTTGACTGTCGCAGCTGCGAGGAAGAAGACTCAGAGGTAGACAGAGTCGTGCTTAAAGCTGAAATAAAGGGAAAGCTCAAAGTTTATGAAGCTACTTACAAAGGAAACTATTGTCTACTGAGACACTTCATTCAGAACGCTGCGACTGAAAGCCAGACTTTGGGAGAGATTGGTCATTTCACTTTAGTACTCGCATAGTTTTGATCTTTTTAGTGCCCAACTTGAAAAGGTGCTTTGGCATGATGTCAGGCTCAGGTTTATTCAGGTCCCAATGGAAAGTAATGTGAGTATGTATATTTAAAAAAAATACATAAAACCTAAGAGACAAACAATCAAAGTTTACAAAGTGAGGGACAATACAGGATGGCAACATCAGATATAAATCGATAGGAAGAAAACCAGCAGTCGCTACTGAAATCAGTAACATGTATACATAAAAATAGAAATCAGCCCCAACCATCAGATGTGAGTCCTCCTGCATTAAAAAGATAAATTACTGAAGGATGAAGGCGAGTTGAGCTGCTTCATACAGAGACGTTGAGGCCTGAAGGCAGAACCTGGAACTCAACATGTAAAGACTGAGAGCCATAAGAAATAATGGCTCTGACTTTAATTCATACCCACCTTGTGTGCAAGAAGGACCAATTGATCAATTTAAAGATTTTAGGTGACTTTTTTAAAATCAATATTTAACTATACATAAACAATAAAAAATCTTAAAGAGGAATAAGAATTGACTAAAATTGGTCTTAGTAGGTTGAAGTTCTCTGATTCTCTGACTGATGTATCTAACAAAAATAATATGTTTTTATTCATTCTAACCAAGTAATGAATAAAAACATTCATGATGAAAGTTGGCTTTCTTACCTAAGCATAGATGTAATGCTAATATTTTAGATTGAAAACGGTTGTTAATCCAACTTCATACATTTTGTGTCCCGCTAAGATAAAGGTGAATAATCTACACAAGTCTCATCAAGTTTAATTGAAACCATTATGATTTTATTTAAACGCCTTGAAAGGCAGATGGAGTTTTATTTGAACTCCATAAATTAAGAAATTGTTATTTTCTCAATTGTTTAAATTAACTTCCTTTATAATTTAAGATTATCAGTTCTCTGTGTCGCCTGCAGGCCAGTTTCAGTTCTGACTGATTTCAGTTTTTACTTTAATATAAACATATTTACCTCATGTTTCTTGATGGAGTCACTTGTTTTGAATCCAGCTGAAAATGCAATGAAAAAAACTTCCCCTGTAAATACGTCGGCGTGAATGTTCCCAACCTTCATCTGATTTGCATTCAGCTCAAGAAAGTACGGCAAAGTCATGTTGATTGATACATTTATGCACTGAAAATGGCATAAATGTATTGTATCGAATGAATAAATAGAGAAGTAAAATCCAATTTACCTGCATTTGATGTGATATTTAACAATTGAAGTCATTCAAGAGGAAGCTGGACAAAACTGACCCGGGGTCAGTTAACTTGTGCATCTCTTGGATGTGCAAGAGCCTTGCAGTGGCAGCAATAAATGAATCAGGATGCAAATGAACAAGTAAGCACACAGATTTAAAACATAATGTAGAACTTCTGAGACTATTCAAGACTTTTTTGTGACTCTTACAGACTTTGCAGAAGCCCCCGCTGTCCTGCTGTAAAGCCTGGCATATAAATAAACATGGAGTCATAATTATTGACCCGATCCTTTTAGGTCTTTGCCATCGCTGAGCAAATGCCTTCCTTTTGGTCTGCTCTAAACTTCGCTGTGATGTCTTGAAAGTCAGGAAACACAGCAACACATAATTGCCACCTAAAAAGTGTTAATAGTATAATGCATTGCTGTTAAGTGAATATCTATTTTCACTCACCCAGTGATTCACGTCTGCAGGAAGCTGCAGGTTTGTGTTCATCTGGGTGCAGATGAAACTCGATCCATCACAGCGAGGCGAATCGGGTGGGCTTCTCCTGCCTGACGAAGTCCAGAGGCCTCCCTGACAGCGCCGCGTTCACAGCTGACACGCAGCGCTTTGTTAAAGCGCTCACAGGAACAAGGAGGAGGCAGGAGAACAGAGCAAAACCTACTTTTCTACACACCCTGTGAAAATGCCTGGCGATGTAAAAAAAAACTTATCACTTTTGATGTAAGGTGTATCATATGCAGGTCTGTCTGGAAAACAAACTCATCTCTTTGAGGGAAAGAGTGTAAAATTGTGATTAAAAAATGGTAACAACCCGATTCCAGAAGTGTGCACAGATGAACACAAACTGATACTCAGTTAAAGGACATTTTTAGTCTAATGTCAGGATTCTGGTAGTTGTCACTCGACCTGGCAAATGTTTTCAAAAGTTACCCGAAACAGGATGTTCTTCTGGTTAGAGCATTGTTTTGTGGATTTAGATACATGTTTTGGGTCACTGAATAAAACGCCTGTTCCTCTTTCTTCCAGACTTCGGAAGGTTTTGGATCCAAACTGACTGCCATTAATGGTTAATAATTAATTTTACCTTAACCAAAATCCGAGGGGCAGCTTAGTATAAAATTGCACACTCTTAAATGTACAATGAAATGACAATAAACTCTGTCTTTGTTTATGTATTCTCCAGCCACATAGTGCAAATTTTGGAAACTGCAGCTCAGGGGAGGAGCTGCCTCTCGAGGGCGGGGCTACGTCCACCCAGACATTTTGCACAGCTGAATGGTTGACATGGAGAGTCAAGGTTTTCTCAAACATGCATGAAAGAGTCGAAGCAACACTCCAGGTATTTTTTAAAATAGGGAATATCTTTATAACGTGATGAAAAAACTGCAAAGATGTTGATTTGAAATGAAGCTGCCCCCCACAGGGTTCCCGTGTTCGTAGGAAGTTCTTTTGGTCCTGCTTTTGTGGTTTTTGCCAAACACATTCAATGGAATTGTAGCCTTAAAACTTAACTTTGGTTTTATTTAATTAGATTCAGTTCATTTATATAGAACACAATACAAACAGATGTAGGTTATATACAGAAATATATTGTTTCACAAAGATCAGAACGTAAAATATTTTCCTGCATGTTTTTGGAATTTTGGGTTTATATACCAAAATATAAACCCAAAGGTACCTTTGAGCGTACCTTTGTGACGCTCAAAAGAATGTCTTTAGCTAGAGGATCCGAGTATCCAGAATCTTTCTAGGCTAGAGGAACTTGCTTCTACATGCAGCTTCTTGCACGTGCTGCCTTTACTCTAATCCACAGAACCAGCTTCCTATTGCAATCAAACCTTTGTAAACTTCTCATCTCCAGAAAACCGGCCTCCTTTGCTGCTTTATTTCAACCTCCTTCTGACCACAAATGGGCCTAAATCGACCCAATTACTTAGTGCTTCCTTAAAGATTTTCTGATATTCCCCAGTGCTATTTGCTCCTTCTGTTGTCTTGCAGCATAACGCTACATCCTGTGTGAGCAGTGACCTGAGAAACGGTCAAAGCAATGCGATGAAACTGGTGGCTTTGATTTGCCTCAGCTATGCATGATTTTTGTCTTCTTAAAGAGGCTTTTCAGCAGATACCAATGCTGACTGTTACCTTTAGAGGATATTACTTATTATTTGCCAACATAAGGCATCACTGAAGTTATGTCAAGAATACCTTCTTGCTACGCGGTTCCATCCAGCAGAGTTTTGTGAGCAGAGAAACACAGAGACAGTGAAGGTGACAGATGAGAGTCCTCTTCGGGTTAGCATGTGGTAGCAATTGGGGGAAAGTGAGGGTCTCCTGGCCCAGCAGTAATTAGCAGACAGCCTCATGTTCATGTTTCTTTTAATAGCTTGACACGGCCCACTGTGGACTAAAAATAAACAGGGCAATTAGAGGCAGCAAGGAAGGCCATCATTGGAGGGTCTGACCTCTGAACCCAGGTCAGAACCCATACTGAGGTGTCCGTGCCGGCCACCTGTATCCCTCTGGGTCAGTGAGGAAAGAAGCCATGTTGTGTTTATTGTAGGGGTCAGGGGTCAGGGGTAGACTGCTGGATGCATGAGTGAACAGTTTCTATTTTTGTCATGCAAAGAACTTGTAGAACTTTATGTTTTGAATCTGAGACTTGGCAGATGTTCCAGCTGCTTGGATTTAAACATCATCAGATTTTTGTTTTGTGATTATTATTGTAAGGGTCAATATAAGAATCTGGTGTTTGGATCTTTGTATCCAAACAGTTCAGTTATGACTGCTAGTGTTCGGGGGAAGTCATGTCTGAAACTGAACCGTTTGGTGAGAACCTGGGGTTTGGCATCTCGGCTCAACTGAAAATCTTTCCAGTGTCCAAAGTGTTAAGGATTAATAATAATAAAAAAAGAGAGAGACATTCCACACAGTGGAGGAAGTTAAAAGTAGCTGTGTTTCCATTGTCTGTATAACTGCGCAATTTGACATTTTGAAAATAAATTTGCTTAATGGAAACACGACAATTTTAAGAAAAAACTCTCGCGTTACGGTGAAAAGTTTGGCGAGGAGCTGAGGTGTTCATTGGTTCATTTTACAAAACTGCAATAAAAACACTTTTTAATCACATGATATGAGTCACATGATCAACAACAGGATGTTACTACTGGTTCGAACCATAAAGAAGAAGACAGGAAGTAGTTGGAGGAAGATGGTGCGGCAAATCATAAATGACGTGCAAAAAACTTCTTTTTTTATTCACGATGGGCTTTTTGCTGCTGCAATAGCTAAAACAGCCGTTTACCATTGAATATTAAAAAAGTGTGATGGATTAGGCTGTTTTTTTTTTTTTTTTTTTGTTCAGATGTAAATAAAAAAACTGGAAAATTGTATAAATTGGTTAACTGTATTCAGCTTAAGAAACACATTTAAGTGAAAAATCATTCAGCTTCCTTAGAACAGGTGAGTTTGCCTGTTCAGATTACTTTCTTACCATTTTGACCTGCAGATTAACCCAAACATCGCGGCATATTAAAATGAACGACTAAGCAGTTTCATTAAATCTCACGTCACTAAACTTCCCAGTTATGGAGCTTTTCTCAACACCATCAAACCCCTCAGCAAGTTCATCTCTGTCAACAAGAAAGACAGCCTCCTCTAAAGATACATGAAGCATGAATAATCTCATATGTGTCACATTATATAATACTGAAACCTAACATCAAGGCGCTGTATTCCCTGTCATCATCTGCACTTATTAGTGTGTTTTTCTTTAAACTACTGCGCCTGTGTGACGGTGAAGCCTTGAGCGTTCTGTTTCTGTCCACTGGCTGTTTAGTGTTGCACAGATGTTCACATGGGCCCAAGGAAAACAAGAAAAGCTTTTCACACCTGGCAACTCTCAAGCAAAACTTGGCACCAAAGAATCCGCGAGGTTGGCCCAGACTGACCTTTAGCTTTTCTGTGATGTCAACGATCCTTTGGACCAATTAGACTCTGGAAGCCGGCCTTGGACTTGCCGACTCCAGACGCAAAGACAAATGATTCTATCAGATTAAATGTTTTTTAATGGCAGGCGAAGAGGCCAAACGCGGGTCTTTCAGTAGAGGCCACATGTTGGTTTCTAAAGTTATCGTGCGAAACGAGGCTCATTTGTCGCTGATATGCGAAAGAGAGGCAAGCCTCTTGTTTCGCGTTTGTTCGCAGAGACAAAAGACACGAAACAACATCAGTGTAAGAACTGATTTCCTTCTGTCAGCGTTGTGGAATGGACATGTAGCTGGCGGCCTCCAACAACATATCAAACCTCGCAGCTTTGGATATGAAACAAACTGAGGGTAATATTCCCGGGACTCCGTCTGCCAAGAGAAACAGGGAAAGCAAGCCACACTTCCAGAGGCCTCTCTATTTATAACCCCACATTTAGACTCTGCACTTGGTGGCCACCACAGCAAAGGTTGCTCGAGTCATTATGGAGCCCAACACAAAAACACTGCACCACAGGCTGGAGCTTCAAAGGAGCAGCAAGGTCAAACTATTTATTTTTATTTTATTTTTCCACTTCAAGTCTTCACTGCAGAGTCAGCTAGACCTTATTTATTCATACAGTGGCAGGCAGTGATATGGGTACCTTTGCGTTGGTATACGATAAAAATATCTTTTATTTTGTCATTTCTCTGCCACAAGCTGCAAAGCATTTTATTGTGACAACCCAAAACTACAGACAATTCTCTGTTGTCAAGTCTGACTCTAGTTGGTTAGCGTCTGCTTCGCCCAGTTTCTGTGAAATCTGTCTGGATATTTGATGGTTGTGGATTTCCCCGTCCGCTACACGCTATATACGTTCTTCCTTCACAACTGATGAAAAGGTTTGACGGTGGAATCCTTGATTTGCAGCTCATCATCTCACCAAACGCTACGACCTGACACACAGGTCAAACTGCTTCCGCGCCATAACCCGGCTGGGTCCGACCTGTACCACGCCCGAGGCGGGTCCAGGAGTCACGCGGGAGTCACACTGTACCTGCAAGTGGAGACAAATCTGGAGATCAAAGCAACACAGGGGTAGATTTCTGGCAGGATTTCCCTAAATGTCACTCCATCCATCTCTCCATTGACCTCCTTCCTGGACCTGGTTGAAGGAAGAAGCCCCATAGTATAATACTGCCACCACCATGTCAGTGTTGTGGTTTGCAGCTGTAAAAAAAAGGAAAGAAATAAAATATATCAAAGAGGTAATTTTAATATTGCTGACAGTATTTGCCTGTGAAGGTCTTCACCAAAGAGCTGGAGTCTATAGATTAGATTACTACTAAGCAGATTTAACTCAGTGGTATCAGAGCAATGGGGCTAGAATACAAATACATGGCACACAAAATTTACAAAATTGTGAAGACCATAAATGTTTTTCTTTCCAGTTAACATCTGAACTGTACTCTGAGCTGCGGCTCATGTTAAAATCTATAATTTTTGGTTATAATGTGAGAAAATGTGGAAAACCTTCAAGAGTTATGGATGTCTGAAAAGCACTGCATTCATCTCCATGATTGGCGAAGTGTAAACAAGTCGCCATCCTTTTGATGACCTGTTGTCTGGACAGCAAGGTGCAGGGCCTCTCAGCTGGCCGTTGGGTTTACCTGGCCACTCCTCAGGTATGGAGAGTCTGTTCTTCCCGTTAGCCTTCAGATTGAGGATAATCGTCCCTCTAAGACCTCGAGGTTCAGTTTCATTTCAGGTTGGCGGAAATGGGCACAGATCCAGATTAAACAAGAGAATCCCTTGATATGTGATTAAAACAGTTAATCTGGATTCCTAAGTGAAGCAGTTATCGTGTGTAATCCACCCCGCAGTCTGAGGAATAGCAGACAAACTACCACACAGAGTAGTCGTGAGACGGCTTTAAACTTTTTAAGGCAGGTTTGCTATGCTTTAAAACATATTTTCACTCTTCAGTTTTTGCTTCTCTTGGATATTTTTGATGCTTCAGATCATCATCAAGCAACGCATTTAATCGCCAGACGATACCGACCTGAGTAACAACCGAAAGACGTTTTCAAATAATGATTTAATTTAAAGAGGAAAAACAACCCAAATCAACCTGGCTCTTTGTGGAAAAGGTAAAGGTCCTTGCTGTTACCTGGACGTCGATGAAGCTGTGGACGTCGATGAAGCTGTAACCACCAAGAAAATTCAGCTGCAGTAGCCAACCTTCAACCCAGACAGGGCAGCGCCACGATGGACTTCTGGTGTGTGTTTTATAAACCCAATCTTGTGCATTCACTGTATAAAATGACATCCCTTCAGCAGCCTAACAGCTTTAGCTCAGATCCCTGTCTCTGCGTCTCTGGCAGTAGAGGAAGACTTCCTGCTCTGCCTTACTCAGCCTCTCCACCTGCAGCTGGCCGGGTCACATAATCAGCTCCCAACAGCAAAACAGCTGCGGTTCACTGAGAGCACGGGGAAATTAGCATAAGCTAAGCCCCTCAATTGATCCATGCGTCTGCACAATGTAACAACATAATCATCTTCAAGCCTTTTAAATGCAGCCTGGTCACCGCCGCAGCTCTCCGGGGTCAGACACGTACCCACACTGCACATAAACACACCGCCCCTACTTCTTCCTGTCTATCACTATGTCTTCCATATGAACACACACACACAGGTCTGATGAGTGGGTCAGCACCTCATGTGGTGACAATGTGTGTGCTGTGGTGGTGGATGGTGCAGCCCGTCTGTAAAAGGAGGAAGTGGTGCAGCATACCCTGGAGGAGTAAGGTCCTGGGGAAGAATGTTTATCCTGTCCGTAGCCTTTGATCTTTTACTGTTAATCGCTTCCTGCAGCCTGTAGATGAACCAACCGCTGCAGAGCAGCAACAGCGCTGGAAGTGACAGACAATGAAAGAGGAAGGGTTTAAAGGTGACATAATGCGCACACAGGTTGGACGAGACCGAAGTGCATCAAAGTTTGGAGCGGCCGAATATTCCTGTGACACGCAGAAAAACACAAATCCTAATGTAGGATTTCCAGGAAGAGCAAGTCCAGACAGCGGCAGTACAACCAGCTGACATGAGACTCAGAAGGCCCTTAGGCTGATTCACCAGGTAGTAGCTGCATTTCTGCTACAAATGCAGAAAGAAAAAAAAATCTGTTTCACAATTGCAGTGTTTTCATTAAATAAGAAACCTCATTAAAATAAGTTTGTTCTTGTGATGTCATTAAAAAACATGCATTATCCTCCAACTGCTTTCTGTCATCGTCTTCTTTGAGGGTTGTGACAGGGCAACATTTGCTGGTTGATGATGGGACTCTTGTGATGCAAAAAGAGTGTTTCCGTTGCAGTTTTACCAAACAAGTGAATTTTGATACCCCCCCCAAAAAAAAATGTAAGAAATAAATTATAGATTTTATATCAAAAAACGAGTTTTTGTGAAATTGGTACGTTTTCATTCAGCACAGTTATTTAAAATTATATGTGCAGTGAAAACGCAGCTAGTTGGCTTTGAATGGCCAACGTGGCCCCACCCTGTTGACTTCCTGTTTCGTCTTTGCCTGAAAGTACTTTCCTCAACAGATCTTTCTGTGTTTCAGTTCAGCATTTAGTTTATGATTTATATCGAACATCTCATCAAGCTGTCTCATTCAGTATTTCTGTAGTTCGATATTTTCCAGTTCAGGTTCCTTAGATTTGGCCAGACACGAACACTTTGCTTGACTTGTAGAAATCACAGAGTCCTTGGAATAACTTTGCTTTTCCAAGGAAGCTACCTGTTCACAGCCTTTTTCCAGAACTGAAACATCTTGCCCTTCGATATGTTCAACGAAGAAATTTAGGTTGATGTGAGGTTCTGATTCAGGGAACACTTTCCAAAATGTCTTCTTTCCTCTTTTGGGAAAAGCTGCCTCATAACTTGGTTTTTCCGGCAGAGGACCGTTATTGACGTCACTATTTTGTGTCAAAGATGTGAGAGCTACACAAGCGTCTGACTCGGGGAAAGATTTCCATAATAGTGGCGTCTTCTTGATGCGCTTCATCTTTGTTGTCTGTTTCTCCCCTTTTTGATCCTTCTGTGATTTGGAGACGGATTTCTGTTTGGTGACCGGCTGTGTAGAAATCACTGGTTCTTCTGTACATGACTCCTTTTTCAAGGAATCTTTCTGATCACCTTCTTCAGGCAGAGAAGAGTCTTGCTGATGAACATTTTTCTCTTCCTTCTCTGCTACATCGATTGTCTCTGCAGTACGGAGATCAATGATTTTTCGGTCACTGGTGAAATGTCTTGCGGTCCAGAACTTTCAGCTGAAGTCCTTAGATCAGCAGAGGCCTGTTTCTCCAACCAGATATGAAATGGGATCTTTTTCTTCTTGTGCGCCTGGTGGTTGGTGGCTGTTCCTTAGACTTAGAGAGCTGTTCCTTCTCTGTTTTATCGATCGTCTCCTGCACTCTAGCGATGGGCTCTTCTGCACTGACCAGTGACTTGTTCTGCTTTTCAATATTTCCTGCAGAAATCTCTTGGTCAACAGGGACGTGTTCCTCTGTCCAGGTTTTAAATGGTACCTGGTTCTTCTCTTTGGACTCACTCTAAGGTGTCGTTCTGTCCCCTTTTTGGTCCACCGTCTCCTGTGCTTTGGCAATAGATTCTTTTTCAACCACCAGTGAAGCGTCCTGCTGTTTGGTATTTTCAGCAGAAATCTTTAACTCTTCAGGTGCGTACAGCTCCCACCAGACTGCAAATGACACCTTCTTCTTCTTCTTGCGCCTGGGTGGCTGTAATTCCCTTTTGGCAATGTTGTCGAATTCAACCTCTTCGACTCTATGCTGGTTGGACTCCATTGTAACCTTTGCTTGTTTCAGGTTCTGAGATAAATCACTTCTCTAGAAACTCAGTAAAGATTTCACGTTGAGTTTGATGTCAATCTCCAAAAGAAATGTGAACCAAACAAAGTTGAAAATCTTACTGTGAACTGCTAAATAAATTCTCAAGAGACACGTATCACCAACGGCTGCTAAACGGTTGTGATGAAAGTAGATCAATGTGAGGAGCTTATATAATCGCTGGTGATGTCAGAATTCTGCTTTTGGAGTTATATTATGATGTCACATTGTGATGTCACAGTTTCATTTGATATTCAGAGCAGGCTTGTCTAATGGACTGCAGAAAGCGTCAGTGGGCTTTTAAACTGTCACTGGTTGCCATAGTTACCCACCATTACCTTGTTGTTTTGACGTTGGTTAGCATGTTGTCAGCGTAGCTAGCCTAGGCTACTATAACTGTTCAAAACTGAGTGATAAAATAAGTTATGATACCCAGGGAGCCACATGAGGGGAAATTAGGGCAATTCCAAGGGCCCCTGACCAACAGGGGGCCCTCCATAATTTTTTTTCATGGAAATTAAATACATTGGGCCCCTGTCAAGAACGACTGTGGATGTTATTTTGCTACAAAAAAAAAAAGAGAAAATCAGGTTTTTAAACAAATTAAGAGATAAGAGAGAGAAAAAGACAAGAGTGTCAATTTGTAGCCCAGTTTTTCTCCGAGAGGTGGGTCGACTGTGTGAGATTATCCACCATTCAGCAGAGTTAGCTTAGCTACAGGCTACTGTTTGCCTCCATTTCACTGGCATTTAATGAATTAAGGAAAATAATTACCAACATATTCATATATTTAACTTGTCCCTGCACCTTTATGTGTATTTTGCACGTTGCCTGTGACTGTTGCTTGTGAGGAGAAACATTTCAACTATAGAAAAAATGTATGCAACCTACTTGCATACTGTATGTGAACTGTTGTATGTAAAATTTATGAGCAGTAAATATTGTCTTAATATCAGTATTTTACCAAAGAAACCAAGGCATCTGCAAGCCTTTAAAGTTGTGATGCCTTTTGTGGGTCAAATAGACTCAACAAATTATAACAGCAGCTGCGCAGGGGGTGGGGCCCAATCTAACTTTTTGTTATGGGCCTCAAGATTCCTGGCTCTAAGCTGTGGTGAAACATATTTACTTTACAAGACAAACATGTAACGTGTGTCTATAATCTATGTTCCATGTAACGCCTGCAACTCTAAACTGAAAAGTGGTGTTTGTTTATGGAAAATAAAGCTTAAGCAATGGTTGAAGGGGTTCTGTGAACCATGTCTATGGGCATCATAATGTTGAAATTCCAACTTCGTAGACAGAACACTGTTAGTTCGGATCTGACTTCAAAGAAACTGGAACCCAGAATCACTGCGACAGGTTCTGCCGCTGTGCTTTTTTGACCCCTGGATGACAATTCAAGAAAATAATAAATAAATTGTTACATTTATACAAAAAAATCTGACTACTTTAATTGTTCTCTTAAAATATTCACACTTGGTTTATTTTTATGACTCTCTTGTAAGGTGTAGTATGCAACTTTTATAAGAAATATTTTTTTTACATAATTTTTGAAACCGTCTGTGCTATGACAGTTGTGGCAGTTTAATATGAGACAGATGTTCGTTCTGTTTTTCAATATTTCCTGCAGAAATCTCTTGGTCAACAGGGACGTGTTGACCACGATGTGGGAGAAGTTAGCACTTCTCCCAGTGCTAACTAGGACCAACCAATCAGAGCCAGGAGGCGGGTTGTTTCTCCACCATTAGCACATTGATAAGTGAGTGCATGAGGTTGATAGACTGGCAGCACTAAGCCCCGCCTCCTCGCTCTAATTGGTTGTGTCTGACCTGGAATGAGGTGGAGATGAATCTATACACAGATTATCGTCACAACTTGGTGAAGGTTTTAACAAATATGTTAAAAACATGTTTTATAAAAGTTACATACAGCAGGTTTAACTTTCATGCTTCTGACATGTATCTAATACTCACTGCGTTGTCTGCATAAAGTAAGTTCATGTTTATTAACTGAGTTTTTGAAGGGGCCAGTAGTTTTGTAGGTTAAATGTCACAGTTAACTGAGTTTTGTAGGTTAAATATTAAAAATGTTTTATTTGCATTGTTGACTTAATGTAATTTTTGATTGTTGATTCGATGTTGCATGACTTTGTGTTTTTGTGTTTGTTATGTAAAACACTTTGAAATGCCTTGCTGCTGAAATGTGCTATTACAATAAAATTGATTGATTGATTGCTTGATTGATTGATTGATAGGCGAGTACTTTGCACTCAATTAATTGTGGTTCCTGCAACTTGTGGAAAACTGCAAATTGACTTTTTTTAGTTTTGCAATTTCCATCTTGTGCAGAACTAATAATGTTGAATGTTCATATTCAACCTTGTAGGCAGAAAGGAAAGAGTTCATCAGCTGTGACAGTGTTGTTTCATGCAACTTGACTTGGACTTGCCCCCACAAAGACTTGAGACCTGACTTGGACCTGGAAAAAAATAACTTGAGGCCAGCGCTGGTCCTCGCCTGACCCCTGCCCACCTTAACCTCTGTCCATCTGAGAGCATTTATGCCACTGTGGGTTTCAGAAGGGCCTCAACGCCACACCTGGCATCCAAAATTACAACAAGCAGCCAAGGACATTCAAAACTCAAAGAGGACCTTTCCTGACCCCCATCCAGACTTCTGTTTGTTGTCTGGCTGCTTCTGTAAGCAACAGAAATACACAGGCGCTGTGTTCACATTCAGTGACACAAGTTTGTGACAGGTTGAGAAGCTCTTAGTAGTGGCAGAAGCTTTTTTTTTTTCTTCTGGCGTACGCCATGTGGGTGGAAGCTGTGCTGAAAGACGAGCTCTTTGTCTGGTGATTGTTGTGAAGCTGCCACAGCAAGCAGCTCTGAGAAAGAAATGACATGAAGAAACAAAGACGCATTTTGGGGGATTTATGGATCTTCTTGACTTTTTTTTTTGTGTGTGTGTGTATAGGGCTTCGTCTACATCTGTGAGGTTAGGCTGTGTTTTAAAAGGTCTCTTCAGTTACTCATTCAGCAATACCCTGCAGCTTTCTCTAAAGCATGCAGCCTGCTCTCGCTCAACTTTTCTCTGCACAGACACAAATTTGTATTTCTAGAAATATTAGAACTTTACATTGACTTTCGCGCATTTTTTCCAGGTCCAAGTCTGGTCTCAAGTCTTTGGGGAGGGCAAGTCCAAGTCAAGTTGCATGAAACAACACTGTCACAGCCGATGAACTCTTTCTTTTCTGCCTACAATGTTGTTGTACAATGTTGAACTAGGTTGAATATGAACATTCAATGTTATTAATTCTGCACAAGATGGAAATTGCAAAACCAAAAAAAATCGTCATTTATGTCCAGCACTTACCCCGACATTATCAGTGAATTCCTAGCCCTGAAATTAACCAAGCCCTGTCTGTGCACGTCTCTAAACTTGACCCTTCACCCTGAATAAGGCGGTCCAGCGCTTCAGGACCAGGCTTTGGAAAGTTTCAGCAGTGGTCAGAGGTTTAGGAAATGTTTTTGTTACTTTCTTGTGGATTGTGTTTTTGAAGCTGTTCAAACTGCAGCTAATTCCCGATTTCCTGAACACTGCTTTGGGATTCTCAAATAATAAAGTGAGCCAAAACAATACACAAATAACTGTACAAATAAGTACATAAAGAAGAAGCTGCGAACGCCACATACATTCCCGCTAAAGTTTTGACATCATGCAATTTACTATCAGGTTGTTCACTGACTCATGCTGTTTAAGGGTAAGGTCCTTGTGTGTGTGTGTGTGTGTGTGCGCGCGTGTGCGTGTGTGTGTGTGTGTGCGCGCACCTATCTCTGACAGGGCTTGCGTGACTAGTGGGGAGTGTGAGCACATAGTGGGAAGGTTCCTCTTCTGCCTGAGGGAAATAGCAGTGCGTTGTATGCACCTAACCTCATTTAATCCCACAGAAACTTTTTAAAGAGCATGTAAAACAGCATGCCCCCTCTGGTAGCAGTGCACACATGCAGTATCAGAATGCTAACATGCATGAACGCTACAGTTCTTCCAGAAAACCCTTTGAGCTACCGTGTCAGACCAGCACAAAGACGGCATGCTCTCCAGATTTATGGTTTTAAAACTCAGTTTCAAGAGCCGCACGTATTATCTTCAAGTCAGCATGTTGAACTTTAAATAACATTTTTTTTTTTTTTTTTTTTTACTTAACTACTTGACACATTCGAGGTACACAGAGTGCTCATCTCCTCACCAGCAAAACCTTATTTATTGCTTTTAAAAGTACCAAAGAGAGGCCATTTCAACTTAACTACTTGACACATTTGAGGTACACAGAGTGCTCATCTTCTTAACAGCAAAACTTTATTTATTGCTTTTGAAAGTACCAAAAGAGAGGCCATTTCAAAAAGTTGGTTGGGTAAGACAAAGCAACAGTTATATGAATCACCCTGTGCTCATTTTTAGCGCAACGGCTAGCTGCCAACGAGACCGATTTGAAGAGGGAATCAGTTCCAGTTTGCGGCTATAAAACTCTGGATGCAGTTTGGCATTTCAAGCAGTTTCCCAAAAATCAGGTTTTATCTGCAAGACATGCTGATCATTGTTCAAAAACGGTCAGACGTTATTAGGTGAAAACGTACAGAACCTTGCAAAAGTATTCATTTTCTCAAGTTTTCTCAAACTGCAAACACAAACTTTAAACATCTCAGGTAAGCGAGAAGTGCACATGAATCATCGCCTTCCTAAAAACAATGGCGCAATTCTTTTTTTTTCTTCTTTTTTTTTTTTTTTTTTTTTGTTTTGCCAAAAGTGATTTTAGCAAAAAAAAAACAAACAAACAAAAGAAACACCTTGATGTTTTAGATAAAAAATATTACTTTTGGCAAAGAATGACTGTTTTAGGAAAGTGGCAATATAATATAAACTTCTCATTATCATTTTCATGCTAAAGCACAGAGCTAAACAAGAGTGGTATAGCTGGAAAAAGAAATCAGGTTCTCACAAAACAAAGTCGTTGTTTTTTTCTTTTCTTCTTCTTTTCCGTCTTCTTCTTCCAGGAAAGCAATAAGCAATGCCTAAAACGTCAATGTTCTGAATGAGCTCTCACTGCACAAGACTCCACTGGTGAAGAAAAAAAACACATAGAAGCTTCTTTTTAGTTTTCTGAAGAAGATTTTGACAAGCTACTGAAGTAAATCTATGCACACATTTTGAAGGAAAATGCACAGGATTCCCCAAAACTCCTCACCAAGCATGAAGTTTGGAACATTGTTGTGTTTTCTGTTTTACTGCACCTGTTGACCTGGAACTTCATGAAGAAACGAAGCAGAAATGCATTGGAATGTTGGTGATCAGAATATAAAGACGGTAGTTCGGTGGATTCCCAAACAAGACAATGATCCCAAACACACAACTGTGGAAACTTTTCATTTGTTCCAGAGGAAGAAAGTGAAACTCCAGTCTGTCACCAGAACTATAAAACTTCAAATTATCATAGCCAATAAAATAAATCTTTTCCCTAAAGTATTCAGAACATTTTGAGAGAGGGTTCAAGTAGAAGTCTAATATTTATTTCCACATAACTTCCTTTATGGGCTAATTTGCTTTGATTTCTTTGATTTTGTGGGTTATTTGGGTTGTTGGAAACACCTGATGTGAATTTGGCATCAATAGAAATATAAGAAATATATTTACTGAGAAAAAAATGTTTACAGATTCAATACTTTTTAAAGATAGTCAAATAAGCCCCCACCCAAAAAAGACGAAAACAATACGGCCCACCAGTCTAAACTGAACCCACAGCAAAAAATGGTAGTGGCAGCATCATGCTGGGTGAAAATGTCTTTTCAGCAGAGACAGGAAAGGTGGTGAGTTGATGGGGGAGATGGATTTAGCTAAACAGACGGAAATCTTATAAGAAAATCTTCTGGAGGCTGGGGCAGAACATAAACATGCAAAGTCCAAAATCTAAATTATATCCATCGTTTATGGTGAGATTTTACTGAGCTGAAGTTCACAGGAACTTTTTATTCAGTGTGACTGAGCTGCAGCTGCTCTGCAAGAAAGAGCTGTTGGAAGAGAAAAAAAAAAGCTGATTCAGAAAAACTCAGAGGAACAAAAAAAAAGGTAAAACTTCCCTTTATTTTGTGTTGTTTAGAGACTGACACGATAATTAAAAGAAAACAATGTAATCATCCCAATCCGCTTTAATTTTAAAGCACGTTTTAAAAACTATTTGTTTAACCAAAGTGCTGCTCAGAAGCAAACACATCAAACCAAGACACAAACAAGAACAATAATAAAATATAATGAAAAACAATAAACTACCGAGACTGTAGTAAAACAAAAACAGAAACAAACAAACTCACATTGTGTCAAAAGCTACTGAAAATAACTTTTAAGAGAGACTTAAGAAAAAAAAACCCAGCAATAAAAGGAGCCGGTCTAATACTCACGGCTGAAACGACCAGATCCAACAACCGGCAGCAGCTGGCCTGGGAAACGGGTCAGAGAGGCAGGGCAGCCAGTCCGATAAGACATTCAAAGACGAGAGAAGGAATCTAAAACTGATGCTTCGGTACTCAGGAGAAAAGACAGAGCAGGTGAGACGTGTTGGTGAGAACTGGTGAAAGGATGAGCAGCAGTCTGGGAGCGAAACGCCTGACTGGTCTCAGCATGTCCTCATCAGCATGAGCCCCATCAGAGCTGTGGCACTGGTTCATACACACGGAATCAGAAATATTAATCATACAGTAATACAAATCATTTTGCTCACATGCTGTTTGCTCCATTTTTGCGAGAATTTCTTCTCCTGAGTCCCTCTGATCTGGTCTCTCACTCTACATGAAAATGATTTTACATTTAGCCAGACTAAAAAAACAAAAAACAAATTATTTAAAATAATAATATTGTAGGAGTTAAATAAATTTGTATGTTTTTGTTTAGTTCCTACAAACAGAAATGAGCTAAAACATGGCTTAAATGTTTTTTGATTTTGTTTCTGCTGATGTTTTTTTCTGTCATTTGTTAAAATATTTGTGAATCAGTCTACAGAAAAAAAAATATATATATATATATATATATATATATATATATATATATATATATATGTAAAAATAAAAAATTCCCTTCTCACCCACCGCAGGTGGTTCTTATCCTCTGAGCTCGGGTCCTCTACCAGAGGCCTGGGAGCTTGAGGGTTCTGCGCAGTATCTTTGCTGTGCCTAGAACTGCACACACACACAATATATATATATATATATATATATATATATATATATATATATATATAAGACAGAATAGAACAATACACCGATAAGTGTAAAAGTAACTGGCCTACAGATTCAGTTTTAAAGATTTCATTGCCTTTTTGAAACATGACATGGTGACAGGAGTTATTTGAGGACGACTAATTACATTTTAGTAATACAACTGGTTTTACCACAATGATTAGCTCTTAAAATGAAAGTTAATTACCATACCATGTCCTGAGATTACTTTAATTCAAATATTGCTGATGCACAAGGAAACAAAAGGACTAAATTCAGCTTTTGTAATTTTAGTAGAAGTCGTTTTTTTGGGGGGTTTTTTTTTCCAAAAAACTGACCAGACATACCAAAGAAGAAGAAAAAAATAATCTAATCTAATAAACGAACTAGTTCCCTTAACATGTTTGGGTTCCATCTCTGCTGGCTGTTCCTAGATGTCGTGTGACAATCAATTAAAACGCTCACGCTGGCATTTCCTGGATGCTGTTTGTGATTGATTTATGGATCAGGTTTCTTCACCAAACAACTTCATTAGAAATGCGTGCGCTGCTTTGAGATTTTATTGAAAACATTTCATTTAGTTTCCTCTCTGTGCTCACAGTTTAAAGCGGCGTTTGAACAACACACCTCATTCATGATCCCACACACACCTTTCATACACACGTCACCGTCCCACCAGGGCCGGACCGAAAAGTGGTGTGATGTGAACATATTTAACATTTTTCTCAATGCCACTTCTAGTGGTAGTTATTAACATGTAATGTTTCTGGGACTGAATGACAAAGCAGAGCAAAGGAAAAGCAAACTAAGCACCTGCTCAGGGCCCCCAGACCGTCAGAGGCCTCATAAACTCTCCAGTTCGAACACAGAATACAGATCTAGAATGTCAACATTATTTATTGAGAATAAAACAACATTAAATTTCATTTCATGGTTAAAGCAGAGATAAATGAAAAATGTAAATAACAAATTTAGTCACTTTTAAATTTACAATTTAACTTGTCAGTTAACTTTGCAAAAGTAACTTCCATAGTTTAGTTGTTGTGTTGGCATAGCTGATGCTATCTGAGTTTAAGCTCTGTTTGTTCACAAATATATTTGTAGCAAATAATAACCAATTATCACTGATTGCTTTTGAAGCACGACCAGGTAAGCTCCACCGTGTCTCCCAGACTCCACTGAATACGTACCGGTGGTGATGTTCTGACAGCAGGAGAAGCTGGGGCCCGAAAATCATATCCTGCCGAAGGCGACACGACCCTGCATGATGAGCTGGAGCCGCTCCACTGCACCTCTCTGCAAAACACGCAGGGAGATTTAATGTATGTGGCCCCTGGAGGGACATGAAGTCACTCAATCACTGGAGGAGAGGATGTTGACTGAATGTGAAAATGTCATTTTATAACACTGGGTTAGGAAAAAAATCTAATTTTCTCCTGAATCAGGACTATTTTGCACTGATGAATCCAAAGATGACGTCCGTTTTTCTCAATCAGGTCAGGATTTTATTCTAATTTGATTTTGAGAAATTTGATCTTCTGACTAAATTGATTACATTTTTGTGACATCATCAGTTCATTTCTGTTAATATTTGTCATCCAACAAAAGTTTTTAGATTGTTTTCTAACAGAGTGTAATGTTAATGTTCGTAACATTAATTGAATGTTACAAACTTGGATTCCTATAAATTGAATAATAAACACTGATAAATACATGTGAAGTGAATATTATGTCTCCTTTCTGTCCTGGTGGAATCTCTCCTCCTGCTCATCACTCATTGATCAGATTCTCCACATGTGAGAACAAGTCATGAATTTTGATGCTCATGTTGCTCCGTAGATCAGAAAGTTGATCTGATTGAGCAAAACCAATGTGGTTTTTGGATTCAGCTCATCAATATGATCCTAAAACTGTTGAAAACCCCAGACAGTTGTTTTGGCTGTTGACCAGCGTAAATCTGTTGGTGTTTTTGTGAAGACTTGTACAAATGTAATGTGTCTGATGAACACCTGTCAAAAATACTCCTGAATAGTGGAAGCGGATTAGTTGACCTGATACATCAATACTGCTGTCCACACAGTGCAACATAGTTCCACCTGCAACCCATCACTGTGACCAAGATAATGCAAATTTTGTCATGTGACCATATTAATGAGAGCTTTGGATGAAAACACATCACTGCACAGGCCATCAACTGGAAATGAGATGAGTTTTATGAAAGAAACAGCCAGTAGACTAACCTTGGTCTTTACTGATCAGAGGCAAGAGGAAAGACATTGTTACAGGAACGCCATAAGTGCTGCTTTCAGTTTACTACAAGACATGTGAGTGACACAACAAACCAGTGATTTGGTCAATAAAAATCAAAGATAGCACAACAGTGAAATGGCACTGATGGATGGATGGATGATGGATAGATGGATGGATGATGGATGGATGGATGGATGGATGATGGATGATGGATTGATGGATGGATGATGGATGGATGGATGGATGGATGGATGGATGGATGGATGGATGGATGGATGGATGGATGGATGGATGGATGGATGGATGGATGGATGGAATGGATGGATGGATGGATGGATGGATGGATGGATGGATGGATGGATGGATGGATGGATGGATGGATGGATGGATGGAAGATGGATGAATGGATGGATGATGGATGGATGGATGGATGGATGGATGGATGGATGGATGGATGGATGGATGGATGGATGATGGATGGATGGATGGATGGATGGATGGATGGATGGATGGATGGATGGATGATGGATGGATGGATGGATGGATGGATGGATGGATGGATTATCCTGGGATCAGCCCAAACCTGAATTTTGCTGCTGCTGGTAAAACTGTAAACTATTATCAGAAGGTAAATATTTTTTGTCATGCCTCACCTTCCATACCTGGAGTCTCCTAAAAGTGCTCCCCGTTGATATTTTAAAGATTTTCATTAAAACTGTGGCACCAGAACATTTCTTAACTCAAGGACATAGAAAACACTGAGGAGAGAACGGGTGTAATCATCACAGGGTCAGGGCGCTGCAGAGCTAGCCCCAAGCTATGAGGGAAGAAAAGGGCCGGGTGAAACAGAGACGATGTCGGTAAAAGGTGGGATGGGTGGAGGGAGGCACCCTGCTGTTTCCCAATCCCAGTAACAGGTGGAGAGGGCTGACTTCAGTGTGTTTGTGAGTTGAAGCAAACAAGAAAGGGGCCTTGGGGAAGGGGGTTTACCTGCTGCACTCATGTCCTGACAGGTAACATTCGCCTCTGCCAACAATCCTCCCAGCCAACTGCTGCCATCCATTCCTCACACACAACCCAGGAGTCCTTTTCTATCCATTCAACCTGTTTGGTGGAACCTCCCCATTATCCTCGGGTGTGTGGGCAGATGTGTGGCAGCTTTAGGATTCCCATCTGCTGCCCCCGACTCGGAGAAGGCCTCACTTCCTGTGCAAGGCTAAGCTGAAGACCGTATCTTCTGATGTCGGAGCGGAAACAAGGATAAAGGAGATGAAAAAACAAACCAACATAGCAACATGGCAAACTAAACCACAGCAAACTGAATAAAGAGTGGTGACATCAGGACCGATGTTGACACTTGCCAACTTGGCCACTGTGTAGATCAGTTTTAAGAGTCTTAAAAAAATTAACTTCAAACATCTTATTTGGTGAATTCTGGTACAATTTTAGGCTTTCAGACACTGATGTAAAAATGTGTTCTCTTTCTCACGCTTCTTAAGAGGTGTGAATGCTGCCATGCACACACACTCACACACGCATACACACACATGCATACACACACATGCATACACACACTCCTAGGCAACTTAGGGTTGAGTTCCTTGCCCAGGGGCACATCAGCATGTGATGGGAGGAAGCTGGAATTGACCCAACAACTTTAATTTAAGGCAGCAACTTTTCACATTTTACAGTTGGTCCATCCACCATCCATCCATCCATCCATCCATCCGTCCACTTTTTATATCCATTTTATTCTCACAGAATGGTGATTATTATCTCCAGCATTTCATTATAACTTTTTCATTCATTTATTTACCTCAAACAGGTTTTTATAAGCAAGAAAACAAACCATCAGTCGGACAAGACAAAACATGGCGTGCATAATAACTAGCTTAGTGCTGCTGTTCTGTTTGAAAAGGAGCAGGAAGATGTGAACACTGTTTAATGAGCCATGTTACTTACCGACTCAATAATTATCAGACATTTGTATTTAAAACCATATTGTGGTATTTATGGACTTGTACAATACAAAAGAACCGAAGAATAAATCTTATTACATAAATGATTAGAAGCTAACTTGAAATCTACAGACTCAATAATAATAATAATAATAATATAATAATAATAATAATGACAATTGTAAATAACAACTGGACATACATCAGAAAAATTAGCAACTCCTTGCCCATGTACAACCTATAAATTCTTTATAATCTGTGTTATATAACAACAAATCAAATAAAAAAACTAATGATAATAAGGTAACAGTAATAATCTACTAATAATGGCAGCCAATAAGACTGGGAATACACCCTGAAGAGGCTCCCTCAGTGTTCAGGGACTCTGAAGCCTGTTAAAAGATTTCCAGTGTGATTTAGACCTGGGTGTTAAATGGACCAATCAGACGTCTGTATGTTTAAGGCCAGGACTGTGTTGTTGTTCCCCCGGAAGCATGTTTAGCGCAGTGAACCTCCTGTTTCGGGGTTACCCAGTGATCAGCTCCATCCGTCTTCCTATCAACTTCAACAAACTTTCCTGTTCAAGAAAAAACACCCCATCTCGTTTTCACTAATATGGTTTTAGGATTTGAGTTAGAGTTAAAGTGTTTCAGCTCGAGGTCACCAACACGTTGCCCCCAGCAGAATTCATTTGTCACAGCAATATTTAAATTGATTTGATGTTCTGAAAAACTGAAGTGTGATAAACTTTACAAAAACCAAATGAACTGTGGAAGGAATCAAACACTTTGCACACCACTGTGTTTATTTAGATTTTTTTCATCATTTGTTTTAAAACATCTATCTTGAGGAATGGGTTTCTTTTAACGTAACAAAAATAAAAACCTTGAATTTTGCCGCTGCAGTTCACATCTACCACTTTCTTCAGAACACGTCTTGTCTTGCTTTTTAATTCTTTGCAGCATGTTGTGTATTTATAAGAAAATGAACTGTCAGCATCAAAGCGTGTTGAGAAACTAGAATGGCTCTAAACAATGGCTGAGAGCATGTTAACACTTGAACGCACACACGCGTGATGCTGCCGACAGTAGCCTCATCTGGGCTGTCTTTGTCCTGCGTGTGTTCCAGCTCTCCGCTACAGGACACAGGGAAGCGGTCACTTGGTGCCAGTAAACAGAACTTTTGTTCGCGGGAATCACCCTCAGGTGCAGTTGACCCCTGACCTGTGGCACTGCAGGTCGAACAAAGAACCATTAAGACTGAGACAGAGAGGTCTACTTAGGTCAGGATATCAGAGATTAAAAGCAAAACAAAACAATATTCCATACACATAACTGAGAGAGACTGTTTGATTCAGATAAACAGGTAGACAATAAAATAATAACAATAATAATAATAAACGTATCTGAATAAACACGCAGTTGTAAATAGTTTTTGTGTGGCAGCCATCCATCAAACGAGTGCAAACAGCTGCCATCAACACTAGTGAATCCACAGCGGGCCTTTTCATCATCATCTGATCACTAAAACAAGGTTCCTTTGGAAGTCTCCTCTTGTCCTCTTATCACTGTTATAGGAAAGTAGAGACAGGGGCTTTCTTCTCCGGGCCGTAGGTGCTGAAATGTAAGTCCTTCAGAATCAAGAGCTGCAGACAATGCTCTCAGTCACTATCAGGGGAACAATAGGGTCATCCAGTCAAAAAAAAGGGTTTATGCGTTAAGACTGGACTGCACTCCCGACTGCCTCAACACCCGGAAGTCACAGGTGAGATCTTGTTAAGAAAAACGTGGAATCAGAATTTCCTCAGCTGTTTTCCTACATGGATCTGGTGTTGCGATGCTTATCTGTAACATTTCCATTAAGCCTGCGGAGGACAGACACACTGTCCAACCAGGACAGAGCCACAGCTCAGTCCTCCTCTCTGCTCTGCTCGCCTCCAGCTTTCCACCCAGTTTTGGCTCAACACTGCCACCCAGTGATCATGGCAGGTAAAGTCCCATTTTGTGCTCAGTAATTGTTCCCCTCAATCTTAAGGCCTTACATTGACATGGTGATGCATAGGACAGACTGGGATTTTCCATTGCACCCCAGAGGAAGAACATCCAGACCCTAATCAAGCCTCACATGATGAGTTAGTAAAAACAAGCAGCGCAGCCACATTCGTCTGCTGTGGTCACATTGTGTACAAAAGAACAATAAAATGCTGACTAACAGTTGGGGTGTAATCCTTAAGAAGATAGGCCGAAAATAGAAATGACAACTGTAAGATAAGATCTAAAACATAATAGCTAAAAGAAAATAAAAGCCAAAGAGAAATATTCAAATATATATTCTTTAAATCATTTGAAGTCTTTTTTCTAAGTAATTTAGTGAGCTGGTTTCTATATTAATAAAAGGTAAATAGTTTTAATCAGTTGTTGAGTCTCTTTCTTCCTTTATCTGGTGGAAGGATTGCTTCAGTCATCAGTAGTCGACTGAAACCGTCTACTGGGAATACAGAGAGGTGATTTTAAACAACAGGAATACTGAGTTTTCAAGTTCATATAATACAGTAGGTCACACATTTTTGCTATTCATAGAATGACACCACACTAACAAGCTAATATAAGCTGGTTAGTTAGTCAGGCTATCTGCTCTGGTACCCAGCCTACAGCCTGATGCTTGTGTCTTGACCAGAAACATTTCCCAACATGGTGTGTGTGTGTGTGTGTGGGTGTGCACGTGTGTGTGTAGGATGGGGGGGTGGAGAAGAGGGGGCAATATGTTGCTCTATGATCCACAAAGTTTAAGAGAACTATGTAGAATTATTTTAGCACTTTGTCTGCATCTTGTTAAAAAGCATTTAAGTCGTACAAATGGTCTGACGGAACATTTTAGTGGTTTTCAAACCAACTTTCCCCTATAATCAATGACGCTTGATGGGAATTCATTGTTCTTCCATGTAAACGACCCGTCTCTTGCTCATCAAATACAAATAAAACCATGAGGAGTGCTTTGAACACATGAAACAGATAAATGAAATGTTACATTATATATAACACCTTGTTGCTAAAGCCACAAATCGTCAGGTCTGGGTTCTGGTGGATTGCAAATGTTGCAGGGTCGGGGGAACAGTGGCAGCATGATGGAAGGTTCCAACATGTCAATGACACGTCAATCTTGTCATTTTCGATGCTTGTAAATTTGCTGAGAGTGCATTTAATTGTATTGACTTTTTGAAGGGAAGTTTTCCATTGTAGTTTGAGAATAATTATTTCTTTAACCAAAAACCTTCACCTAATCTCTTAGCAGTGAAGTTAATCCTTCTAAGATGCTAAAGCTTCTTCTCTGATTTGGTCTCCAGTCACATTTGATTCTCCATCAAATGTGGAGAATCATACCTGTTTATACCCGCTGATGACAGCGGGTATAAACTCACATGGTAGTTTGCTTCATATTGACACAATCACAACATTGGGCATCCCCAAAACTACTAAAGCAACCCATTGTCGCTAACTTTTCTGTCTGTTAACTAACAGTTTTGTATTTACAGTAGATCAAATTACAACAGTAGTCATAAATACAGTGCAGCAAAGCTCAGTGGAGTCTGAAGAATCGAAGAGTTTGTTTTGGCACCCTGTATTGACGCTTTCCTGTTTGGAACTGTTCTCACTGCTCTCATGTTGTTGTTTTAGCCTGCAGCATTAAGGCGTCTTAAGCAAACTCCTGCATAACACTACCTGTCATGACCAACCTGTCAGTTTCCTCCTCGCTGACTCCTTCTGGGAGTTTACTAGAGAATAAATCAAAGGGGAGCTCATTATATATGCATTTCTAAACTGTTAAAGGGGCAGTGTTGTGTAAAATGGACCATTTTGAACTTTGCAGCATGTTAGAATGCTCATTATAAACATATCTGGAGTGTTGCCTTGACTCATGCATATTTGAGAAATCCTTTAATCTCCGTGTGGCACTGTGGCAACCATTGAGCTGTTCAAAATGCCTTATTGGCCCAAGCACCGCCTTCAAGACGCAGTTCCTCCTCAGAGCTGGAGTTTCTAAGCTTCGAGCAGCCCTCCTCTGCTCAGGTCCTTCAGACTAGCCAGAAGTAGTTAGCAAACACCTGGTGAACCTGTGCATCTACTGTGCTCATTGTAGGAGCTATTTCTCAGAGCAGCTCTGGTAAAACGTAGTCGAAGGGTTAACAGAGGAGCCATGTTTTGATGACTTCCTGAGTTTCAGAAAGAACTTTTTTTCATTTTAAAAGAGACAGAGGCCCAATTTCAAGGCTTAAATTCTGAAGAAAGTTTACTATTAAGTTGTATTTGACATATATATACATCATTTTGCCACCTTTCTAAAATGATGACGTAAGTCATTTTTTGATAAAAGCGATTTTTTTTTATTTTTTGCTTTATTCACTTTTATTAAAAAGTGACTTAGTCCAATATGCTAGGAAGGTGGCAATTTTTATAATAACTGAAGTTTGCATAGTTGCTTGATTGTGCCATTAAATGGCACCATGTCCCCGGAAAACACATAAAAACACCCCTTTAGGTTAAATACGCTGCAAGCAATGATTATGACGTATATGAAGATTTTGCGGTGGGTTCGTTCATCTCGGCTGTTTATGTTTACGCGTTAAAAACTGCTCCGACGGAAAACACGCATACCTTTGCGTGCCTTGGAAGCCATTTAACAAACAAAACCACTCACCCTGATCCCATGCTGCCCTACACCTTGTAGAGATTACTGGTGTTGGTTTTCTTTCCACTGTGAAAGAATAACCACGGCCTTTCCACCCTGCGCAAGGGGATTTGTATATATACAACCACAGCCGAAACCTGATCATATTTAATAATTCACAGCGACTGTGAAATCCCTCCCACCCCATCTATCTGTCCCTCTTTGGACCTCTGGCACGACGCCGCTCCGTAAGTTCTTGAAAACAAGAGAGCGTGTCGACTACCAGGGTTCCTCTTTCTTACTAATATACAAGCACTTCAGCTGTGAGTGTGACTGACCACTAATCAGCTGCATCTTCACGCACTCTAACTTGTTGGTAAAAGAGGCCATTAAAGTGTCAGTGCGGTCTGAGGAAATTTTATGTCCATTTCCTTAATTAATTGGAGCTTCTCTGTCCTGCTGTTTCCCACTGTTGGGGCATAAATCCTGTATGGAGATGACAGTGAATGCAACACTGGGGCGGTGAGGAGCAACAAGCGAGCCTGGTGATAAATAATGCACATGGCACACCTCAGAGTGTGACTAATCCAAACCTATTGACACGAGATGGCCCAGGCTTAGCGCCGACATCACCCCTGACACCTCCACCGCTCCGGTGGCTTTGAGACCTTGAAGTACTTGGATTTTCTATCCGTGCGTACGTGTGCTCCGGTATAAGCGCATGAAAACGGGGGCGCATGCCATAATAGGAGCAAAAAAAAAAAAAAAAAAAGAATAAAAAAAATGGAATATTCTCTTACAGGAAACCCATCTAGAGTAACAAGCTGGCAACACAACAAAGGAAGAGCTAACTGGAAACATGCCCTGAGCACAAGGCGAACCTACAAGCCGGGTTCATCTGAGGTGAAGACATTGTGTTTGTTTGCTGGTTGTTCTCCAGAATGCCGCCACCGCTGGTCTCTGTCAGCGGTGATGGTTCCTTTGTTGGAGGGAGAACATCGAAATCAGCCGAACCCCAGGAAACAAAAAAGAATACCAACCGTCTCATTTCACCGCCTGGATCTTCAGTGTTAAGATGGCTCTTTTATCTGGCAGGAATATCTGCAATGACTTTCTTAAACACTTTATTCCTCTACGGTTCCAAGATGTCCTCTGGCAACAAACCCATTATGGATTTGACAGAGCGAGACAATGCATCCATTGATGCAACACATTAAATAAAAGCAAAGACTATAAGAAACCAACACCAAAGCTTTGATTTGTCACCTGACCTTCAGGAAACCGTGGGCAACCCTTACATGGCAGTTTGCTGTTTTGTTCCAAAAATACAAATTCTGGAAAAAAAACATTTCATCTAAACTAATAGGGGAGCTAAATATAATTTAATATTCATTAAAGATAATTTATTTGTAAATTAACTAGGACAAATTATTAATTTACATAATAGATTTGTGTTTGTTTTTTGCAGTGTAACCAAAATAAATGCGATGTTTGCTGCTGTGTGTCAAGAGTTTAGGCTGTTTCAATATTTAGGATGACTGTAGTATGACTTCAGTAAACCTTGTCTGACTTGTTTGCTTATAATGTCCACACATTGACGACTGTCAAGAAATGAATTCAGCGTCATTCTGTAGCCCTCGAAGAAGGACTAGGGTAAAAATTTGATTTCCAGAAATAGCAAGGTTGGAGATGAGAGGCCAGAAAAAACTGCCAAAAGGAAAATCAGGGAGAGAAATTATGCAGTGATGGTGAACTTACAGAGACAGAGCTACTAGAATGCAGGACAGGTTGGTAGAATGACTCTCCACTAATTCCTTAAAAGGAAAAAGAAGTACCGTATTTTCCGGACTATACGTCGCTCCGGAGTATTAGTCGCACCAGCCATAAAATGCATAATAAAGCAGGAAAAGACATAAATAAGTCGCACCGAAGTATAAGTCGCATTTTTGGGGGAAATTTATTTGATAAATCCAACACCTAGAACAGACATGTCATCTAGAAAGGCAATAAAAATAGAATAGAGGCAACAACAGGCTGAATAATTGTACGGTATGCTAACGTTACATGACAAAACAACGAACTGAGAACGTGCCTGGTATATTAACATAACATATTTAGAGTTATTCAGATAACTATAGCATAAATAACATGCTATCAAGTTTACCAAACCATTCGTGTCGCTCCAAATCACTAAATCTTCATCTTCGGTGTCGCTTGTAAACAATTCGGCTAACTCCGGACGTAGCTTCTACCACACACATTATGAACACAGGCCTAGAGCGCCCTCTGGCGGTTTAGTGTGAAAATAACATGTGATATGATATAATAATGTGTTAAAATTTCACACATAAGTCGCTCCGGAGTGTAAGTTGCACCCCGGCCAAACTATGAAAAAAAACTGCGACTTATAGTCCAGAAAATACGGTAGGTGAATCCAAAGGATGAGAAAGAAAATTTCAAAAGGTAGGTTTTTATAACTGCAGACTAGCAATTTTGTTTGTGATAGCAATATTTGGTTAGAGCAGATTTTTTTTATTTTTATCCATCAATTTCCAACAAGCATCTCAAAGTTGCTCTAGTGGAAGTGGTGACTTCCACTAGAGCAACTAAGCCAGTGATGTGACACCACTCAAGTAAGGTCTTGTGATTAAAAATGCTCAGTAAGTACCAAAGGGATCAACATGTGTCCAGAAAACATCCTGTGCATCATTCGGAAACTAAGACAATGACAAAGCAGTGAGTGCTTCTTCAATGCTTTGGCAACAAAACACAACAGAGCAACTCAAGACTTAGTTCCTGTTTTGCATTAAAATGTGAGTCTAAAACAAGAGTCAGACTTGAAATCAATGACCAGATCAAAATGAATAAATCAAACCTCACCTGGCAATAAAGTCACATGCTAATAACGGATTGGTTGATCTGGTGTCCATCTCCAGCAGTCACGAATCAAAAGCTGGGGTACAGCTGGACAGGTTACTAGTCTGTCACATGACGACAAAGATACACGTGACAAACTATCATGCATGCACACACACACACACACACACATACGTTCAAACCTAAGGATATTTTGAGATGATGGCTGTCAATCACAGTCATCTCCTGAAAACAATCTTGTGTGGCGTTTCTCATCTTGTCTCAGCCTCCCTCCTTACTCTTTGCTAGTGTGAATGCTAGTTAGCATAGCCACTGATGATGGTGGATAAACTGTTTTTCTGTAACAGCAAGTTGTTTACTGCCATTAGTGCACAGAGCAGCAAGGACATGAGAGTGACTGACAGCGATAAGCCCCTCCCCCCTGACTCTGATTGGCTGTTTTTGTTCAGGAACGGAGCATTTCTTCAGGCAGCAGTCGCAGCTCATGGAGGAGGTGGAGCAGATCAACGTTTTCACAGATCATCTGTCTCATAACAAACTGTCACAACATGTCGAGAGTTTTAACAAACATACAAAACAGATTTGTCATAAAAGCCACTGCAACTTTAACAGATTGAATACATAAAACAGAGAAAAACACATTAATACGATGTCGAGGTCTCGACAGTTAGCAAATCAATTTTTATTTTCTAATCCTCTAAGCTAAAGCGCATTCAACTTTGGCCTGTTGCTAATTGAAGGGAGAGCTGTGGGGACTGTCTTGTCTGCATCAATATTTAGTGACAATAAAAACTGTTAAAACAACAATCACTGACACAGCCATGCAAAATCCTCTTTTTCCCCAGACCTCTGTCTTGCAGTAAACCAAAATGCTCACGTTTCTTGTCAGTATTTACATACATGTACTGGACAAGTATATATTCTTGCATTTTTTTCCAGTGATGTTTGTGCAAGATGTATTCAAAACCTGAGTTAAAAAAATATATTCTTCTCCTGAAAACATGTGAACTGCAGCCACTAATAGCATTTTTTGGTGTCAACAGTCAGCAGCTAATGGACCATGTAATGACATAGCATCAATCAGGGCCCTGCTGGCTCTGCCCTCCCACGATAATACAGGTTTCCCTTGATAATTAGGGCAATTAGAGATTCCCCTGCTGCACTCACTATCTCTAGTAATGGAAGAACCCTGCTATTGTTATTACACAACTTCGGCGAGAAGACTACCAGCTTTTCTTAATTACCATATCGGGATGTCTTCGTTTGGCTCTCCACCGAGCCAATGCACAAAACAGCGGCACTAATGTAAATTCTCCACACTAATCAGTTTTCATGCCTTGCCTTTATTAGCCCAGCCTGTTCAGATGACAAGTCAGATCCGTTTCAGGAGGGAGACTCTGCCAAGACTGAAGAGGTGAACGCAGGTTTTGATTTCGCTGTTTGATGATGACAGGCGAGAAGGAATTTCTGTCCGTGAGCACATACCATAACCGAGGCAACAAGCATGTAGGACAACTTGTTTACGGTAGTGTAAAGCAAACAGTTCTGAGGAGAAAAAAAATTAGAGGTAAATCTAATCCAGCTTTATTTTTATAGACATTAAAACATTACACAGGATCGACATGACATAAATACTGAAAAGTCACCAAAATGAATGAAACAATGAAGTAAATAAATGTCAGAGTCCCATGATTTACAGCACGCAAAGACAGTAGACGGTTACATTTATAGACACTATATCTCCATAGTCACTGACAGAAAAATGTTGATTCCAACTATTTAAATTTCACCAGAAAAACAAATCAGGAAAACCTGCAAAAAGCTTTTGAAACGACATGGAGTGTTCTCTCAAAAGGCAAATTATTGACCTTACTTTTGTTTATTCATTTGTTTCAAACATAAGTTAAAAGAGAAATAAAGAACAAAACTTATGAGAAGTACAGACCGCTGGTAAAGGAGCTAAACAGATTTTTTCCCCCTTTGGTCATATTTACGTCCCAAATAAAACACAAACACCTTCCCACATTTTCCAATTTCAATATTAGACAAGTAAAAATTTATGCCCAACAATTTCAACCAATATCTGCATGCCACGCAACATTAAAACTACAAACAAGATTTTTGAGAATAAAAGGTCGTTTTGAGGTTATGCACCAGAATCTCAATCAGATTTAAGACCAGACATTGACTAGGCCATTGTAGAACCATTTTTATTATTATTATTTGGACTGTTACCCTCCTGTATAACCTAAAAGTGCTTGAGCGTAAGGTCAGAAACTGATGGCCGAACATACTCCTTCAGGATCTTCTGCTAGAGCAGAATTCATCCTTTCATCCATCATAGTAAAGTGATGATGCTTTCAGGGTCTGAACTCTGACCCTGACGCAGCACTGCCCAAAAAACTATGCTTAGCCGGAGGCATCACGTTATTATTCTGTGTTCATTTTACATCGGGTATTACCAGAAGCACGTTTCCCGTAAGTTGATATGATTGAGTCAAGGACTCTGACATAAGCTCAGAAAAATGAAAAGTGACATCTGCAGAGTTTTAGCTGTGGTTCTCAGTTCTTTTGCAATCACATTGATGAATCCGTTGTAGATAATAACTCCCGCTGTGGTTGGTGTAAAAAAAACAAAACAACTTTAGACATGTCAATGACTTTATATCTCATTTGTTGAAGGTTGTTTTCTGGGACAGGGGGACAGTGTGTTGGTAGCTAAGACAGTTCATTCTGTCATACCGGCTCTTAACTCTGCAGGTCAAAGCAGTAATCATGTCTGGGTTCAGCTGCACTAAGAAAAAACAATAAATCTTACCAAAGATTTCTTTACCTAGTTTCTACTTCAAATATATTAATACACGTTTTATTTAAAGTGTCCTACTTTATCTTACAATAAAACTACCTTACAAGTAACTTTTCATGAAGTTATAGGAGCTTGTTTTAAGTTAGTAATTCCTTAAATATTGATGAAAATGTTCTAGTTCCACTGGCAAATTATTTCACGTTTAACATGGGAAAAGAGTCTGGATTTAAGTGAAATAATTTAATAAATTATTGACTTAAAACAAACTCCTGCATCTTGCTGAAAAGCTTCTTGCAGGTTAGTTTTGCTAAACTTTGTGTTTTTGCAGTGCAGGTCTGACAAACAGTGTGGTTAATCGGCCAATTAGGGGCGAGTTAGTTTAGATAACTGTCTTCCCTCATTGGAGGAAATCATTATTTAGTATTTACTCAGGTTATCCTTCCTTTATTTAATTAGGTCTGTGATTGTCTGAAACATTTCAGCGTGACAAAGACAAAACGAAGCTAAAACAACAATGTCTGATTGACAAAGAATGCAGCGCAGCTACTGCAGCTCGAAGGCTCTGCGCCGTCAGTCAGATGCTCTGTAGGTGCAGCGCTGTGAGAACCGTTCAGCTCCTCTGAAGAACCGCTTCATCTCCTAACAGATGGCCGCAATCACTCGCTTTTGTCTGACATGTGCTGCAGTGTCAGTCGAAGACCCCACAGATTCTCACACGTAAGGCTTTTCTTTTGTCTCCAGACTGACACGACACACACCTCACACACACACGTTTTTACCTCCCATTGCTGCTTGGGATAGGGAATGACTTCAGACAAAATGGCATGGGAGAGAAGAGATGGAGGGGGGGAAAAAAAAACAAGAGGAATATTGTGAGCAGAACCCAAAACAAACAGGAGATATGGAGCAGAAAGCTCAGGGCCTGGCAGCCGAATCAGAGGGACTCCTCAGATCCAGTGTCTCGAGCAAAGCTTTTGTTTTCCAGTACACAGTGATGGAGACAGCAGACGCAGTGGGTAAGTGTTTGTGTTGGGCCAGGCTAAGCCCCTCTGACTCTCTGTTAGTCCCCTGACGTCTACTCAGGTTCCTCAGGTTCTCAGGCTTGGACCGACACTCTGTTCCCTCAACGCTGTCATGACATTGGCCCTGAACGGCCACAGACACAAACAGTAATTGGGATTGCGCTCACACAAACAGGCCAAAAAACACACGCAGTCTCGCGTGCACGCAAAGTGGTGTGTGTGCGTGTGTGTGTGTGCGACGCCCCTCCCTTTTGCATGGGGAGCATCCCGGTGGAATGCAGCGGTGTGTGCGTCTGACGCCACGCTAAGCCACCTCAGTCCCGCTGAGGAGTCTACTTTTGCAAGCCTCGTCGTCTGCGTCTGGTCGTCACAGTCATGAGAAAATCACTAGGTGCCTGCAGGGCGCATCTCCCAGGTTACAGGTATGCCTGTTGACACATGCCAAATCCCCTCGCTCTCCCCGCGCGGCGGTGAGCGCGCTGGAACGCCCTGTCTAAACCGCAGACATCACATAGGATGCAAGGCAGGGCAGGACATGTTGGGTCACGTGACGAAACCTCTGCCTGCGTCGGTGCCTCGTAAACACGCATGACCGCAAGCCCAATGAGTCGGCCTCTACCTGCACGGCAGAAGAAGATGATGATGAAGAAGAAAAAACCCCAGAAACGTTCTGGTGCATCAGCCAGGTAACGAGGGCGGTGCTCCCCCCTCAGGGGCTCTCCGTGCTCCGCAGTGAGCTTTGACTAGGCCTGATCAAGTCGAGTCGCTGCTGATGGATGGGAGTGCTGGCACATTCCTCTGACAGGTGATGGGAGCAGCGCCTATTTGATCTGCCTCAAAGTGCAGAGAGAAGAGGAAGAGCCATAGAAAAAAATAGCACTACCCTAAATATGTTTGTGCTAAAAAAAAAAAAAAAAAAAGAAAAAACAGCAGTGATGGTGTGAGTTTGACAATGAAAAAGGATTAAAGCATATTCATTTATTGGAACACTGAACATTTATTTATCAGCATAACGCCAGTTGCATTATAAATACAGATTTTCTTTTAAGGAAGAACATACAATGAAATTCTAAAACCCAAAAATCGTGTTGTTCTTTTACAATTCAAAGAAACAGAGCAGATATGCAGTTTAGTATTTATTATTATTAATTATTAATTATTCATCCTGCTGCTGAAATTAGCCAAACATGGTGGTTATTAGTCGAATCTGTTACTTTTATCAAAAATGTTTTTTTCAAATTTGTGACTCCAAGAGGAGGGTCTTGGCGCTCTCAATCACAACGTGGTGTGACGCTGCTCATCCCCCCTTACTGCAGCTTATTTCTGATCACAGAGAATGTTGTGAATGCTAAGGCTAGTTAGCATAGCCACCGCTGATGGCGGTTAAACCAGGTTTCCTCTGACGGGAAGTTGTTTGTCTGCCATTAGCACATTTAGCAGCGAGTACATGAGGACGACTGACAGCGCTAAGACCCGCCTCCTGGCTCTGATTGGTTGTTTTTGGTCGGAGGTGGTGCATTTGTTCAGAAGGTAACAGCAGCTCAGAGAAGAGCTGGAGGAGATCCATCTTTTCACAGATTATCTGTCTCACATTAAACTGTCATCGCATGGTGACAGTTTTAACAAATATGTTAAAAACATATTTTTTCTATAAAAGTTACATACTTTTAGCACAAGCATAAAATAAATACCTGGTGAATGTATTATTCTTATTTCATTCTCCTTTAGTTTCCACATCTGTCTGCGTTGTAAACACAAATGAAATTTGTCTTTCATTTAAGCAAAGAATAAAACAAGCTTCTTCTTCTTTTTTTTTACTCAGTTGGTTGATAGTACACACCAACATGTGGGGACGGGGCTGTCTTATGAAATGGTTCAACGACAACAAGGTGGAGGTTTTGGATTGCTCCAGTCAAAGCCCAGACCTCCACCTGACTGAGCTGGAAGAGTTCACTTGATGTGCAGCCATCAGGCCACCTTCACTCAAATGTTACACAAATTAGGACTATAGACGTTTGTTCTTCATGTTGTGAAGATATTAATATAATTATGTTTCAGGAAGTAAAGCTCCTCAACAACATTCTGCAGACATTGAGTTATTAACAACAGCTCTCTTGATGGGGAATTTGGATTCTTGTTGCATAACTAACTTTTTTTTTAATCACAACAAAATGAGCTTCATCTCTGATGTTATCTAGAAAGTGTCTTGCTGTCATTTCATTTTTTGTTGTTGTTTTTTTTTTACATCTCAATTATTAAAAAATAATAAAATAGTATTCTTTTCTTTCCATCTTGGAAAATGTGTCAATAACTAATAACAAACCATTATTTTCACAAATATAAAAAGTGCAGCATGTACAGTCGTTACACAAACGGACGTAAAATGTCGTAAAATTATAACAATAAAGTCATAATATTACAAAAGTCGGAGTCTAAATAATATGACAATAAAGTCAGAATAATGTTAAAATAAAGTCAATATTTTAAGAATAGATGTACGGGAATGAAGTCAAAATAATGGAGCAAAAATGCAATATTATAAGAATACTGTCAAAATAATACAAGAACAGAATCAACCTAAAGTTGTAATATTACAACGTTATTCTTGTATAACTACAGCCATATTGTTGTATTATTTAGACTTTATTCCGATATTTATTTCTTAGCAAGGCCTTAATGCTCCGTCATAGTCGCCCTCTTGATGAAGGATTAAAATAGCTTGATGACTTCTTACTTATTATAATTATTATATTTTATTTTCCTTTGTTTTACAGTTCTGGATTGGTTGTAACTGGTATTGTTGAGTCATTTTAGCCTCGTTTCGAGTAACCTCTGTCTGTCTTTTAGCAAAACAAACTTCTCGTTGTCCCAGGACTGAAGATGAAAACATATTTGTAATTCTTGGACATTTACATTATTGTTAATGACTGTATATTATTCCTACCAGATAGATTAATACATTTCAAATGTCAGCATATTGATATTACCAAAACATCACTAGTTTATAATGCTATGCGGAACCAATGTTGCATTGTTTACAGATATTTTTGTGGATATAATAAATAGATATATATTTTTTGTCTAAACTTTGAACAGTTTTAGACTAAATGAAACATATCAACCTAAATAAGACTGTGAACTGATGTGCCACTACAGTAACAGCCTTGTAGTGTTGTTAACTTCGCCGGTCATAATGTTATGCCTGATGAGTGGAAATGCATGGATGCAACAGGATGTAGATAAATATTGATGGAGCTAAGACTAAAAATAATATGTCGTTAATATTTTAATTCATAGATAATGATGGATGCAACATTAAAAAAAAACATAACTGCGCATGTTGAACTTATGAAGGGAGACAATGTAAAGCATATAACAGCCTGTGGTTATAATTTACAGTCAGCTCCTATTACAGGAAACCTTCTACTGGTTAAACTGGCAGCATCCTAACAGCTCACATGTGACATCACAGAATTCTCCCATTTATCCCCAGTTACGCTTGAAACCGCAGTGTGTACATCAAAAATGCTCCCTAAGTCTGCCGACCGCAAACACGAGCCTCAGTGTACCTTAACGCGCCTTTGTCCCCGCTCGGCCACCGTCATATCCCTTAATGTCTGCAGAGCGCGCGGCTTCTTGTGACTGGAGCGCCGCCGCTAATGCGCCTGTTTGTTTTGCCGCCATAGAGACAAAAACTCGGGCGTAGGTGGGAACAAGACCAAGCAGGGGAGACAGGAACGAAGAGATTCAGGTGATCAGTTCGGAATTAGGCGCGCTGGGGAATAAATGTCAGAACGTGGCACCGACTGTATGCGAATCCGTCAGCGGCGGCTCCGGAGCTGTTTGTTTTCCCCCCCTCGCAGGTATCCGTCATTCCCATTCTCAGAGACACAGCAGGCTCTCAGCCCTGCAGATGTATTACATTTCAAAGCCAGGCATGACATATAGACAGGCAAGAGCAAGTCTGAAGCAATATAAAGTTCAGTGGTGAGAGAAGAGAAAAAAAAAGCCAATAAAAGTCTTACATCCGCATCAAAAGAGCTACCTATTGTGTTTGCTGCAGACTGGGAAAGATGTGTTTAATTAAATTTACTCTCTTGTGGCACCAGTTTTTTTTTTTTTTTTTTTTGGCCTGTGCAGTCCCTGAATTACACACAGTCCTCGTAAAGCAGCCAGAAGTATATTTTCTTTTGCTGCTGGCCTGGCATGCCATCTATTTGGACCTGAGAGCCAGAGGGAAAAAGATGAGGAGATGATGTAGTTTAAGCGTCTGGGTGAAACTCCTCCACTCAGCTGGACGTGAGCTTGGGGAGTTTGGGCCGGGGGAACTGTGGAGGGAAGGTGGTTCAGCCTCCACCCTGACTGACTTCCAACCTCCACCCCCCACCCTACCCCGTTTTCTCCTCCCGGCAGAACCGCAAACCCTCCGCTCTTCCCCACCTCCCCGCCGCCCCTCGTTCACTCCTGCAGGGGCCAGCGCCAGATTCAACACAGCGTCCATGAAACAAACACAAACTCCCACAGCTCTCCTCTACGTGGCTCGCTGCGGTTGTGCAAGACGTTTTGGTAGAAAATCCTTGTTTATGTCGCAACCATAATACAGCAGAGCTACAAAGAGAAGCTGGAGCCCACGCTAGAACCACTCAAAACATTACTGACCAACTTCTAAACACTGAAATTGAGCCTCGCTGCGACGGGAAGGCCTGTTGGCAACGTGAGCGTGTCAACCTGTGTACTTTCCTCTTTCGAACCAGTCTTACGCTGCGCTATGATCGAGGTGTGAGTCACCTTTCAGCATAAAGTCATGGCATTTGAGTCTATAGATCAGGTTGGATGAGGCTCTGGAAGGCTGGTCCCTTCGTGTCCCCCTCCATAAACCTCCAGCACGCCTCCCAGTCTAAGCACTGCCACTCTGTAATTGTGGGGAAACCACAGCACACAGCCCCATATATAAATACTCTATTCTCCTAGCCTTGTCAAAATAAAAGTTTTGTGGAGGGGGGAAGAAAGAAAGAGGACTTTTTAGGTGGCCCTCACCCCTACTTTGGAGCTATTTTGGAGCCAAGTAACTCTGCACCTATGGGCGAAGTGCCGCAGAACAAGTGTGACACAGAGACACTGAAGGAGGTTCCTGCTCCTGTCCGAGTTTGTTTGAGCGCAGTGTCTAAAAATAAAGCCGCCACCTTCTCTCGGAGTTGTGAAACTTCCTAAACCGAGTGACTAAAGGCGACTTACTACAAGCACATATGTTGGCACGTATTGTAGCACTACCGACTTGACGCCTTTGTTGCAACACACCGACGTGTCGAAGTCAAAAAAGGCATAAAGGCAAAGACAGACACAGAGCCAGATTTGTGTACACACGACAAGCCGCTCGACCAGCCGGCAGCTTTGATCTGCACTTCCAGGGAGAGGAAACTTCCTCCCCCGCTTTACATCCCACTCACCTGTCTGCCCACAGCAGGACACAGTTTCTTGTAAGCTACTGACAGAAAGCTGCAGTGATGATTCTTTGTTGATTCGTAAATACAAACATCTGGCGTTATCTGCCCCAGGTGACAGCAGCTGTGTTTGAATTGAAATTATAAAAATAAATCTACATTTATTTTTCCATTAAATGTTGTCGCTCGAGGGAGAGGTGACACAAGTCACGTGATCAACAGCAGGATGTTACTACTGGTGAAAATGAAGAAAAAGACGACAGGAAGTAGCACAAGGATGATGATTTTTTTCTTGTTTGTTTTTTTGTCCAGCTGGCTCCACCAGTGCTCTGACATAGAAAGTCGTGAGTCATTTCAACATGTTGAATCAATAAATGTTCTGTAAAATCGCAGAGTACAATTTCCCCAGAACACGGCCTCTCCCAAGTAGGCGGGGCTTGTCGCTGACGTCATACTTTTTAGTGACTTGCAAGCTTATTCACGTGTGTTTTTAATTTCATTTCTATTTTTATGGAAATGCCTCAATTGTGGAATTGTGTTCTTTTGACATTAGCAGATTTGCCCTCGTTTGTAATGGAAACATAGATAGTGGCTCGATGAGGAGAGGAGTTGTCTTGGAACTGAAGTGATCAGCTTCTTCCCTTGATCCATGGAGTTTAATCACCAGTATGGATCTATAATACACTTTGGACAAATTTCTAATTACCGTATTTTCCGGACTATAAGTCGCAGTCTTTTCATAGTTTGGCCGGGGATGCGACTTACACTCCGGAGCGACTTATGTAAAATGTTAACACATTATTATATCATATTACATGTTATTTTCACACTAAACCGCCAGAGGGCGCTCTAGGCCTGTGTTGATAATGTGTGTGGTAGAAGCTACGTCCGGAGTTAGCCTGAGTTGTTTACAAGCGACACCGAAGATGAAGATTTAGTGATTTGGAGAGACACGGCTGGTTCGGTAAACTTGTTAGCATGTTATTTATGCTATAGTTATTTGAATAACTCTTAATATGTTATGTTAACATACCAGGCACGTTTTCAGTTTGTTGTTTATGTGTCATGTAACGTTAGCATACCGTACAGTTATTCAGCCTGTTGTTGCCTCTATTCTATTTTTATTGCCTTTCAAGATGACATGTCTGTTCTTGGTGTTGGATTTTATCAAATAAATTTCCCTCAAAAATGCGACTTATACTCCGGTGCGACTTATTTATGTATTTTTCTGCTTTATTATGCATTTTATGGCTGGTGCGACTTATAGTCCGGTGCGACGTATAGTCCGGAAAATACGGTATTCAGTATCTGGATGTTATACACCTACCTTCTAGTATACTCATCATCATAACATCTGGATGTTGTGTGCTCATTTTCTAGTCTACTACCTTTCAATGTACCTATGAGTTCAGATGTGATATTCTCAGCTTCTAGAAGTCACATTGAAAACAGAACAGGCCTGAGCCCTCCCTGAACACACCAACAAGTCATTCAGTATGTCACAAATGGACTTACACAACATCTGAAGCACTAAAGGCTCGGGTTAAATCAGTGTTCATTACTCAACAATAAGAAAGAGACTGGGCACAGGACAGAATCTGAGGATCAAACCCCTGATTTCCAGAACAACACAAAGAAACATTTCACACTGTCCAAAAACCTCATACGTTCTCTGTGATGATGTGAAACCAAGCGCTCCTTTTAAATGTTAACTGTTCTGTGATAAACATTTCACAGCAAAATTCACTCCAGAAAAACAAAGAAGCTGTGATGTCGGTGTGACACATCAAAACAGCTGAGTCATCAAAAGCTACTGATGTGGTTCATAAAAAAATAAAAAAAATCATCCATCCAACTGTAAAGGTAAGATAATGTTAGTTTGGAGGAATCCCAAAGACGTGGTGTTATGAAGCTGCTGGGTGAGGTTATGAACTGAAGAGGGATCAGAACCAGAACAACAACAAGAAAACACAGACTCACTTCTGAGGTCAGGTCTGCTGTCCAACACAATGAGGGAGTTCTGCATTCCACTTCAATACTATCAGATGTTTTAAAAGACAGAAAGAAAATCAAAAACTGAATTTAGTTTATTACTATTATTATTATTATAAATCACCTTGTCTATAATATGTGTGTCATATGGTCAAGGTGGACCACTAGTATCTATTCAGTACTATTTTCTAAACAGAGCACTGCCTTTGACTTTCATTAGGTCCAACATCTGTTCTTTTTTCATCATGAGCCATAACTACTGAATGACTAATGCAGAAACTTGGTAAGCTGCTTTGAATTTGCTTTACTTCTGTATTGAAACATATTAAAATAGCTAGAAAATTGTCAAAAGGAAACTACAGATTTGTAATGGCCTCTTTAATTTTTTTTTATCATTATTTCTACAGTGTGTATCTAAAAAATATGCTTTTTGCATATTTGCTAAAACTGTCTCTAGTCCCGAGAATGTACCACGAGACAGAAAATCTGTGAAAGAAATTGAGCTCCTCCTCCCACTTGACTAGAAACAACCAATCAGAGCCAGGAGGCAGGTCTTTGTGTTGTTAATCATGCATCGTTCTGGTTCTTTGCTACAGCCATAGTTCCCCACAACATAGCCTATCACAAATGCTAAGGCTAGTTAGCATGGCCAACCATGATGGCAGATAAACAGTTTTTTCTGGAATTTTAAGTTATATTTTCACCATTAACACATTGAGCAGTGTATACATGAGGTTGATTGTCGACACTAAGACCTTCCTCCTAGCTGTGATTGGTTGTTTCTGCAGATGGCAGCAAAAGCACTAGGAGGAAGAGGAAGAGCTCCATCTTTTCTCAGATTGTCATGCTGTCACAACATGGTGAGATTTTTAACAAATACATATGAAACATATTTTTACATAAAGCAGCTGTAAAGAGCTGAACATGAACACAGTCAGGCCAAGCCACCAGCAAACTAGGCTGCTGCTTTGGGCCTCTGGAAAGGGAAAAAGGAAGGAAACACAGACAGAAGTGAGGCCCCAGTGTTCTATCAGCGACTTTAGGTAAACTGCTGCTGTTGCCTCACTAGTTAAAGGCACAATCACTTAAAAAAGTCTCAGCCTCGTTGTGCCTTCAGGATGCAGACACTCTGAGAATCTGCAGTTTCCAAACTTCTGAGCAGAGCAACCCAACTCTGCCACTCCCCCACTCAGCTCCTCCAGACTAGCCAGCAGCAATTAGCAGAGCTCATTATAAGATCTACTTCTTAGTGTAACACTGGTAAAAAAAAAAAAAAAAAACACTGTTAAAGGGTACATAGAGCAGCTATGCAGTGATAACTTCTTGAAGGTGGAGCTTCAGGCAGAGCAGGAGTTTTTGAAGAGTCAGAGGCCCAATTTCAAGTCGTTAATTTACAAATTCAAATATTTTGTAAGTCATATTTTACATTTAAAGCATTTCTATGACATCTGAAGGTAACATAGTTACTTGATTGTGCTATAAAATGGTGCTATGTGCCTGGAAAAGATAATACTGGCCCTTTAAGGACTCATTCAAGGCTGGGAAGGCACTGAGCATGAATCAGTTGCAAGTTATTAGAAAATAATTGAATTCATATTTGTACACTGAGTTTTTTAAATATACTATGATTCTGCATGTAAAGACAAGCCGTTTCATTACAATCTTTGCTCCTCTTCTCGGGGCTCCAAATGTTCGATCCATAACATGAGCACATTCTGCCTGCATCCCTTTAAAGCCCATGAATGCACGTCGCATCTTTCACACATCTCCTTTCCATACTCTGCTTCCTCATACACATACAGGCAGGGGAGCCATGGGAGGAGGGAATGCGAGGAATGCTCCAAACCCCGGGCTGGTGTTCTGACTCGTCCCAGACTTCATGCCGTCACCGCCGGGGTCTGTGGCCAGACCTCCCTGTGCCAGACCCACTGGCTCCAACACCCGCCCAGGCCAGCCGAGCAGCAGCTCGCGACCCATAATTAACCAGCAAGCCGCACTGTAGAGCATGTCCCTCCCCCCTCCCCATGCTAGTACAGCAGGGGCCCCTCAGAAATTCATAGGAAGACTGCATGGCCTTGCACTATGAACAGCTTCACATGTCAAAACTTTTGCTATCCAGTGTTGCAAAATCCTTGGTTGACATTTAATTACAGCTGGTGATCTCGATCAAAGTGACAGAGTTGAAAGGTTTTTTTTTTCTTTGTTGTTTTTTTTATTTTTTTTGCAGACCGTGAGATGACAGGAGTACGGTCGTTTTTTGAAGTAATTGTGTTTGAGTCTCACTGTGTTCTGAAAGTAATGCCAGGGTACCTGTAATTGTCCCAGACTGGCATAATTACAGCCGAGACACGGAGGGCAGGCGCTGATCCTCTTCATTCTTCTGACGGCTCCTCTCTCCTGTTCGGGCAGGAAGGACCTTCGCTCAAGGTGAGCCTTCCTCAGCTCAGTCTGGGGGAATCTTATGCCAACAAGGTCTGGTATGCATGAGGATTAACATCAAAGCACGGCAGAAGCGCCAAACCAAAATGCACGCAGTCAGTCAGAGTCATAGAAATGTCTCGCTGACTCTACCAGGCACCGGACGCCACGGGAAAAACTTCAACCCGAGCATCCTCTCTCCTGTCAGAAGAGCATCCGTCCCGCTGAGGTGGGGTCATGGCTTGTAAATTTAACAGGGCTTCCTTGAGGAATACCTCATGCTTTGAAAGAGAAACAGGAAAATTGCATGGTAGACAGCCCACTGGGTTTTTCACCCCCTCTCTTGCACTGTAATTTGCTGCTGCAGCAGGTCGGCCTAAAATAACCTTAACCCAATATTCACAACATAAGAGCACTTTGAGTGACGCTGGAGGTCTCCCCTTGGGTGGCGGTGGACTCTCCTCATCCTGTCGGCATTAAGAGATTCTTCACTTACTTACCTCTCTTAAGACGCATCAAGAAGCAAGCAGCAGAGCTAATTATTTGATCTCCTGTCCATGAAGCATTCGCCTCATGTGAGTGCAGCCATAGCCCACACTGCAAAAACACAAAGTTTCACCAACTATAGTTTCTGCTGCAAATATCTTAATACACTTGAAATAAGACAAAACTAACTTACAGATTACCTTTCAGTTTGTTTTAATCCTCTCTTAATATTCATGAAAAAATGCTATAGTTACATTGGTATATTATTTCATTTATAATACGGGAAAAATGTCTTCTTGCAAGTATATTTATCTGCCAAAGCAACTGGCACTTTTTCATTGATATTAAAAAATATTAACTTAAAATAAGCTCCTCTTCTGAAAAATTATTTGTAAGTTAGTTTGGGCTCATTTCAAGTGTAGTAAGATGTTTACTGTAGTGACCAGACCAAAAACACTTTGTAAGATTTCATCTTTTCCCAGTCAAGAGATTTAGTTTTGCTAATATTTCTGTAAGACATTCTTAATGGTACTGCATAATTAAGGCCAAAACTTTTTAAATATGTACGTTTCAAAGGCTTTTATTGAGAGAAACGTCAAGTTTTGATAGATTGTTGGTGCGATTAATGACTTGGTGAGCTGGACTGGAGGAAACACCACGCATGAATGTTATCAGGACAGCTGTGAGCACGAGACACGACTCGTGGTGGTGAAGCTTTTTCCTTCAAAACTTTTTTTGCAGAAGGCCTAAATGATCTGAGGGATGCCCAGCTGGAGAAAGCAGCTGAACGTTTTTTCTTGCGTTGAAATGGTTTTGTTTCTGAGCTGTTTCACACCAGACAACAGTCCACAATCCCCTTCCTCACCGTGCACACAGACACACTCACACTTGCCTGCTTGCAAAATGATGATGGCTGTTGAAAAAATCAATTCAAATAACTTTATTCCAGAGGTGGGCACTCAAGTGACATGACTAGGACTCGACTCATTAATAGTAATGACTTGAAAAAATGTCTTGGGCTTGACTTTGACCTTTACTTGAATTGGACTTGAACCTGTTTGCTTGAAAAGGCTTGATATTTTCTCCAAAGTTATGACTTATAAAGTGGGACCCATTACTTAATTCCACTCGTTCCGTATTAACAGACTCAGATCGTCTGTTTATTTTTCCATACTCTGCATGTGTGCATAAACTGCGGCACAACCAGTGAAATTAACAAGATTTTAAGATAAAATTTTAAAAATGTGGGGAAAAGACAAGAGATGAAGAAAGCACTCAAAGCAGATATGCTCCAAGTAGTGATTTCTTTTGGGTACATCAATGATGAAGTCTTCAACACAAAACGGAGTCTAACGTGCAAAACCTGCAAGAAGAGGATCTCAGATGGAGATGCAGCAACTTCCAACTTTGTTCGACATTTGAAGCTACACAAAGAATGGTAGGCGGTGCTTTTCTTTTGCTGTGCTGTAGCTGACTTTGTGTTGTTGGAGACTCTCAGAAAACAGGAGTTTCACTTTCATCAACTCTGTTAAAGCTCTATTTTGCATTCTTGCAGCTGTCTGTTCCCACTCTTGACAGCCATGTTATATCAAGATTTGAGACAAATACAAATTTAAAAAGAACACATGGTCTATTATTTACATTTACTTGACTCGGGACTTGAGGATAAAGACTTGAGACTTGCAAAACACTGACTTGGTTCTGCCTCTACTTTATTTGTCACCGAGGGGAAATTTCAAGGCACCTGAGTACAAATAGACACAGGAGTGATAGCTCAGACAATAGAATTAATAAAATTCACACATACTAATAAATATATAAATATCTAGGTAGTAAAAAGTGCAGTGTGATTTGTGACTGTGTAGCAAGAGTTCATGGTTGTGTTAGCAGGGTCAGCTGACCCCAGGTCAGTGATGGCTGAGTGCTCAGAAGAGCAATGACCCTCAGGACAAAACTAAAGGATTTCCAGCACTACTTCCTTCAAATGAAAAAAGGAATCACTCTGATTGTTTTACTAGTGATCAACCAAACAACACCCCAAGTTCAGAGTTTGCTTTGCCACAGTAAAGCAGGGTGTTAAATATTGGGGTGCCAGAGCTTCTTCAAAGTTCTGGAAAGTTTATGCATGTTGCCTTCAGGGGCATGTGAGATGTCAGAGCCATGGAAAACTTTGAATGTTTTGGTTTGATTTCCTCTAGTAGGGTTGGCGTATTTCCCTTAGCCGCTCGGCGTTGGCTGAGTATGGAGGTGTTTGAGGTCTCAAGACGTTGAACCTTCATGAAACCAAGATAAAACTCAAAGATCTCTTTCACAACAGCGTCTCACCAGGAAGACAACTAAACAGATCAGCACCATACGTACATACATGAATATTTTTTATGAATATTCATCTGCACACCACTGCTTTTATTTCAATCACTGGGACAGGGAATATCAGCTGCACTGTAAAACATGAGACAGTTCATTTTCATAAACTTTACTTTGCAATGTGATCTCTACAGAAACCCAGACTTAATGCAAACTGTCACAAACAAATCAAAACAGATCAATTTATGAAAGAAAAAAAAAGATTTTGCAAAGTCTCAAACCTTTTGGTCATGACTGCGTGCATTAAGGGTGATGAAAGTCGCTGAAAAAGCATGATTGATTGTGAATGAATCCACAGACCCATTTTGGGATATTTTTCAAGAAGGAACAAGAAAACCACTTAATCTGAGTGATGGGCATCAGATCAGAGTGCCCATGATCTCACTGGAACCAAAGTTTCCAACAGGAAGGTTTCTCATCTCTCCTCTCCAGATCCTCACCATCAGCAGTGACCAGAAATGTGTCTGGATCAGATCGTTTCTCTAGGGTTGGATTAACACACGACATGCTGGATTTCTGCTCCCCTCATTAAATAACCCCAGTCAGGTAAAACATTAAAAAAATAATAATAATATCATTGAAATGCGACCTGTGACGCATGTGTTTGTTGTTCCTAACCTGCATGTTAGTTGTGGTATTGTGGTTTCTGACAAGTGAATCATTGGACTGAATTGAAGAATTTGTTGTTCATTGCTTCAGGGGATTACAAACTTTAAAGGGGCAGTATTATGTGTTTTCCAGCCAGAGTGGATTTTAAAGCACAATGAAGTAACTATCTTACCGTCAGTTGTTATAACAATGTTGCATATATCAAATATTCCATAAGAGAAATGGCATTTAAACACCTTGAAATTGGGCCTCTGTCTCTTTAAAAACTCCTATTGTTTACTAAACTCCGCCTTTGGGAAGTCATCACTTCAGGAAGTCATGTGGGGCAACTGAGGCTTTGTAGCTGTCTTGTGATTGGAAGGTTGTAGATTTAATTCCAGTTTCTTCCTGCCACATGTCGATGTACCCCTGGGCAAGGCACTTAACCCCAAAAGCTTTAAGCTGCAGCTTTCAGGAGTACCTGCATGTTGAGGGTGGTGCTAGGTCCACTCAGGTGTCTTGCAGAGCTGAGTGGTTGCCATGGAGAGTCAAGAATTTCTCAAACATTCATGAAAGAATCAAAGCAACACTCCATGTATGTTTTTAATGACATTACAACACAATGTAAAACTCAAAAATGTCGATTTTACATAATACTGCCCCTTTGAAATATTATAGTTCCTGTTAATATCATCAATAAACCTTTAAATGTTCATGCATTTGTATGCCAGAATATACAACAACTGCCAGTAGACTCACATTTTATACCAGAAATCCCTCATAAAGTCATTTCTCAATCTCATACACACTGACTTACCTCACTCCCTCCCCATTCCACCCTCCCTGCAACCCCCAATACTCACACACACCGCAGGCACCACACGCACACTGGTTCTCATATGGAATATCGTGGGTGGTGCTGGACCGGTAGAGGGCTCTGTAAATAGCTAGGGAGCAACCCCTCCATTTCAGCGACCCAAATTTCCTTTTCTGAGGTTGGCTGCCTGGGTTGGAAGTGCTGTGCAGCAAGCATCCAGTCGCCACGGCAGACCACAGCGGCCACGCTGACAGCACTTCACAGGGACCACGGCATGGCGGGGTGACCAGATGGCCCTCCACACACATCCAACGGCATGAGCCGACTCAGCCGCCGCGTACACACACTCCATGCGTGAATCCTCTGCATGCTCGGCTGCGCCCAGCCATGCATTGCTGCACTCTCCTCACATGTGTGTACTCACAAAACTCGCGAGCCATGAATGCGAAAGGCGTGCGGCCACGTTCTGCCTCAGACATGTCAGGAACAGAGACAGCGTGTGGGAAGATGGGAGGAAGTGGTGCATGTTTGTTTTGTTTGCATCTGACTGTGAATGAGGAAAATCCTTTCAGCACTTAAAAAACCAGGAACATGTAGGACAAAATTTTACAGAGTAGAAATGAACAAAGAAACAAGCGTCTGTCCGTCCATCCATACATACATACATAAGGGGAGCAGTGCCAACCTCCAGCAGTCATTGGACGAGAAGCGGTATACATCCTTGCCAAATCACCAGTCCATCAAAAGTTCAAAGACACATTGGACACAGGCCATTCTTCCATTTTTCTATGTGTGGTTTTAGGTTGTAGGAGGAATCCGCCTAAAGAGAACTTGTGCATGCACCGGCAGAAAAATGCAAACCCCATGCATGAAGACCTCAGGCTTCAACTTGAACACTGAACCGTTGTGTTGCAAGGTAACAGAATTAACAACTGCACTACAATACACCCCGAAGACAGAAACAGTATTTATGGCTTGACAAACAAGTGCAATGCATAGAGGTTGCAGTTTTAAAGGGGGGTATTTTCTATTTTCCAGGTATATAGTGCCATTTAATAGCACAAATATCTTAAAGAAATTTGAATTTGCTTCAAAGCCTTAAAATTGACCTCTGTCTCGTTAAGAAGCTCCTGCACTTCAGCACATCATGCCAACAAGGCTTCTTTGTGCCGTCCACTGATACCGTCCACTCCTTCATGAAGACATTGTTTTTAGCTCTGATAGGACTGAACAGAGATGTATGATGTTGATACGATGAGCTCAGCAGACGCAGTTCCACCAGGAATCTGCTAATTGCTGCTGCCGCTAGTCTGGAGGAGTTGGGAACGTGGCTGGAGACTGCAGCTCAGAGGAGGAAATAGGAAATGGGCAGAGCTTTGTGAGAGCAACTCCAAAAAGGTTGCTGTGGGAGATTAAAGGATTTTTAAAATATAAAATAATCAAGGTAACACTCCAGGTATGTTTTTGATGGTGGAATAACATTATAATATGTTATGAAGCAAAAAAAAAAAATGTAATTCCTCCTGTTGGTTGTATCTACCAAGTTGAACACTAATAACAATATAATCCTGAAAAACTGGATACCATCCGTAGTTTTGCTTATAAACAACCCGACCGGCTGAGCTCTGCCTCTCACCGTTTAGCACTGGATGCGTTTGTTAAATTGCTTCGTTCAGTTTAGCGACTGCACTTAAAATGACAGTTTTCTTCTTTATCAAGTTCAGGTTTCTGTATCTTTCAAGAGAAGAGAGTCTCTTATTTGAAATCTCAGTGTAGTTAATAATCAGGGAGTGAAGCTAAGAGCTACTAAGAGTTGGACACAATCAGAAAAACACGACCCCAAAAGAAGCTCAAATTCCAAACTTAGCAAGCAGTTTCAGTAAAAGCTGCGTTTTCCAATAACTCTGCTGAACAGTATGCACTGAGGCTGTAAAACTGTCATGACTACTCTGTTCTTTTCTCTAATCCCAAAATAAAATTTTTCGGTTTTGGAGAAGAGGTTTATGTGTTGCTAATCCTTAGAGAAAAATAGTAGAGCTTGTGGAAACAATGCTTAATTCATGCTGAAAAGAGAATAAGTTGAAAGGAATTATATGAATGAAATCATATTTTTAAAATGAAAAAACTATTTTGTGTTTACAAAGATATGCTGAATATAGAAATGCCTCTAAAAATTTCCTTGTGATCAGAATCGGGTGATTTTCAATTGGAACGTCGTTGGACCTTCTGGAAACGGAAATATCAGATGTGCGGTGCGTTAGCGAAACGCGCTCTTCTACTTAAGGAAAGTCGCAGTTAGCTTCTTTAAATATTACTGAGATGAGAAGCACAAAAGCAGTAAGACGTTATTTAAGCAGAAACAGGTTTTCCAGCACATGACTGCAGATAGTTCAGCATCAAATTACTGCGAACACTGGAGGAGCTGCAGAGTTACCACAGACCTCTGACAATTTGTTACCAAGGTGACTCACAGTCAGCCTTCAGAGTTCTTTGGCAAGAGGAAAGAAAAGTCCTGTTTGTAACAAAGCAGACCAGCAGAACTACATGATCAAATAAACAAAAGACTGAACATATTTAATGCTATATGATAGACTATGTCTATGGGGTGTCATCTGTGAAGTTACACAGATGCTCCCTTCATCTGCAACATAATTCTTATCCACAAAAAATTATTCTCAGAGATGGCTTGCATTTAAATGTATGCTTAAAACACATACAGTAATAAAATGGAAGAAAAACAACTCATCCACAAGTTGGTAATTAACAAAAAAAGAGGGAGACAGTAAGAGAGAGAGGGAGGGAGGGAGAGAAAGACAAAGAGAGGAGGAGAGAGGGAAAGAGAAGGGAGAGAGAGATAGAGAATAGTCAAAAGACTGTTTGCTTCAGTTCCCATCTTGTCTGTCTGCAACTTTCTTTCCTCTTAGCCCCGCCCACATCACATGACTAACATAAACATGTTAACGACCTCAAATCAGCAAAGTTCTACACAAAAAGCCAATAACTTCAATAATACATAAGGTCTTTACAAAATGTAATTTAACGGTGTTCATTTTTCAAAATCATATTTTCATCATATTATTCCTGCATTTGTAAATGTTGCAGTTCCAAACTGAGTATTTCATTCACAAGCTAAATATTTAACTGAATATTTAGTTTGCAAACTTTCGACCAAAAATCAAAAGTCGAAAATTTCACAATTTTAAAACTCAGAAATTCCCAAATTTTTTCTAGAAAGTTTTGAGATTAATTTGAAATTTCTGCGTTTTTAAATAACTCCTCTTCTTTTTATTTTTTGTAATGCACTCCTTGTTTTCTAATATGCCATCATTCAAACTAAATATTTATTTCCCAACTAAATATTGACTTTGCAAATTTATTTAGACTACCACTAAATATTAAAATTAAATATTTAGTTTGTCAACTACATACTTAGTTCTAAAGTAAATATTTATTTTCTAACCTAAAAGTAAATATTTAGCTCGCTAGCCAGATATTTTGCTTGCTAAATATTTAGGTTGCAAATTGGCTTGAAAATGGGTGGAAGTGAACTATCAAAATAAAACCTTGCCTCACTTTAAATCACTTATTGTGTGTTTTAAAGATGTTAAAACCAGAGTTGATATTATTATGTGATTTAAAAGTCTCACTTTGAAGAACAGCTAAGTGTCAGTAGAAATGCCTCTACAGTTTGAGGTTTGGTACTTCATACCCACCATGATTAGAATGTCTTCCAGGAAACAGGTCTTTTCTAAAAACACAGATGAATTACGAGAAACCATAAAAGACAAGAGCCTGGGCATCGAAGCAGCAAAAAAAAAGAAAAAAAAACATCAGTGACTACCTCATGTCTGTCCTTCAAAGGCCTTTTGTTTGCAGTGGAGGAGCTGAATGTTGCCATTCACGTCCGACATTTTTACCCAAGACAATATTTTATAAGCCCTTCAGAAAGAACCTTTAGCTTCCTTTTCCTGTGGTTTGGCCAAGGCTAAGCTGTCGGGCGAAGGGAACAGCCAAACCCAAATGTAGATGCTCAACTTGGCAGGCTCTGCTCAGAGCGTCCTGACCAGACAAAAGCAGAGAGAGGAATAAAGCCATTTATTTATATTCTCTGTGGTTTTGCGTGTTGGATACTAGACTTCCAGACCCTGAGTGAACACTCTGTCTGAAGACAAAGACAGATGGATGGCTTTCCGTCGACACACTTGAAGGAACTTTCTGGATTAATGTCAGATCCATATGTGTTAATGGTGTGTGAGCATTTGATGTGTGGTCCGCCTCCGTTTATACACACACCCCCCTCCCTTCCTTCCGTTTCATTCTCGGCGCTGTAGGCCCGACTTTCACAGCATCACGGTGTGGAGGACAGACACCTCCAGTGATGATCCACACCAGCAGCATTAGTGATCTGATGAAGCCCGATCAGATCTTTTCTCTTTTTTTTTCTCTGCAGGGATGACCTCACCGCTGTCAGCCAAGGTATGGAACCAATTTAAAGGAGCTCCCGAGAATCACTGGTGAGTTCTGATTTGTCAAACCCGGCTACATCTGGGCCAACTTCCACTTCAGCTGCACACATACTGTACTGTTACGGAGACTAGGGGGTTGAGGGGCGTGGAGTGGGGGGGTTGTGACAAAAAGCGTATTCCGCCAACGGAAACTGCTCTTATAGGTCTGTCTTACTCACACCCAACCGCTATGTGGGAGAGCCCATAAATGAGTCAACCCTAGCTGTTTCTATACAGTCTTGGAAGCTGCAAGGGGAGTTGGGAAGGTGGTGGTGGTTGGGGGTGGAGGATGGGGGGGCCGGGGACGGTTATATATGTTCACACAAATCCACACACACATATACGTTTGCTGTGGCTAACTCAACCTCTCTGGTCAGGAGAGGAAGCCAAGAGCAAGCAGAGCAGTGGAACACTGGGAGTCTTGTGCCTGATTTTGGAGCCTCTGGCTCTCTCCCGACCTCGCTTCAAAATACACTGCGGCTTCGAGGAACAGCACTCTCAGCAGTGGGGAGACCAGGCATGGAAAATTCAAACACAACAAGAAAGAAGGGAAAGATGGGGGTGTGGGCAGATGGGGAGGGAGGCAAAATTTATGTGCTCATTCAGTTTCGTGGCGGTGAGCATTTTCCTAATGCTTTTAACACACTTTCTGTTCAAAGAGGGGCCTGCAGAGACAGTTTTCAATCTGAAAGTGAAAGAGTTTAGAAAATGCAGCGTAATTGCAGTTTGCGACTATGGAAGTGATTCAGAAAGTTAAAGCTGCATAACGTCATTTTTGTAACATTTGTCCACACCGTGAAACCTGTGAATAACCAAACTCCTCCGGCTCATCCATGTGTTCCTGCAGAAAAAGCCAATCAGGAGCCAGGAGGCGGGTCTTAGCGCTGTCAATCAATGCCAATCATCTTACTGTTTATCCACCATCATCAGTAGCCGTGCTAACTAGCCTTAGCATTCACTCCAGGCTCTGCTGTGAGGAAGGATCTGTAGTGTAGCATAGAGTAAAGGGCAGCGCATATCCTAGCACGACTGACATCACTAAGACCGTCCTCCTGGCTTTGATTAGCTCGGAATTTCTAACAAATATGTAAACAACATTTTTTTTTTAAATATATGTGCGACTTTAAAAATTGGGATGTCTAACAATGGTTTTTAATAAATGACAATTAATATACCCTAAAAATAATACTAGTCAAAACAAAGAAACCGTCCAACTGTCCATTCAGAAAAGTTTGCTCCTGCTCTGCTCTGTGAATGTATTTGAGCTCATGACTTGTTGCTGCTGATCCAATAATTAGAAGCATGACAGGTTGGTTTCTCTGACATCTCACCTGACTCCAGCAGCATAATGACACCTTGTCTGGCTAATAGTGTGTGTGTTGCTGCTGCTGCTCCCTGTAATTGCTGCCCGCTCTGACGCTGCTGGCTATGACTTCAAATATGAAACTGGCCAATGGTGACACAAACACAAATATTGTTTTGTCCAGTGACAGAAACACACGCGCACACACTGTTGTGTTTTCATCACTTGTGGGGACTTCACATTGACTTCCATTCATTTCTACAGCTTAACCCTTGCTAAAATCCTAACTCTTAACTAACACATACCTGTCCCTTATCTTAACCTTTACCCTAAACCTAACCATCACATACCAAACCTCTAACCCAAAAACAACAATTTCCCTCATGGGAACCAAGAAAATGTCCCCACAACGAGCAATGGTCCCCACAGCCCCACATTGTAGACAGAAATAGGTTCCCATAAAGATATGAAAACATGGTACACACACACACACACAGGTTGTGCGTCAGATGAGCTCAGCTGGAACTTTCATCAGTCAACAAGTGACCGATTTTTTGTTTTTGACTTGTAGCATCATGTTATTTTCAGTCAGTGTGTGTAAATACACTCCAGTTAAGGCCAGAATGATTCACACAGCTGAAAAATTTAGGTTTAAAAAGATTTTTTTTTAATTGAACCAAGAAGTTTGGTTGAGAATGAATGTATTAGAGTATGAAATGACACGGAAATATGTCAAAGAATAATGGATTGTCATCTCTGGAAAAAGGTTTTACATTTTATTGAAAAACAGCTTCAATAAAGCTGAAAAAGTGTTAATTTCAATTAAACTGTTTTATACTTATCACCAGGGGAGCCAAGCTTTGCTTGTTTCCACTGGTATTTTGATCATTTTGGCCTCATTGCCATCACCCTAATCTTTAACCGCTTTCACAGATTCTCGATCAGATTCCAGTCAGCTATCTCCAGGATTACTATAAAACAAAATTAGAAGATTACTTCAAAGCTAAACTTGCCAGAGATGTGAATACTTCTGAGCTTATCTTGTCACTTCAAGTCAGACGTGTGCGCAGGTGAACTGTGCATTTAGAATTTTTTGTTTATCTGTTTGTACACAGAGGACTGAATTTCCAAGTTTGCAGGTAGAAATGTGACAAGGAAGCCACATAGATTTCAGTGTCACACATTGTATCAATTAGTATTAATAAGCTTTTTAAACTATCTTAATGTAAATCCATTCACTCAGTGACATTAATCGCACATGTAAAGGAGGAGGAAGATGTTTTACTCTTTCTCATAGTAAGATTTATTTATCATTGATCAAAATTAATTAAAGAAAAAAAGCTTTAGGAAAAAACTAAGAACTATAAAGTTATGTAATAAAAATTTATTTTATTTGTTAATAACTCTTTGCTAAAGATTTGGAAACAAACAAACGTAATTCTACAAGCTACTAAGAATGTGAGACATTCTCTCTATGTCTATGTTAATTGAATATTAAAAATAATATCTAATATCTAGGGTTGTTCAAACAGAAAAGTGTGTGAGGAAAAGAATGAGGGAAAATAAAACAACACGAAACCAACCGGGGTGTGTGACACCAGGAGCTCATTTCATATTCACTGGAGATTTCTTATTCATGTAGATAAAAACCACAGCGAAGGCTTCTGCTCTTCTCTCACGGTTTTATTAGCGTGGCAGTGCGTATCTTGGGTTTCAGGCATAAAGCCAATAAAGGCCGACTCCTGCGACTCATCCAGCAGAGCATCTATGGCCGGATGTTTGATCGTGTCTGTGTGGCCCCATCCTGTCTACCTCGCTGCTAATCCCACTGCTTTGATACTCAATAAGAGAACACAAACTCTGCATTCCTCCAGTGGGAATAAAAACACATAAAGGAACAGGTTTGAGTAGGCTGCATGGATGTCTTAGTTAACAAACTAACTTTGATGACTTTGTTATTTGTTTTGTTGTTTGTTTGTTTTTTTGTTTTTTTTTAAGGTTTCATAAGCCGAACTCGGACCTGATTATTGCCTTAACCTGCAGAGTTAATAAATCATTTAAACAGAACCTGTTTGACAACTTGAAGTAGGCCTGAAGCTCTCATTATGTCCTTGTGAAGTCAGATATTTCTCTGCTTGGAAAAAAAAATGACCTCATTACTGACATCACTTCCTCTTCAGCTAAACACTCCATATTAAGAAAGGAAGGAAGGAAGAAAGGAAGGAAGAAAGAAAGAACTATATAACTTTTCTAAATGTTTGCTTTAAGCATATGTCTTAAGACTCACCATTTATTTTCACTATGTAACATGAGACAGATAATCTGTGAAAAATCAAGCTCATCTGCTTTCTCCTGTGGTTTGACTCCCATCTACAGAAATTCACCAAAACAACCAATCAGAGCCAGGAGGAGGGGCTTAGTGCTGCCAATCATTCTCTGCTGCTCAAAGTGCTAATAGGAACAACTCACTATTACAGGAAAATTGTTTACCCACTGCTTTCTGTGGCTATGCTAACTATCCTTAGCAGGCTGCACTGTGGGGCGTTAGCTGTAGTGTAGCAGAGAGAAGAGGGGGTTAAGGGGGGATGAAGTGACACGAATACATTTTTTTTCCACTTTAGTCACACGTGAATTGTTTGGACCTTATTGAACATGAATCACTGCTGTCTTCCAGGGAAAGCTGCACCCTGAATTTGTTTTAGTGATACTCTGCATCCAGTGAGACCTGATACGGCATCTACCTTATGGAAAAAAAAAAAAAATGCTGATGCGCTCGGCTCTCACGAACAGGATGAGTAATGCCCGAGGATCTGAAATCAAACATGTTTTGTCTGCAGCTCAGTCACAGTTTACACTTCAGCACACCTTAGCACACTTCAACGCAGAGTGAGTTATGATACAGGGGCACGCCTGTGGGCGCCCGAGACTGACTGACTGACTGACTGACTGACTGAGCAGTAGTGAGAGAGAGATGGAGAGAAAACGCAGTTTGGGAAATTCACACGACAGAAACTAGGAACAGACAGGAGAGAGAGAGAGGAGTGGAACATGGGATGGAGAGGAGGAAAAAAGGAGGGGGTATGACATGAGGGGCAAGTGAGTGAAGAGAGGATGAATGGAAGAAGGACGGAGGAGGGGAGTTGCTTCCTGTCGCCATTCCTGCCCACATAGACAGGCGAAGAAAAGAGCGGCAGAGCGAGAGGATCTGGGCGGACTGCAGGCCACATGACATTCCCTCTCCGGGTCCCTCGCTTTTCCCTCCGCACTGAGTGATGTGCACCCTCCCTCCTTCCCTTCCTCGTTCCCTCCTTCTTTCCCCTCCCTTCCTCAGCCCTTCAAAGCTTCGACATGTCATCTTCCACCACAAAAACAGAGGTGGGAAGACTTGCTGGCGCTACCGCTGCCTCAGGGTGTCTGGCACTAAAGCTGACTGCAAATACAGCAGGGAGAGGAGGATGAGGAGGAGGAGTGGGAGGAGTGAAGAGATAGAGAGAGAGGAAGAGAAAGAGAGAGAGAGAGACATGAAGGGAGGAGAAGAAGATGGGAGACAGAAGACTCGGAAGAGAGACAGAGACTGGAGTAGCAAGCAGGACAGCATGTATTACAGAAGACTCATAAAGCCCTGGGCGTCAGCGTGTGTGTGTGCGCGCTTGTGCATGTGCGCGCGTATGTGTGTGTGTAGCGAAGCTGTTATTAAGGTGGAGAGACAGAGATGAGTCCTGTCTGTTTAGTCTTTTTTTTTTAAGGTGACACTGCTGTTCTGTCTCTGCTCTCCAGCACAAACTGAGCCGTTTCCCTCACTGTGTGGCCCGCCGCCACAATCACAGCCACAAGAGCACAAAGATACCCAGAAAGGCCCAATCTCAACCAACGTTAATGGGAAATGTATGGAGACCGCAGGCATGTAATTGAATTTATCTTTCCCAATTCGTAGATCATTTCCTCCAGAATGCCGTCACATTTTCTAAATGCGCCTGCGGACAGACGGTGCGAGTAAACTCTTCCAGGCCAGGCTGTTTGCGAGCCTGGATACCGCGAGATTTGCAGATTGATTTAAAGAGCAATTATGCACTTGGCTTTTGAACCTCTGAGGCTTTGGGAAAGAAATGGTGATTGGCTCCAAGACAAAGTAAGCATATCTGACCAGAAGGAGGCCTTGCCATGAGGAGAGAGTGCTGGAGAAGCCACAAGAGCCCAGCAAACAAGAACGTTGGTAACTGGGATAAGTACGGCCCTCTAGGGACCCCATGACCTCACAGCCAACAGATGAGCGCTGCAGAGAGGCTGGTAAACACCAGGCATGATCATACTGAGGCAGCGGTGGCTGATGTACAGCTGAACCAGCAAAAGACCCAAATTTAAACACTTTAGGAATTACTGCCATGACCTAGAAGCAGGTTTACATCACACTTATCCAGATCACATGGACACATATTATGCCACGTTATGTTTTTACATGCAGTAAATTCTTAAAATTGTTGATAACCAAGTAAAAGACAATCCAGCAAATTGCGACCATGACAAAAATGTACAATGGCCTATTATGTTTCCACCCAAAAATCTGAGAAATTCTGCCCCTCCCAAAAAAGAAAACTACATTTTTCCATTTGAAGTCGAAAATTTGATAGAAAAAAATTCCAAAATTCTCAGATTTATCTAAAAAATTTTCTATAAAAAAAACACTTGGAATTTCCTTTGACTTTTGAAACTCTGGATTTATTTTTTTCTCAAGACATGACACAATGACCTATTTCTCTTACCCATGCTAGTCAGATGTGTGCTGATTTTCATAAGCCAGGAGTTTAGGCACAAAAATAACGACCAGTCACATCTGCGCTTTATTTGCTTAAATTAATCTGATCAACTGGAACTGAGACAAATGAGGCGAAAGGAAAACCAAAATTCATAAGAAAGCAGCCTTCCTAATCTTGACTCTGCTCAGGACGACATTACAACTCATTCAGATTTTTACCGGTATCTTCATTCAGTTTGCTTCTAACTTTCTATCATTCTATTTTAGCCTATAAACAGACTGATTAAAACGAAACACCAAAAATAGTGTAAGGCAACTCTTGTTGCCTTGATGTGTGATCTTTAGTCTACGTGATTAAAAGTGATTTTCAGTTTCAGTTAAATACAGATGTATAATACGAATCAGTATCGGTTAAATTCATCATGCATTAACAGGTTACCACTTACTCAAGGAAACACAGAGTCTCTCAGTTCTCTGGTGCAACCTAACCCTAGCCCTCCTCCAGATGTCACCGAACCGGATCTGTAGCATAACTAGAGAATCAGTGAGAGCATTTAGCTTTTACTTACCTGAGGTTAATTTTCTGTCCATGGAAATTATGTATTTGTTTAAACAAAAGAAGAGATCGGTTACTTGACAGGAATGAGCTCTTACCCAACACATAATCTACTGTCTCCATCCATCAGGTCTCGTGAATAGATACATGTTTATTATTGTAACTCAGGGTGTAAAGACAAGATTTTCTTCTTTGTCTTCTCACATATTTTCTGATAAAGCACACAAACCAAATCGGATAACGATGCGGTCAGGTAGAATGTCGTTGTTTAGATCCTCTCTCCGTAATCATTTGTACACAGCCAGCCGTCCTTTAATCACATGGGTTTGTGGCAGCTGACTGTCCAGCACTCAAACGTCATCTCAGGTCTGGTCTAACCAAGCAGCTCTGCTGCTGCGGGTGTTCAGGTCGCAGAGGCGTGGAAGTGTTCTGTAAGTGTGACCATGTCCGGATTGTTCCTCTTCTCACCGACTGTAAACAGTCATAGTTACATTTACCTAGAACAATATCAATATCCACATTGTGTTCCAACCAAAAACTTGAATGAATTGTATTAGGGCGTCATGGGACAGACCAAAGCACAGTAGTGCAAACAGTAACTGGGAGGCCGAAGAAAAAGGAAGCCTGATTTTCAGCAACGCTGCTATTAAATTTGAAAAGTGCAGCATACATTTGTGTTCAATTTGTAGTGTGTAACTTCCTTGTAGCTGCTTTAAAAACACATTCCCACAGCATGATTGTTCCACCATAATAAATCACCGTGGGAACGGCGTGTTCAGTGTTTTTTCCACTGCTCATTGCGATGCAGCACGCCTGAATCAAATAACTGGGTCATTAGCAGGATTCTAGACAACTTGTCCACAAATCTACATACTGATGAGGTGATTCAGTCATTTGATTCAGGTGTGCTGGACCAGGGCCACATCTAGGAAATGTAGGACACTGTCCTGACAAGACTGGAGTTGGACAACACTTACACAATGTTTTGCATTTAGGACAAAATGTTTTATGTTGGTCTAGTCTAACCAGAGAACCTTCTTCCACATGTCGTTGTGTTCTCTATGTGACTTTTGGCGAACTGAAATTCAGACTGTGTCTTTTCACTCTTTCTTAAAGGGGCAGTATACATAGAATCAACTTTTTGAGCTGTATCTCATGCTATAATTTTATTCACTCATCAAAAACATACCTGCAGTGTAGCTTTGATTCTTTCATGTATGTTTGAGAAATCTTGGAGTCTCCTATGGCAACCATTAAGCTGTGCAAAACGCCCAGGTGGATTTAGCCCCACCTTTGAGGACAAAGCTCCTCCTTGGAGCTGCAATTTCCAGGTTTCCAAGCTTCCACTTCACAGAGCAGCCCTCAGCTCCTCCACCTTGCTCCTTCAGACTAGCCAGCAGCAATTAGCAAACACCTGGTGGAACTGGGTATCTGTTTAGCTCTTTATAAAAACTACTTCTCAATTCAACGCTGGTAAAAACGTTGTGAAAAGTTTAATAGAGGAAACACGTTGTGATGACTTCCTGGAGTCAGCATTTCAGAAAGAGCAGGAGTTTTTAAAGAGACAGGGGCCCATTTCAAGGCTTTAAATTACATTTCTTTTAAGTTATAATTTATATACACATCATTTTTAAAACAACTGAAGTTAACATAGTTGATTATACTATAAAATGGCAGTATGTGCCTGGATAACATATAACGCTGCAGCTTTAATGACCAGTTTCCTGAATACTCTTCCACCTGAATTGATTAGTTCAACGTTTTTGGGTATAATCTTTGAACCCTACTTTAAACTTCGCTACAACTTTCTCTATGAAGTGGCCGCTGTGTCTCTTGGTCCTCATGAGTGAAGAATGCCTCTTTCAACCTCTGTATCCATGGTGTGCACTTAATGTCGCACACACATTTTTCAATAATCCACAGTACAGGACAACATTAACCTAGACAGCTACTGGGTTCATGTTGTTTAGGGAAATTATACCAACTACTTCTTTACAGGAAACATTTTCAAATAAGTGTCGACCTATTTCAGTGAATGCTCTACATGTATGAAGGGCAGCATGCCAGTGTTGGGAGTCAGTTTACCAGAGAAAAATTCCATTAGAGGATGTGAATGAGAAAACACTGGCAGCAAATAATGGGAAATGCAACGGAGACAACCAATGGTGTAACTTAGCGGCAGAACTAATTTTGGAAGAATAAACTTAGCAAGAACAAAAAGGGACAGTATATGTAAATTATCTGATAAATTTTTATCTCAAACTTCTTTAAAGAAAGACAACAAGTGTGTGGAGGAGGTGAAACGGTTTCCAGATCTCCCCTCACCATTCAGCTGTCATATTTAAGAAGCAGCAGTTTCCTCTAGAGAGCCTTTCCACGGAGGAACTCTGGCGCTTGTTGGAAAAGTGAGAAACATCCCATGCTCCTTGTGGCTGAGCTGATCCCATGACACCAGCTTGTCTCATGGAGCCGTAGAGACAGAGCGGCCCACAGTACCAGCCCGAAGCCCCCAGTCTGAGCATGCAAGAACAGACAGTGGTATTTCATCCTCGGTGAGCCTTGGGGAGCCGAATTTATGCCTCTCTGTGCAGAAACCACACTAAAGTGCCACAGGGCAGCAAATGGGAAAAACAACTTGAGGAGCGAGCAAGTGAGGAGAATTTCTGAAGAAGTGCAAAACTGAAAACGCCAGACTTGATTTATGAAAAAAATATTTTAAAAAAAAACAAGGTTGACTTTTAGAGCTGTAAAGACGAAGAAGTCATTCTTTGTTTTGTCAGGAAGTCCTTCAGCACATCAGCCCACAGCAGAAGTCAGACTTCAAACTGCAAACACGGTAAACGCTTAGATCAGTAATATTGGGGAACCGACATTGGAATCATTCAAACATCGTCACTGTCTTTGGTCAGTGGCATTTATCAAAATGATGTATCATTGCTAAATGCCAGATTATTTATTACTTTCTTTAAATTCAGAAGTTTACATACACTAAGACTTATACAGCTTACAGCGTATCACGGATTTATAGGCTTCAGATTCACAACATCTGAGTTAAATGTATTGTGGGACAACATCTCCAACACACTGTTTTCATCTGTGACACCACAGAAAACTCAAAATAATTCAGTTTAAATGATTCAATCTGATCATTAAGCCTAATGAGGACACTGCTCCTTTCCTCTGTGAAAAAGTGTTAACCAACCCCAGAACAAAAACAAAAGACCTGAAGAAGACCAAGGAAAAAGCCATAACTGCAAACACAGCATTTAAAAATAAAAACACAGTTTGCAAATACAATGAGAAGCACAGATATTAGCTTCTGGAGATTTATCCTGTGTTTGGCTTGATCATAATGACAACTGCAACATCTGAAGAGAAAAGGCAGAACATGCAAACCTGAGTACATTATTCTAACTGTCACATTGCATTGCTGCTGGAAGGATTGGTGCACTTCACAAAATAGATGACATCAAGAGAAACGAACGTTGTGTTTAAAGCAGCATCTCAGGACATCAGCCAGGAAGTTAGAGGTTGGAACCAAATGGTTCAAGATGGGCAATGACCCTCAGCATAACACTGAGTTGGTTCAAAGTGGCATAGGGACAACAAAGTCAGTGTTTTAGATTGGTCATCTTAAAGCCGAATGTGTGGTTAAAACAAAAAAAGGTTTAAGAGCAAGACAGTGTACAAACCTGACTGAGTTACCGCAGGACTTTGAGGAGGAATGGGTCAAAATTCCAGGAAACTATAAACTGGTGGAAGGAAACCCAAAATGTTTGACCCAAGTCAAACAGTTTAAAGGCGACTCTACCAAATTGGGAGAAATCTGTCTTTTTCCCAAGTGTATAAAAACAACCACTAAAACGTTATGCCTCGTTTTCCTACCATTTAACAAAAACTGATGATTGTGGTCATCTTAACTAACTTAAAAGAGAACAAATCTTGTTTAGAAAATAAAAGGTTGCATCTTTTACAACTATAAACCAGGACAAATAATAAACAGCAAAAATCATGCAGTGTATATTTTAAACTCATACCAAAAGAGCCAAAAATGTGTTCAGAATTCATCTGTCATGTGGTTTTAGCTAATTTCACATTTCGCCACAATCATGTTTTCAGCTTTTAATAAGGGTTATTTAATGCCACTCAAACAACATATAAACACATTTGTTTGAGGTGGCAAAATATTGCATGTTGGCACAAAGAGAGCAAAGAAAAATGAACAAAAGCAGCCCACAAAGATTAACCACAATTTGCAACATGTGTGACATTGATCAAAACAAAACAGGCATGTTCTTTCATTTTCCTGCATGTCAGTCATGGAGACAAAACAACAAAAAAACAACAACAAAAAAAACAAAAAAAAAAAAGTTTTAAAACTTATAGAGGTGGCAGGATTTTAGCTGTGTGACCAGAAACATGTAAGATGTTGAATATATGTGTTGGGCAACACTGCCACCTGCTGGAAATTAATACTAACTGCAATCAGGAACATCTGGGTCGACACTGCATCTCTAATATTAAATATTAATATTACTTAGTTCAACTTTTATTTCACAAAAGAAAATAATAATTTTTTACTTACAATTTAGCCTGAAATACTTTAAAGTGGACAGAAGGGGAAACATTTAAAACTTAGAAATGTCATATACAATGCCTAATTCATTCATTCATTCATTCAGGAAAAATACTTTCACAACGCCTCAAAAAGATTGTTTACATTGGGACATACCAATGCGACTAATAGCAGTGGAGAACACAGAACTACATAAGGTAAAAAGAAGACCTGATTTTTGGGATTTTCAAGTTTTGTTGTGATAGTTGGAGTAGCTACACTACATTAATTTTGATTTGTTCTTTTTCTTCGTAACTCTTCTTGTGGAGGCGTTGCATGTGTGAGCAGTTATTGCCTCTGGTTTGGAAGCTGTCTAACTGGAGAAATGTTTTTGCTCTTACTTTTTTTTATTAGGGACAATTGCTTTGATAGGTAACGTAGCATAACTTATTTTATCACTTCAAACAACAACAAAACAACAAGTCGATGGTGGGTAACTATGGCAACCAGTGACAGCTTCTGACGCTTTCTACAGTCAGGGTGCGGACGCATCTGCCATGTTAGTAAAAAGTCCATCAGACAAACGAAACTATGACATCACAATGTGACATCACAATATAACTCCAAAAGCAGAATTCTGACATCACCAGTGATTATATAAGCTCCTCACATTGATCTACTTTCATCACAACCGTTTAGCAGCCGTTGGTGATACGTGTCTCTTGAGGATTTATTTAGCAGTTCACAGTAAGATTTTCAACTTTGTTTGGTTCACATTTCTTTTGGAGATTGACATCAAACTCAACGTGAAATCTTTACTGAGTTTCTAGAGAAGTGATTTATCTCAGAACCTGAAACAAGCAAAGGTTACAATGGAGTCCAACCAGCATAGAGTCGAAGAGGTTGAATTTGACAACATTGTCGAAAGGGAATTACAGCCACCCAAGCGCAAGAAGAAGAAGGTGTCGTTTGCAGTCTGGTGGGAGCTGTACGCACCTGAGGAGTTAAAGATTTCTGCTGAAAATATCAAACAGCAGGACGCTTCACTGGTGGTTGAAAAAGAATCGATTGCTAAAGCACAGGAGACGGTGGACCAAAAAGGGGACAGAACGACACCTTAGAGTGAGTCCAAAGAGAAGAACCAGGTACCATTTAAAACCTGGACAGAGGAACACGTCCCTGTTGACCAAGAGATTTCTGCAGAAAATATTGAAAAGCAGAACGAGTCACTGGTCAGTGCAGAAGAGCCCATCGCTAGAGTGCAGGAGACGATCGATATTACAGAGAAGGAACAGCTCTCTAAGTCTAAGGAACAGCCACCAACCACCAGGCGCACAAGAAGAAAAAGATCCCATTTTATATCTGGTTGGAGAAACTTGCCTTTGCTGATCTAAGGACTTCAGCTGAAAGTACTGGAACCGAAGACATTTCACCAGTGACCGAAAAATCATCGATCTCCGTACTGCAGGAGACAATTGATGTAGCAGAGAAGGAAGAGAAAAATGTTAATAAGCAAGACTCTTCTCTGCCTGAAGAAGGTGATCAGGCAGATTCCTTGAAAAAGGAGATTTGCGCTGAAGACACACCACTGGTCACTGGACAGGATTTCATCTCCAGAACAAAGGAGACACTGGATCAGCAAGAGGAGGTAAAGCCACTAAAGACCAGTCGCAACAAGAAGAAAAAGATCCCGTTTCATATCTGGTTGGAGAAACAGGCCTCTGCTGATCTAAGGACTTCAGCTGAAAGTTCTGGACCGCAAGACGCTTCAATTGTTACCAAACAGGCATCGATCTCCGTACTGCTGGAGACACCAGAGAAGGAACTGTCTTTTAAGTCTTGCACTGAAAGTGTTACTAAGCAGGACACTTCTCTGCCTGAAGAAGGTGATCAGAAAGATTCCTTGAAAAAGGAGTCATGTACAAAAGAACCAGTGATTTCTACACAGGTGGTGACCAAACAGAAATCTGTCTCCAAATCACAGAAGGATCAAAAAGGGGAGAAACAGACAACAAAGATGAAGCGCATCAAGAAGACGCCACTATTATGGTCAGACGCTTGTGTAGATCTCATGTTTTTGACACAAAATAGTGACGTCAATAACGGTCCTCTGCTGGAAAATCCAAGTTATGAGGCAGCTTTGCCCAAAAGAGGAAAGAAGACATTTTGGAAAGTGTTCCCTGAATCAGAACCTCACATCGACCTAAATTTCTTCGCTGAACATATCGAAGGGCAAGATGTTTCAGTTCCGGCAAAAGACTGTGAACAAGGTGCTTCCTTGGAAAAGCAATGTTATTCCAAGGACTCTGTGATTTCTACAAGTCAAGCAAAGTGTTCGTGTCTGGCCAAATCTAAGGAACCTGAACTGGAAAATATCAAACTACAGAAATACCTAATGAGACAGCTTGATGAGATGTTCGATATAAATCGTAAACTAAATGCTGAACTCAAACACCAGAAAGATCTGTTGAGGAAAGTACTTTCAGGCAAAGACGAAACAGGAAGTCAACGGGATGGGGCCACGTGTGGGTTGAGTGATTGTAAAAAGAGCTACTGTTGCTAATTGGACATTTTAGATAATATTAAAAAGCCAGAACATCAGTACTCATGTTCATCCATTGTAAGATTTTTATTTCTAATTCTAATAAGATATTTATATATAATAAAAAAAAATTTCTCTTCTCACCCACGGTGGGTGGTTCTTATCCTCTGAGCTCGGGTCCTCTACCAGAGGCCTGGGAGCTTGAGGGTTCTGCGCAGTATCTTTGCTTTGCCTAGAACTGCACATTTCTGGACTGAGATGTCTGATGTTGTTCCCGGGATCTGTTGTAGCCACTGCTCCAGTTTGGGGGTGACTGCCCCGAGGGCCCCGATGACCACAGGTACCACTGTGGTCTTCACCTTCCAGGCCCTCTCCAGTTCCTCCCTGAGGCCCTGGTATTTCTCCAGTTTCTCGTGCTCCTTTTTCCTGATGTTGCAGTCACTCGGTATTGCTACATCCACCACAACGGCTTTTCTCTGTTGTTTATCCACTACGACAATGTCCGGTTGGTTCAACCTTACCATTTTGTCTGTCTGGATCTGGAAGTCCCACAGGATCTTAGCTTGGCCATTCTCCACCACCTTTGGGGGTGTTCCCCACTTTGATCTCGGGGCTTCCAGTCCATATTCTGCACAGATGTTTCTGTACACTATGCCTGCCACTTGGTTATGTCGTTCCATGTACGCTTTCCCTGCCAGCATCTTGCACCCTGCTGTTATGTGCTGGACTGTCTCAGGGGCCTCCTTGCACAACCTACACCTTGGGTCTTGTCTGGTGTGGTAGATCTGGGCCTCTATTGCTCTGGTGTTTGTATATATATATATAGAGAGAGAGAGAGAGAGAGATAGAGAGAGAGGTGGGGGGGAGAGAGAGAGAGATATCTCTATGGATATCTACATATCAATCTATGTATATCTATCTCTCTCTATACATATATGTATAAATCTACATATCGTTATCAATCTATCTATATATATAAAGATAGGTATTGATATATAGATGTAGACATGTAGACATGTACATAGATATCCATCCATCCATTCATCCATTGTCTGCCGCTTATCCAGGGTCAGGTGGCGGGGATAGCAACTTAAGAAGGGAAGCCCAGACTTCCCTCTCCCCAGCCACTTCTCCCAGCTCCTCGGGGGGAATGCCAAGGCGTTCCCAGGCCAGCGGTGGCACATTGTCCCTCCAGCGTGTCCCGGGTCTACCCCAGGACCGGGTCTAACCAAGGATCGGACCGCCAGCACCCCCTCCCTCGGTGGCCACCAATCTCATATTGCACCCGGCCCCTTTGGCCCCTCTCACAGGTGGTGGGCCCATGGGAGGGGGGACCCATGTATTCTCTTCGGGCTCCATGCATAAAAGCCTGGCCACCAGGTGCTCGCCAACGTGCCCCACCTCCAGGCCTGGGTCAACTCTTGAGCCAGAGTGGCCCAGAGTGGTCAATCTGGTTTCACGTGTATGGGCGTACGGGCCCATACACCCGTACAGGTGTGAAAGACGAATTTCTTTTCATTTCTATGAAAAAAAATTGTTAAGGGCCCCTTGTTGGTCAGGGGTCCTTGGAATTGTCCTAACTTTTCCCCCCTACATGGCACCCCTGACCGTGGCATCAGGCTATTATTGTTTTTACAACTGGGAGCATTTGATTAGCATCTGAAAACCTCAAATTACATCTGAACAACAACCTCAAATCCCAAAGAGATTTAAAAGGAGGCTTCATGGATGCATAGCAGGAACCAAAGAGCAGAGAGTGAAGGAGGCTCTAAACTCTAACATCAGCTCGGCTTTCTAACCATATGGCCAGACAGAGGATTAAAGAAGAGAAGCAAAAGCCAACAAGGCAGATTAGCAGAGCTTCCTAACAGCTGGTGGCGTCACCCAAGACAGGCTGCTGTGGAATCTCGACTCTGCTGCCACTTGAGCTTTTAGGATGTCATCAAAGTCATGAAACTGTCATACATAAACAGTCTTCAGTCAGAGGATTTTCTGATTTGTTACAAGACTGACTGCTATTGGAGATTCTTCCTGCCTACAGCATCACCTTCTACTACTAGTCTTTAAAGATTCCTGGATGATACGAATTACATTTAATTTGCCTTTGGGATAAACTGAGCCGAGTAAAATTTATTTGAATTCACCTGAATTGTAGATCTGTTGCAACTACAATTCCAACAGAATATTTTTTGTAATGTGATTCATATAATTGATCTTGGCAAGTTTAGAAAGATCCAGTCAGAGACACTGAAGAATGGCTAGAACCACAAGGATTTCAAACAATGAAATGAATCAGAACTGTCCAGAGATTAAAGCCACCCAGAAAGACTGAACTTTATCAAAACAGGTGACTGTACCACGTTAGCTCCAACATTGGATTCTGCTGCCACATTGTGGTTGCCTGTAAAAAAAGTCCAACTTCACTGTCTGAAAACTGGACCGGTCGGTTTCAGAGAAGCCCTGGTAAACAGAGAACATGGTGGCCTTTTGATGTCACACAAACTCGCTGATGTAAAGCCGTAAACGACAGAAAAGACACTGGTTCCTATTAGTTCCAGCCTGAGAAAAACCATGCACAGATGTTTCATATTTTCATCTGTCATGTACAATTTCCTTTTCTGGTGATGATCAGCAAAACACAGTAGATTATGGGCTATGTTGTAGCTGCAATATGAGAAAAGCCTACAGAGCTGACTCACTGTCTGCATGTCAGAGGAAAAGGAGAGAAGAGATATATAGTAGTGGAACGGCATTTCTAATTAAAAGGAGAAACAGATGACTGAAGGGTTCAAAGCTAACCATTAGATCAGGGGTGTCAAACTCAAATACGCAGTGGGCCAAAATTTTAAATTGAACAAAGCCACGGGCCAAAGTTGAACAAATGAATCTTTTAATATGGACCCAAACAAGTTTTGATTTAACAATAAATATTGAACAAGCAAGGCTTATATAACTTAAAAGTGCAGGCGTGCAAAATTGAGTTGCTAATAATAGTAATAAAACATATCAATGGCATATTAAATACAATTTAAATAAAAATTGAATGCCTCCTTTCTGAGGTAAATGTCAAAATTAGCTTCGTACACAAGCTAATAAATTTGAAAATAAAGTAACATAACTATGAATAAATCATTAAATAAACTATGAATAAACCATTCAGGCCTTGGCATAACAAGAAAAGGTGCATAGAAAACTTATTTATTGCTCATTTTGCGACACACTGATCTACTCTGATGCGGCCAAGCCAGATACATGGCATCTTTTCTTGGATGCCAGTTCATCAATGTCGGGGCTCAGGGTTTGAGCTGAGGAAACCTTCATTATCGAAAAAAGGTGTTCGTCAGTCAGACGTCTCCTGTGAGACGTTTTCGTCATCTTCATTGAGGAGAAAAGTTACTCACATAGATAAGTGCTACCACCCTAGTGCGCAAGAAGACCTTCCTAATACATCCATGTCCGCTACCATAAGTGCTACTGATACAGAGGAGGAGGCGTGCCTGCCTCTGTCCTGATTGACACGCCAAAAAACAGCAGAGCATTATGGATTCGTAGTATAAGCGGTGAATGCGGCGTCACAGCGTTGCCACCGTATAATACCAGTGGGCTGGTTCTAATATTAATTTGAAATTGCCTCGCGGGCCAAATATAATTACACTGCGGGCCAAATTTGGCCTGCGAGCCAGAGTTTGACACCTATGCATTAGATCAACAGGGATTTATTTCAAAAAGGAGAAGCAGTCATGGTAGAGACTGATGTACATTCAGTAAGGATATGAACATGGCTTACATTCATTTTCTACAACCTAGCCCTAGCCCTAACCCTATCCCCACCCATCACATGCCTAACTCCTAACCTAAAAACAGCGTTTTTCCACATGGGGACCAATAAATGTCCCCTCAAAAAGCAGCGGTCCCCACAACGCCACAATGTAGACAGATCCCCAGGAGGATATAAAAACCAGGTTAAAACTGAATCTCAACCTGTCAGGAATGTCCAACATGAAGAACAGACATCTATTCCCTTTTCTTCCTTTGCCTCCATGAATTGATCTGGAAGGAAATGAAACCTCAGGTTAAGTTGAGCTTCGGCTCTGTGAGGAAAATCAGAATCGGGGGACATGGCCCCCCGCTACCTCCTCTCACTGCATCACATTGAATTGCAGTGTCCTGCCATTATAGGGCCTCTTTTGTGACTCAGCCATTTCATATGCAGATCCTGCGGATGGGATTTCTTTTGATTCACCTCTCCACGTCAAGACCACACATACACACACACGCGTGCACACAAGGGCTGATCAGGTGTAATTGCCTTTCAGGCGTAATTGCTGCAGGCTTTTCTTGTTTGTGGAAGCACCTGTGTGGGGATCAAAGCATTTGATGTCTGTGGTCAGCTTTGTTTCAAGTGGGTGTCCTCACAGCACACACATCGTCACGTAATTACCTCTAGAAATTTCTGTGGCTGCTGTAATAGAAGAAGACTTCCTTAAAGCGACAGTATTATGTATCTTCTAGGCACATAGTGCCATTTTACAGCAAAATCAAGTTACTATGTTACCTTCAGTTGTTATAAAAATTGTATATATACCAAATATGGCCTAAAAGAAATTTGACTTGGTAATTCAACACCTTAACATTGGGTATCTGTCTCTTTAAAAACTCCTGCTTTTTCTGAAACTCCACCATCACAACATGGCTCCTCTATTAACCGTTTAACAACATTTTTACTGTTGCTCTGAGTAGTTCTTATAATGAGCTCAGCTGGTGCTCAGTTCCACCAGGTGTTTGCTAATTTCTACTGGCTAGTTTGGGGGAGTTAGGAAGTTGCAGAGGGCTGTCAGTCATGCCCGTGTGCAGGCTGTTCACTCATCCCCTTGCTCTCTGTTGTGCTACAGCTTCTCCCTGTCAGGAGAGCCTGTTGTGAATGCCTATGCTAGTTAGCATGGCCACCAATGACAGCAGATAAACAGTTCTCTTGGAAAGGTAAGTTGTTTCACTACCATTAGCACATTTAACAGTGTTTGCATAAGGTTGATTGACAGCGCTAAAACCTTGCCCCTGGCTCTGATTGGTTTGTTTTGGTTGGAGAGGTGCATTTCTTCAGCTTTATTTTTTTTTTTTACAGATCATCTGTCTCCATAAATTTTCTTCATGAAAAGCTACACACTGTAGCTTTAATCGTCATGTTTTTTATGTTGGATTTGTTGTTGCCTCTTGGCCAGGACTACCTTGAAAAAGAAAAGCTTTAATCTTTATGGGTTTTGATCCTGGTAAAACAAAGTCAGATAAAAATTATTTTTAAAAAACACATGGTGTAAAAAACAACAACTTTGAGCTGCCTCATTGCTGAAATGTGCCATTCAAATAAACTGACTTGTATTTGATCACGACAGCAGAACAGCACGTCAGATCAGACATCAGTTGACCAAGTCAGTCTCAATGGAACAATAAAATCTGTAAAGATAAATTATATAAACAGCAAAGCCGGGCGTCTGCCTGTCTCCATGAGATTAAAGGAACAATGAACACTGGATATTTAACGTCAGGCAGTTACAGATGTCTAATAAAACAGGAAATGAGCTTAAAAAGTAAATATTTGAGTTTGGAGATTATTTTTTTTCTGCTGTTTATAAAGCTTTAAATGACACTGTCTAAAGCAGAATAAAATAACCTATAACATATTAAAGATTTTCACCTTTACTAACTGTAAGGACTGAATGAAGAAAATCCAGAACTTATACAACTGAATCAATGTGACATTTACGAAACATTACACATCTAAAACGTGATGCGTGGATAATTATGATTAAAGGGGAGGGGTTGCAGAGCGAGGGGCGTTTAAGGACATAAATACAGCCTGGAGCAGAAGACTGGTTCATTAGACATCGCTGCGTTTTATTTAAAACATCACTGAGAACCTGAGCGGAATCATTTTCTCCCTGACCAAAACATGGAGAACTGGAAGATCCAGCTCGTTGTTGTGACTTTTTGCGTGCTGGTGCAAACTTCCAAAGGATCGACAAGTGGCGCCGAAGACGAGAGAAGGCTGTCCAGACACTGGCAGGTCAGAATGACAGGTTTATTTCAGTTATTTTAAAGATTCTTGCGTCATTGAGTTTAAGCCAATGCCTGATTTTCCCGGCAGTATGAGCCTGCTGTGGACAGCAGCCCTGTGGACAGCCTGATGAAAAGATCCAAAGCTCTTCGCTTCTACGGCCTGATGGGAAAAAGAGCAGGTAGCATCTGAACACTTCAACAAATCACATCCTGCAGCATCATTCAGATGATCTGGTTTGATTTCTTCACAGTGACGAAGAAACTGTTTCAAGTGAAGAGGCGTGAGTAAATTGAGCTCTCCTTTTTTATCTAACTTTTTTTAAATTATCGTTTTCCCTCAATTTAATTTTTTTTAATTGTGGGGGGGTTGTGTAATTTTAAGTGACTATTATTTTTAAATGATTTCTTAAAAAAATTGTTTTTTTTTAAAAAAAAAGATTTTTCTGATTTTTTTAAATTATTATTATTTGTAGGAAACAAGGAGGTTGCATTTGTGGATCTGATGGGGCAAAGAGTTTCCAATGAAGGTGAGCAACTGTTGAAAACACAAGTGAGGCGAAAGGTGAAAATATCAAGGCAGCTTTATTGGTAGAGACGCTTTTAAAAAAACGGATGAACACGTAGAAGCGATGCGGATCACCAAGCGCATGTGGTCCCATTCAGATGCGTTCTGTTTGTTTCAGAGTCTGTGAGCGGAGTGAATCCTTCTGCAGCAACCAGAGAGACCCGGGGACCGTCCTCATCCTCAGGGACCGTCCCAGCAGGGTATGACCGCAGCAGTACAAAAAACCTGAGCTTGGCTTACTTTCAATATCATATCATTTTTTTCCTCTCTAAGCAAATTAAAAATCAGATATATTTTTCCATTTATTTCGCAGGTTCCCTAAAGGAATGGATACACTTCTTGTACTAATCAGACATATGGGGGAAAAAGAAAAACATCTATACAATGTTTACACCAACCAAAGACTATAAAAAATATTTTCTTGTAAAAAAATTTCACCCTGCTTTTTTTTTTTTTCCCAATCATGCCAAACAGGAATAACTACCATCTTCATGATACACATTATTTGAAAGAAATAGTAATAAAAAAAAGAAAAAAATCTGGAAATGCTGCCGAATGTCTTTATGTATTCAATTCATCTGTGAGCAAAGCGGAACTATTCGTGTCTCTCCACCAGACTAGGTCAACCCATCTAACATTCACAACAAAGTGAGACGAAGGCCCTTTAAAAACACAAAAACTCTTCCTCTAGCTGCAAATGCTTCAACTCATGATGCTGAGAATAGAAACTGACATAAAAAAGATGCAGAGAAATGATCTGGATACACGAGTAAAAGAAAAGTAACACTGATCTTCACTGACGAGTCAAAGGTCTTAGGCTACTTGTGGTTTTGGAGGCTGGTAGTGAAGGTTCAGTAGCCTGAGGGTGTTGTGCTTTATGTCCCTTTGGGAGGCGTCCATTTTAGCGAGCTCGGGTCGATGGTTTTGTTGCTGTTACCTCGTTTGATCTCCTTCGCTTTCCACTCGTCGATCAGGTCCTGGGAGGAAACGGAGGCGGCGCTCAAACAGGTGGAATCACATTTATGAAACAGAATCTGATCGTAACTTAACAGGAGACCGGTGCCACTCGGTGGAAACAAGTTGATCTCACCTGTCGTTTCAGTACTAAGTGCTTCCCCTTCCAATACTTGAGCATCTGGAGGGACTGCAGGGTGCTCACAATATCCACCGGATTCACTGCCGTTTCCTGACTGATCTCTGAACACACAATACAAGCTTACATCAATGATTTAATTTAGAGACTTGTTGTATCCATCCAGGGTTTCCCCCAGTGTATTATAAGCCTGGTGGGCCACCAGACTTTACTTGTGCCCCACCAGGCTAAGCATTGCTTATTTATTAAAGTCTTGTTAAAATGTTTGGACTTTTTTATGACTTTCTACTTGATCTTCCAAGTCTTTCAACAACACATAATAATCAAGTGATATTTTCAAATTTCAATATTAAAACATGTTTTAACTCAAAAACCTGACGGGCTGGATGAACGACTGCCATAGCAGTGGACTTAGCAACTTTTCTGAGGGAAACCTTGTACCTCCATTCATATACAAACACCATTTTAAGCTTTTATTTCTATTTCTATAACATAATTATGGCTTGCAGCTGAAAAAGAACCCAAAGCTCAGCTGTTTAAGAAAAAAATAAATAAAAATCAATTAGATTAGGGCTGAACCGATTAATCGGATTAAAATAATACACTAATTAAATAGTTGCCAACTAATTTATTAACTGATCACTAACTGGAGTATACAGACTTAAATTAATGCTGCTGAGAACAAACAAACTCAGAGCAGTAACTAGACCAAAAACTATAAACATTTTGCATTTAAGAATTTGTTTCACCTGGTCGGGCTTGTCGTGTTAAATTTATTTACAATAAACGATCCCTGCAATAAACTATGCTTCCTTCACTTCATACACTCCTGACCCAAAGATGGCAGAACCTCAGAGTTTTTTACCTGCACAGGGGGCTAAGAGGACTGGATAAAATTCAGCCAGGAAAAAAAAGGAAGTACAGAAACCGCTAAGGTGATTGGGCAGATTTGTGAAATCCTGTCACAATAAGAAATACATGGATTCATCACAGGACAAAGAAAAATTAGCTCAATAATTTCCATTCTGATGATTAATATTTTTCGGAAGGGCAATTTTGTTTCCAACATCCATTTTATTTATGGTTTCAGTCGTGTGTGGCATCCAGCTCAGCTTTATTTATCTTTTTGGTTGTTGTGTCATATTTTGGTTACTTAAAATGTCTTCAAATTCCACTGTTAAATGTTAGAAATTAAAGATCATTGATCTTTGAGAGAGAGAACTTGCATTATTACCACGATATTAGTTGAAAATGGTCTTAAAGCAACAACATTATTCGTAATTACTGGTGAAACGTGAAAGTCTATGTAAAATGTGTCAACAATGAGAGAATTTGCATTAATAGTTGCAAATTAGAATACATTATATCATATACTTCTCAGCATGCTAACAGTTCTGAATTAAGAACCTTTTTTTGGTGTAAGATCTCTGTGTGGAATCAATCTGTATTTCATGTCTGGACCTGAATGACTGGAGTGAACTCAGTTTTCAATGCTACTCTAATTCATTCAGATGTGCCTGTACGAACTGTTAGGACTTAATGGAGAGAGAACCCAAAACTGCCCAGCACGTCACCTTTGATGGAGATCTCCTTGCCCTGAAAGTTGTGCATGTATCTGAGTAGCACTTCCTTCCAGTAGCTACGGTAGCTGATGAGGCCCAGGTCGGACAGAGGCCTTTCCGGTGACCCCACCTTCTCCTCCACTTTGGACAGCAGGTAACCTGGACAGCACAGAGGCCCAGTCGGTGACACAACAACAAGCAAAACAAAGCTGCTTCACAGGTTATTCCCACTGTCTCCTATTGGAGCAATTGTTTCATGAATAATAAAGAACTAAAAGAAAAGCCCAGGTGCATCTACGTACTGAAATCGATTAGCATCTTGCCAAATCCCTGCCTCATGTACTGCGGCATGGTTAGGATACAGGAAACGTTGTAGTTCAGGAAGGAATTCTTCTCCTGGGAATTAAAAAAAAGTCGTCAAAGCAAAAGCCCAGCATTAAGTTTATGTGACCATACATCTTATATTTAAATATTACAGGAAGTGGTTTTGTTTTACCTTAGAGAAGTAGCCCACTAGGTGGCAGCCCGTGTTGTCGGCCTCTGTCATCACGTAGAAGAGGAAAGGTTCCACGTCGTAGTAAAGGGTTTTGTGGTCCAAGAAGAGCTTGGCCAGTAAACACAGGTTCTGGCAGTAAATCTGGGCAGAACAGAATCAACACTGACTGTTAATGGAACACGTTCCCTCTGGGTTCCTATGCAGTCCTTGTGTCATATGTTGAACTTTACCAGGATGGAATGTTGGGAGGCAGGAAGACAAGGGGCAGATGGACGTTTTCATTTTATTCTTTTTACAGTTGTGAGCAGTGGTGGAAGACTAGAGCAATATACAGAATAAATACCAGCTGATTTTAATAAAACTCTGTAAGTAAGCCTGCTTTCCATGAGGATTATTAGTTCTTGTTTTTCCAGTCTGACGTTCACAGAGAACACCAAGAGTGTAGCAAACAAACAGAACTTCATTAACAGGCTGTGTGTCAGCTGTCACAGCAGACATGATGGACGCCGCAGACACTTTTCAAACCTGCTGTTAGTGTGTTGCAGGATGGAAAAGGATTAGAGGAAAACCTGCTTCCTCTGAGCTGATACTTTAGCATCTTAGTCTTTGTACTTTAAAATAACTTTTCTTAATGACAACAATGGCAGTGTTTATTTAGGGTTTAGTCACTCTTAAGTTTCCTCACTATGTAAACAACAGCCATGTATGGAACGGTGAGAGCGGGGAGGCTCTCCTCTCAGTCAGACCTGACTAGAATTACCTTATTCAGCAACTTTTTAAAGTTGCAAATATAGCATAACTTAAACTAAATTTGGCTTTGTAATTTAACACTTTGAAATTGGGGTTCTGTCTCTTTAAAAGCCCACCATAGTAAATGGATAAATAGACAGACAAATGGACGGATGACAGAAGGACAGACAGAAACACATTAAATTAAAATTTTACGTTATTCACCTTGTTTTTTTTGCCATCCACTTCAAACACAGATATCGAGCCCTTTCTGTAGACCTCGTCTCCTGGAGGATGCTTCCACACACATTTGGCCTGATAGCACAGAGGATACAGGAAGCCAGAGCATTATTACAAAAAACTCTACACATACAGAAAGTGTTCAGCACATTCAGATAAGCTTTAGAGGCAAACTCAAGAACATTATGGCATCCTGTGTTAGAAACGCTCTGTTCTGTGTTGGTGGTAATCTCACCATGTGTCGCCTGAGAATGGTCTGGCTCTTCATGTACTTCAGGCAGAACTCGCAGACGTAGAGGCGGCCCAGGCGCGCATACTCCTCAGGGTAGGGCGAGTGGTACCAGGTGTCTAACTCGTAGCGGCCAAACACAATGGTTTTGATCATGTTACTGCCCTCGGTGATTTGACCCTGGATACGCAGCTTCTCCTGCAGAACGAAATACACCAGAACAAACACATCTGTTAAATGCAGTGTGTTTGCGAGTGTGTTAGATAATCTGAGGCTGTACTGTGAATGCTGGGGGTTGAATGTAGTGGTGAGTTAAAACACATCAAGATTGTGGTATTATTTTTACAACAGTCTTGTTACTACCTCCGTTATAAAAATGCTGACTATATATATATATGACTATATAGAAATATGACTTAAGAGAAATTTGACTTCATAATTTAACAGCTTAAAATTGAGTCTTTGTCTCTTTAAGGAGCTTGTGCTCTTTCTAAAAGCGCCACCTTCAGGAAGTCAGCACAGCATGGCTCCTCTATTAAACCTTTAACAACATTTTTGGCAGCGTTGCTCTGAGAAGTAGCTCTTATAAATAGCTCAGCAAACTCTGAGCTCTTTATGTTTGCAATTAGCAAACACTAGATGTTTGCTAATTGCTGCTAGCTAGTCTGAAGGAACTGAGTGGGGGAGGACTGATTTGTGAAGCGAAAGCTCAGAAGCTTGGAAACTGCAGCTCTGAGGAGGAGCTGCGTCTGGAAGACAGGGTTTATGTGGGGCTAAGTAAAATGCCTGGGTTTTACACAGCTGAATGGTTGCCATGGGCGATTAAAGGTTTTCTCAAACATGCATGAAAGCATCACAGCAACACTCCAGGTATGATTTTATAAAGGAATAACATTATAAATGATGTAAAGCTCAAAAACGTGAATTTGACATGATACCGGCCCTTTAAGCAGACAGCATTACCAGGTCTTCAGATGCGCGGGCCTGAGCTTTCCTGAACAGCTCCAGGTCATAGTCGCTGGTGATGTTCTCCAGCAGAGGCTCTCTGGTGTTGCCGTACGTCTGCCGATGTTCCTGATGACGGAACAGGAAGTGAGGCGGCGGTTTCACAACAACGCTTTACAACCAAGCAGTGATCCCAGCTTTAAGCACGCAGGAGGTCGGACCGCATGTCGCTAACATACCATGTGCTTCTCCTTCTGCAGCCCAGAGTTTCTGCCCTTCCTCATCTCAGCGACCTGCTCCTTGTATCTACTCTGTTTGGGCGTCGGCGTCTAGAGACCAGGAGCAAAAACAAACGTCACTTTTTCTGCATGCATGGCAACCGCCTTGTGACAAACGCCAATAGATGCTGAATAATCCAGACTACCTGGTGACGAGTTGCATGCCGTGAATTGCCTTCCTCCTGCGTCTTCGTCTCCTCTTCCTGTTTCTCACGGCTGACGGCTTTCACCTGTCAAGAGAAGATGAAGATTTAAAGCTCACTGGGATCACATGTGCTGCCTTACTCATTTAAACTACCAATTCTAATCAAGCTGCACGCAAGATGCCATGTCGGTCATTAACCTCACCTTGCACTCGTCAGCAGAGAGGTTGTGGTAGAGAGGACACCCTGATATAGCAAAATGACGCTCGTGTTTCCCAGTGAGGTGGCCTATGCAAAGAAACAGAGGCCGATGATTAGCATCAAACCAGGATGTGATGGTACAGAAACGAACGGAACACAAAACATCTGAATCAGCAGCCGAGACGCACACCAAACGGTTCTACGGTTTCTGTCTAATATGAGAAATACGTCGATCATCAGAATCTTGAGAGAAACAGAAGAAAAATTAAATACTTTTGTTAAATTTGAAAGGACAGATAACACATGTTTTTGAGAACTGCAAGCAATGTAAGTTCCTGGATGTGGACGGAATATATTACACTATAGTTAATTATAAGTTTAACCGAAGATGGCATGGATTCTGCCGGGTTGATTTTGTTGTTTTATTTAATTTTTATAAATGTTTTAGTGATGAATGTAACTGTAACTACTGCAAATATTACAGTATTTGTTCTCTTCTCTTTAGTTGTAGCTAAACAGAAGACAGCACAGCAGAGGGTCCAGGATTCTTCATGGTCTGGAGATGATCCAAACTAGACTGGTCATAAATCTGTCTCTCAATGCTCCAAACTGCTGAAATGTGAAAAAAAAACCTCTGTGTTGCCCTATAAGTAAAATAAGTCTGTGCAAAGAAATTGTTTTTTTGGGGGGTGGGGGGGTTTTGGCCACAAATATTAAAAGGAAGGTTTTAGTCCAGTCAGAGTTTACGAAACCGCTAGAAAATATTTTGTTATTTTAAGGTTTTGCCTGTTTATCAAGGATTCCAATACTGACACAGAGTACTCTAAGAGATCCCCAAGTAGAAAAATGTGCGTCAAAGCTGAACTCATACCAAGGGAATTACAGCCGGGTGTCGGGCACTTCATGTTGAAGTTGTATGTCTCATGGCAGCGCCGGCGTTTGGGTCGATGGGACAGGTCCTTATCCGAGTCCCTGTTGGTCTGATCTTTGGACTGACTCTCATCGTGAGATGCGTTGGGGCTGGAAATGTCCAGCTCGGACTCAGAGGATGGGGCGTTTCCTGTGGGTGTGAGTGGTGGCGATTCATCATGGTCCGCAGCACGCTTCAGATCCGGAGTGTCTGATGAGAGAGGGACGGAAACAAAGTCAAGCATCAGTTTTAATGGTCCAGTTTAAGACTTCTGACTTCTAGAGATAATAGCCCACCCTGAGAGCTCTGGCTGAGGCGGGTAGAAGCTCTAGTGAGGCGCTGTCTCTTGGGCATGTTTCCATCGCTCTCTGAGCTGTTGGTCTGCTCCCGTTCAGCCGAGGAGTCGGAGTCTTCGGTTCCATCAGACACACTCCCAGTCAAAGGCCTCTGCCGAGAGAAAGCAGCTTAAATGAGGCTAAAACGAGATGATGCAAATTATTTTTATATCAATTATAGAGAAAATTAACCTCCAAAGAAACCCTGTTGCATACTTTATTTCCTGCTCAGAGCACTACTATTTGTGCTCTGAATGCTTGATTGGTGTTTTTGCGACTGGTTTGGTTTAGCTACATATGAGCAATACAGCAAGTTATAGGATGAAGTGCCTTAAGCTCAACAGCATAAAACCCACACTGTGAATGAAATATTGTATAATCGGAACAGCAGGAGTCATCAATATGAACATTTTCCCTTTTTGATGACGGAGCTCCTCATTCACTTGAAAGCCAGGGCTCCAAACTTTCCAGACTGGCCATTATTTACGTCCATTTTAAAAGACAAAACAGCAAAGTTCACAAAGAAATAAGGACAAACATTACAACGATAGAGAGGCTGCAAAAAATAGGAAGGACGGAGGAGAGAAAAACACAAGAAAGGGAACAAGGGCAGAAGGGAGGAAGGACACAAAAAACAAAAAAAGGAAGTACACTAGGGAGGTAGGACACATGTAGGCAAGACAGAAAGAAAGAGAGGGATTATTAAGTCCACATGAGGGAGGAAGTGACCATAATGACATTATAACTGTTTCCACATTATAGTTTATCATGTAGAGCTCTGGTCTAAACAATGCCAGATCGGACAGGACAGCAGAAATACAACCCATACCTACAATACAATTCAGACCGATCAGAATAAGCGTTTAAAGAGCTCAGTGTATGACACAAATATAGAAACCCTTTATGTTCTAATTGGGTTAGCCAACTGCTGAGATCCTTTCATTACACTCACACAAACTTGATCGTTGTCACGCATTGTGTTGCCATGGAGCTGGTCAGGAACCATCAGCTGCTTGTTTGGCTGTTTACGGACTCGAGCTGCAACCAATTGGCGATTTCCACAAAACTAAACGGTTGTTTCATTCATTCAAATTTCCCTGAAGTGCGTCTCAGTGATTTACCAGACCAAGCGGTTTACAAGGGTGGCTCCGCGACCCATTATTATAGTAGTTAGCCGTTAGCCCTGCTGTGACGGGCTGCGCTGACTAATCCTGGATTTACACAACATTAACGGCGTGCAGTTAATAAGTCTGTACATGTTCACTTCGTATGTAGTCCAAAGATAAAATCGGCATTAATCTAAGCTAGATGCTTGTCTATATTTTGGCAGTACCAAACCCCAAATGTTGCTTATGGGTTTTCTGTTTATACCGCCCACAGAGGCTATACCGTAGCACTATTAGTTGAAAACGTTGACAAACGTTAAACATAACAACGGGAAAGCAAATAAAATGGTTGTTTTGACGTTGTCTGTTTGAATGAATAGCTAAAGTTTGATTCAGGGTGACAAATTGCCGACTTACTACACGAAACACCGTGGAACCTTCTAGCTCTTGGAGAACGGAGCACTCTGATGCTAACTCTGCTAATGCTAACCGTGTTTAACAAGGCGCTGAATCAGTTTTCTTACCTGTCTTGTGCGCGGCATGCCTCCTTTGATTGACGCCTTTTCAACCGAGTTTGGAGCAACAAACAGAAATTCCCTATTGATTTACAATGAAACAAAGGACGGGAGACACTATTTAATTATTATTGTCATGAATTTGTTTGTGTTCGCCCGGGTAGTCTGGCGCCACATCCCTACCCAGACTGAGCAGGGAATTACATTTCCGGTGACGACAGCAACAGGCCTCCATACCAGTAGGGTCTTCTTCTTCTTCTTCTTCTTCTTCTTCTTCTTGGTTTTATTCGCGGTTGGCAACAAACTGTTAGTAGCATTACCGCCACTTACTGATATGGAGTGTGGTTCGTAAAGGTCTATCTATTGATCTATATCCATCCATTATCTGGTCACCTTTCTCCCTGGTGGGGTCGGGAGGTGCTGGCTACAACAGATCCCAGGAACAACATCAGACATCTCAGTCCAGAAATGTGCAGTTCTAGGCACAGCAAAGATACTGCGCAGAACCCTCAAGCTCCAGGCCTCTGGTAGAGGACCCAAGCTCAGAGGATAAGAACCACCCGCGGTGGGTGAGAAGGGATTTTTTTTTATTTATTATATACACATATCTTCCAGGATTGTCCTGTCTTTAGCCCAACCAATCATCCCATCAGTTTGAACCATCTTTAGCAAATCATTCCAACAGTATGAGACCACCACCCTGGGGTCAGGATTATGTGCAGGGTTGGCTTTCTACCACCTTCATACTGGACCAAATAATTCATGTTTGGTCTCATCTCACTAGAACAATGGAGTCCAGACCAAAGTGGATGTTTACAGTCTTACAACAATTTCTAATCTCCAAAAAATATTACAGCTGCTCATCCAAAAGCATTTGTATGATGAGAATATTAATTTGGAGTTAGGGGTAGGTTACTGAAAATAGAAATATGTGGAAAACAAAACATGTAACGTGTTTTTAGTCATACCAAGTGACTTCTACAATAGCCAAACAGTGTAAAAGGCAAAAATACTTCAGCTGCAACTCTAAGTTGACACACAAGACGATTTTTTTTTGTTGTACTGACATTACTCATTGAGCATAAACAATAATCTCAGCAAGTCTGCAGTAATTATGCCTCTGCATTCTGCTGACTCATTGGCAATAATTGTCAATGACACAACACTGACAAACTCCACAGTTGCACCTTTAGCTTCATACTTCAGCACAGGCCTGGACAAACCATGCTGCCCTCTAAAGTGTGTCATGTACCACTGGGATAACTGAGAGGATAAAAACAAAACTAAAACATTGCTTACACATTGGAAGCTTTATGCAGGCCTTTCAAATTATTGTTATTGTTATTGTTTTTTGAAACAATAACGCAGAATTTTCAGTCATTTTCCATCTAACACAAATTCTTCTTTTGAAGTTAAAACTCAAGAGTCTAAAACTTGAGTTTTTGTGCGACTGGAAATGTTTTTTCTGTGTGCTGGTCTCAATACGTAATTCACACCGTGATGGCGATCCATTTCCCATGTGAATAATCATTGGCCTCTTTGTACCACCAAAGTTTAATAACTGTTTTTGTTACTTTTGGCCTAAATCTCCCAACCCCTCTCCCAGTTGAGTGATTCAGGCATGGGGTGGGATTAGATGGGGGTTGAGTGAAGTGTTGTAGAACCCAGAAACTGCTGGTGCCTTCCGGAGTATTCCACAGGCAGCCTATAAAGGGCAGAGAGGGGGCAGTGGGTGGTCTCACTCACACCAGCTGATATTACTCTATTTATAGCTTCTTGGGCCTGGTCATCGTGTTAGAGCATACGGCATCACACTAGAGACACGCGCCTTTTACTTTTCTGTGATTTAAAGAAATTAAAGAAGTAGCTGCTCTTTGAATTTTTTCAGGAATCAGAATGAACAAACCGAAGATTGTAAGACCAGAAGAAAGGTAGGTGTTGGCTTTCTGTTAGTGTGCAATAGGAAAAAGCTGCTTTGTTTAGGGTTTGAATCTTCACACCGATAAAACAAATCACCACTGACTGTGTCTCAATAGTCAGCCGGCACATGCGCTGTGGTTCGACAGGAAGAAATACGTCACCGTCAACTTTACTGTTCAAAAGCCGACAAATGTCCAAGTGGACATCCAGCCAGACAAATTGATTTTGTGGTGGGTTTGTATAATTTACTCTACTGATAACCGCATACGGTTTTCATCTGACTAAACTTCTATCTGTTAAACAGCTGCAAAAATGACACAGACGACGTCTTCTACAATGAACTACACTTTTATGACAAAGTCCAAATCCATGTAAGCATTCACCTTTTGAAACTTCTTGGGTTTATTATTCTATGTGTGAAATACAACGTTAAAGTAGACCTGGAAATGCTTTCAACACTTTCAAGGACTCCAGAGAGAGAGTGCATGAACGCACCATTAACGTCTTGCTCAGAAAGATGAAACCAGACGTTGCATGGCCTCGTCTCCAGAAGGACCCTGCAAAGGTAGCAGCAGTAAAAAAAAAGCTCTCATCTTTAATTGATGTGACATTTTTGTATTGTTGAGTTGTGTGTTTAACAATCCGTTGTTGCTCCTCCTGCAGCCCAGCTGGATTTCCGTAGACTTTGATAACTGGAGAGACTGGGAGCATGAGGAAGACGAGGGAAAGGCAGAGTACGACCAATACATGGATGTGAGTGGGGACCCACACTCTGCACTGCTTAAGCTGTTTTCACATGTTGCTGCGCTGCAACACAAAATCTTGTTGAATTTCATTAGGTTTTGATGTGGCTGACCAGGCCTCTGCATCCTGCAGCTCTGGGGCCATGTGTAGCTTTTCATAATTTTAGCCATAAATGTTAAAGATCTGAGAAATATTCAAAAATATAAAGGCAAAAAAAAAAAAAAAAAATTGTATGAAAATATTTTGGGTATGTTTTTATACTTTGCTCAAAATTTCCTCAAAGGAATAGTGATACCAGGAATTCATCGCGTTTTTTCTTTTTGTCTTTTAGTCATTAGGCTGCAAAAAGTTAAATTTCAGTCAAGAAAACAGTTTTATTGTCCTCATTCGAGTTTGAAGTTGTTCTTTGTTGTTAAAAGTTAGATTTAAATTTTTATTTAATTAATTTAACTGTAAAACATAAGCTATTTATATAGTAGGTGTCCATAAAATTGAAAAAATCCACTCATATGCTTACAGATAATTTTGTTAAGAAAAAGCTCCAAACTTGTCCTGTGGGTAATATTGGTTGCTGAAACCTGCAATAGGCCAGCAAAGAGTAGTGCAGGTTTCTAAAATGGAAGGAAATGACACTTATTTTTACATATCAAAATTTTGCATGTAGTGTGTATTTGGATTCAACTCAAGCATTTTTCAGAACCATATTTTTACTGCAATTAGAACTGCGACTTCTTAGCAGTTTAGTTCAAGCTTAGTACGTCTGGAAAATCTGACATCTGAACATGAAATTTCAAATTTTCTCTCATGGATTTAAGTCTGAACTTGGAATAAGCCATGCTAGTATGAGAACATGTTTAAATTTAAACCCTTCCATCTAGCTGTAGCTGCATGTCGGGTTGTTTTTCCTGCTGCAAGGTGAATATCCGCCCCAGTCTCAACATACAGCAGGAGCAGATTTTCGCCGTGTCTTTAGCTCCGTCTTTCCTCCGCTCTGACCAGCTTCTGTCCCTGCAAAGGAAAAACATAACCAAAGCATGACGCCATCCCCACATTTTATTAAATAATGATTGTGAGCTCAGAGGGCACACCATCAGAAAAGGATGTGAAGCATCTCCTGCTCAAGACTTTTCAATATATTTTAAAAATAATTTTCTCTTAAAACGCTGCCATAAATGTATAATTAAACTTCCTGTCAACAGCTTCCTCTGAGTTGTGGATCTCTGTTACAATTCTTTGCTGCATCTGCAATCAATGTTCTGCTTGGTCAGGCTCCCAGTTTGTCTGACCAGTGCTCACATTTTCATCATACTGCAGCCACAAACTTTATGGTATTTCATTAGGATTCCAAAATAAAATCTGGAGGTTGTGGCGTATATTCAGCCTATTTATGTGTAAAATATTTCTAAAAGAACTTTTGAAAATTGTATCTTCCTTCCATTTCACAGTTAGGCACTGCATTGTGTTGCTCTGTCACATAAAATCCTGATGAAACAGTAAAGTTTGAATATGGAGTACACTTGAAGAAAAACAAAAACAAAACAAAACATCTCTAATTTACGGTAAAATGCTGTAGTGGCCAAAATTTGACTGTAATAATACGGTAACATTTACAGTATTTTACCGTAAATTATACTTTTTTTTTTTTTTACAGTGCATGATGAAATGTGAAAAGATTCAACAGTATGTTACAATTATGCAACAAACTCCTGGATATGTTTTTTCCTTTGTCAGATGATTCAAGAAATGGCCAGTGACAACAAAGGAGCCATACCGGACATGGGGGACCTCAGTGATGTAAGCAGAGGAATCTGGCAGCTTTCATAATGTAACATGGAAAAATTACAATTATTCTAGCGAATATGTATTCAGATATGTATCTATTTTCTTCTCTTGCAGTCTGACTAACACAAACGGCTCTTCAGGATGGTTTTTGGAGACAGATTTTCCTAAACAGTCTTGGATTTTAAATACTGTGCAAATTCTTGTGAGAATTGTTGTGAAATGAAATTGTGTTACATGCTTTTTATATATAAATTATTCCTTATATTAATTTATATTTGTGCTTATTTGTATTAATGTTCTGTCGGTATTTTCGGTTATATTTTAAAAATGAACAGTCAACAGATAAAGTTGACACGTTGAAAAAGGCAGTTGGAAAAGCATGACATTTTTGTTAACGCCAGAAGGTGGCAGCATTGAAGGTATTCGGCATTAAAGATATTCAAGATACGTGAAGAAAAAAAACAACATTTATAGTCAGATTTAATATTAAATAGAAACAATTTGCAATCAGTAGATATGGAAAGAAAAAAAAACTATCACAAAACATGCAAAGATGTTCACACTGTATTTATTTATGAATCTTGACATACTGATATTGTGTTATGCTATATTGTGTTTGGTTTGGTAGCTCTTAATATACGTTTCCGATGACAATGAGACCAAAATCTGATACTGAAAAACTGTCTCAGCAGCACAGGAGCACCACAGGGCACCGTACTTCCACTATTCCTTTTCACTCTGGACAGATGTCCAATACAAGTCAGACTCCAGCCATCTACTGTATATTTCAATACAAACAGAGTTAGAGCAAATACTATTATCACTATTCGACGATTAGTGGTTGTTGTTGGGAAGTATAAACACCTTGGTGTTCACCTAGACAACAGACTGAACTTGACACCAGAAAGACAGAGCAGAGTTTGTCTTTTGAGGAATCCTTCAGTGTCTTTTTGTTTAACCAGTGAGGTCAAATTTCTCATTTTCAACAGCGACCTGTTAACAAAATGCTGCATATCTTGCACAAATCGGTTATCTTTTCTAACATCCTGTTGGGGCAGCAGTATCAGAGCCAGGAACTTACAACTCAAAAAGCTAATAAAGAAGGTAGGTTCTGTTCTGGTTCTGTTCTGGGAACTACTGTGAAACATCTGGAGATGATGGTACAGAGAAATGCTTTATTTTTATTTATTTTTTTAATAAAATGAAGAACATTGAGGATAAAAAACATTAAATTATACAATGATATGTATGGCTCCTTTAAGGGATGCTCGACGAAAAAGGGAAACGCGAAGTTGTTACGTTTGGACCACATTGCTACCCGTGCTTCACTGACATCTTTGCGTTGGATAAGTTCAAACGAGTCTGCACCACTTTTATACTCTGGTTTCGCCGCTTAAACAGCCCAGAATGGCTTTCCAGTGTCAGAGAGACTGTTATATGAAAGAGGTACGAGTCTCTAAAGCGGAAACTAAACTGAGCATCCCGGAAACGTAACCTTTAAATCCTGCTGGAGCTACTAGCATGGCTGCTAAACTACTTTAGCTAAAGCTAACTTCACTTTTATGTTCAAGAATTAAAGTTTTTGTCTATTTTGAGCTTGGAATTGTGTGTTTATATTCATTGTCCATAGCATTTACTTAATGTGTTGCTCTTGAATAAATTGCAACATTGCCGTTAAAAAATAAGTTAGCATTGCTGGCTGATTCATTTCCATTCATTCGCTTTCAGTTCGTCACCTCTGTAGTTTCCTGCTGTCCTGCGGAACTGAAACAAGAAGTGAATGGAAAGAAAGAAACCCTGAAAGGTTTTAATGTCCTGCTCCAAGATACAATCTTGTTCCCTGAGGGAGGAGGCCAAGTAAGCGTGTTCATCATTAAGCTTGTTCCACCACTGCAAGTGTGTGTGTGTGTGTGTGTGACGCTGTTTTCTTAATGCTCTCACAGCCAGACGACCATGGTCTGATTGGAGAGATTCCAGTTTTAAGGGTGACCAGGCAGGGACCGGACGCGGTCCACTTCGTGACCTCACCTGTGGAGGTGGGTCAGGAGGTGCGCGTGACGGTAGACTGGGAGAGGAGGTTTGATCACATGCAGCAACACTCAGGTGAGAAAGAGGAGGGTCAGAACAGCAGTGACAGTTTAACTGCCCTGAGAAACAAGTGCTTTCCAAGAGTCTGTGACGTCATCATGGAAAATAAAATATAATAATAAAATAATTTAAATATACCTCACCGGCTATGGACCTCACCGCACATCACTGCCAAGAATGTATGCATTTTTCTCCTTTTGTCACAATTACAAACATCCAGGTATGTTATTAGGCTGCAGTGTAATAGGTCATAGCACCTGTAGGCGTAGATGTGAAATGGAAGGAAAATGACATGTGGTTTTTCAATTTCACTCCAAATGAAAATCTGAAAAGATTGGCGCAAATTTTATTCTGCTACCTCTGAATAACATCCGGGGCTACCAGTTGTGTTCAGAAGTCCTTTAATTGGAGAACAAAGTCCACTTGTGTCCAAATTATTCTCAGCGTAAATCCAGCTGTTCTGTTTCTGGCCTCAGAGGTTTGTGAGAGAACAATACAGCATCATGGAGACAGAGCAACACAGCAGACAAGTCAGGGAGGAAGTCCAGTCCTGACAGAGAGAGCCGTTTAGCAAAAGATAAAATAGGAACAGACTTGGAGATAACCCAGAGCCCATGTGTAAGAGGCATGAGTTAGATTCGTCATGTGAATGTTGTCACTGGGCTGGTGGAAAGAATGGATGAGGAAGCTGGGCATGATTGGATGTCAGATTTTCCTATTTGTTTATTTGTCCATGAAGAAACACAGTGAGCCGAGATTGTAATGTAAAAAATAAAATGTTCTAAGATAGAGTTTTCTTCTTCCTTAGGCCAGCATTTAATCACAGCTCTGGCAGACGCAATGTTTGGATACAAGACCACTTCCTGGTACATCGTCAGATCAGTTTCACCGTCCATAGAGACCTGAGCATTTCCCTGGTCTGATGTAATTTCCCCTCTCCCTCTCTTCAGGGACTTGGGCCGTCACAGAAGCACAATCGAACTGGACACTTCATCAGTGAAAGCCACGCAGCTTCAGGAACTGGAAGAAGCCGTGAATGAAAAGATTCGAGCTGGGATTCCCGTCAGTGTTCAACTCCTTGATTTAAGCGACCCTGCTGTGGAGAAAGTGCGCGCACACACACACACACACACACACACACAAGTTGTGCTCAGTAGCTTTGTTTCCATTTACCATAAAATTGCACAAATTGTAATTACAAAAATAAATTTGCTTAATGGAAACACGTCAACACACACTTAATTGTTAAGTTTTTGCACAAGGCTTAAGTGGTCATATTGAAATAGATGGATTTTACAAACTGCAATAGAAACACTTTTCACAACAACAGCCGGATGTTACTACTGGCAAAAACGATGGAGCCGACAGGAAGTAGTAGTAGAATGATAGTTTTTGTTTTTTCAATGTTCAGCTGGCTCCACCAGAGCTCTCACAGCATCACAGTTCATCAAAAGTTGTTGCTTATTTGAAGGTGTTGAATCCAAAAGTCTTGAGTAAAATCGCTGACTGTAATTTCTCCAAAACGCTGCATACATAACCGCTTCCAAGTAGGCGGGGCTTGTCGCTCCGACGCCTGAATAAGACGCCATGATCTCATCTTATACCTGAAATATGAATGTATGTTACTGTTTCAAAACCACAGTGTGGACGGACGTAATGACATATCGCACGAACAAGCTTTTTCACGTGATTTTAATTTAATTTCTCATTAAATAAAAACACTAATTGTGAAATAGTTGGGTTTTTTTACATTAGCAGAATTTGTGCACAGTAGTAATGGAAACACAGCAGCAGATCCCGAGCTCTGCAATCAGTGATTGAAACGTGATCATGGTGTTTGTGCGAGGCAGGTGAGAAGTCGGGGGCTGCCAGACGACCATGCAGGACCTATTCGAATCATCGACATGGAGGGCATCGATGCCAACATGTGCTGTGGAACCCATGTGACCAACCTCAGCCACTTGCAGGTGACTCCCGTCACTCACATGCAGACATCAGCTGAGGTGGTTACGATAAAAACAACTTCGCTCTCGATTTTTCATCTCAGGTCATAAAGCTGCTGGGAACGGAGAAGGGAAAGAAAAACAAAACCAACCTCATCTTCCTTACAGGGAACAGAGTCCTGAAGTACGCAGAGAAGAGCTACAGCACAGAGCGAGCGCTGGTCTCTCTCCTGAAGTAGGTTCAAACTGACATGTCTGAAGAATTCCCACAATGCAACGCTCAGAGATGAAGACATCGTCTTGGTCATGACTCCACAGGACGGGTCCAGACGAGCACATCGAGGCGGTGGAGAAGATCCAGAAGTCTGTCAAGATGCTACAGAAGGTAGAAGGAGTTCAGCTTCTATCTGATGCTGCAGCGCTGAGTTTTTATCCAACCTATCAAAATGTGTTTCCAGAGCAACCTGAGTCTGCTGCGAGACATGGCCGTCCTTATTGCTCGGGACTTTAAGAACAACCCTCACAGAGGAAACTTCTTCAGCTTTCACAAGTAAGATAAACGGTCAACACAGAAAACGATTCATTACAATCAGAAAATAAGGATTTATGGGGGGATTTTATGCGATGGACTCACTTAATATTGCATCACTGTGTAAAGTCGAAAAGAATAAAGAGAATTGAAAAAAAGAAAGTTGAGGTTTGTAGTCGGGATACACGATATACAGGCATCCAGCTCAGATGGAGGCCTGTCATAAGTTTTACTGGACGATAAATTGCGATAAATGACAATATTGGCATTTTGAGACCATTTTCAATTAATCTAATGCTAATAGCATAATGCAAGTACAGCCTCTCAAAGGTCAACAAACTGTAATTTCAAAAGTACCTTGAACACAGGAACCCGACATTTTAAATATACCAAAACAATCAATAAAATGGATTATTTCGTCCCTAAACACTGGGCCGAAACAAACTACTTTGCATCAAATGTTTGCAGCATTTTTCAAAAATATTAAAGGGCAATATCACATTATTGCACTCTTTTCAATTTATCGTGCAATCAAATTACTGCTCTTTACGACAGACTTACTCAGAAGCTTTGACAGTGGATTAATATTTCAGTGTTAAAATGGCATAGAAATATCTCAGTAAATATCTGTTATCAGCCCATAGTAGCAATGGTATTGACCCAATTTATCGTTTTGGGGCTCTTTTGTTTGTCTTTTTAATCAGTGCATGGGGAAATGTGCAAACATTGGGGGATGAATAAAAACCTTTGTAATGCATTAGACATTTCAATAATTGAAATCTTCCTCTGACTACAGAAAAGAAGGTGACAATGAGTTCATGAACATCATTGCCAATGAAATAAACACAGAGGTAAGACCTCCACCTGTCTGCTTCAGCCCTGCCTGATAATCCTGGAGTAATCGTTTTATTTGCCTGAAGGAAACTCTAGTTTTCCTCACTGTTGGTGAGGAAAAGGGAGCCGGTTTGTTTCTCCTCGCTGGACCCAGTGGAGAAGTCACCGAATTAGGCCCACGGTAAGAGGAGATTCTGACATATTATTGTATTAAAATAAAAAAAAGAGCTGTTGAGGACGCCTCTGATCTCTTCAGGATTTTGGAGTTGCTTCAGGGAAAAGGGGCGGGGAAGAACGGGCGTTTCCAAGGCAAAGCCAACAGCCTGGCACGCAGAGAGGAGGTGGAGGCTTTCCTGAGGCAGCGGCGCAAACATCACAGCTCAGAGGAAGAGTAAAGCCTGCAGCAGAGAGCGCCCCCTGGAGGGAACCGCAGCTCCGCAACGACCTTAAACCCCAGAAAAAGATGCGTACAGAACATTCAGATAGAGTCACATTATTGCAGTGGCATGCAATAATGCCACTGCATTATTGCAGTGGCATTATTGCACTGCAATAATGCCAGACTTTTAGAAAAGTCTGATCTTTATTTCAGAGCAAATTTATACATAAACAGTTTACAAAATAACTGGCACAACTGCTGACCCCTGTTCTGTTGAAACATATTTAGATCCTACAGGGTGTTTACACAGTCTCTCTAGATTCTCACAGCTGTTCTATCAAATTACGGTCTGAGGCTTGGCCTGACCCAGAGAGGAGGTTCAACCTGTTTAGTGACTCATTTCCCCCCCTGATGACCCACCTGCAGTTTTCTGGTAGAGTTCGCCACGATTCTACGTAAGATGTGAAAGTTGTATTTCTAAGCGTTCATGATTGCAGGCACTGGATGCTTTGCTAAAGCTACAGCTAAAGTTTAGCTTGGCATGCGGACATTTGTAATGTTAGGGGTTGCTATGGTAACCACATGATGCCACAGCATGCTGCAGCTCTGGTAATTTTTTGTCACCATTTACACCCATAAAAAGTAGAAGTGATGAATTAGACATTTCTTGAAAAGTCAGAGAAATTAAATGTGTTGCATTTTTTTGCATGATTTTGTTAAAAATTTCTTATTGTGGACTTTCTTCCACGCTGTATTAGATTATTTTCTAAACATTTTAGTGATATTCTGCAATATATGAATATTAGAGGTCTGTACACATCTTTACCAGAGATGCCAGTTTGTCCATTTCTTTATGTAGATACGAATTATTTTGTTGAAATACTGGAGCACTTTTCTAATGATGTACATATTTGTATGTGGAGTACTGACCGGTGGCTCCTATATCCATGTGAAACACAGGATGATGGTTCAGAATAGAAATGCAACTTCCGTTTAAATTAAACTGTTTGTTCGGTGCACCGTGTGAGCTGCTTTTGCATATTTTTCCTCTATGTAAAACATTAAAAAAAACAAGACCTGGTTTGCAATGAGATATGAAAGAACCACAATATATCAGCCACAATTCATAAACCTCTAAGCTGAATGAATATTTTAATACATTAAGTTGAATTTCAATGAACATGCATCTTTGGGACTTAAAATTTGAAACTGTTATTAATAACGAGTTTCTCATTGAACTCTATCAGTTTTCCATATCTGTCTGCAAATATAATAAATCAGTTAAATGAGCTGCTTAATTTTACTGTCATAGTAAACATGTCCATCACTGTTGGTGGCTGAAATTTCAATATTTCATCATAATGTAATGAAAGAAATCCTGAAGAACAAACCTAATAAAGATGGAATTTTTCTCTTCTGCTGTCATATTTGCACAATAAATACAGATTTTATTTGAAATCTTTATTGTATTTTTCCTCTAAAATTGTTTTCCGTTCATGTGAAAGTGATGCGCTACAGCAGCAAACGCCACTGGTGACTCATTCAAACAAATCCTCTGGAAATACTCCACTTTAATGTAAACCATGTTTAATATTCCACTTGAAAACAGGACAGACGTGAAGGAACGGTTTGGCACAATAACGTTAATGAGAAAAGTCAGGAAGACACCTTGTAATGAAAGGATGACTTGTGATGAACGTCTTAAATCTGTCTCAGAGACTGTGAGGATAAAATCGTCTCCATACCAACATAGAACCAGAACCCGTGTTCACACCGCATGACCTTAGAATGGACATTACAACAGTTCAACCACCTGTGGTTTTAGGCTGCATTGCAGCGTGAAATGTCAACAGTGTCCCATGGCTGTCGCCTTGAAGTTGTCTACATAAAATACACATTTATTATGGTAACAGTGCAAATATGCAAAAACACCCGCCTCAACAATAAAAGACTGTCAGCTGTGAAAATAGAAGCTAAACCTGTTTAGTTTGGCTGAACAGGTTTCAGCCAAACAGTGACAGTGCGATCCGCTGTCACTGGAGCGGCTTCACGATCTTCATGGAGATGTAGTTCTGAAACAGAGAAGTTGAGAAGAGTTAGCGCTGCTCTGGTACCTGGGTTTCATAATGGCATGTAGAAAGACGTTCAGGTAGATTTACCGTATTTTTCAGACTATAAGTAGCAGGTTTTTTTTCATAGTTTGGCCAGGGGCGCGACTTATAGTCCGGAGCGACTTATGTGTGAAATTATGACATTATATCACATCACGTTTTTAAATAAATAAATAATTAAATAACATGTTATTTTCACACTAAACCGCCAGAGGGCGCTCTAGGCCTGTGTTGATACTGTGTGTGGTAGAAGCTACATCCGGAGTTAGCCGAGTTGTTTACAAGCGACACCGAAGATGAGGATCTTTGGTGATACGGATTTTTTTGGTAAACTTGTTAGCATGTTATTTATGCTATAGATACCTGAATAACTCTTAATATGTTATGCTAACATACCAGGTACGTTCTCAGTTCGTTGTTTATGTATCATGTAACGTTAGCATACCGTGCAATTATTCAGCCTGTTGTTGCCTCTATTCTATTTTTATTGCCTTTCAAAATGACATGTCTGTTCTTGGTGTTGGATTTTATCAAATACATTTTCCCCAAAAATGCGACTTATAGTCCGGAAAATACGGTAGATATCTCTGTAACCTCACTGCAGACGCTGCTGCAGTGTTGATGCTGAACTTGGATTAAATGTCCAAACTTTGTCAATTACTAAGTCAAAAGTAATGGGCAGGCCAGATTAAAGAAAAAAACAGATATGTCTGCAGTGATTAATACACTAATCATGCTGTATTTTAATTGAAAAACTGCATATTTTTTTGCAGGTTATGAATATACATGTTTGCCATATTATACGCAAAGGCTATGTGAAAGCCTTTGCTGTATTCAGTTTAACAAATTATTAAAAACCGATTTGGTTGAACTAGTTTGGGTAAAACTCACTGAATATATATACATCAAGTATAAAATTACCAAAAAAAGCTAGTAGTGTGGTTATTAAAGGACATATACTTTCATGTTATGTAATTTGCTCTTACTGGTAAAGAATACAGCAGGATGGCGAGGAAGAGTACGACGATGATGAGGATGATGAGCCCAATGAACAGCCACTTGAACCTTTTCCATACAATGAACTTCATGGTCTTGCAGGGGTTAGTGAACCAGAAGAAAGAGGTTTCTGGACGGCTAGTGAGGGAACAAAGCAGGACCATCAGTTGAACTGAAACCCATCCCATTCTGTACAGTTTGGTTCGGCGCCGTCTTACTTGGGAAAGTCTAGCTTTGGGTTCATGTTGGGTTCGTCCCGTCCTTTTCCTGCAGGTCTCTCGTCCGCTTCTGCTTCACTCACAATCTCCAGCGTCATCTCCACTTTACCCTGCCGAGATGAAAAAGTGAACAAGGACTCAGTTTGAACCGATCTGTCCACAGATTCTCATCAAAACTGCTCTACAAACCTTACTGGTCCTCTTTTTACCAGCACAGTTAGCGTTACATCTCAAGGATTTATTTTTATCCTTCAATCAAACTCCTCAGAAATTTGTCTTGCAATGCAATTTTGTTATAAAAAAATGTTTTGTTAAGAAACAATGTATGCTTACACCCAGTACTCTCTTTCCGTCCTGTTCGATGGAGCAAGGCCACCAGCCTCTGACTGACTGCTGAGCAAATAGCGACTTGGCAGTCATCAGTTTGTCTGGCGTTCTGATTTCCAGATTGTCCATCATGTCCAGGGAGCATTTCTCTGGAGTTTTGGCAGGAGGGACCAGCTTGCGTAAATCCAGCTCAGCATGCCTGAAAACCAGGGTCAACAAGTTTTGTAGTTTCCACAGTTATGAATGTAAAAACTGTGTGACACAAGGTGCAGTTTTGGGCCTTTACCCAAGTAATCGTCCAATGAGAACTTGTCGTTATCCCATATCTGAAGCAGCAGCTTGGGAGGAATCCTGAACTCTGTATTGTCAAGACTCCAAAAGTGTTCCTGATGCAGAACGAACACACGCACGGTTACATTCATTCAACAAAGCCGGTCCACTGTACGAAAACCTTAAGCACGCCTTACCTTCTTGGAAACGAGGCAGAGCTGTTCAGCTGGCAGGTAGTCAAAGCCAAAGACAAACCGCCAGTTAAAGTTTCCGTCTCCATCCAGAGACCTGTAGTGGACGTCAGTCTTCTGTTTGTCCTCCTCCATACCCGGCATCCAGCTGCCACAGAGAATGACAGAACTTGTACTCATGAATGTCCTTTAATGCTTTGATTGGACAACAACCAACCCTAAGAGAAATACTAGGCCAAAAGGTTTGAATTTACAAAGGACGTTTTTCTCATCCACAATTAAGGAATTGTGAATGATAATTCTACATTAAGTTTCAAAAGAAAATAGTTGATTAAATGTCACTGTGTGAGCAACACCTTGACCACAACAAGAGTCCGTAGGGTTGGGGTCAGAGTTAAACTGAAGTTATTTTTAAAGCCATTCCAGAAACTCCACAAGATGTTTTGTTCTTTGGAATCATCTTTCTGTTGGAACGCCCAACTGCTTTTACTTTTTAGCTTATGGTCTGAAGTGAAGTTCACCAATTCTGAGGTCGTCTTCCTCATTCATTATTCAAACCATTTCATGCAATGCATAACAAGAACAACCCACCGCATGATTCTACATTTTAAAAGCCTGATCTTAACTTCCTCTCCCTCACTGTGGCCAAACAGGTCAATCTTCTTCTGATCTGACCATAAACGTAGTTTGGAATAGTTACATATTTCAGCAGAACTTTAAGGTTTTGATTCTCCCAGTCCAGATGTGAAGCAGGCAGTGGGTGGCGACACTGGTATTCCATCAGTTTCCAGTTCAATACAGGCTGGATGCTCAGTGGTTCCTGGTATATTCCTGAACATCCTAACCACTTTCCTCTCAGAGGGTGACCATTTGGTTCTTTAAGATTACGACAACATAATCTTACAAGCCTTGTCCCTTTATCTTTAATGTTCATCGACATTCCCCTTTGCCAGACTCGATGCCAACCAAATCATTTTTTGATCTACCAGGAAGAAGCTTTGGTCAGTTATAGTCACCAACAGGTACTCAACCTCAACAAGTTCAAATTAATGCTGAAACCTTCAACATCCGTTATTGGAAGAATTCAGTACATAGTTTAGCCTCTGTGACTTAGTTCCATTTGTAAAGTCGCTTCTTGCTGTTGAAGAACTGACTGCAGCCTACCCTTTCACGTAGATGTCGCTCATGTTCTCTCCCGTGATGCTGGTTTCGTCCAGAGTGACGTCGGTGGTGTTCCAGATGACCGCTCGCAGGAAGAACCTGAACATCGGCACAGGTCATGAGGTCAGGTCAGCGGCGTCAATGTGCGTTCAACGGGGGAGAAACGTTGCCGACTTACTTTTTGGGTTTGCGGGGTGTGATGTCAAAGGGAGGACCAGGGAGCCCGATGCTTTTGGGGAAGACATCTACCCACATCTGAAGCCTTCCCTTTAACCAACACATAATGTGATTTGACCATATATTCAGATTAGATTTTTTTTTTTGTCAAGGCAGTCATACCAAAATAATCCTTCACATTTGTTACATGACCATGAAATTTAGTGTAGTTATTAGGACTACATGTGATAGACAAACACAAAGTAGTGCATAAGTAGTGGAAGGAAAACAATGGGATTTTGCAAAATGTACACAAAAAAATGTGGCATCCATTTGTGCAAGTCAAAAAAATTAAATAAAAATTCCACAATTACCTCGTCTAGTGTTTGAGGAACACATCTAGTTTTGCAAATGTAGAAACTGAAAAAAACCTTCCTTAAAAATCCAATTGGACTCAGAATGTGTGAACATAAATTCAGTTAACTTCACCATGAATATAACATTAGCTGTGTTTCTATTAGCCATGAAATTGTGCAAATTGAAGTTAAAAAAAATTAATTTGCTTAATGGAAAGATGGCAATTTGGAGAAGAAAAAAAAAACACTTTTTCAAAACAAAAAGGTTTTGTATAAAGATGAGGTGTTTTTATCAGCCATATCAAAATTGATGTATTTCACAAAACTGCAATGGAAATATTTTTTCCACATCAGTCACATGATCAGCAGCGGATGTTACTGCTGGTCAAAACAACAAAGACGACGACAGGAAGTGACAAGAGGATGGTGGTTTGTTTTTTCAATATTATATGGAATATAAACAACACATTTGTACATTGGTAATGGAAATGCAGCTACTGTAAGGCTGCACTGAATTTTATTAAGGGGCTGAAAATAAATGGCGTAAAAACTCAGATTTTTACAAATAACACAACTTTAAAAGCTGCTGGATAACTGATGTCTAACCTGAGACAGATTTGGCTGGAAGGAGCTGTAGAGAGTCCTGGTCTCCACATGTTCAGGAACGAGTCCCTGTGTTCTGAGGACATGCAGACAGAGGCGTTCCCGCGGCGGGCCCAGGTGCTGGTGGATTTCCGTGTTGCTTTCTTTACAACAAAACAGAGTTTCATATAACTTGGTTGAAACAAGCGACCCCTTGCATCGTTTTAATCTCTTACCAAACTGAGCCAACGTGTAATCTTTCCCGTTGAACGTAAGCGACGTGCCGTTGTCCTCCGTCCTGGGCTTGGACAGGCCTTTCAGTCGGGCCAGGTTCTCCAAGATCTGAGACGGTTTCAGCTGGTCCCGCCACTGGTTGACGCCAGAGCTTTTGATGACACAGAATCATATTTTATCCCTGTCCATCAAAGCTCTTTAGACATTTCACCGCATGTGGAATTGATAAAAATCAAGGGGGGCCGTCGGTTTGCTCACACGCAGTAGGTCTGAGGAAGGCCGCAGTAGGAGTTGTATCGAGACAGGAAGCGGTTCTCGAGGTCGATCACCGTCTCGCCGACCTTTTCGTCACGAGTCAGGAGATCGTAGTCGTACACGGCGATTTTCAGGTCCTTGTCTTGAGGCAGGAAACACGTCATCTCAAACATCCTGAACAAGAGGAAGGTTGGAAAAAGCTCAGCGTGACGCTGGGGGGACGATGAACAACAAGGCGGAGTAGATTCACCTTCCAAACACGGGGTTCAGGGTGTTGGGCAGGTAGTTATCTCTGTCGTCCACTGTGTTTCTCCCCACTGATATTTTAATATATGGGTCACACTGAAAAGACATAAACCAAGTTAAAGCAGAGGAGACCATGAGCATTATGAGGATTTTTTGCTCAGCTCCAGTCTCACTCTGCCGTTGTTGTCTTTAGGCTGCAGGTCAGTTGCCCGAACCACATAAATCCTGACCAGACACTCCTGAGGTCCGCTTTCCGGCAGCTCTCGGAACTGCCGGGGCGGGGCAGCAACGCTGGGGTCATCCGGCAGGGGGTACACTTTGAACGCCCCCTAGTGGTAGGAACAGGGAAACGCAGATGAGCACAGGAGAGCGCGGTAGCTTCCATAATACATAAAATAATTATGTTCATAATATGAGTGAGAATGATATGGAATTTATACCAAATGTTATTTTCCATTGAAATATGTTCAATATGTCAGACTTGTAGCGGTCCTTGTTTTCTAATTCAGAATTGTCTTTTTGGCAATGTTTAACATCGACAGTAATTGTATAGGATCGACATCGTTAGAAATGACTGACGTGTCTCCTAATAAACCAAGACATTGTGATAATGAGATGAAACATCACAACGTCTCATCAGAACTCCATTTCTTTTCAAGATGGTAGAAAGAGACGGAGTTACTTCTACCTGGAAAACCTAAACTGGTTATTTTCACTGGGTGGAATTTTTTTTTTTTATTGCAGTTGCAATAAAATGTTTTTTCAGCTGAATTAGGACTATTTTGTACTGCTTAATCTAAAGATGACATCTATTTTTCTCAATCAGGTCAAGTTTTTATTCTAATTTGATTTAGAGAAATCTGATCTTCTGACTAAATTTAGGACATTTTTGTGACATCAGTTTATATTTCCCATCCAAAAAAGGTCTTAGGAGAAAAAAAAAAGTTTTCTAATAGAGTGTGTTAATTAAATGTTATAGACATGCATTTCTGTAAATTGAATAATAAACACTGATAAGGGTAAGTACATGTGAAGTGAATATTATGTCTCTTTTCTGTCCTGGTGGAATCTCTCCTGCTCATCACTCATTGATCAGATTCTCCAGATGTGAGAACAAGTCATGCATTTTGATGCTCATGTTGCTCCGTAGTTCAGAAAGTTGACCTGATCAAGCAAAACCAATGTGGTTTTTGGATTCAGCTCATAAACATGACCCTAAAACAGCTGAAAACCCCAGACAGTTGTTTTGACTGTTGACCAGTGTTTTATTCTGAACATGTTTTGGTACCAAACGGACCTTGAACTCTCCGACCACGGTGGGGTCTTCGTCCCCGTTTTCGTTCTTGCCTCGCTGCAGTTTGAACGTGTTGCAGAAGTCGGTCAACCCTTTGAAATCGTCGACGTTCTCCAAATCACAGTCATACACCTGAAAATTTGCACCAACATTTAAGATTTGTCCAACCAGAAACGCAATTCTGTTTGACACATAATACGCTGTGAAAGGTCAGGATCATTTCGTGTGAGAAGAAATCAAGCCTGCGTACTTTAAGGGTGTCGTAGCCTTTCCTGGTATAAGGGCCGCATTTCTCCTGGTCTCCAACCGAGGCGTAGAATTTACTCCACCAATCAACCGTTTCCTTTTCCTGAAGTGCAGTTGTGTTGCATGATTATCTTGGCAGAGTTAAATGTGCAGTCAGAACTTGAAAGCTAGAAATGTTTGTCTCACCTTTTCTGCGTGCTTTGAAGACAGACAGGATGAGAAAAACAAGGTAAATAAATTAGTCATGACATCATCAGAGGACACGCATGGCGAAGGCAATGTGGTGAAGAATTAGTGAGCATTCCTGTTTTTATGATTGATGGTACAAGGGTGTAACAAGGAAGGCAGATGCACCTCTGACAAACCAATTTTATCAGCTTTGATAAAAGAGAAGATAGAGTTTAGATTTATAACTGGAGCTGAACCAAAATTCAGAGCAGGATGCTCCAAAATGATCTGGTTGGTGTTCGAGTCGGGCTCGCGCTTCTGTGGTGCATTTTTCAAAAAGCGTACAGCACAAACAGCACAGAGAAAACTAAATGAAAACGTGTGAAATAAAGACATGTTAATCTACTTATAACAGTGTAAAAAATTGATTACCCTGTTGAGGAAAGAAAGAACGGTGCATTAAACTACTAATGTAGACGTGGCCCTGATCCACTCCTATCAAATGTCCCAGAGTATTTATGCTCCACTTTATATTTAAAAAAAAAAAAAACTACATTTCCACCAAAAGAAAAACAAAAAAACCCCAAAAAACAGAAGCGTTGAAATCTCAATTTCTTTTTTTAGAAGAAAAAATTACATTTTGAGATTAATCTAATCTCAGAAGATTAATTTTGGAGAAAAGAAAAGAAATTTGAGTTTGAAAAGTTGAACCTTGGTTAGAAAAAAAAAAAAAAAAAAAAAATCAAGAAATTCTTTAGATTAATCTCAAAAATTTCCCAGAAAAAACAAAACAAAAATGAAAACAAACAATGAAATTTGAGTTTGAAAAGTCAAAAATGAACCATGTGTTTACAAGTGACAAAATACAGGTGGAAGACGTTAAACGACCTACTCAAACGGTGGTCTAAAAACAAGAGCATGTCACGCTTACTTCGGGCTCTAATTAGTTAATTGGGTTTTTTTAAGCCCAACCTAAAAATAAAAAAAATTTTTTAAAAACAAATCAAATGTTCTCACTAATAAAATCTTAAAAGTGCATTGCAACTCATTTACTCTGTAAATACAGCAGTTCTATGAAGACCTCAGTGGTTTGGTAAACCTGAGCCAAACTCAGGGAGAAAGTGTCAACTGGATGATTTCTGTCCGTTTTTACCATAAATCTGGACCAACTGGAAGAGGCCAGCAGCCAGTCATCCCATCAGGGAGCCTTTGCTTCATGTTACACCCTCACTGTGATCAAAATGATTCAGTGTGTCGATTAAAGCACTTCTAGATAAGTTGGGTAAAATCAGCCGCTGTGTGGATTACAGCCATGTCACTGGCTTAGTGAAAGCTACAGGAAGTAATCATACATACAAACGGGAAAGTTGGGGAAGCCAGTTTGTCGAAAGCTGCAGACATACTGTATAAACACTGCAAGCCAAAGCATTGAAATCTGTCAAAATTTGACACTTTAGGAGCCAAATTTTGTTTGTGTTTAAACTCAATATCAGATACAAGAAGCTCGCATTAACCTTCGCCTCCAGCAGCGGTCGGCCCTCGTCCATTGTGATGGCAACATCCTTACGAGGCGCAGTCATCATCAGAGCCACTGTTGGACAGAAATGAGGAAAGATTTTCTCCCACGTCTGGAACAACTTGTCGACTTGAGGAACAGAAACTCACTCTTGGAGGCCCGGGCTCCCTCGGAAACGACGACGTACGGGTCACACCTGAACGCCTCCAGAGAGGTGATGGTGCACTGACCAACCACAGGCTTCCTGCCAAATGGCCGGTGGTCGATCACCTTCACCACGATGGGAGGAGTGTACATCTCATCCTTTGGAAGGAGCTGAGGGAAAGAATGGGAAACAACCCGAAGCTTTAGGAAGAAGTTTAGGATTTTATATTTAACAAAACAAACTGCGGTGTCGAACGGTCATCCATGTTCTATTACCACTTGTGTTACATCCAAAAACTGATGTGTTTTCATACAAAGTCGTGCGTAACTGAAGTGGAAGCAAAATGCTAAATATCTGAGGCTTTTTTTAGACAGCGAGGTAGTGGTAAGCTTCTTAAAGAGGTTTTATCTGAAAAACACTGGACATAAAGACTAATTATGGGTAAAGTCATGTGACTTTGTTGTGTGCTAAATGCTGCAGACATTTCCTGGTTGCAGTGTTTGGAAGAACACGTCAACATATTTTAAATGTTTTTATGTCCAGTGCTTTACAGATTAAACTTCTGCATAAAAATGTATTCATTTTCTCCCTTTTTGGTCTCAACTATTAAAATAAAAACATCAGTTCATTTGTTTCTTTTTTAATTTAATGCAGTTTGATAAGAAGTGTTAATTGGAATATATGCGACTTTTTCTGCAAAGTGCCTTAAGACGACATTTGTTGTGAGTTGATGTTATATATATAAATAAGTAAAAGTTGAATTTCTTATTCGATTTCAGACCGAAGGACCAAAACGCGACATTTCAAATATCCCTGTTGACGTCATCATTACCACTTTGATGAAGAGGACGGAGCCGGGGAAGTTGGGGCTCTTCTTTATGTTCTTGATCACAGCAGTCTCCACCCGCTGGCCTCCGCACTCCACCACCAGGCTGGGGGAAGACACCGCCGCCAGCTGGTACGTCTTCATGTTCCTCAGACCCCACGCCAGGATCTGGAGACCGAGGAGTTGGTTACACAGAGAGAAGGGGAGCATCGATGGAGCGGCGTCTGCCGATGAGCCTCACCTCCACAGCTGTGAGCTGCACCACCGGCCGGATCCCCTGAGGGACCATATAGAGGTTCTCGGCTCTTTTTGGGGGAACCAGGGGAAGATCCCCCTCACCCGTCTGCAAAAAGATAAACTCTCAACGTTTTGCTTCCAAGACTGACCATAGAGAGACAAAAAAGGAAGAAGATGAAATACCAATTTGAAAAATATAAAACTTCTTACTAAAGCACTGAATTCAGGACTCATCCAGGCTTCACATTTTAAAAAGGATGATGTATGAAAATAATCAACCAAGTAATCGATTAACTGTTAACTGGAGTATTCGGACTCAAAAAACGTTGTTTCCTGAAAGAACATATTCAGAGCAGCAACTAAGCAAAAACTGCACAAAATGATATACATTTTACATTTAAGATTAAAAAAAAAAAAAAAAAAAAATGTAAATCTGTCCTACCCAGCTCTCCTCAAATTTACCTAGTTCAAATTCTGTAAAAACAAGCAAACCTCACATGAAGTATCTTTTACTATCCAGCTTTTAATTAATTTAAAAATTTTAACTGACCTGGCAAGTCAAACAGAAGGAATGAGTTTCACACTGATTCTTTTAGCTGCAGTTGAATCGTTTGCTACACATGATGAACAGTGTCATCGTTCATCGCCGCTTTTGCATTCAAGGCAATAAAATAAACTCCTTATTTAAGAATAATCTGCATTTTTATGTTGCACAAAATACTTTTTAAGTGCAAGTTAAAAGGTTCAGATGAAAAAGTCGCAGAAGTGGAAGCAAGTTATCTGCTTAAAAAGTTTTATTAGCGGATTAATCCTCAGAATAATTGATTGCTACAGTAATAACTGCAGCCTTGATGAAGAACTTGATCACAGATCAACATTTCTGCACTAGATTATCCCAACAGCTAATCTCATAATCTCATTCTGTCGTTCACAGAATGTGCTTTCCATCTTTTCCCAGCATTCCCCATTCCAGTCGCTCAGACTGCCAGCTGTAAGAACACGTTACCTCCAACCCTCTCGATTTAAAAACAGCAAGAGACGTTTGGTGTCAAGAAACAAAAACTGTATAGAACATTTGGTGTAGCAGGTAATTCAGTCCAAATGCAAAGCAGGAAGCAATGCTCCAGAATTTCTAAGAATGTAAAGCAACCCGTTTCCTAGAGATGTACAGATATTTGGTTTTTTGGTTTTTTTTTGACAAATCAGACCTTGTCTTTAAGAATGAGTTCTGCAGCCACGAGGGCCTCCCCAGACCTCTGGCCCTTCTGGATGACGGGGTGCCACAGCAGCCGGGGCGTCTGATCCATCCCGGAGTTCAGCTTCACCAGCGGGACGCAAACGCTGCGGCCCAGCTGCTCGTCCTTCCCCTGCAAACACCATCGCATGTTTCACTTCCACGGAGTTCGGCTGAAAACCCCCAACGGCAGAGAACCAACGAGGAGCTGAGAAAACTCCCAGAGGCTAACGGATCTATTCAGCCACAGTCACACCCGTTAGGAGGGGAAGAGATGGACACTGTTTTGCAAGGAAATAAAAATCTGCAGAGAAGTTCTCCGGCATGAAAAGAATGTTCTGTTACATATAATAAAAGGCCTGCTGAATCTGTCCTGAGGCAAATTAGTCCTTGAAAAGTCAATTTTCGGCCCTATGAAAGTTCAGCATTTGAACAATGCATTTACAGTCTGAAGCAATTTCATCTGTTAACGGGATCTTTCAATCGTAACACAACGCCACCATGCAGCCTACCACTTGGTCGCTGTCGTAGAACTCCAGCACCACGTCTGGAGGATTGGCCCAGACGTTCTTGGGGTCTCCGTAAATCTCCACGTCGTTGAAAATCAGAGTTTGGTCCCAGGTCGGGTTCAGCGTGGCTCGGAGCTTCTCAGTTGTCTTGCTAACGTGAAGGAAGGACACGTGCGCGTACGGATCTGTGACGTGGGAAGACATGGTTTTACCTCATCTTCATTTGCATGGGTGAGTTATTAAAAACACAACGACTCGTCGTGTTCAAGAGGCAGATCTGCAGCGGACATGATGCTCAACTGCTTTTCTCCAGGTCACTTCACATCAACCGACTAGTAAATGTAAATATTTAGTTTACAAATATATATTCAGTTTACCAATGTTTTGTTTGCCAACTAAATATTTAGCTCCAAATGAGATATTTTCTTCAAATATTTAACTCAGACCTAAAAATTTAGCCATCAAGCCAAATATTTAACTCATGACTAAATATTCATGTCAGATATAAATATTGAGTTTGAGAATGAAATATTTAGGTTGTAAACTATATATTTAGTCTAGAGACTAAATATTTAGCTTCAAATGTAATACTCAGTTGAACTAAACATTTGGCTTGTGAATTATATCTGGTTAGGAACTGCACACATTAATGAATGTATGAACATAATTAAAATATAACTTTGAAAATGAACACTCAGTTTATTTCCCAGGCTAAATAACCAAATATTGCCGTTAATATTTTACTGCGTAACTTTTCAAACACGGCCCGGCAGCAGAGCGCCGTTTGACCTGCTGCAGAAGCGATCCTTTAAAAGGATTTCACTCTTTGAACTGAAATAAAAGAAACTTTCCGATAACATTCTAATTTCCTGACATGGATCCATGTATTTTTTGCCCACAGATAAAATCTTACCAGAGAAACTGTCTTTGTCCAGAGACATCAGGTTCCTCGCCTGGTAGAGATAGACTCGGAGGTGGTACATGTACGACCCTACAGAGGTGTCAAGGAAAATAAAATAAAATCTCATCTGACCCTTCTGGCCTGTGGTTTGTTATGTTCTGATTGTCTGTGGCTCACTGTCAAAGGAGCAGGACACGGTGGGGGTGTTGGCACCAAACAGCTTGGTGGCGTCGGCTTTGGAGCCTTTCTCCTTGTCCTCTGTGTCGACGCCCTGCAGACCAAAGCGGAAACGTCTTTCAGCGGCCTGTTCATGTGTCACACAGCAAATATAAGCCAAACTGCACCCGAGGAGCCGGCCTTCATTAATCGTGGGTAAATATTTGGCGACTCATTAAGCTCACAGACAGTTCCTGCTTCCTCTGAATTACCAACAGGACTATTTGCTGCTCTGAACGAGAATCTATCCGCCTGTGACGGCGGATCCAGTTTCACTCACTAGTGCGCCCTCCAGCTGAAAGATGGCGCAGGCTCCGAGGCGATCTTCGGGCGCCATCTTTCTCCTCCAGCGCCGTCGACGGAACGAGTCCGAGGAGCGCTCGTTTCGATGGAACTTCCAGCCAATCAGGGAGGAGAATTCCCATCCCTCGGGGTCACCGTGATCTCTCCTCTGTGCATTTGAGAACAAACATCTCAAGGTGACAGTTTTTCCTCAAATGGATAAACGCAGAAATGCATGTGGCAGCATTTCTGACAGTTAGCGGCATTGGGTGCCAACCTCCGGCGCTTCTCCAGCGGGACGCGGCGCTCTCTTTCGGGGCCGGACCAGCCGCCTCCGCCGGTGGACATGATACATCTTCTCAGCAGGGACCCAGGATCGGGGCTTATCATCTGGAGGAATGGTCACCCCATACTCCCAGCCTGCACAGAACACACACACGCACAGAGAGTTGTATACTTTTATCATTCATATCATCCTTGCAGTATTTTGTCATTTTTATTTTTCTTATAATGTAATCTCAGTTTTTTACCCCTGAATTAACCGAGAGCACTTTGGTGCAGAGAAATAAATGTACATTTATATGTGACTGAATCATTAACCTGCCTTCACACATTAATTTGTGTGGCATACGATTCTTAATTCATGGGATCTAAATCGCCAGTGGTCTACACTTACACTATGTAACTTTTATACTTAGAAATGTTATTTTTTATTTATTTATTTTTTACATATTTCTTAAAACTGTTAGGGTTAGGTGGGGTTGTGACAGAATGACAATAATAATCTCAGTGTAAAAAAAAAGAAAGACATTGAGCTCCATTCAGAAACAACCAATCAGAGTCAGGAGGAGGGCCTTAGAGCTGTCAATTACCCTGGAATATGTGCTGCTCACACCTTCCCTCTGCTTAACTACTACAATGATGGTAGATGAACAGTTTTCCTGTAACTGTAAGCTGTTCCTCCACCATTACATGAGGTGATGTCAGCGCTAAGCCCCTCCTCCTGGCTGTGATTGGTTGTTTCTGACTGACCAGCAGTGTATTTCTGCAACTGGCAGTGGAGCACTGATTAGATTAAAGCACATCCATGAAAAGCTCAGTTTATGGAAGTAAAATGAGACATTGTGAGTTCCTGCACCTTGATCATCCACAGCTCTGTTGATGTCCACCGTCCAGCTGTCCTCCCACGTCCAGCCCGGAGGACAGTCGAACTCTTTAGGGTTTCGGCTTTTCTCTCCGTTCTGCCCAACACACAATCGGGTCAGCTGCATTTTCATAATCAGGAACGTGCATCTCTTTTTTTATTTTTAAGCAACTGAGTAACAGAGAGATGATCCACAGGTTTAATCAGCATTAAAACATCCAGATTTGTGTATTTATGCTGTTGAGATCCCGATGGTGTGTGTGTGTGTGCTCTGCGGCTCGCTGCTCTCACCACGTCTGTGTACGGCTCCGAGGCGGCCTTCCACTCTCCGCCGGGGAAACGGCTCTCGTTCTGGAACACCTCGTCCATGAACTCTGTGTGTCCGGCATCTGCCTCGTTTAGCAGGCTGAAACAAAGCCAAACCATCTTTTAATAAAAAAAATTAATGCAAATATTCAGTATAGTTGGGTTAAAATTAAACAAAGCCCTAAGGCAGAGGGGTCAAACTCATTTTGGGCCACTTATATAAATCATGACTGTTCTCACGGGTATTGATAAAACACATTAGCAAATGAGAAAAATATAAATAACTAGCCGTGTCTACATTCTGTAATTACTTCAACATTGAAGATCTTTTCACATTGATCAGTCCCTCCAGGATTGCATGTTTGTTTTTATGATTCTTCTTTGCAATCATAAGCCTACATTACTTTCAAAATCAAATATTTCAAAGGAATTTTGTAAATATTTGCACTTATGCATGACATTACATGTGACCGTTATACTCGCCACGTCAATCACAGACAATAACGTGACATTAAGTAAAGCCGAGTGCAGCAGAAGTAGGAAATACTGCCACCTGCAGATGGGAGTGAGTTTTTTTATTTTTGGAAAATTTGCAATAAACTCACAATTCTGCATTAGCATGAAAAAATGCGGGGTTCTGTTGATTTTGGCACAAATTTCTACGATTATGGGATTGCGAAAAACTGGAACTGACTGATGTAATTTGGTGCCTAGAGACACTCATGCCTTGGGCCAAGCTTTAAAAACAGAAGCATGGTCGTTTCTACGGAAACGACCTGGAGGGAGGCAGAAATGTTTGCCGTTTAGTTTGATTCCAGTTCAGATTAACTTAACAGGTTTTCAAAACGACACTTCCCCACAGCGCTGCCTCTTTCTCTTTACTGCGACTAATTAAAGGGGCGGGGCACAGACTGCTGATGCCTCTCTGTTCTCTTTTTAATGAGAAGTAATTCTCTGACATGGAAGCCCTTTTTCAACTCTTTGATAGAAAAAAAAAAACTAACTCGTATCTCATAATGATGACTTGGCTGTCTCGCAATTTTAATTTATATTTTTACTTCGACAAACCTGGTTCTTTGAAGTTTATTTGACATTATGAGATTGTTTAAAACTCCCAAACCTTACAACAGATCCTGAAGAATCGCTTAGTGATATTGGCAACATCCATTTCTTTCTATCAAGACAAACTTCATTCATCTCCTCTGAAAGCCAATTTTAGCTAGCTCTGTTAGCCAAGTCATAATAACGAGCTCATTTTGTTTCGGGGGGATTTCATCAAACATCAAGACTGTGTGGACCATTAAATTTAGTCCTGGTGAATAAAATAAGTTTTTCTGTGTCGAATTTGCTGAATAAGCAAAGTCCAGTTTGGACAAACTTGTCTCCCTTCATTAAACCCGTGTGTTCTCACGCTTTCTCTGGGTCGATGAACCATTCGGACTCCCACTCCCATCCTCTGGGTGGCATGAAGTACTCCTGCTTCAGCTTCAGTTTTCCCGTCACGTCGGAGAACTTGTGGCGGCCCACCAGTCCGGTGGTCCCCCAGTTCCCGAACACTTTAGCCTGGTTTTCATACTGCAACACAGCAGACGACACGGCGACTGAAATCGACTGGACAGGCATGCATATCCTTAGACGTTTATCCATTTCCTCTCTTATTATCACACACTTCTATTTATTTTGTTGACATTTATGCGATTATGTTTGGAGCTCAGCTTCATATAGCAACTTTGAACGTTTTCCCACATGACAAAGAAGAGGATCATGTTCTGATCAGGAATTGAAACAAACTGGAGGAAGTTGGCTGCATATTTAGGAGCATCATAGTAAAGGGGGCTGAATATGATCATATGCTGCTCAGAATTTACTTATAAAACAATCTTGAACAGTTCAAGTCTTGAACTTTATAAGTTGATAAAGTAACTTCCAAGCTGGATGAAACTTTATATTTAAACCTTAATAAATAATTCTCCATAAAAGCTCAGTCGTTGAAATCTCATACCAGTTCAGCAAACACACTGAAGGTTCCCTCTGAGAAGGCGTTGAACCTTTTCTCATGTGCAGAGAGGCCCAGCCACATGTTGACCCTGACCTGGACGGGAACCTTCTGACCTTTGGTCTTGTCCATGGGGTACTGCGGGCATGAACACCACAAAGCTTCAACAAGATTATGGAGAAAGTGGCAGTTCAGGAAATCTAACAGCAGAATCTGGTCCAGCATCTCTTTTCCCCATCCCCCACTGGGTACCTTCAGGAAGATGGTCCGAGTCTGGCCACAGTGCTGCCCGCAGGCCTGTTCGCTGTAGGTGGAGTAGAGGATCTGATGAGCTGGGATGCGACTGTAGGCCACACGCTTCTCGCCGCGCAGCATCCAGATGATTACGTCAGGCATGCTGTTCTGGGGCTGCAGACGAGGAGCATGTTGGCAGGGAAAACTTTGGCCATATTAGGAGTTTTTGAAACAATCCCAGCCGGAACCCAGCCTCAAACCTCTGGGCTTCCTGTGTGTGTGTACCTCATCGGCCAGCTGGTTGAGCTTGTCCGCCCAGCTCTCTATGTCCGGCAGCGTGTCTGGGATTTCCCTGGCCTCCTCTCTCATGCGTCTCGCTGCCACCTTGATGGATGTCAGAGAGCTGTCTCGTAGTTTCTTGATCTGGATGTCCAGAGTTGTCAGGTTGGAGCGGCCCTCCAGGTCAGGGGTGGGGAAACTCCACGAGAACACACACACAGTCAGTCACAATCATTATCCACATGTCCATACATTTTCTGGTCTTGTATTTTTTAGCCCTGCAACACACACATTTCTTCAATCTGGAAGAGAGCAAGGCTAAGTGGATAACAGGAAGGCTGAACAGAAGAACCGCTGTTTTATCTTCATGCACTTTCAACATTTCAGAAAACATGCCGGATTTGGAGATGTTGGCAGCCGTTCAACAACACAAAGATCATTTAGTTTAACCTCAAGATATTCTCACATAAAATGTGAGATTCACTAATACAAAATAGAAAAATGGCCACCTTTGTAAAATAAGTCATTTTTTGGCAAAGGTGACTTTTTTTGTTGTTGTTGCCAACATTACTTGGCAAAAAAAATAACATAGGCCATTATTTTAGGAAGGTGCCTTTATTTTGAATCCGGTTCTATTATGGTTAAAGTGAAACTGGAATAAACCAAAATTGAAACTGAATATGTAAATGTTTTACAAAAGGTCAAGATAAGAAATCTACAAAAACGCAGTAGGGGCATCTCCCTCTAGACAGGCAGGAAATAGACCTGTCCTCTGTTTACCTGTCCAAGTCTTCAATCAACTGATTGAGTAACTTCATCCACACCTCTGCCAGCTGGCTGTCGGAAACTTTAGCCAATATGGCGGTTTTAAATGCATCCAGGTTGGATTGCTGAAAACATAAAACACAGAACACTGAACGAGCAACTCCCTCTCACATGTTCTCAACTTTAAAGCTGCAGTGTGCAACTTTTAGGGGAAAAAAAAGTTTTATTTTTACATAGTTGTTAAAACTGTCATCATGTTGTGACGGTATGGGACAGATTATCTGTGAAAAAGATTGTTTCACCTCCCTGTGCTTCTACGGCTGCCTGAAAGAATGCACAACCTCCAGGTCAGAAACAACCAATCAGAGCCAGGAGGAGGGCCTTAGAGCTGTCAATCAACTTTGTATTCTCACTGCTAAATGTGCTAATGGTGAAGAAACAACTTATAGTCACAGGAAAACCACTTATCAGTCAACATTGGTGGCTCTGCTAGCTAGGATTAGCATTCAGGACAGGCTCTGTTGACAGGGAAAAACTAGTGATAGCAGAAAATAAGGGCAGCGGGTGGGGGACATGATTGACAGTGCTAAGCCCCGCCCCCTGGCTCTGATTGTTGTTTCTAGTTGGATTTTTTTTTCATCTGTCTGATCTTATGCTGCTACAACATAGTGACAGCTACATAAATATGCAAAATATTTTAAAAAAAATAAAAGTTACATACAGCAGCTTTTACACCAAGAAGTCCCAATAAAATAAATATGTTGCATCAAGCCTTTAGTTGGCAAAGAAAACGCTGATGTTACCAGGCGGTGCGTGATGTAAAGGATGATGTTGACAGAATCGAGGCGGTGACCAATGTCCTCCCAGAAGGACGTGAGAACAACCACTGGCTTAGTGTTTGCCCAGGGCAGGTAGTAGTAATGGTTACCTGGGAAACAGAACCACAGGTGAGATCGAGTGAAGCCTTGAAACGTTTCATTTAAGAGCTTCAGACTGTTGGTTACACCAGTGACTGTAAAACAAAGAGCTTAATCACGTACCATCAAATACAGCACAGCTGTACTGGGTGGTGGAGGCCAGGGGTTTACAGGTGGTGTCCAGTTTGTTGCCGTAGTTACCAATGCTGACCTCAAACTGGATGGGTTCACCAGGTTCCTGAATCATGGAGGCGCTGTGGAAGACTGCGCACAGACAGTATTTTCTTCTTCGCTGGTACTTCTTAAGAACGGAGAAGAAAAAAAACAGTATGTTAGCTTTTATGTGATAAAATGCTAGCTATGTTGTCGAAATGATGAATAAGTTTGGGGGTTTTTTTCTTTTTTTTCTCCGAAGAGTTTTTGCAGCGCTAGTGGCTCGCTTTTTCCGAAAGTAGGCAGAAAGGAAGGGGGTGCAGAGAGGGGGAAGACATGCGGCAAAGGTCGCCGGGACCGGAAGTCGAACCCGCGACATCCGCGTTGAGGACCAGGGCCTCCAAGCGTGGGGCGTGCTAATCCCCTGCGCCACCACAGCACGCCCCATGAATAAGTTTTAACAGTGATTAGAATGGGATGGTTTTCAGCTTGAAACTCAAATATAATAATTTTTCCAGTCAACAGCTGCAGTACCTGAACCACAAGGATGTCGTCACTGTGGATACTGTCAACTGCTTTGTCTGCTTTCCCCTCCAGCTTCGTGGAGAGCTCCACCAGTACCCTGCCCCTGTACGCCACTCCTTCTCCCTGTAGTGAATTCAAATGATTAGGAACTCAAGATTATTGTACAAAAGAAAAGAAAGGCTAAAAGCAAAATGGTGCCAGTACCTCGCCAAGGTTCAGAGCCTCGTAGGGGTCCGGGAGGCCCGTGAACTCTCTGGGACTGCCGTACAAGTTGATGTAGCAGGGCCCAAACACGGGCAGGAAACCCACCGGAGACTCTCCTGAGTCGGCTGGAGAGACGGCAGCAGAGTTCATCTCTGGACAAACTCACACGAGCAAAGTGCTACTTGTTAGTAGGTCATGCTGGGAAAGCAGGCAGAAACAAACTGAAGTGACAAGGAGGTGTGAGGTCAACGCATGAAAGTTATTAGGTCAAAACACAGCAGAGAACAGCGATACTAACACTAAACACAAAGAGGACTTGACCACAATTAGACATGGGCCGGTTAGCCAGCATGGAAATGTACAGAGGTTTCAAAACATTTAGGTTTCACCAACAGCTTTCAACAATGAAAGCTGACATTTTATGTTCCCCCAGTTCTGGTAATTATGAATAGTTTATGCTATTATACACAGCCTTCATTCAATATTTCATGAGCCCTTATTTTGGGGTTTAAAAGTAGTCACCATTGTTTAGCATTTCTATACACGTTAGGGCCAAAGATTTTTATTAATTATGAGAATAGTCAAAATACTACAAGAATATAACACAAAAAAAACACCAGAAGAAAGTCATAAGATTACAAGAAAGCCATTTTAATGAGTTAATTTTCAGCAGCTCATTTAGCCCGAGGTTCTTTCTTCAAATTGGACTCGGTCGTTTGCACAAACGTTTCAAATGCCTGACAGTAACAATTTGGTCCTCATGTGCTAAAAGATGATGTTCTATTTGTAAAACGGATAACCATAACTTCACTAGATGCTCAACATTCATCATTTAGATTTAAGATTTTTTTGTGTGTTGGCATAAAATTACTAATTCATTTCACTAATACTATAATATAGTATATAATAATATTTCAATCTGGTAATATGAGTTTATTCTTGTGCTACTTAAACTTTATTCTTATCCAACTTTTCTCTTTGTTAAGTCTTTATTCTCAATTGTTTTTTTTTGCTAAACCTGCCTCAAATTCTATTTCAGTCAAACTTTATTTAAAAATAAATAAATAAAAAGAACTGAACTGTCCAGGTTTGTCACAAACTCTGGCCAACCTTCATTATACTAATTTTCATTCACATTCAGCACTGTATTATCCGATACAATAAGCATTTAAACCATTAAAAAATACCTAAGTATGTTGCTGAAGTCTATTAAATGACTTATTCACAACTGACAATAAAATTTATTGTCTTAAATAAAAACAGGTTTTGTTTTATTCTATGTGCAAAAGGGTGGGTAAGTACAAGCTTTGGCTTCAGCCTATTCCTTCTTTGGTAAACTGTGGATTTGTTAAATAGTGTTTTATTTTTGCCTCCTTGTAAATTTAACAAAATAAATCTCATCCAAGTCTGAATCAGTTACTGGGAAGACGTAGCTTCATACCGGCCCATGGCTAATCACAAGCGCTAGCATGCTCAATGCATAACATCGCATGCAACACAGAACAAAGAGCGCAGGTGAACCTTCAAATGATGGCATTTCCCCATTATCTGCATGTTCCTCTATTCCAAAAGAAAAAAACAACAACAGAAGAACAATTTAAAAGTTCTGCTACTTGGATTAGAAAACTTCTCCAGTTTTTGCACTTTTCAGACGTTGAACTACAGCAGAAGTCCCGTACCTTCCAGCTCCCCACCAGAGGAGGCTATCTGGGTGAGGTTCAGGTATGTGGTGCCAACAGCATCATTTCCTGTCAGCCGATCCCTGCAGCCAAACATCAGGTAAAGACATTTCATTCTTCCCTGCATTTTTAAAAAAAATAACACAGTAAAGTGAGTTATGGTTTTAGTTGAAGGCAAATTTTAAATCTTTTTTTTGTTGCTTTGAGTCTGAAAGTTTTCTGCATGGTGTCAAATTACAAAGATTTAAATATGTTACCAAGGCCGTTTCTCTAATCTTTTCCTCTTGAGCTTATTTCCATCTGGCCTTCCTGAACCTGAGATATGTGAACACTTTTTTTTTTTTTTTTTTTCCCAGATACTGTGATGAAAATTAGCTGAGCGCAGCCAACAGAACATGTTATTGAGGGAAAAGGGAAGGGCCACCGCAGTCTGAGTCACTGCCCTGCATTATTCTCAAGTGGTTGTTGCTGGGCCATCTACACACACACGCACACAGAATGTCGCTGACCACATTGCAGAAACACGGAGGCACATTTTCTCAGCTGGAATTCACCCCACCAAACAATACGCAGCTGCAGCCTGGATGCTTCGAAACAGAAGAACTCACCAGTCGTACACTGTCAGCTTGATGCGCTCACACATGGATGGGAACTGAAGCGAAGACAAAAAAAAAAAAAAAAAAAATCATTTCCACTAAACTTTTCTAAACTTCATCGTCTTTAACAGGATCAGGACTTCCTACTTTGACTTGAAGGTTCAAAACTTGGTTCCACTCCGGGTTCGCGTTCTTTTCAATGATCTGAGTGCACAACTGGAAACAGAAAAAACACCCGTTATTAGTTTTTTGTCTCAGCAGTTAACATTTATGCTTTCTTATTAAAGGACTTTGACTAGGACTGGACAAGAAATAAATTAATATGTTGTGATAGACATGTGATTAATATCAACAGATAATACGTCTAATATGATATTCAATATAAAAACATTCACTGAAACTGAGGCAGAACCGCACTGCATTCTGGGAGATGTAGGCAAAGGAAAGTCTTTAGCTGCTTAACCTTTCACGGCTAGGTAAGCTAGTTGGGTCGCATCAAGTAGCTCACTCTTTGGTTGCCTAGCAACAACCTGTTGAGTAACTTGCGCAGCAGCAGTTTCGGGTTTTGCCACTATTCCTCATTGCTGCTTAAAAATAAAAACAATTCGGAGGGAAAACTGGATAAGACAGGAAAAGTTTGCTTGTACTTCAAATATTTAAAACTAAAATCTAATCGATTATTAATATGGATGGATGAACGATTTCAGCTATGTCGTTCATCCCAACTGGCGAACACGACTGGATTGAGTTGAAACCTTTTTGCCAGCAAACCGCGCCTCTAGGAAAGGATCCACCAGGTTCTTCTTGTTTTCCTCTCCTCCAAAGATTTCTTTCAACGTCTGGACAAATGCATCGTCCACTGAGAACCAGAAAACAACGCGTCATTTGCTTTATCAGACAGAGATTCGTGATCTGACCGATTTCGTCTCGTCTTACTCTGGGGAACGTCCTCAGCCCTGAACACCTTTAGGGACAGTGTGGCCCTCCGCAGGACGACTCCTGCTGGCAGCAGCAGGTTGCTCTCTATGTCATCTTGGTCGTCATTAGACTCCCTCTTCTCCACCTGCAGTCAGAACAGAATCCAAAAATAATAAAATAAATGGAAAAAGGGAGCAAAGTCTGTATTAAAATTGAGGCGCGCATAGAATCAGTGAGTACATACCGGAGGCTCGTCGCCCGTCCCCACAACAAACAGGCTGACTTTGAGGTAGCCTTTAGCGCCAGAGCTGGAGTCATCTGGATCATTCAGCAGGAGCCACTTCCTCATCACACAATGGGCTGCAGGATGAACACAAATATACCGTATTTTCCGGACTATAAGTCGCAGTTTTTTTTATAGTTTGGCCAGGGGTGCGACTTGCACTCCGGAGCGACTTGTGTGAAATTTTAACACATTATTATATCATATCACATGTTATTTTCACACCAAACCGCCAGAGGGCGCTCTAAGCCTGTGTTGATACTGTGTGTGGTAGAAGCTACATCCGGAGTTAGCCGAGTTGTTTACAAGCGACACCGAAGATGAAGATTTAGTGATTTGGAGCGACACGGATGGATCGGTAAACTTGTTAGCATGTTATTTATGCTATAGTTATGTGAATAACTCTTTATATGTTATGTTAACATACCAGGCACGTTCTCAGTTCGTTGTTTATGTGTTATGTAACGTTAGCATACCGTACAGTTATTCAGCCTGTTGTTGCCTCTATTCTATTTTTATTGCCTTTCAAGATGACATGTCTGTTCTTGGTGTTGGATTTTATCAAATAAATTTCCCCAAAAAACACGACTTTTACTCTGGTGCGTCTTATTTATATCTTTTCCTGCTTTATTATGCATTTTATGGCTGATGCGACTTATACTCCGGAGCGACTTATAGTCCAAAAATACGGTAATCAGGACACGAGAATCACACATTCCCCGGGCCCTTTCCCTCGGCAACAAGCACAGAAAGATTCGAGCGTTCCTCTGCGGGTTTCAGTCCGCACTGACGCGATTTCACAGTCGCTGGAGTTTTATGACGAAACGCTTCCATTCCAGCGCAAATGTGGAGTGTTAGATTGAAATCTGGTGACTGTCGAGGCCGTTGTAGGACAGTAAATTCATTGTCAAGTTCAGGAAACCATTGGACTCATTTGAGATTTGCCACAAGGTGTGTTATCCTGCTGGACATCAGCAGCAGAAACATGTTTAAATGTTGCATGAAGGACCCAAAATGTCCTCCACAATACCAGTCTGAACTGTTGATACAAGGCAGGATGGATCCATGATTTTATGCATAGGGTAATGTGGTGTCTGAAACTAAAGGCAGCGTTTTTCCCAATCAGTCACTGTCCAGTTTTGGTCAGCCTGTGTGAGCTGCTGCTCGTTTCCTGTACCTCTCTTTCAGGAGGGGTCCCTAGTGTCAACGTCTGCTGGTACAGGCCACTTGTTTCAACGTCGTGTTTTGTTCAGAGCTAATATTCTGCAGTTATTCCTTTACTGTTTTCCATGCATTATGTTAAAATCAGTCATTCTCCTCTGATAAGGATTTTTCATCTTCACCATTTTTCTCCCCACTGGATATTTTCTCCTTTTTGGACCAATCTGTAAAGCCAACAGAGTTTTGATTTGAAATTTCTGAAACTCCCAGCCTCCTTCTCCGTGTCCGCCTTGTTGAACACGAACAGCCACAGTGTGTATCTGATGAAGCGCCGGTGAGCGTATATCATGGACAGTGATGGCCGTTTCAGTAATCCACAGCTTACATTTTGTTAGAGATTTGCTTAGTCGTCTGAGTTACACAAGGTCAGATTAACAAATATGTAAAGGCAGCGTTAACACAATGAATGACACTTTGCTCCGAGTCAAATGTATTTCTAGAAACAGGAAGAGACGCCTGAACACAGCAGAAATCTATTTTCACTAGAACCTTGTGGTTTAGGAGCCAATGTCGATTTTTTTTTCAACCCTTGCTCATTCAGCGTATAGAAGGCAAATACTGCAGTCTTTTTGTTGTTTGTAGGTTTAGCCTTGTTTTGGATTTATAAATATGCCGTCGCATATGTTAGCCATTCGATTACATGTACTTCTGGATCCCTTAGTCTGGGATTTATAGGTTGTTTTAAGGTGAAACTGCTTGCTGTAGTCAGTGCACACTGCTTGCTTACATTTGAACCAAAACAGGAGCTTTTCTGTGCCGTGTATAGCGAACTCAACCTTGTTTATTATTGCGAAGAATTCGGAGATTACGTCTGAAGAACTTTTTGAACCCAGGTCCGGTGTACTTTCTTTGAGCTTTTTCACATTTGTACTTTCGGTTTCGCAGAAAACAATTTCAAAGTAAGTGTCAAATTCAGACTGAAAAGGTTCAGACTTAAAAATACTTGGAGTTCTACTGGAATTTCAACTGAAAACCTGGAATTTCTGCAGCCGTTGCAGCCAAATGCCTACAAAAGCTAAAAATAACATGCAATCATGAGATGAGGGCTTCGGATCGCACTGACCCGACTTTTACCAGGCAACAATTAGTTTCACTCTCCGAGAACTACTTCAGCATTTCATAAGAAACAACTAGATTAAGAAACGCACCGAAAGCATCATATTGTCTTATTGATAGAAAGTTGGATAACACTTTGACGGGGTGTGCATAAGACTAACATGACGCCGTCATAAACATGACATAACACATGTTATGAACATGAAGGAGTCTTTATGAATGTTGTCATGAAGTGTTACTTGGTAAATAATGACACTTTTAAGGCAAAGTTGCTTTAAACGATGCATTGAAACTGCCAACTTTGCATTAAAGTGTCATTATTTACAAAATAATGCAAAGTTGGGACTTTTAATGCATCTTTTAAAACAACTTTGCCTTGAAAGTGTCATTTACTGAATAACGGTCATAGACATTCATAAAGACTCCTTCATGCTCATGACAGGTCATGTTAGTCTTATGCACACCCTGTCAAATAAAGTGTTACGGAAAGCCGTTTTAAAAAAATCCTCTAAAATTCCCTTCAGAAGTGACAAAAAGGAGCAAAACTTTCAAAACAACATGCACTTGAAAAACGTCTGAACGTACCTGGTTCATCATAAACATAACCAACATCCACCTGCGTGAAAAAAACAAAAAACAAGGAGAGGTCTGCTTGTGACATAAACACTTATTATAAAAATTACTAAGAATGAGTGGTCTGCCCTTAATACTTACCATGAATTCACCCATAAGGCTGTCTGCCCTCAGTGAATATGAATTATACACCTATAAATGGAACACAAAAATCAGGTTTTATGCTGGAGCAGAAAACCACAACATTTCCATGAGCAGCACCAACCCTGAAGCTGATGTTCTGTTCAAACAAATCCGACGGCAGCATGCGAACGTTGTAGAAGAAGATCTGCAAGAAGCCAACAACAAATCACACGAGGATCCACGACAGCCGGAGCAGAACGACGAGCAGGAACACTTAAGCTTGTGCCGCCCGCGGGAAAAAAAAGACGAAACCTCGTCAAAGAACGGGTTGTTTCCCTTCTTGATCCTCGTCCGGTGGGTTTGACCGCACACGTGGACCTTCACCACAGGTTTGATGTTGTTTCCGGTCAGCTGACGGGCTTCCACGACCCGAACGCGGATCTGGAAGACAGAGTGGATGGGTTCATGAGTGGGCCGCATGTACAGGAACAACGGTGACACGATATAGTCATGTCACCATGTAAGTTCATCACCTGACTTAACTCACAAAACATTTTCATCTCGTTTGAGCAGAACTTGTTTAGTCATGGCTGGAAAAAAAAAAAACAGAACCTGTTTAGTCATGGCTGGAAAAAAAAAAAAAAAAAAAAAAAACAGAACTTGTTTAGTCATGGCTGGAAACAATCCAACAAAAGAAAACAAAAATAAATAGAAAAAGAGTTTCCTTTCTGGATCAGGATTCTTCAGATGTTTTCTCCTTATAGGGTGAAAGTCGAGGTTCTGGGAGAAAGAATTCAGACTTTTTTCAAACTGAAAACTTCTGCAGCTTTTTCCTGTTTGACCAAATCGGTTATCTGTTGACCCAGGCTGGGTACTCAGGAAACCAGAAAATATTGCCAGGTTTTAAACAAATGTGCTTTATCTGAAGAATTTTAGGGTTACTTATTCATGCAGATGATAAATGTGTTGACACACTCCAGCTGAAAATGTGTGAAAAAAAAAGAAAAAAAACAGCTTTGAATTGAATTCTTCTGTTAATGCAGGAGGATAATCACAAAAAGAGAAAACAAGTCAACGTTAAATTGAAGGAGATTTACACAGCTGCTGTGAAAAAAGATGCTAATCTTTATTTTCTGTTTTTCTAGTTTATCAGAGCCACTAGTTGGTTATTCATAACTTTCTGTTTCCATGAAGCATAAACACGTCGTTTCTCGTGTCTCCTGACCGCTGAGCTGGACAACAACACACAGAGAGGAGCGCAGTCAGAACAGCTCAATTCCCCGGACGATAAATCGTCCCAGAAGTTATTGAGAAAAACGATAACGTTCTTCCACGATCATTTTCACGTAGTATAATGTTAGTGGCATATTAATGCAAGAACACATAATAAAGGATGAATAAAGTTTAAATCTAACAAACATTTAACACTAGAAGTGAAAGATATTTTAAATATCCAAGATTAAAAAAAAGAAAACGGCAATAAATAAAATGAATTATGAAATCTCTAAATACAACTAAATAGTTGAGACCAATGAACCATAATAATGACTTTTGTTGGCAGAATGAGACAAAAAAAAAACCAATTCTGTAAATGGAAGTCATCGAGCTGGCTTTAATTTATCAGGTAATTAATTGATTAATTGCTTATTGACGAGTAGGACGGCAATGAAGCTAAGCCTCCAAACTCACCTTGACAGATTCCTGGAAATCTTTCATCAAGTTTCCAGAACTACCACTGGACGTACCGACAATATGCTTCAGTGTGATAAGCTGAAAATTATTTGGCTACAAATAGTCAAGGTGGTGTTTTTGAGTGGAGCAAGTCTCACATCCACTGTTGAGCACAGTGGAGGATCTGTGATGCTGTGGGCCTTCAGAGTAATGGCCTCATGAGTTGTTTGAAATACCAGATAAACCCACTGGGCTGGAAAACAACCTGCTCTTCGTCTGACCGTTCAGCAGGATCATCATGCAGATAAATAAGTGACATAGAAATGATCCAAATGATTTTGTTAAAAACTGTTATTTCCTAACAGAGGATTTGCTCCACTCTTAATGAATTTAAGTTAAAATGTTAGATTTTTTTGTACATTTTTCAGTAAGGAATTGCTCTACTGCAATACAATTAGACGATTTAAGAAGGAAATGCATTTCAATTCTGAAAAATGCCCATAAATAAAAACTACTGAACTGACCTGGAAGTCCTGGGGTTTATTGGGGAGTCGGTGGCGACTCTGCGCCCGGCTCAGCCTCTGGCGAAGAGCGACGGCCTGGCCGGAGGATGAAGGGGCTCCAGCTGGGCCACTCTGGGCCCCGTCGGGAACAGCCTCATTCCCCTCCTCATCCCCTCCTCCTCCTCCTCCTCCTCCTGCTAAAGACAGAAAAGAGCCGAGATTCAGCAAACTAAATCCAGTCGGCCAAAGTTATGTGCAGTAATGCTTCACTGTCAAACAAACAGACCAACGTCCACTGCAGCATTTCCGTCTTGGGGGTCGTTGGGGTTCGGCACGGCATTGGCTGGAGGGTCGTAGGCTACCACCAGGTCTATCGTAGCCTGCAGGGAAACGAGAACCTGCTCAGCTCCGTTTTATTCGACTTGCTTATCGTGTTTAACGGTACTTTTACAATACGACACTCACTCCGATGCCCTGCCCGTTGTCATTGACCAGAGGGACGTTTTTGCACGGCAGAGATCTCGATTTTCCAGAGGCGAGGTCTCGCAGAGAAACCTTAGTGGACCCAAGGAATCTACAAATCAAAAACAGCAAACAGAATTGTTTCCACACCGTAAGGTAAAAGACAGTTTTGCTGATTTTATACCATAACGTCCATTCTGCTGACCGGCTTGGCTGCAAGTGGGTCAGGATGTTTTCGGTGACAGGGACGGTGGACGCGGTGATGTGTGCTCAGCTGAGGTCACATTCCCAGAACGAGCCCAGAGAGGGAAACCACCCAAAGCTAACAGGCCCCGCCTTCACAGACAAACAAACTCACCACGAGGAATATCATTTCACTCTTCAATCTGTTTGCTCGAGTTGCTGCACACTGCTGGTGTCCGAACAGCTGAGAACTACCAGAGTGAGTCACTTCACCACCTGCTGCACGTGGAGGTGAGGCTGCAGCGTTGGGACCTTATTGTACGCAGAGCAGGACTGGTGGTTCCAGTCGTTCATGGATTCTCACATTTTGTTGGGTCATGTGCCGCCGCCGCCTTGCTGCTTAATGCTCTAAATAATACTTAAAATTGAGAAGCTCTGTATCGATCTTTTACAGCTGCAGTATCCAACTTAAAAAAAAATAACTGTTTTTTTTTTTTACATATTTGTTGAAACTGTTTTAACAAATATGAGTCATTTCTCTGGCATTTTCTCAGTAGAGAGCATGACGTTGATTGACAGCACTAAGCCCCTCCTCCTGGCTCTGATTGGTTGATTTTTGTGCATTTCGTCAGGGTGGAGGTGATCCATCTTTTCACAGATTTTCTAAAACTGTTACAACATGGTGAGAGTTTAAAAAAAAAAAAAACATTTTTATAAAAGTTACCCACTACACCTTTAATGGTTTACCATCTTTCATACGGGGTGCATTTGAATTTAGCATCACCAGTTAAAATACAATGCAGTCAGTTGATTTTATAAGTCACCCAGTTAGTAAATTGAGCTTACAAAATGTCTACAACTTAATCTCAGTATAAATCCAGCAGAAGACATGAATGGACATGCAGCATCTGCATTTTGTAGATGCAGAATTTGTAGTTTTAGCATTAATAAATGCATATAGATTCTTTAACAGTGTACTGTATGCCACTTTCCAGGAACGTCCTCACACAATTTGTCCCTTGTGGTGAATTTCTGTTTTACACCCCGTCACTCAGCCAAAACCTGCACAGCTTGATTTGCTCCGTTTACGCTTTAATAAAATGTATTTTTGCTTCGTACAAAGCAGAAAAGTCAAAGCACAGAAAAGTCAACCTCGAGAGAAAAGCCGTCTCAAGCAGCTTTCTAGTGGGTGGAATGCAGTCTACCAGAATAAACTCTCAAAGTGTGTGTATAAATCATATTGTATCGTGTTTGGTTAGACTGAGTAACTTTAAACTTTGGCTGGACTCCCAATAGGAGGAAAGTCTGGAGTCCCCAGTCTCACACAGCTGAGTAGAAATTATAACAGCATCAAAGGAAAGGGGATGAAGTGTTTTGCTACCAACTGTCGACACTAATTACCATTACATAAGGTCAGGAAAATTTTTTAATTAAAAGCAAATAACAGTGGGGAGGGAAGTAGGTCAGTTATGCCTGGTTGACCTTAGATCTCTGTAGACCGACCAAAAAAGTCTATAGTGACGGCTGCAAAGAGAGACAGATCTGTCATGCGGAGAATATAGCCAATAGAGTAGGGGCCCAATTGTCAAAGTATTTTGGGGCCCCAATTTACTGGACGCAGTCACAACTGGTCACTACAGTGACACATAGGACACAGTTTTAGACAAAAATAAAGTTGAAATCTTTGAAGCAAAGAGTAACGGTTGTTCTGCACAATTATTCCAAAGTGAGTGCAACTGTTTTTGTTTAAAAAAAAAAAAAAAAAAAAAGAAGAAGAAGAAAAAAAAAAAAAAAAAAGGTTCCACTTTTGTAACCTTTGAAGCGGGGGTCTCACACTGGGAAGAAAAATACTCAGAGATCCTTTTAAAATTGAATCGTGTCAAGAGGCTTTTATAAAGGAGGAGCTTCGGGGAGATAAAGCTCTTGCATTGCTCTGTCACCAATTTCCCCTTCAGAGAAAAAACCTGGATCATCTGCCGAATGGAGCTCCAGTTCTGGATTCTAACTGAACTCGGCGAGTTCCTGCTGCGGTGAACTCTTTTAGCTGAAAGAGTTCACTTATTAAGAGATTAAGTTGTACATTAAGCCTGTATCCACCTATGATTAACAAACACCAGGGCACATTTTTAAATTTCCTCCTAAACAGACAGCGATCGGCTGATAGAGAGCATGAGAAATATAAACTTCCTTTGTAAATATCCAGTGGCTAAACCGGGCTATGAGTCTTTAGTTGAGCCGTGGTGAGTCAGAGACAAATATGAGCAGGATATAATCCTTTATATCACTTAATGGCTGAAGGTAAACAGTTCTTTCTTTCATCAACAAGCTGACTTATTCATATTCAGTTGACAGCAGTGCCACTTATCCTTGTGGTCATAACAAAACGTTCATTTGGCTTCTTCTTCTCAGCAGAAATGAGAATCGCTTTAAAAACACTTGACACAAAAAGGTGTCAAGATTTAATTGAGAACCAACCAGATTCCAGTTAACTAATGTCCGTTTACTCTCTAAAACCTCTAATCATGTAGTTAGAATGAGCTAGATATTAAATTCCCAAGCCCAAGACGAAGGATCACTTCCTCAGTGAGGGAAACCACAGCAGCAGCAGTCTGAACACATGCAGTCTTTTGAATGGTGAAATGTCAGAACAGAAGAACTTCACACATCCTTCAAAGCCCGCCTCCTGCCCCTCTACACACACCCCACTCCCACATCAGTCTGCTGCTGGAGTGACATCCCTATGTGGGACAGAACAGCCCCACTAATACAGCTACTACACTGGTCCCCTTTTTTCAAGAAACAGAGTCTCTTTGGCGTAGCTAGGTAACAAATTACAACATGTACTTGTGACGGTCACTTCCAGAGGCAACTTTGCCCTGAGGTGCTTTGAACAGCTTGTTTAATCTAGATGCCAAGACTGTAGGGGATTATGACAAAAGTGCATGACTTATGTTTGCATAAAACCACCTTCTATGGATGAGTTACAACTTGCAACATTCGCCCAGTGAGGTCACTGTGGGTGTAGAGTGGTTGTTTTGCAATCCGAAAAACTGAAGATCTGAATCCAGCTTAGCGCTTGAGGGGTTACCTCAAGTTGCCAAATAATGTGTGCATATAGGTGTGTGAGTAAATGGGTATTGCTCTAATGTAAAGGGGTCTGATAGGATTATGTGACTGCAAAAAGTGCAGTACAAATTCAGTTTTTTTTCCAGTAGATGACCTCTGTCTTGAAGTTCAACTTCAGTTCTCCTAAGTGCCAGGCTTTCAGCCACAAACCATTTCCCTGCTTCTTTCCATCGATGAACTATAGAAAGCATAGTATCCTCTTTCTGTTCTGCTGCATGCAGTTCAGAGGTTACTGTAAACATCAGCCTCCACTTGTTTCTGTTTCTCTGTTCTCTTTCCAACTTGTCTTGGACATACGTCTGAGTCAACAGTCCAATCAGACCCACTGTGCTGTGTGTGAGTGAAATGATCCTTTTTACGCAGAGCCTCGGTCACTTTGCCTAGTTTTTACAAGTGATGGTTTCTTGACCCTTCAGTTGCTCACCTCGATCTGCACTTGCACATTAACAGTCAGAATGATAATATTCATACCGGCATGGTTCTTTAAACCAAGGAGCCAGCTGTGTTCAGGATGTTTGGAAATAAAAGAGTCAGGTTGGACTTCTGTGGCCGATCCAACGGAGAAATGTTCTGCCCAGAAGGAAGTGAAGGTATTCTTGTGCATTTGACAATGGCCAGCAGCCCTGTTTTGCTTCTGCTATTAGTTTTTTTTTTTTTTAGTCACACACACTTGACGACAAGGAAAGACCACAGCTTTCAGCTGCCTTCATCACCTCAAGGCCAGAAAAAGAAGAAAAGATTTAACAGTGAATGTAACTCTGTATCTGTTCCACTTGTATGACATGTATGTGAGGCTTGTACCATTTGATCATTTTTCGGCATTAAAGCCTGTTTGTATGTAACCAAATCTCATTATTTCTCAAGGTAATTTACACTAAGGGTTTCTTTAAAAGAAAAGATTTTGAGAAAATGAGGGCTTTGACCTTGAACAGAGGAGAAGTTAGAGAAATATCAGCGGAAATGACAGGATTAATGTCGCAAAGAAGTTAGGTTTCAGAAAACAGTCCAGGCATGAGGAAAGAGACGATTTCCTGATGACTTCCTGTACAGGTCAGCGTGTCAGAGCTTTATTTATTCAGTTTCCCCATCTTACAGACACTTCCACAATTATTCCTGAGGCCATCTGAAAAACTGACAAAGACCCCTGACTTACAGGACAAGAAGGGTTTTGGTTTCAGCTTTACAGGATGGGTTTTGGCAAGACATCTGCTTTAAAACATATTCTTCTGAACTGCTAATGCGAGAACGGTTGCTGCGTTCTTTAAGCCACCACAGAAACAATCTGGGTTGTCCATTTTCATGCCAATGCTCAGACCCCGACGGGGTAATTAAAGAAATTCCATTCTCATGTTTAAAACGCTCTGAATCCAGAGCTCTGAGCTTTCCTACAAAGACATGCTGACACGTACAAGACTGCGCACCACAATGCTCTTTTACAAAAAAAAAAAAAAAAAAAAAAAAAGGTTATCAAGACTAACCTGTTGCTATGATAACGGGAAATAACCCATTAGCAACTGGAAAACTATGTTAGAGAGAGCACAGCTCCCCACTGCCAGCACTGTTTAAATCTTGTGGGAGTGCGGCAGGCAGGACAGCAGAGTGGAAAACTGAGCTCATGCTCTGGAAACGCGCCTCCCTCCATATGACTGCCCAGACACAAGGGAAACTTTTACTCGGCAAAGCACATGCACAGAAACTTTGAATACGGCTTTACATATTTTATATTTATAAAAACAATTCTCTAACTCTGCGAGGTTCTTTCAATGTCAGACGAGGCTTTGTCGCCGTGACTCGTGATGGTCAACAAGGATGGGAGCATTTTCTTGTGGTTGGCACAGATTGGGCCCACATGTTTCTTTAATTAAAAGGCAACATCCAGTTTACGGTCGTATCAGATCACAGTGGTCGAGTTTCTTTCCTGCTGCAAAATTCCTGCTCTTTGCAGCAGGAATTTTCAGCGTTTCGTAGACAAATCCTACTCTGAGACAGGCATTGTTACTCAATCAAGATCTGTCATCCCACACTGTCCAGCAAGTCTCAGCATGGCGAGGTGGGTGTGATCGGGTGGAAACAGCCAGGCAGTAACTCCATTGTCTGAAATTTTCAAACTTTCCTTGAATAATATGCAATAGTCTCATTATTGTATTTGGAAGATGAATCAGTGCTGCAAAGAGGACGAAAGTTTTTCTAGAAACTCAAGATTGTACAACGGCAACTTTAAGGTTTCATCAAAGGAAAGACTTGATGCCGACTACCTCATTACCGAAATCCCTTTGTTGAGTAAAACCAACAGCCTTCAGGCTGCATTTAACTCACTTATCTTTCCCAATCGTCTCGTAGTCTTTCACAACCACGTCCAGCTGGGAGCCGGAGTCCAGCGGGACGCCTTTTAGATCAAACTCCAGCACCTGAAGGAACACGAAGAGTAAATACTGCTGTACCGGGACAATCTCATGATGATAGCAAACTATTGATTGGTGCTGCTTTACAGTGAGGGGTCACAGTAAAGATGTGCAGAGTTGGAGGAATGAGTGTTTCTGCAGATTACCTCATTCCAGACAGGGTTCACTTCATTGCTGATCGATTTGGTTTTCTTCTTCTCATCTGGAAGAGAAACACTTTATGAAAACAGGAAGGTTGTGATCGTTGACAGATGATGATGAATTTGGGAGGAGTGCCTGAACCCAGGAAGCATCCTGCAACACTTGTTGATTGACATCAACTTTAGCTCAACTGGAATTATCAGGATTTTTAACTTTGGATCTGCTCCAGTTACAGTAATTCTGTAACGTCAGGATGATTTTCCCATAATTTCCAACTCGTCTCTCTTAGTCATCACAATCGTGTGTGTGTGTGTGTGTGTGTGTGTGTTCCCGTGGATCCCGGATCAGCCACTCCCCAGCTAGAACTTTTTAAGTTTTTGTTTTAAACAACATAGACTTCTGTTTAGGTCAAATTAGCCACATGTATATCTTCTATTTGGCATTAATGAAATGTATTAATATAGCATCTAAAACTGTACATCAATCATGATCAAGTGTCAAATAAATAGTTGCATTTCTTTCTTTAAATTTCCCCTAACTTTTTAGAAAAACAATTATTGGCTTGCAATCATTCCGGGCAGGGAATATTTGCAATGAAGTGAGACGTACCTTTGAAAGTCACAGAAACGATTGGGTCGGGAATGCCCAGTTTCTTCTTGGGGAGACCCGTGGCAGACTCCACTATGACCCGCAGCATGGCAGCAAACAGGTAGGACAAAAAAAACAAACAAACAAAAAAAACAAATACAAGTTAGAAAGAAAAGTAAAAGGTGGTAGAAAAGGGGAAAGCTCTACAGGTAGTCCAGTTTCGGCATCCTCATTGCTCCATCACCGAGAAGAACACGATTGAAGCTGGTATTTGCAAGAGGAGTTGGAGGCTGGAGGGTGGAGTGAGAGGGCGGATCATGAGAGTCTAATTATCCGGACAACATGAGCTGCTGCCGGCGTAGGGGGGCAGGGGGTCCGAGGAGGAGAAACAACGTGTCCGAGGAAACTCCCTCTTTACATATCTTATGAATTAATTAAAACGTCATTGTTATTGCTGTTAAATCCAAGATTACACAGAGACGAACCGGTTCACTCGCTCACTTAAATGTGTTGTCGTCTGGCTCCATCTAGCGGCCAAATTGGAAAAACGCGAGATTTGGAAAAATGTTACACAGAATTGAGAAGACAAAAAAAAAAAAAAAAACTAACGTTAGAACTTCTGATCAATAACTGCAGAGGATCTATAAGAGTAATGAGAAATGGAAGATTTAGACATCACCACAGGAATTCAAGATTTTAATTAAATAAATGTTTGTTGTTCCAAGTCACTGAGCTGCGGTTCATGCCTGGTGTTTGATTTGGGTTTTTGGAAGAGGGCGGTGAAAAACTCACCAGACACATCATCATCATCAGCAGCAGCAGCTGGGGCAAACATGACTAATGATGCTCTATTCTAACCCCAAACACCGACATGAGTCCTTCTCAGTGTCTCGCTGCTGGTGCAGTTAAGGATTGGACTATTCTAATTCAAAGCTCTCATTTACATGTTCTGGAGAGGCGGTTCTGCCTTCCAAGGCGGCTAATCAGGTAATGCACAACACCTTGCTGCCCTGATGTTCCTCTAAAGCAGCGCTTCTCAATTCCAGTCCTCAGGCCCCCCTGCCCTGCATGTTTTAGATGCACCTCTATTCCAGAACAGCTGATTCAAATGATTGCATGACTATCAAGTGCTACAGAAGCCTGTTAATCACTCACATATTCAATCCAGGTGTGTGGCAGAAGGGAAACACCTAAATCATGTAGGGCGTGAGGACCGGAATTGAGAAACACTGCTCTAAAGCCAGCTGGGTAGGGGGCGTTTCGGGGCCTTTCAAAATAAGAGAATAACTAAAGTGGAACAAGATTCGCCAGCAGGCATTTATCCATCATTTACATGTTTGCAAACTTTGTATTTTGGAAATGGAATCAACTCCATTCAGTTGCCCTGGATAAAGAGTGCCTTCATTGCATGTTCCCACTGGAAACATTTGACCACTTTTCCCCAGTAACTTTTCACCAAATCTGATTGGTCAGTTGATTGACACGTGACGTCTTCTCCATCCTCTCTTGTTTCACTTTTAAACCTAACTGGTGAAACGCATTTACATTTCGATAATATTAATTTGTTTAGATTCTCAAAGACCTGAGCAGCAGATCCTTCCAAAAAAATGTCAGCCCTTTACTTTATTGTACTGTTGCAGAACTACCACATGGGGGCGCTGCCCTAAAGGTTCAAAAACAGACGTTGTTTTTAACCTCTGTGAAACACTGGGAAGCAAATAACGTTTTAATTGGTTGACATCAACATGTCAGCGTTGTTTTACATTTTAATATTTGATGTGGATATGTTCCAGTCTGATAGCCTTCACTGTTTCACTGATATTTGACTTTGCACCAAAACCCATCATGTGTGGGTCGAGATTAATCAGTGAAGTAAGACAAAGCGTGGTCCTGAAAGTGTCAAGCAAAGAGAGTCTATTCCATTCTGTCAAACTTCAGATGTTTCATTCCATCCTGTTGCACACATCTGCGGCACACGCAGGTCGACTGTTAGCAGCTGTGGATGAATTAAACTGAGGTGAAGGTCAAGTCATTCGGTTGCTCACCTTTGCTTTGTTGGAAAGTGGATGACATTTCAAAATCTCCCTGTAAAGAGCTGAAGCTGACAAAGACCAGGAAGGAGTTCTGGTTGCTAGATCTGTGAAATCAGAACCTCGACCTGCTAACAACATCAAACCCAACCTAACCAGTCAGAGTTGAACAGAGGCCATTTTAACCATTAATATGTGACTCAGAGTCAATCAGAATCAGATCAAGCAGTCCAAGATGGAAACCAAGGAGAGTAAAGTAGAAAAATCAACTAAAATACACAAAACATTTGCAAAAAGCTAAAATCTAATTAATAAATCTAACTATTATTTAATTCAAAAATACTTTATGAATCCCAAAGTTGTAGCTCAAAGTATCTAAGGTTCTTCAAAGAGTTATTGTTGATGGCTGTGGACAGGACGCATCTTCTGTAGCAGTCTGTGTTACAGTGAAATTGAAGAAGCCTCTGACTGAAGACACAGTCTCTTGAAGAGGATCAGAACCAGATCTGGTTCTGATCAAACAGAACCAGATCAGAACCAGGACAGAACCAGCCTTCTTCATCAGGCTCTTGAGCCTTTTTAGCTCCCTGGTTCTGGTTCTGCTGCCCCAACAGATGACAGCAGAAGAGACGACGCTCTCAACAGACTGATAGAAGATCTTGCTTCAAGAGAAATTAAGCTGAAAATTAAGTCATATAACAACAACAGTAGCTATTTTTCCAATCACTCAACCCACACGTGGCCCCACCCTGTTGACTTCCTGTTTCGTCTTTGCTCTGAAAGTACTTTCCTCAACAGATCTTTCTGTGTTTCAGGTCAGCATTTAGTTTATGATTTATATCGAACATCTCATCAAGCTGTCTCATTCAGTATTTCTGTAGTTCGATATTTCCCAGTTCAGGTTCCTTAGATTTGGCCAGACACGAACACTTTGCTTGACTTGTAGAAATCACAGAGTCCTTGGAATAACTTTGCTTTTCCAAGGAAGCACCCTGTTCACAGCCTTTTTCCAGAACTGAAACATCTTGCCCTTCGATATGTTCAGCAAAGAAATTTAGGTTGATGTGAGGTTCTGATTCAGGAAACACTTTCCAAAATGTCTTCTTTCCTCTGCTGGGAAAAGCTGCCTCATAACCTGGTTTTTCCGGCAGAGGACCGTTATTGACGTCACTATTTTGTGTCAAAAACATGAGAGCTACACAAGCGTCTGACTCGGGGAAAGATTTCCATCATAGTGGCGTCTTCTTGAATCGCTTCATCTTTGTTGTCTGTTTCTCCCCTTTTTGATCCTTCCCTATTTGGAGACGGATTTCTGTTTGGTGACCGGCTGTGTAGAAATTACTGGTTCTTCTGTACATGACTCCTTTTTCAAGGAATCTTTCTGATCACCTTCTTCAGGCAGAGAAGTGTCCTGCTTAGTAACACTTTCAGTGCAAGACTTAAAGGACAGTTCTTTCTCTGGTGTCTCCAGCAGTACGGAGATCGATGCCTGTTTGGTAACAATTGAAGCGTCTTGCGGTCCAGAACTTTCAGCTGAAGTCCTTAGATCAGCAGAGGCCTGTTTCTCCAACCAGATGTGAAATGGGTTCTTTTTCTTCTTGTTGCGACTGGTCTTTGGTGGCTGTACCTCCTCTTGCTGATCCAGTGTCTCCTTTGTTCTGGAGATTAAATCCTGCCCAGTGACCAGTGGTGTGTCTTCAGCGCAAATCTCCTTTTTCAAGGAATCTGCCTGATCACCTTCTTCAGGCAGAGAAGAGTCTTGCTTATTAACATTTTTCTCTTCCTTCTCTGCTACATCGATTGTCTCCAGCAGTACGGAGATCGATGCTTTTTCGGTCACTGGTGAAACGTCTTCGGTTCCAGTACTTTCAGCTGAAGTCCTTAGATCAGCAGAGGCCTGTTTCTCCAACCAGATATGAAATGGGATCTTTATCTTCTTGTGCGCCTGGTGGTTGGTGGCTGTTCCTTAGACTTAGAGAGCTGTTCCTTCTCTGTTTTATCGATCGTCTCCTGCACTCTAGCGATGGACTCTTCTGCACTGACCAGTGACTCGTTCTGCTTTTCAATATTTCCTGCAGAAATCTCTTGGTCAACAGGGACGTGTTCCTCTGTCCAGGTTTTAAATGGTACCTGGTTCTTCTCTTTGGACTCACTCTAAGGTGTCGTTCTGTCCCCTTTTTGGTCCACCGTCTCCTGTGCTTTGGCAATAGATTCTTTTTCAACCACCAGTGAAGCGTCCTGCTGTTTGGTATTTTCAGCAGAAATCTTTAACTCTTCAGGTGCGTACAGCTCCCACCAGACTGCAAACGACACCTTCTTCTTCTTGCGCTTGGGTGGCTGTAATTCCCTTTCGGCAATGTTGTCGAATTCAACCTCTTCGACTCTATGCTGGTTGGACTCCATTGTAACCTTTGCTTGTTTCAGGTTCTGAGATAAATCACTTCTCTAGAAACTCAGTAAAGATTTCACGTTGAGTTTGATGTCAATCTCCAAAAGAAATGTGAACCAAACAAAGTTGAAAATCTTACTGTGAACTGCTAAATAAATTCTCAAGAGACACGTATCACCAACGGCTGCTAAACGGTTGTGATGAAAGTAGATCAATGTGAGGAGCTTATATAATCGCTGGTGATGTCAGAATTCTGCTTTTGGAGTTATATTGTGATGTCACATTGTGATGTCACAGTTTCATTTGATATTCAGAGCAGGCTTGTCTAATGGACTGCAGAAAGCGTCAGTGGGCTTTTAAACTGTCACTGGTTGCCATAGTTACCCACCATTAACTTGTTGTTTTGACGTTGGCTAGCATGTTGTCAGCGTAGCTAGCCTAGGCTACTATAACTGTTCAAAACTGAGTGATAAAATAAGTTATGCTACCCAAAAACTGTGAGGGGTTTTCTCATAGTTTTAAAATGTTTTCGAACATTTTCGATTTCAGTATGTTGTTCTTCCTGCTGCTGAGGATCCTGGGTGATGAGAACAGGAGGAATGTTTGTTTTGACACAACATCTTCATTTGGCTTTGGACTGAAATGTAATTAAATAAATCTGATTGGCTTTTTATTTGTTTTAGTTGTTACAATTGTATTTGTTGGTGAAACTGCAATTTTTCACACTTCCAGTCATTATCCTCAAGTTTTCAGGGTTATTTACGGAAACCTTCAGTCAGTTCTGCCTATTAATCATTAACTTGGACATTAGAAAAGGTCAACAACTGGACAGCTGGAGGTCAGGGTGACTCTGATCTGACATGTAGAAAAGTTATTTTAACCAGCCTCAAATGTTGTTGCCATTGTACATACCATATCCTGATTTAATTCTGTCTTCAAGAAGAACTAAAGAGAATTAGCTGATTTTTCTGAAACATTTAGGTGGATGGTAGGGCAGACATCTTGGTAGGCAGTGAGTGAAGACAGCACTACACTGGAAGGTGATGCAGCTTTTTTAAAGAGTAAAACTTCTAACCTAAATATTTATTGAGGTTATTAAAATAAATGTTATAAAAATGGTTTATTTTTAGACCTAAATTTTTCTGTTTGTTGTATTTCTCTAAGGACATATTGTTTTAGGGAGTGACTGTGCCAAAGAAAGTTAATGAATGACGTTTTTCATTATTAGTGTTTCCTTAGGGAACAACAGTCTGTGTCAATAAAAACCAAACATGTGAAGCTCAGTATACTTGTTAAAAATGTTCACAGTGTGAACGTGCCAAAGTTCACTAGATTTACAACTTTTGGTTAAACCTCATCTGTACTTGTATTTATTTATTTTTCGCTCTTTTTCTTTCAAACTCACAGAAATAAGCCCACAAATTTGCATGTTCAGACACTGATCCTGATTTTGCAAATATGCAAACATCTGTGAGTTCAGTCTGTAATTTTCATAGCTTAAATTCCTCTTTAACTTTTAAAACTTGTTACTTCAGTTTGGCTTGTGGTTTGGCTTCATTCCTTTATGCGCTGAAGAACAGTAGTAGCATTCATTATTTTACGCTTCTCAGCCACATTCTTGTTTCAGTTATGAAAAAGACACACACACACACACACACACACAACTGTGCTTGTTTTACATCCAGAAAACTGAAGAAATGGCATAAAGTCAGCAAATAGTTGAAATTACAAATACATTTAGTGGTGCAGCTGCTGAGATCAAAAACATGTGTGGACGGATTTCTGACCGTTCACCTGCTGAGCCTCCAGATGGACTGAGATTACGAGCGCACCGCAGCATGAGAGCCCAGAGGAGGAAGTGGACTTTCTTTCCAAAAGCCATAAAAAACAGTATATGTTCACTCAGAACATTTCTGTACGGCAGCAGAAATCTCCAGATAAGTCCTGCTCTGTCTTGGCTGCTACATACTGTTACCAAAGCCGTACGATCCATTTTGGTCATATTTCCAAATATTGAGCTATTAAAGTTGGAGCAACAGCAGTGTATGAGAGCCTCTGCGTTTCCATTAGAAATGTGCGCAAATCTTTGTCTAATGTCGAATAAACGTAATTTCACAATTGCGCTGTTACCATTGATTCAGACACAAAGTTAAAATCACTCATGAATAAGTTTGTTCAGGTGATAAGTCATTGAAAATTATGGCAGCAGTGCATGTAAACAGTTACATGAGACATATTTATAATTCAGCCAATCAGAAGGTGTCTTATTCAGGCATTGGAGCTACAAGCCCCGCCTACTTGGGGAGCGACTACGTATGAGGCGTTTTGGGTAAATTGTAGTCAACCAATTTACAGAAGAGTTATGAATTTAATACTTTTTAATGACACACAACTTTTTTATGAACTGTGATGAGGTGAGAGCTCTGGAGGAGTAAGAAAAAATAAAAACAAACCGTCATCCTGCTACCACTTCCTGGTCTCTTCTTCAGTGTTTCCGACAGTAGTAACATCTGGCTGTTGATCATGTGACTACTGTGATTTGAGAAAATGTTTCCATTACAGTTTAGCTAAATTTGCTTATTTCTTTGCAGCACATAAACCACCTCATCCTAGTACAAAATCTTTTATAAATTGACGTGTTTCCATTCAGCAAATTTATTTTTGAAACTTCAGTTTGCGCAGTTCTATGGTTAATGGAAACACAGCTATTGAATTCCTGGTAACGATGTTGTTCGGTTCAGGACTTTTCTCTTTGTCTCTGTCTTGGTTCTTCCCCTGTTCACAGCGTTCGCTCCCTTCATGGTGGAGCTGCTGCGTTACATTTAGTACGGTCAGATGTTACAGATAAAGTCAGATCCAGTCATTTCAAACTTAAACTTCACATTTGAACAGTCGTACAAACCAAGCAAAGTGCACAACAAGGGACTGGTTTTTTTTACCAGCCTGTTACTGAACTTGCGTGTTCACATTTTAGAATTTGAAAAACATATTCTTATCTTCCTCCTCTCTCTGAATTCACCGAGGCTCTGCTGCTGAGTGTTATATTCTCTCAGTGTGGAGCTGCAATAAATCAGCTGAGAATCAAAGACATCCTGGTGTCATCGCCAGGCCGGTCGTTCTGGAAGGAGCACTTGATACAAGAATGTTTAAAGGAAAAAAAAACAAAATTCATTTGAAATAAACCTTCACCAGCTGACAAGCGGGTGTGTGAGCTGAAGTGATCCTCCTGCTGTACGGCGGGTTAACACAGAGCAGCAGTTCAGCCGGCAGCGAGGCAGAACTGTCGACTTGGCCTCCAGCCGGTCCGATTCTTGGCTGGCCACAACTATGTCTCTTTCCAGATCCCATCTGTGTTTAGCGGTGAGGGATTCAAACGCTGTGACCGCTGCATATGTGTGCGAGCTTGGATGGGAGGATTTGTATGTGTGTTTGTGTGTCAGTGGACCAGGGCAGCGTTGTCTATCTGTACCGGTTTGATTTATTTATTTATTTATTTATTTTAATTCAAACAGAGAGTGGATTCAACTGAAAAACATCAGGAAAACTGAAGCAAAATAAAATGCTTCCAGAGGATTAAATACAATAACCATGAACATGAATGTCATATTAACTTTTGGTTTTTAGTGATGTTTTGGAGCCTCTCTTTCTACAATGTGAAATTCAGTTCAATTCAGTGGAAAAAATACTTTATTTATCCAAAGAGAAATAAAATGCTGTCAAAATGCCTTCAAAAAGTTGCTGTGGATGGTGATGCTGAGGGCAGGAAGGATATCTGGTAGCAGTCAATGTTGAAACAAATCTGAAGAGGCCTCTGACTGAAGACTGTTTCTGTATGACATCTCATGACTGTCATAGCATGCAGTATGCATTCAGCAGTTATATTTCACATCAGGTTGACTCCATCAGTTGTTTTCGAACTCGAGTCAGAAAACAGTCTTGCAAACCTAAAATAACTTGATAGATTTAGTTTAGTTGCACATGAACCAAAAAGCAGAGACATCTTTGACATTATGCGTCACATATCGATAAGATGTTTGGTCAAAACTTTTCTATGGTTAATGATATTCTGCAGTTGATCTGATGTGTTATTGTCAGATAGTTCCTTTTTCTCTGCCTACATCACCACCAACAACAACAGGATTAAAAACATAGCATGATGTCATCAGGGTATGTTTTATTCTATATTATTGGTGGAGTATCTGACCTCAAGCCGCTGGTTTAAAGTTCTGCTCAGACTCTGAATGTCCTCCTGCTGACCCGGCCTGCCGCTCACAGGGAGCGTCCCATTCATTTTCATCTGTGTTTATTTTCAACAGGAGGAAATTCACTCAAAGCCTAAACTGCTTGAGGTTAGACTGGCCTTCCAAACTCATCAAACCTCCTTTTCTGCCAGTTATGAAAAGAGGAGTTTAAGCATGCTTCACATTCTTCCTGCTCTGAAATTTGGAGCTCTGCTCTGGAAATTTTGGGCAACGCTCTGCTTCATAACCTTATTTTTAATTTTTTTTTTACAGCACATATTTTCTTTTGTGTGTGTGTTGTGTGTGTGAGCACAAGTGCGTCTATAAGATCTTCCGCCTGCTTGTCACAACTTAGCCAAAAATAAATGATCGGCTTTGTTTTTGTCCACAAGCTTACTATAATTAACCAAAGCTGACAAAATGACAAAAATTGAAACTGAGAAAACATTTTCATTAACTGGAAGAAATAAAAACAGTAATTAATGAGGAAAACATCTAAAGGATTAGAAATATGCTGTTCGTTTATAAAAATAACTTTAATATATTTAAGTTATTGATCTAGTATCCTTCATTTTGTGTTTATGGATCTATTTTGGATATTTTTGAATTGATCTGAAATTTATCTTTTTTTCCACACACCAGCTAGTCCACTAAATGGTGTTGTGGGAAACACCAGAGTCAGTTGTTGTTCAACAATAACTCAATAAATTATTTCTAAAACTTTATCTTCCGGTGAGTATTCATTACCCATTCCACGTGCAACACCGAAAAATTCACCGAAGTATGAAAAAAACCCCACACAAATTATAAAAACTAAACAATCTTTAGCTAATAAAAACAAGAAAGCACACTCTTAAAAATGAATTAAAACAAACTAAATTAGACAAAAAAGAAAAAAAGAAAAGTCACAACACAATAAAACTAAACTATGGTGAAAACCCCCTAAAACTGTTAGGTCTGCCTCTGCTCCAGCCTGGGTGAGTCTGCCTGAGAGCGACACCCGAACCCATGGAAACCTGCAAACATGACAACAAGCAGGCAGTAAATACTTCAGCTTGTCGTTCTCTCCTCTTTCTGTTTCCACATCCGTCCCTGAATGTGTCTGAAGATCCTGACCAGGCTGGAGGTCAGCTCAGCTGATTGGATCCTTACCAAAGTACAAGTATGCTTATTATGAACCAGATATGATATGGGAACTTAACTTGACTTATAAAAGTATAAAGAGGAACCTAACACTAAGTAAAAGGAATACTAAGACATACCTTAGTACTAAAGTTTATACTTATACCCTGGTATATGTCGCTCATCACTCATTTCAGACATAAAGATCTGATTCTTACTATATATTGATCCAAGTTTGAGACATTTTTCTGCTTTTATTTCTTTGCTTTGATTTCTTATTTTCCTAACATTTCACTTTCAGTTCATCCTTTCATTTTGCTCAGTGTTTGAGGTTTGTATCTGTTTTGCCTTCGGAGCGATCTTCTCGTCCTGGTTTATTCTTCCTGTTGGTTCAGTTTGAGATGTTGGGTTTATGTTTGTTCGGTTTGGTGTTTGTTTCTGTTCAGGTTTTCTTCCCGATACTTTCATCTTTTGTCTTAGTCACACCCCAGCTGCTAGTCATTTTCTCATCTCGTCTGACTCTCCGCCCTCCCAGCTGCAGCTACTTACCTCTGATTAGTTCCTTTATCATCTCCCCTCCCTCCTCTGCATATCGACCTCTCATTACTCTTCACTGGTTGTGCTCTCCATGTTTCTAGGTAGTTGAGCCCTCCCCCTTTGTTTTAGAAGTTCTTGTATTTCTTAGAATAAATCTTCCTTTTGCATTGAACTCGCTGCCTCCTTTAGTCTCCATTTTGGTCCACACTAATTGTCTTCAAGACCCTTCCAGACCTCTCAGATCTTCTGATTCTGGGGATGCAGAAGCAGAGCCAGAACCAGAACCAAACATGGAGCACCACAAATCTGGAGCAAACTTCCAAATAACTATAAAACAGCCAAAACAGAAAAGTCCAATGCAGGATGTTGACATTCATGGTCACAGTATAACTACTTGTGTTAAAGGGGTGTGAATACTTTGCGAAGGTACCATTCGTCCGCCTTATCTTATCCTTATCCTGACATCTTGTTTTCTTCTTCTTGATCTACGCTGCCATCACGCCAAGATCTAAAGAGCCTCCTTCTGTCTTATTTCGCAACATATCGTTTTTATTCCACCTACAAAAGTTCATTACTGGCTGCAGAAAAACCCTGGCGAGATTCTGCTACAAGGCCCGGTGGACTCCGAAGGAACCGACCAGAGCAAAATTACTTCAGTATTCCCACAGCTGCGGCTGCTTCACTCCACAGTCAGGCCAAAGTGAAGATTAATGTCGAGGGATTAGGAGAACGGAATGAAAGAATGAATAACGCTGAACTGTTTTGAAATCAACTGTTATTCCTCCTGTTACGTCTTTACATCTGTGGCTTCTGATAGCAGAGCTTGCTAACTCCTTCCCTCTCCCTCCCAACCTCGTCTGTTTATTTTGTGTTTATTGCTTCGGAGTGCAGTTGTGGACCAGACAAGGAGGAGAACCTTTCTATAAAAGCCCGTTTATATGACCACTTAGGATTTACAGAGGAAAAAACTTCTTCCTTTGTCTCTCTTGCGACTGTAGTACGTGAAATCCCCTACTATTGTGTCCTGTGAACTTAAGATTTCTATTCCAAAAGTCCAGTACAAGTGTTTGATGTTGTGCAGTATTTATCCAGAATGCATCCGTCAATCAGGCGTGGCACCAGTCTGTGACTGACATCAACAGCCTGGAAAGGAAAGTGAATTTCCAAAACATGTAACAGTATACTTATTACTATGATTATTCTTCAGACGCTTATTATTTCCTCTCCGTTGTCTAAGCTTCAGTTTAAAAAAAAAAAGAGTTTTGTGATACTTGTGATTCAGATCTTTAGATTTTATGTTTTTTTTTTAAGTGAAAATGACACAAAATATTTCTTAATACGAGAGTCTTGATATTTTTAGAAAATATTCTTTGGTTGACGATGATTTAACAGAGAAATTAAAATAAACTCTCCAAATGGCATGTTTTTTTTATTTGTTTGCTAATCTGATCTTCTTTGGGAGACGTATGGGGAAAACATCTCATTGCGTCATGGGGAATTTTTTTTTTTTTTTTTTTGATGACTGTGAGGCATTAAAAAAGGAACAGCCATGTTCCTGCTGTGTTTTTGAGGTTAAATGAAACCAGTGGGCATCTTTAGTTACTGTTTACTCATGTGAAAGCGCAGCAGGACATGACACATTTTGCTGCCTCTCGAAGTTGCATAGGCATTTTTTCCCCCCCATAAATAAACAAAATGTGTTTTAAAAATTCACCTATTCGCTAAATCCTCAGTTTAAATCCCGGGCTGCGCTGTGGCCTTTGTGTGTGGAGTCTGCATATTTGCCCAGTGATGCATTACTTTGGTTTTATCCCGTAGTCCAAAAACATTTATGTTCGCTGGAAATATCACATATAGTTAGTCGCAGTAAAAGCTAATGGGTGTGTGAAGGACACGGACTGGGTTAAACACTGACAGAGGACAAGTGTATCACTGTGCTTGTGGGAACAGAGGTCAATGCTAATGACCATTTACTGAAGTACCGTATTTTCCGGACTATAAGTCGCTCCGGAGTATAAGTCGCATTTTTTGGGGAAATTTATTTGATAAAATCCAACACTAAGAACAGACATGTCATCTTGAAAGGCACTAAAAATGGAATAGAGGCAACAGGCTGAATAATTGTACGGTATGCTAACGTTACATGACACATAAACAACGAACTGAGAACGTGCCTGGTATGTTAACATAACACGCTAACAAGTTTACCAAACCATCCGTGTCGCTCCAAATCACTAAATCTTCATCTTCGGTGTCGCTTGTAAACAACTCGGCTAACTCCGGACGTAGCTTCTACCACACACAATATCAACACAGGCCCAGAGCGCCCTCTGGCGGTTTAGTGTGAAAATAACATCTGATATGATATAATAATGTGATAATAATTTCACACATAAGTCGCTCTGGAGTCGCACCCCCGGCCAAACTATGAAAAAAACTGCGACTTATAGTCCGGAAAATACGGCAAGTTGTTTGATAATTGCTATGCTGGTTTTTTGTAAGAGCACTGTTCATTGATTTTAGGCAAAGTCGTGATTAGCTAAAAGTTAGACAGAAGTTAGCTCCGCCCATTAGCCATTTCCCAATCATTTAGTTGTCAGAAAACTAAAAGTTTGGGAGAGCACCTGGAGAACATCAACGCTTTTGGTTTTCCCGAAGTTAACTTGCAGTGACTTTAAGCAAACCTTCCCCTAAAGTTTCCTGCAAAGCCCACCTAACTTCCTGTGTTTTCCCAGTCAGCCGCAGCCGTCGGCATTGGCAAAAACACGCTGTTCCTGGCTAAAAGCATCAATTTTTACTTTTATAATGAAAGCCTGTAGTAAATATAATTACTTTCAGGCAACAGTTTTTTTCTCTTTCTTTTCTCCCCGGTTTTGTTTTTAGTTATAGTCTTCAAAATAACCAGAGTGGCACTAACCCAGTTTGCCTTTGGGTGGAGAGGCCAGTCACAGATTCTGCCACTGCCGGCTGAATAACAGGTCAAAGGTGCCTTTCGCTAATTTCCTTCATTAACAGTGTCAGCCTGTTTAATCTTGAGAGAGGGCAAAACACCCTGAAGCGATTCTTCCAGAAACTGACACGTAATTCTGTCACAGTTCACACACGCACACACCCCCCCACTCAACAGATGTTTTAAAATACCACAATAACAACAGAGGCAGGCTATGAAATCCCCTTTGAGAATTTGATTGCTTCACCACATAAGTTTTCATAGAGCTTTTAGAGAGGAGACAGCAAACAAGGAGCTATAAGGTTTCAGGAGCTGGATGTGATTACATCAGGGAGGCACAGACAGACAAAACAGAGGGAGGGTTCGTTTTAAACCGTGTTCTCCTGCTTGAAAGTTTTTGCCAGCGCAGGAACTGAAAGCTTGCTTCGTGTGGCTCGGCGTGAAAAGTGAGGGGAAGTGATGTGCGAGAACTGCAGCAGCCAGATTGCAGCTGGGAATCTTGCCTGGAGCGCGGAAGGCTGGAGATCTGTGGCTAAAAGTAAAACAGGCATAAGGAAGAGATGAGGAGAAGAGAGCAAGGGGGACGGAAGTTTGAAGCTGGGATGGTGTGAAGGATGAGGTTGGAGGAGGTGGGTGATGAGTAAGAGTGGACTTAAAAAAGGAGGAGACAGGAAGATGACAGAAGAGGAGAGCTTTGCCTTATAGGGAAAACAGAAATGTTCAACAGGGCATTTCATAAGTTTCTACTCAACACTCTCAATCTCACGTTAAAACGATGCTTCAGACTGGATGTGTGTCTGCTGCTGTTAAAAAGAGAAACCTTCCAGCTTTGGCTTCGCGTCACTCTGCCTGGGATCTGCGTCTTGGCACCTTTGCTGCACCCTCCGTCTCGGTCTGCTAACCTGTGATTTGATGTGTGCATGCTCACACCCACAATGTTGCAACACTAGACAGTCATAAAAGCAGCTCCTCCTCATAAGCAGCAGGTCCCTGGAAGCAGCCGAGCTGTCAGTAACTTGCTGCTCTCGGCCCGAAGCTCCCCGTTCTTTTTTTTTTTTTTTTTTTTAAAGTTCCTGCCAAGGAAGGAGGAGGATGGAAAGTGTGGCTTGAGAGAAGAGACAGAAAGCAGAGAGAGAAAGCCGAGGAGCTGAGAGGCGAGGACAATCTGACAGCTCCGATCTGGCTCGGCTGACTGGAGAATCCCTACAAGTGATCCCTTGCTTTGGGGTCAATCCGGACCTTCGGTGTTCTCTTAAACTGTTTAATTTCCTCTCTGTTCTTTTGCCTCCACCATGCGAAGAGACCGCTTCCTCCTGGCTGCAACCCTTGCAGCCCTTTTCTCTGCAGATTTCTACTTCATCCTCCTGCCAAAGCTGCAGAGCAGGAGACACAGAGCGGCAAACAGTTGCTCGTGTGGCACCGACACCAACCTCAGCCTCCCCAGGTTGGAGACTCTTGCCACACCACAGCTCTCCAACTGGACTCATGCGCCTCTGTCCAGTGCTGTGACTACACCTGAACTGGACGATGGAGGCTCCAAGCTGCAGAGGCTGTTCTCCCACCCTCTCTACAACATCCAGACTCCGGAGTTGAAGCCAGAGGAGAAGCTGCTGCAGGTGAAGCAGCTGATGGAGTACTACAGGAGGAAGGTGTCGCACTGGGAAAGGTCAGCTTCTAAAGCAGCTTCACGCAGGGCATTAATGAAAATGCAACTTTATTTTTGTCAGTGCAGCTCTGGGAGCACGCGTTGTGGCATGCTGCGGTTTGAGAGGCAAGGTCAGAGTCAGAGCGGTCAGACCTCTCTGAGGCGCCTTGCTGCACACAAACAGAAGTGCTCTCTTTTTTCCAAGACGCATACTCACTTTGGAAGTGCGGGCGTCCAAACGCGTCACTCTGACAGCATGTGTATTCTGGTCAACAAGGAATCTAATGTTGCTGAAGCTTTCGCAAAATGATTTCCTGCAAGATTAAGCCGTCCTTCAAAGTTTGTTGGTTCCAAATCTGCCAGTAAGATTCATATTTTGGAGTTTGTGATGAGAATTACAACGCTTTGGAGGACCAGCGGCAACCTCAAATCTTTGCACATTTTGTCATGTTTGTCACATTTTGATGCTGTGGTAATCAGTGTAAAACTGTAAAGTGAAAGGATCACTTGCCATTCTAACAGATGAACAGCGTCAAGTGGTATGTTTAGGGTCAGTGTCCTCAAAGTGCCAACCAGATGATGTCAGACGAGATTATATTCTTAGAGAAGATGTCCAACATCTTGCTGAAGGACGCACGTTTTCCAAACACTTCAGTCTGCTCTGTCCCTTCTTGATCCTGCTGCATCTCAAACTGCCTGTTGCCCAGGTGAACACCTCATTTCTTCTCCTCAAGCACTTCCACTTCTTCTGCAATGATGTGTGGGCTTGATGTGTTTCTGTTTCACTCTCATTCAACACCATGCCACACAGCGGCCCACCAGCTCTCTGTACTCAGCCTCTTGTTCATATCTGATCCACCTGTTGGCCGCAAAGTCATGTGAGGGTCTCTGCAGACGACAGGATTCTGTTTTGTGCTGGAAGTCTGAAGTGTACAAAGTGAAAAGGAATGGTGTGAGTACAGTGCCCTGTGGTGCTCCAGTGCTGCCGGTCAGACACACACACCTTCAGTCTTATAAAACATTTGTGAGGCAGTCACAAAACAGGCAGTTGTTGGATCAATAACTGACCTAGAACTCTGTCTTCCAGAGCTTCTTGTGAAGCACTTTGTAATTTATTTTTTAAATCTGTGGAAGGTGCTATAAAGTTAAAAATCACTTACCGTATTTTCCGGACTATAAGTCGCAGTTTTTTTCATAGTGTGGCCGGGGATGCGACTTATACTTCGGAGCGACTTATGTGAATTTATTAACACATTGTTATATCATATTACATGTTATTTTCACACTAAACCGCCAGAGGGCGCTCTGGGCCTGTGTTGATACTGTGTGTGGTAGAAGCTACGTCCGGAGTTAGTCGAGTTGTTTACAAGCGACACCGAAGATGAAGATTTAGTGATTTGGAGCGACACGAATGGTTTGGTAAACTTGTTAGCATGTTATTTATGCTATAGTTATCTGAATAACTCTTAATATGTTATGTTAACATACCAGGCACGTTCTCAGTTCGTTGTTTATGTGTCATGTAATGTTAGCATACCGTACAACTGTTCAGCCTGTTGTTGCCTCTATTCTATTTTTATTGCCTTTCAAGATGACATGTCTGTTCTTGGTGTTGGATTTTATCAAATAAATTTCCCTCAAAAATACGACTTATACTCCGGTGCGACTTATTTATGTCTTTTCTTGCTTTATTATGCATTTTATGGCTGGTGCGACTTACAGTGCAGAGCGTCTTATAGTCCAGAAAATACGGTACTTACTTCATGACGTGGGATGCCAACCTGTGAAACAGGTTGGACTGAAGGATTCCTTTTCTTTGGTACAATGCAGGATTGCTTCTACAATGCTGGGACCTTCTTCAGGGACGTGATCTCAGTGACCCACCGCTCTCTCAATACTCTGCCTGGATGGTTGTTAGTGCTGAAAATGGAACTAATTTGCTTACCATGAATCTCATATTTCCTATTGTTGTGAAAGATATAACTTTAACTTTGATTTCCTGCAAGATTAAGCCGTCCTTCAAAGTTTGTTGGTTCCAAATCTGCCAGTAGGATTCATATTTTGGATTTTGTGATGAGAATTACAACGCTTTGGAGAACCAGCAGCAACCTCGAACCTTTGCACATTTTGTCATGTTTGTCACATTTTGATGCCATTTTCTTTTAGCTTTTTCACAATTGCTTCTGTCACTTGGTACCAATGGACATTTGTCCACAGGGACTTCTTCCTGCCAGAGACGTTTTAGTATGGAAGTTATCTACCGACTCATTTACTGAGTTTCAGGATGAAGAGGAGCTGAAAGAGTAAACTTGGTTAAAGGTTTCAGCCGAGCTGTCCTTAGGAAAGGGTTTTGTTCTAATATCTCTCTGGCTCAATGAACCAGCAAAACTTTCCCAGTTGACAGAAAAGTGGTCAAGTTGGTCAACACGGCATTACAGGTGCTGTAGTATTTGTCTCCAAAGAGATCGGTGAAGACACAAAGCAAATACAACTCAAAAAGAACCAAACTGAAAAAGAAAAATTGGATTTAGAACGACGACAACGGAAGGATTCATTTCAGTTAAAGGTGTCAGTTCATGGAAGAAACTTCAGCCGTGATTTGGATCATGACAAAACATGATCCAAGTCATGTTTTGATTTTTCTCATGCGCAGTTTTCATGCGCATGTAGCTGCCAGGATACCTCACGGGCAAAGAGCGTGGACAACAGAAATTTACCAAACAGAATCATAGAATCAGTTCTAAATTAAGATGACACAAATCTTAACCTCTTTTTCTCTATTTAAAAGAAATGTGATAATTATGATGAAGCGATTTAGTGTTGAAACAAGCTGATGTTTAGTTGTTTTTTTGTGTCTTCTGAGCTGAAGAGCTCATTTTGTCTTCTGCGAATATTAGGTTTATTCTTCTTTCTGCTTTTCATTCGTGATTTCTTTTCATACCTTCATTCATGCTTATTATTGAGTCAAAAAGAATGAAAGACAAAGTCTTTCCAGCAGCACAGCATTCCAACGCCTCAGGCTGCAGTTCTTCCAACAATCCCCTGCATTCAGCTCCATCCAGCATGATGCTGTCACCACCAGCTATCAGGCTGCACATGCTAGGGTTTTTTTTTTTTTGTAGCTTTAGTTTTCTGTCACTGGCAGCATTTTATACGTAGGGCAAAAACTTCAAATTGGATCTGGTTTACCCAGAGCGCTGTCCTCCAGATAAAAAATAAAAAATAAAAAAGTTATTCAAGTAAAAAAAAAAAATACTCTAGTATTTATTGTTCCTGTATGTTTCACCTGCATCTCAACTCTGCTTCAAACACACATTTTGTCCACACTCTTCCCAACTGTCTTGTTTACCCTTCTGGTTGCTAGGTGACCTTCGGGCAGCTAGCATGTCCTGCAAACAAACATGAGCTTTAGCCCTTTGCTCCGTTATCTCGGTTTTGTTTGTAGCCTGTGATGGAGTTTGTTTGAATGTCGGTTAGGACCAGGTTCTGTCCCTCTGACCCTTGCTTTCAGATTACTACTGCCTCATGCTGTAGCTAATAAGAAATGGCACAAAACTGCGAAAATTTCCCACAAAATCTGCCATTTTGTTGAAATGGCAGATTTGTTTGAATGGACTAAAAGTAAAAAGATAAGATATTTTTTCATATAACTTGACTTGACAGTGTCTTTTATTACTATCCAGATGATAAACTATTTACAGATGGTGACTGCGACTCTGTGGAGAGCGTAGTTGTTTTGGTGTGACCTTGAGCAAGGCACTTAGCCCCAAATTGCCTACCGATCTGTGTACCAGTGCGAATCGTGTAAAGTTCTTTGAGGGGTCAAAATGACTGGAAAAGCTTTATATAAGTTCAGTCCGTTTACTTCTCCTGCAGGCTCTTATTAATGCCTTTCCATTGTCTGACTTCTCTGCAGACGAAAGAAGATCTTCGAGGAGGCAGCAACTTTGACCAACGTCTCGCTGATGGAGCAAAAGATGACTCATGATCCGAACGCCAGCTGGCTCAGGTTCCACCTGGGAATCAACCGCTACGCCCTGTACGCCCGGGACGACCCCGCCATCCTCCAGCTTCTCACCGACATGCAGAACATGACCATCGTTGGCGCAGGTGAAGGGAAATAAAAACGACACTTTCACTGGCAGAGATTTCGCTTGTTTAACAAAAGAGGACAAGAAAGCAGAGGGATCAGTTGACCTTCATCTAAACCGGCTCAGGAATACGAAGACTGCAGCGTTGTTAAATCAAATTGAAGTCTGGCTTAGATCTGACTTAATTTTGCAGCGTGTTTTTTTTTTTAAAAACCAAACAGGTGAATGGGATTAAAAATAGTTTGTAAAGTGGGATGAGAAAGAGAGAGAGAGGATATAAAGTGGGAGGTGGAGGATGAGTGGGTTAGAAAGGGACCAGAAAAAGAGACAGGCAGACGAATGGGTCGCTAAAAAGACAGGAAGTAGAAATGAGGTCAGGATGAACGGATGAGTGGGAGGGAGCCATCTATCACTGCTTCTGAGTTTAACTTTATTGAACGTAGTGTAATAAAAGAATAAATAAAATTACATACAGAGAAAAAATGCAAAACACAAACAAGCAAAAGAAGAACAGTAGTGAAGTGTATTTACATGTTTAATGGAGTGAAGTATGAATTCATTTTTTTGGTCTTAATCTTTTTTTTTCTTCCAGATTACACCCAGGATGAGAAAGCTCTCAAAGGAGCGTGTGACTGCACTCAAGGTTTGTTCAACTAGTCACTGGTGTTTATTCAGAGCATGTAGCTAAAACATCAAATCTGAACTTTTCAGAATGCAATTTCTGATTTTAATCTATTCCTCCCCCTTTCCTTTCTTCTCTTAGAAAGATATAATAAGTGACAGAACATTTTTGTATTTTTTGCTTTTATTCAGTTGACCTGAATTTAAAGCCCATATGAATACAAACTCTAAAATGCGTTAGTTCAACTCGCCCTGGGTGGGCTGACATCACTCTGAAATATGGAAACCCAGGAAGTGCGCTGATGAAAAAGTAAATCCAGGTTTCCCAAAAGTTAAGTCATAAATAAAGAAATTGTATTAGAGGATCAAGTGGACTTATCGCCCAGCCCTGGGCACTTTATTCATGCATGTTAAGTTTTTCAGCTCTGCATCTCATCCACATTGTCCTCATTGTTTCCCGTTTGTCTCTTGTCGTCTCGTTGCTGTTCGGCACCATCTCACGCTAACACACTGACACACAAGTCTCTTTGTGTTCAACGCGTGGCTTTTCTTTTGACAGAAAAGGGTTCAGATTGGCGGTTTTGTATCAGATGCTCAGCGAAGGGCAAGGACACCAAAACACTGGTTTGTTTCAGAGGCAGAGAGGAGCCTCCACTCAGGGTTTCATCTGCTACTTTTCCTCTAAGATATAAAAAATTGTTAGAGCTTCAGTGTGAAACTTTTACAAAAAAAATTGTCACCATGTATGAGGCAGATAATCTGTGAAAAGATGGATCTCCTCCACTTCCTCCCTAAAAGTTAAACACTGCAGCTTTAATGCAAAGATAGTCAGTGATCTTGAGGTGCTATTCTATTCCATTCAGTTGGAAATATGAGAATGACATGTAAAAAAAATATTTTAAAAATCTATTCTCAGTGTTTTTGTCCCATTTGTGCCATACCAGCCTCCCTGCACAATAAAGCGGGTGACCACACAAACCCAACTCCCTGCCAGAGAGAAATAAACACCCGAACAATCTGCAGATTCTGTTTAAATTTAGGCTGCACTATAGGCTCTTGTTGTTTCAGGCACAAATAGCGACACAGTTCATCAGCTGCAGCTGCTGTTGGAAAATGGCGAGCCTCTGATTCCCCTCCAGAACGGTTTTGAAAGTAAACTCTGAATGATTGTTAACTAATAATACCCTGGAGCTCGGTGGAGCGCGGCGTGCGGTTAGCGCTGCTGGTGCTGTAATATACGGGCTCAACGGAGCGGCTGGGTGACCAAACACCAACTCACTTTGTCACACAGAAAGCGAAGGACGGCGGTGATTTACAGACGCTGAGTTCAGGTTCACCGAGCCAAAAGCTTAAATACAATACAGCAAAACGTATTCACCCCGTTGGATGTTTTACCCTTTCATTACTTTTGTAAATCAATCATAATCAAGAGAATTTTGATTGTTTGACAAAAAAAATCACCTCCAGTGTCAAAATGAAAACCGAGTCTCCTCTGATGGTGAAAAAGTTGAATTTTCTTCCTCGTTACCATGGAGTCTTTTCCCAACAGTTAGTATCTGTGTCTGCATTACAAATGTTCACAAATCTTTGTATTCTACTGATTTAGAAAAAACACAATTTAGCAATTGTACTATTTCCATTAAATAAGAAATTAAGTTAAAGTTATGCATGAGATATATTCAGAATTCAGCCATGGCTGTAACTCCTGCAGCGTTGTCATGGTGACCTGATGCGTTCTTCCTGATTTTCCTTCCACTTTTTGATGAATGATTTAACAGAACGCCGGGGGATGTTCAGGATCTTAGAATTTTTTTTGTGTCCATCCCCTGACTTCTACCTTTCAATAAATCTTTCTCTGATTGGTTGGGAGGGTTCTTTAGTTTTCGTGCCAGAAATACTGATGATATTTCCAGACACAGCTGTCTTTATGCTACAATCACCGGAGACAAACTCACTGCACTCAGCTGAACTCCGGTCCACTCAGTGTGAGGCTACCAGTACCAGTTGGCCAGACCTGTGTTGAGTTAGGTCAGTCACTTTAATGGGGGTGAATGTTTACGTAATTTCTTGATTTCATATTACACATTTTTATTTCATCGTCATTCCTTTGCAGAAATCAATTTTCATTTTGACATTAAAAGTTGTTTTTTGCAATTCATTTCTGTCAAGAAAGCCAAATTATGAAGTGAAAGTAATAATAAACAAGGGGACGAATGTTTTTAAAGGCTCTGTATTAACTAGATGACTTGCCTGGAGTTTTTTTTTTTTTTCAAAATAAACTACAGTTTGAGGGTAAATGTGTTTTTTCTAGTTCGTATTAAAATCTCAAAACTCAAATTAAAAATTTTCTGTCAGTGTTTTTACCATCCCCAGTACATGTTGACACATAGAGCAATGTGAATTTTTTATTTATTTTTTTCCTGCTCACTAAGCAAATCACATTTAATCATTTAAAAGACAAAGAGTGAGCCAAAGCAGAGGACAGTTCATTCTGGTTGGCTCGATTAGCTCTTTTCCTTATAAGAAACCACCATCTGAAAGCTGCTGTTTGTACCTGTCTGATATGAACTTTTAGAAAATTATCTGAAACATGAAAAAAAACCAAACAGACAGAAGGAGTCTTTAAGGAAGTAAATCGCCTTCTTCCCGTCTATCTTGCAGTGGTGAAACCGAGCGGCCATCACCTGAAGCTGGCTCTGAAGATGAGCAACTTTGGCAAAGCGATGTTTAAACCCATGAGGTGAGGCGCTGAGTGACGTGGTTCTTTCTCCACGATGCCCTGCAAGAGAAAACAGACTCAGAGGCGTTCAGGGTTTGTTTGGTCTGCGAGAATCTAATAAATCACAGCAAACACTGTGACGCCATGTTCTGCCTTAATTTATATCTGGTTAAATTATCCAGTAGGCTGGGGAAATTACAGTATTTGTCTTGTTGATTACACACTGCAGACTAATGTGAGTGACATCTTTATTGTGTGTGTGTGTGCGTGTGTGTGTGTGCGTGTGCATGTGTGTGTGTTGCAGGCAGCAGAGAGATGAGGAAACTCCAGGGGACTTCTTCTACTTTGTGGACTTCCAGAGACACAACGCAGAGATCGCAGCCTTCCACCTGGACAGGTGAGGCCGCAGCGTGCGGTTTTCGTCCTCTGGCATTTTACACAGTGTTTATCCTTTATGTTGTTTTTTGCAAATTATGCTACTTTTTGACACCAAAAAAAAAAGAAAAGAAAACCCTTCAACTGTTTTCCACAAAATATCGACTGAAATCTAAATTTATAACCTGGGTGTGAACTTTAGAGAGTTCACAGGCTTTAGAGTGACTGACCAAATTCAGCTGAGCTCCTGCCGATTGGTGAAGGTAATCTCACATTAGCTGTGTTTCTGTAATTACCCAAATTCATCTGGTCCATCAGTATTCCTGCCACCATGACAACACGAAGACTAGAGAATGTTAGAACCAATCAGAGAAAAGGTTACTGAAACATAGTAGTCAGGAGATGGAGATAAAGAAAATAATCTCTGAGGCCATGTCTTAAGGGAACGAGTTCATCTCACATTGGAAAAATATTGGTTTGATTTACAGTCAAACGTCGAAGTGGGAAATATATGAATGATTTATACCAACTTAGATCTGTATCTAAAAAGATCTGAAGGATTTTTCTTCTCCTGTCTTGTGTCATTTTGTGGAACTGAAGTTTTATAAACCTCAGGCGATGTTTAAGAAAACACAAAGGAGCAGCAGAGAGCCTGCTGGGGCCCATCTGGCTGACTGAGTTTGAGGGTTTTTTTAACGTGATGATGCTTCCCCCCCTGAAGCGATGCCGCCCTGGGTGGTGAGCTGCAGCGGCCATATAAATAAATAACATTTCTTCTTAGAGTTGCCAGTGTCTCATCTGATCCATGTGGAGGTGGTAGACGTGTTTGTGTTGCGTTGAGAGGCAAAAATCAAAAACGTGACCAGGTGCTCGGAAGCCGCACGACCAGCAGATTTTGACCGAACGGCTCACAGCTCTAAACTAGCGGAGCTGGTTTTCCAGTTTTACCAAAATAAGCCATTTTTTTTATGGGTCCTGTGTGAAGTCCTGTAAACGGAAACCAGAAGGAGTCGTCAGTTTGATGATATCTGTGTTTAAGTCAAAGCTCAGCTGATCCCGCAGCAGACATGGCTCCTCCCACCAACCGCTCATGTGGCTTTCAGAAAAGATTGCAACGATTCTGCACAGCCCAAGATTTCCCAACTTGCTGATCAGTATAAACCACACAGTTTGTTTGCAGACTTGACACACGCACACACTCACTCACACACACATCTTTAAATGGTTGCAATGTGAGCTGAGGTGAGATGAGTCACTCACCAGAAAAACAGTCATCCGTGTGAGACGGTGTGACTGTCTCACACGGGACAGTCACACCGTGATTGTCCCTTAATCACAGGCTCCTCCTGTGATTAAGGAGCAGGAGGAGCGGCTCAAAGAATAACTATAAATGTCGCCGATATGTCAGAGTTCAGACATATTAAAGTCTAGAGGAGGACGGTCTGCACCCTCTGCTTCGTTTCTCCCCTGGACGAGGTGCCTTATTGTGTCTGACTCGGCTCTCGTCGTTGTTGTTGGCAATGAGGGGTTGAGGAACGGCTGCAATTTTAGAAGCAGCAATTCAACTTCACACACTGGATTGCTTGATTACTGTTTGTGAAACTTGAGTGAAATACGGGCCCTGCAGGGATTCCAAGCTCTTGCGTGTGTGTGTGTGGGAGGGGGGGAAAGGGCTGCACTTGTGGTGAGAATCAGTGAGATGAAAAGATTAGACAGAACGTTTACTGAGGTGAATCTGCTGACACATGCATGGAAAAACAGTTTGTTACGTTACGAAATGTGTAAAATTAATTTAAATGAATGCATGTTTTTTAAACATCTTTTTTTTTACAAATAATAAACCTAAAAAGTGTGGCAGGTATTTATATTTTGCTATCTGTCAGAACTTTTAAACCCAGATTTTGCAGCAGTCTGTATCTTCTCTACTGTTTATGACTTGAACCGGTTTTCTTTTTCTTTTGGGTTTATAAGGATGTACTTTTTAAAATAGTTAAAGTTCAGCTTTATGGGATAGAGCGCATTCACAAACATTAAACCTAAAATTCTTCCACATGTTTTCAATCGATTTTAGGTCTGGACTTTGACTGGGCCAGATTGTTTCATTAGTTTTGATAATTATTACGTGAGCAAAACTGATAAGATATTCTGTAACAAATTGTGGATTGTGGTAATTTTAGTCAGAATAGAGCAGACTAAACCTAAATGTATGGAATCATTTTCAGGTTTTTATTTGAAAATTGCTTTAAAAAACCCCATAATTTTCCTTCCACTTCACTTTGAGTTGGTTTAGCATAAAATCTCACTAATTTAATTTATCAGTTTATGGTTCCAAGATGACAAAATTAGAAATACTTCAATGGGTGTGAATGTTTCAGCAAGAGACTGTCTGATTTAGTTTTTCTTTTGAATCTCCGGGTTTCTTCAGGATCCTGGACTTCCGGAGGGTTCCGCCGGTGGCCGGCAGGCGAGTCAACGTAAGCGGAGAAGTCCTCCATGTTGCCCAGACCGAAGACCTGCGGGCCGTGTTCTTCACCTCACCAGGTCAGCCGGGGTCAGGGGTTTGCTGACTGCAGATCTATATTAACAAAAAAAAAACCCACCAAAACAAAAGCTTTCTTTATAAGGTTCTTTTAACATTCAGACGTTTCACCTCGTAGAGTGTGATTGTGATGTAATATAACATAACAGACATGGAGGATTCAACATTTTTAGGAATAGCAACAAAAGCAAGTTTGCTTCATGGAAACATGCTGCTTTTGAAATAACGTTTGTGATGGAAACTTTTTGCGCTGGGGTGAGGTAGTTGTTCAGCTGCATCAAAATTACTGTATTTGGCAAAACTGCGACTGAAACACATTTTCACATCTAATGAGTCACGTGATCAACAACAGGATGTTACTACTGGAGGAAACAACAAAGAAGACGACAGGAAGGAAGACGCTGCTGCGTTTTTTGTTTTTTTTTAATGACTCATCATGTGAACAAACTTATTCATGTGTGATTTTGACTCCGTTTGTTATTTAACGGAAACGCCACAATTGCGAAACTGTGTTCTGTCAACATTAGCAGAATGTAGACGAAGGCTTCCTCACATTTGTAAAGGAAATGCAGCTGCAGTTCAATCCGTTACCTACAAACAGAAGAAGCTGAACACAGAGCGAAAACATGTCAGCTTCAGGGTTTGGATTAAAGCAGTTACATGTCTTGGAATGGCCTAGTTAAAGTCCGGACCTATGTTGAAACATGATGAGACTTGAAATGTGATATTTAAAGATGCTGTTTATCCAATTTGACTGAGCATGCAACAAATGCTTACAATCTTTTTTTTTTTTTTTAAGTTATTTAAAATATATATATCTTTAAAAAAATATATTTAAAAAAAACAACAACATCCTTCTAATTTACATTTGGGAACTGGTTTGCATTTGTCTGGCACATTAAAGAAAATTAGTGGGTGTGAATATTTTTAAGACGCTGTGCATGAAGATGGTAAAATATGTACCGTATTTTCCGGACTATAAGTCGCAGTTTTTTTTATAGTTTGGCCGGGCGTGCGACTTATACTCCAGAGCGACTCGTGTGAAATTTTCACACATTATTATATCATATGACATGGAATTTTTACACCAAACCGCCAGAGGGCGCTCTAGGTTTGTGTTGATAATGTGTGTGGTAGAAGCTACGTCCGGAGTTAGCCGAGTTGTTTACAAGCGACACCGAAGATGAAGATTTAGTGATTTGGAGCGACACGGATGGTTTGGTAAACTTGTTAGCATGTTATTTATGCTATAGTTATCTGAATAACTCTTAATATGCTAACATACCAGGCACGTTCTCAGTTCGTTGTTTGTCATGTAACGTTAGCATACCGTACAATTATTCAGCTTGTTGTTGCCTCTGTTCTATTTGTATTGCCTTCCAAATGACATGTCTGTTCTTGGTGTTGGATTTTATCAAATAAATTTTCCCCAAAAATGCGACTTATACTCCGGTGCGACTTATAGTCCGGAAAATACGATATCTCATATATCAAACTGTTTTCTGTAAATGCGGCTTTTGGCTGAAGTTTGGATTTTTCCTGAATGAAAGCATAAAGCAATAAAACTGTTATAAACAATGACTCAATATCACACAGTAAACATTTTTGCCTCAGCAGGATTCATGTTGCTGGTCTCTGGTGATTTTTCACTCTGGTTTTGCTTCTCCAACAGCAAACAACACGTGTTTCTTCGCCAAGTGCCTGTATGTGTGTAAGACGGAGTACGCTGTGTGTGGGGGCCCCGACCTGCTGGAGGGCTCCCTGTCCGCCTACCTGCCGGGCCTCACCGTGGCTCCTCGCCTCTCCATCCCGAATCCATGGAAACGCTCCTACACCTTCTCTGGACGAGAGGAGTAAGAATCCAGCCGCTCCCAGTTCTGTAAAGCACTGGAGGTCATAACATTTATGAAACAGAACATTTAGCAGCACATTAAATGTTCTATGTTAATATTTTCTGGAAAAGATTTTCTAGGAAATAAAACTCAGATGTTTTGTGCACAGATTCTTCTCAAGTCTGCTTTTCTTTGCAGGTGGGAGGTAAATCCTTTCTACTGCGATGCCGTTAAACAGGCGTATCCTTATAACTCTGGCAACAGGTTGCTCAACATTATAGACATGTCCATCTTTGACTTCCTGATAGGTGAGTCATCAATGCATCAACTGTTTCTCTCTTTGTCTAGTTTTTAAATCAAATACATCCTCATCTTTTTGTCGTTTCTTTTTAAATCAGGTAACATGGATAGACACCATTATGAGATTTTTACCAAGTTTGGAGATGAAGGATTACTTCTGCACTTGGACAACGCCAGAGGGTGAGGATCGGGTTCAGAACCGGGCTCGGACGGTTTTGGACCTGGCTTTGATTTGAGGAACATTTTCTTACTTACTGAGTTCAGGCCAGACTCGGTGTGTGACCGTCAGCAGTCTCACGGTTGTCCAATTTTAAGGCGTTAAATTACGAAATTAAATTTCCTTTAAGTCACATTTGATATTTACAGCATTTTGTCTTCTATCATATGACATAATACAGCCCCTCTAATAATTCTTCCCTGAACAAAAATTAATTAAATCCTAATTTCAGATCCATAAATATTTAATTTTAATTTCACAAAAACAAACAGGAGCATTCCTACTGCGTTTTGCTTAGCAGGGGAGTCCAGTTAGTTAATATTCACAAGAAAAGAATATATAGATAAATAGATATATTTATGTCTGCATACAGGAGTCTCGCTCAGGGCACTGCTCACACAAGAACTGCTTTGTCAGATCTTTTAAATGCTAAATAAAGTTGTTTTCATGTATATAATATGTAGAAACTCTCAGATTAAAATATAGAAGGGGCTGCTGTGGTGGTGCAGGGGTTAAGCACCAGCCACACAAAGAGGCCTCAGTTCTTGGAGTTTGCTATTGATAAATGTAAACGCAAATGAGATGAGATGAATACTCTTAATGAGAAGCCAAGCACTAATTGGGCTCCCCTGGTAGCCGGGGGGTCCTAAGCAGCAGCAAAGTTTGCTTCTGCCTCAGGCCGGCTCTGAGAATTGCTCTTTGGTGCCACTGTGTGACGCCACATATTATTCCCAGGTTTGGGAAACATTCCCATGATGAGATGTCCATCCTGGCTCCACTGTCTCAGTGCTGCATGTGAGTTTTGCAGATCAGACGAGCAAAAACGTTCCTGTCGACTTTGATTAACCCAAAACTCATGGATTTTTTTTTTTTCCCTCTTCTTTTTAGGATAAAGCGTTCCACGCTGCTGAGACTCCAGCTTTTGGCCCGACCACGTTTCAGACTCAGCGATGTGATGAGAGAGTCTCTGGGCGGGGATCCTTTAAGGCCGGTGCTGACCGAACCCCACCTGCTGGCGCTGGACCGCAGGCTGCAGAAAGTCCTGCGGGCGGTGCAGCGCTGCGTCCGGCGGCTTGGCCAGGACCAGGTCATCACGAAGGACTTCACAAGACCCACAGCGACTCCTCAGAGCGCAACGCAGAGGGAAAACAACAGGTAGCTGAGGATTGAGCTGCTTCTGGTCAACAGAAGCTGCCTGGGAGACTTTAGTGATGACCTGCAGTCGCCATGGAAACCGAGGAGGATCAGACTGGAGCTGAAGGAACAAGATGTCAGGAGATCCTTAATGAGAACTCGGATAAAGGAACCACTACAGGACCGAGCAAAGTTCGAATCTATCCATCGTTTAAATTAAGCTAAATTAAATCTGCCATCATAAACACACACACACACACACACACACACACACACACACCATCATAAGCAATAGAGACACAGGATCCTCATCATACCGGCTCCTCTGGAATAGATGAGTGAAAAACCTCAAAATGCAGTAGACCTGTTTTTTTGTTTTTTTTTCTTGCAGTAGCAGAGTTTACATTGAAACAGTTTGAAAATTCTACCTTTAATATTAATCCATTTATCCTTGTGGAACAAAAAGATCCTATTTTGACAAATTATGAACTTTTAAATGAATCCTCAAACCAATTCTGTAAAAAAAAAAATTCTGTAAAAAAAAAAAAAAAAAACTAAACCTCTGTTTAATTGTTGCTAGCCTAATAGCATAATAGGACTTAAGCAATTATGCTATTAGGTCAATGATTTGTTTTCCTTAGTTGCTCAAAAAACTTTAATTAGTAATTTATGACTTCCTGTTTTCCAGGCAGCTATTTGGCTACAATAACTGGTCTAAACTTGAACTCACAGTTTGGGGGTCCATTAAAAAATCTTAACCAGAAGTTTGTGTCTGAACAAGAACACGTGTTCATCAGGAGGCTGTGCGCAGCGCGCTAACACTTCCTGAAAGGTCACAGAGAACCTGAGGTCACCAAGCCTCCATATGAACAATAAGATGCCATCTCCATGCCAACCAGATGTCATAATTCAACTGTTTCTCCACTTAAGTGTACTGAAACTAAAGGTTTGAATTTTCTAGTTATTTTTTTAGTGTGAGTTTGTGCAACTGCAATAAAATCTGAGTGTATGTTGAGGTTTTTCCCACATCTCAGCCAGAGGTTCTGGTTCTGGAGGAGAGAGAGAAGTCATGCACTGGACATGTTGTTGGTCAAGTTTGGGGCCGTGAGAACGACAGATGTTTTTAAATTCTTAAAATAAAATTATTTTTAAATAAAGACAGCGTGTTTTCTGAGACGCTTTCTTCCCCTAAAATAACACAAGTGTGAGTTAGGGAGGGGAGCTGTGAGTGGGAGAAAAGGCAATTTAGCAGACATTTGAATTCACTCCACCCTGTTTTCCAGACTTGTAATCCTGTTTCATCAGCGACTAAATGCCTTTTACAACAACTGAGGCAGGCTGGGACAAAGAAAGAAGGAAATAAATCGGCAGCAATGCTCCGCAGGACCAATGAAAATGAGAGAAACTCATTTTATTAGGTTTCTTGTTTCTCCTTGTTTCATCAAACATGCAGCAAGGTGTGGATGTTGAACTGTGTCAAACAAACTCTCTAAAGCAGACTTTGCTTTAACATGACTTTTTCTTCATGATGTCAGTTGACCTGTCTGCTAATAACCAAGTGTAAACAAAAAAAAAAGTAAAACAGGACTGAAAGGATGTTTAAACTCATAAATCTTTCTGGTTATTACGCAGCAGCTGACTGATTTAGAACAGGTTTTCAGGAGTTATACAAGAGAAATGTCTCCCTCTGCTGTTCAGATGCGATGTAGCATCTTTTCTGACATTTCATAGGCATCAGAACTTAAATGTTTATGGGATTTTTGCTTTTTTGGTTATAAGACAAAATGCTTACAAAGGTTCTGTGTGATTTTTCCACACTGATCTCATTTAATCTATAATTGCAAATATTAATATGACTTAGAATCAGAATTTAATTGCCAAGATTGCCTGATAGCAAAGAAACACAACGGCATCACAGTATGGTCAGCATGTCAACACAAAGGTCAGAGGTCAGGTGTCTGTTTTATTCACTGGCATTACATAATCTTTACTCATCTACACGCTAACTTTAACCGCACATGATTAACAAGAACAGCATAGAAAATGGGTTATGAATTATCAACAAGTCCTATCTCAACAAGGAAATATGCTAGCATTAGCCCAGCCTGGTGAATTATCAACAAGTCCTATCTAAACAGAGGAAACATGCTAGTGTTTAGTATAGCTACAGCAAACTGCTCCACATTAAAATGTTAGCAGCAGGGCAAATATGTGAATAAAGTGCAGTTAAAGTATATTCATTTTAACTGCTTTTCTTTTATGTCTGCCTAAAGACTTTACAGTTGGTGTTCGGATAGTTTTAACGTCTTCCAACAACCCATAACTACAAGTCCTATTTTAAAATTCGACTCATAATTAAAAGTGACGGCTTTTAGTCAAAAACACAACAGAATGACTGCCACAGCGCCCCCAGGAGAAGGGGGTCCCAGTGTGAAAGAGAAACTGCAGTGAAGGATTAGAACACCCAGTAAGCCACAAAAACAAATGAATAAAATAACAGACAGAGGTGTATTGACTTTTTACTTTTTTTTATTGCTTAAACTGCCATCTGGAACAATCTATACCAAAAGGATAAACATCTTCGCACATACAGGAGGTCAAACTAAATACAGGTTAGAATAGAAAAAGAATGGTCCTCTGACGGGCCGCAGCTCCTCGATTGCTGCGCACCAATCAAGCTCTCTGAAGGTCGGGCTAGAAGTGACGGACGACTACTGTAAGCCCAGGTTAGGTAAGCTAAGGCAAACCGGGACAATTGCAGTGTGGCTAAAAACGGTTCCAACTAAAACCTCCGATGCAGCTATTTACATGGAAAAACAATGAAGGTGACTCCCTCCGCCCTGACGGAGGATAAACACGACGTGTCATCAGTGGACACAAAACCCAGGAGTAACCCGGGGGGGCCGGCTGGGACGACAGATGATCAGTTTTAAGTTCAGACGTTCCTCTGACCGAGCTGAACACTCCGCAATCAGTACCAAAAAAAAAAAAAAGAAAGAAAAGAAAAAGTTAAAAAAATCAAACAGACATCTCAATGTGAAGCGCATAGGACTGCTCTAAATGAAGCAAAGAACAGAGACACTGCAGGTTCAGAGGTCAGCTCCGATAAAAGAGTGAAGTGGGAATGAAGAGTCATCTCAATGTCATCTTACAAAAACATCATATGCTATCTAAATAGTGGTGAAGCAGTTAAGCCAAAGGGATAACGAACAAAATATCCGACAAACTTCCTGCTTCTGCAACAAGCATCTTTTTTTTTTCCTCCTTTCTTTCTTTAAATACGCCCTTCCGTTCACACGCTTTAAAGCATCTCTGGATGCTTTAAAGCGTGCCACCTGCCACGTGCTCACCTGCCAGGTGAGCGTAGAGAACAGGGCAGGCGCCCCCTGCAGGTGATAAGAGGCGATGACAGCAGTGAGTCTACTCGCTCTGCCCGCCAGCTTCAGTAGCCAAATACTTCACCTTCCTTCAAAACGTGCTCCCGTTGCTGCTGAAAAAACCTTTTCCCATGACGTTTTACACAATACGAGTTACATACTGTTGACGTCAGTCAACGAGAAGAATCATTTATTTATTTAGTACTTTGTGGCACCAAACACCTAAAATAGAATTTATGGAAAAATAAGTGTTTACAAAAGACAGTTAAACATATTTCACTCCAAACCATAAGATTTATCATTTCCTCAATGATAATAATAGAACTATTTGAACTGTACTATAATAACATTTTGATTATAAACAATAGCAGAAGAGCGACCAAGTTATTTGGTATTTTTCTAAAGAAACTGAATACTGAAACTCGCGTAATACTCCTTTGCCTTCTATTCTTGTGTATTTTTTTTTTCTTCTTCTTCTCCTTCGAGCGTTCAAGGCAGTTCTTGTGTGGTTGTTCAGTCGATTAGAAAGATTCTAGCCATTTCCTTTTGGAGCTCCAGGGAACATTTTCCGCAGCTATGCGTGTCTGCGCTGTGACAATAATCAACATTTGGCACTAGCCTGGTAGCTGCACAATAAAAACCCTTTAAGTTGTACAAACTCTTCCAAACTAAGCGAAAACAGACGTGTCACTGCGTCACTGCCTTCGTCATCGTCATTCGTAACAAAACAACAATAATAAAAAACGAAAAAAAAACAAAAAACGAATGGAGTCTCAGATCACAGCTGATTCCAGAAAAGAATTAAAAACAAGCAGAAAGACAGTTGGGTGCGGTCATATTTCTGCCTTGCTCCTGTGTACCTAGAGGGAAGAATCGGCTTTCGCCTCATCTGAAAGCAAAACAGTTAAAGCGCCTTGTAAGGTCTGATTGTCTCATCAGTCTGAGACCCTAAAGTCTTTCAGATCTCCTGCTTTAAATTGAAATCTAAAAAGAAAAAGTGTAACCAGCAAATATATATCGATATATATATATATATATGAAAGATAAGTAACGTGGTGTAACTGTGTCTACAAGGTAGCGTACAGCAGCTGGTACAAGCGCTGGTGAGTGGCTGAACGTCACCACAGCGTGACACGTGGAGACGGCAAAAACCCATTTCAGTAAAACAAAGAGAGAACTCAAAAGCCAAAAAATAAAATAAATGAGAGCAAAGTAACAACGAAAAGCAAATTGCATTTGTGGACCCTGGGTCTGAAAGAAGAGAAGGTGAGGAGGAGGAGGAGGAGGAGGAAGAGTAGAGGGGGCAGAAAAAGAAGATGGGGAGCGGCGCTCCTCCCTCAGACAGACAGCGACACGAAGCTGTTGTACTGCTGGATGTTGCGTTTCAAAATGTCTGAGCAGGGGCCCAGGACGCGCTCGAAACGGGGCCGGTCCAGCTTCACGCACTTCAGGGGGCCGCGGGCGACCACTGTGGCAGCGCGGGGGCGGTTCATCAGCAGAGCGATCTCACCTAGGAGGTAGAAAGAGACGACCACTGAAAGGAAGCTCAATACAAACCTTAAACATTTGTGTTAAATCATTTGGCCTGCAGATCATTTTAATCAGCTCTCATCTTAGTGGTGGCCAGTCCAACATCTGAACAGTAGGCTTAGAGCTGCACAGACAGCAGCTGAAACATCATTCGTTTAACGTCAAGTCGTTCAAAACACTAACATTATGAAACAAGTGAAACTATGTGATTATGAGCTGAATTATCAACAAGTCCTATCAACACAGGAAACTTGCTAGCAATAGTCTAGCTCTTCAACAAACTGCTTCACATTATAACACCAGAACTGGACAGTGCAGCTTCTGGGACTTTATTGGTCAGCGTATTAAGTGTCAGACAATCACAATATTAAAGTTGACCATGGAAGTTGTCACACACGCAGCAGTGTGAGAAAATGTCTAGGGACATCCCTACTGTCTGTTGCTAACAGCAGAAATCCTGGAGCAGCATTTGTTCGATTCTCACCAAAGTAGTCAGACGGTCCTAATCTTCCTACTTCAACAAATTCTTCATTCTCGGAGCGACGCTGCAGGACAGCTGCTGAACCCTGAAAAAAAGAAAAAAAAAAAGAAGTTATAGTCTAGTTTGTTCAACAGAACAAAAACAAAAAGCTTTACACAGAGCTTAAGAAAACAGCAAACTACAGAACAAACTGAAACGGCACATTTAACACTGATGGGCATATTTGATGACAATAAAAATTTACACTAGTGAAATTGTTGATGTCTAAAGAGTAAAATGTTTGTTGAAAAACAAAAGCACACCTCTAAAATGATGAAGAACTCATCTCCGGGCTCGCCCTGCACCACAATCTTCTGGCCGTCCTCAAACTGAACGGGCTCTAAGGCGTCGGCCACCGTCAGACGCTCCCATTTATCAAGAGACTCTGAGGACGGAGATGGGAAGAAATATCTGAACTGAACTGACAAGAAGATATTTTTAGCTACTCTTCATGCTGTTCGGATCTTCACACGGGTGACATGATCTGTGTCTATTTTTAAACTGTTGGAGCCGGAGAATCTCACCTAAAATGGACACTTTCCTGAGGAATTCCTCGTACATCTTCCTCTTTCTCAAAGTGCTTCCCTGCGGAGGGCGAGTTGTGTTAGTGTCACTCCAAACACATGAAACAACACAGACCAGGGAATCGTGAATACCATGAGTATTCTCCTGTAGCTGTCTCTGTCGATGCCCCACAGCTTCACGTTGGTCTTGGCTCTGACTGTAGCCGCTCTCGGGGTGCCGTAGATGAGCGCCAGCTCGCCGAAGCTGCCTCCCTCTCCGATGCTGGTCACCCACTCGTTGTTCACGTACACCTGGGCAATCGGTCAGACAAGTTTTATCGCCCGAAAGAGACGGAAATGTTTCTGCCGCCGTCACGACAACGAGATCGCGAGACACTCACGTCCATCTCGCCTTGGTCGATGACGTAGAAGTTGTCCCCTTCATCACCTGAAGGCAGACAAATAAAATGTTTCGTTTCAAAGCGAATTTATGCTTTAAATAATTGTCGAGTACACTGGACGTATGTTTCCTTACCTTGCTGAATGACTGTTTCCCCAGCAATGTAGGTGACTGGAAACATGGCATCAAATATGTCACTGGGAAAGAGCAGGTTTATGAGAGGAGGAGCTGGCCGTATATTAATGTTTATAAGAACAGCTTATAAAGGGGCAGTATTATGTTTCCTAGCTACTTTATGGCGCTATCAAATAACTGTTACCTTCAGTGGTTATAAAATGCCGCATACATCAAAAATGACTTTAAAAATTTCATTCTACAATTTAACGCCTTAAAATGACATCTCTTTAAAATGTCCGCTCTTTCTGAAACTCCGCCTTCAGAAAGTCATCACAACATGGCTCCTCTATTAACCCTTTAACAGTGTTTTTAGCAGCGTTGCTCTAAGACGTAGCTCCTATAATGAGCTCAGCAGATGTGCAGGCCATCAGGGGGTTTGCTAATTACTGCTGGCTAGTTTGAGGGAGCTGAGAGGTGGAGTCATGGGGGAGGCTGCTCTGTGAGGTGAAAGTTCAGCTCAGAGGAGGAGCTGCTTCTCAAAGGCAGGGCTAGATCCACCCATGTGTTTTACACAGCTGAATGGCTGCCTGGCAATTAAAGGATTTCTCAAACATCCATGAAAAGATCAAGGCAACACTCCAGGTATGTTTTTTATGAGGAGATAACATTATAATATTATGTAAAACTTAAAAATGTCAATATTACATGATAAAGCCCCTTTAAAAAAATAGCTTAAGGCAGGTACCTCCTTTCATTGTCATCCAGGTGTGAGAAGAGCACATTCTTTTCAATGGCTTTAGCCAAAGCAGCCATGGTTTTGTAGTCCTTTGGAATCACCTTCAGTACCAGCAGGAAAACAGATGTTTGAAGCAGATCCACAGCGGCATTGCATGCGTCATGTTCCGGATAGCTGACGTCAGACTACGTACCTTCCTGACATACGAGGCTGCGTCCTCCTCTGTGTAAACCTCTGCACTGAAGGCTCCTCTCCGCCGGCGACCCTTCACCACTGGGTTCATGGGCGGAGACACTTCTTCATCGCGCGAGTCTGAGCGGGAGCTGCTGGCCTTCTGCTGGTTCTGAATCTGCTTGGCCTCCTCCTGCAGGACCAAGTGAGAGAGGAAAACATACAGCGATCAGAAATCTGTTGTACGTAGAGGCGCCAATCTTTCAGTGTCTGGTGGTTCGACTCAGACTATTTTTTAATTCGGAAACCAACTTCTTCAATTCAGTCCAGAGATTGTGTTTACATTTTGGAACTGACATGAACAGACAGTGTAAACAAACAGAACATTCATTTAATGTACCGTGTCAAATTCCATCAGTCTATATTTAAACAAAAACAGGTTTGTGCAAAAAATCCTGCAACTTAAATGACTAGTATTAGGTTAGCGATAGATAAAAATATCTATTACTCAAAGCACATACGGTGACCATGTGGACGTGATATGCAGTAAACTCACAAATAGGAAAATAGGAATGGAAAAAAACTTACAAATTAAACACATTTTCAAATGATTTTTGAGCATTTTGATTGGGTTCACTCATATGTGAAGTGTCCTGCTTAGTAACACTTTCAGTGCAAGACTTAAAGGACAGTTCCTTCTCCTGTCTCCAGCAGTACGGAGATCGATGCCTGTTTGGTAACAATTGAAGCGTCTTGCGGTCCAGAACTTTCAGCTGAAGTCCTTAGATCAGCAGAGGCCTGTTTCTCCAACCAGATATGAAATGGGATCTTTTTCTTCTTGTGACGCCTGGACATTGGTGGCTGTTCCTTAGACTTAGAGAGCTGTTCCTTCTCTGTAATATCGATCGTCTCCTGCACTCTAGCGATGGACTCTTCTGCACTGACCAGTGACTTGTTCTGCTTTTCAATATTTCCTGCAGAAATCTCTTGGTCAACAGGGACGTGTTCCTCTGTCCAGGTTTTAAATGGTACCTGGTTCTTCTCTTTGGACTCACTCTAAGGTGTTGTTCTGTCCCCTTTTTGGTCCACCGTCTCCTGTGCTTTGGCAATAGATTCTTTTTCAACCACCAGTGAAGCGTCCTGCTGTTTGGTATTTTCAGCAGAAATCTTTAACTCCTCAGGTGCGTACAGCTCCCACCAGACTGCAAATGACACCTTCTTCTTCTTGCGCCTGGGTGGCTGTAATTCCCTTTCGGCAATGTTGTCGAATTCAACCTCTTCGACTCTATGCTGGTTGGACTCCATTGTAACCTTTGCTTGTTTCAGGTTCTGAGATAAATCACTTCTCTAGAAACTCAGTAAAGATTTCACGTTGAGTTTGATGTCAATCTCCAAAAGAAATGTGAACCAAACAAAGTTGAAAATCTTACTGTGAACTGCTAAATAAATTCTCAAGAGACAGTTGTGATGAAAGTAGATCAATGTGAGGAGCTTATATAATCGCTGGTGATGTCAGAATTCTGCTTTTGGAGTTATATTGTGATGTCACATTGTGATGTCACAGTTTCATTTGATATTCAGAGCAGGCTTGTCTAATGGACTGCAGAAAGCGTCAGTGGGCTTTTAAACTGTCACTGGTTGCCATAGTTACCCACCATTAACTTGTTTTGACGTTGGTTAGCATGTTGTCAGCGTAGCTAGCCTAGGCTACTATAACTGTTCAAAACTGAGTGATAAAATAAGTTATGCTACCCAGGGGAGCCACATGAGGGAAAATTAGGGCAATTCCAAGGGCCCCTGACCAACAGGGGGCCCTCCATAATTTTTTTTTTCATAAAAATTAAATAAAATGGGGCCCTGTCAATTACAAAATTAATTATATTATGTTGTATAAAATTGTTTTTAATCAGTAAAAATTAAATGTTAGCACTCCCAAACCAAAAAGCAAACATCCATATTTGCACTGAACCTCCTGGATCTGCATGAAATGGTTCGTTCCTGCTCAGCAGCAGTCAGTAGAAGACAAGAACGACTGTGGATGTTATTTTGCTACAAAAAAAATGGAGGAAAATCAGGTTTTCAAACAAATTAAGAGATAAGAGAGAGAAAAAGACAAGAGTGTCAATTTGTAGCCCAGGTTTTCTCCGAGAGGTGGGTCGACTGTGTGAGATTATCAACCATTCAGCAGAGTTAGCTTAGCTACAGGCTACTGTTTGCCTCCATTTCACTGGCATTTAATGAATTAAGGTAAATAATTACCAAGATATTCATATATGTAACATGTCCCTGCACCTTCCTCCCTCCCCTTGCTCTGTGCTATGCTGTAGCAAGCACAGCCTGTTGTGAATGCTCAGTCTGGTTAGCATAGTAACCACTGATGGCAGATAAACAGTTTTCCTGTAATGATACGTTGTTTCTCCCCCATTAGCATATTTAGTAGTGAGTGAATGTGGTTGCCTTTAAAGTTGTGATGCTTTTTGTGGGTCAAATAGACTCAAAAAATTATAACACCAGCTGGGCAGTGGGTGGGGCCCAATCAATTTTTTTGTCATGGGCCCCAAGATTCCTGGCTGCGCCCCTGGTTGTACTGTCTGACAGTAACTCCAGCTCCGATTTCCCGGTTTGTCTGTGCCATAGAGTCAATTATGTGTTATTACTTTCATAACTTCTTCCATCTTGGTCCTACCTTTGACTTCATTTTTAAGCACCTCAATGAAGAGGAAAATAGCCACCTGTTTTGTCCTCCTCACTTGGTAATCCTTTCGACACCAAAGAGTGTTATAGTCAGTGTGATGTGGTGGATTCAATAATAAAAAGAAAAAACATGGTATTTTATGGCTCATTGATCCCAATCAAGCTTGCAAACACATGATTCTCGTCAATGTCTCTGAGCATCTCCTCCAAACAACAATATTTCACAAAAATAAACCTCATCAGAAACATCTCCTCAAGCAAAAATCCTCACAGATCCAGTCGTTTGTTTACTGAAAACATTTTGCAGCTGAGTGTGACGTGCCAAATGAGGGGTAAACTGCCTGTATTTTGGGCCAAGTGTTGTTAGAACATTGTGGAAGTTTTGTATGACCCAGTTAGTCACAGTTTGGGGCCAAGGAGGACATTTTACTTAAGAGTATACTTCATAGTAAAATTATCATATTTTCCGGACTATAAGTCGCAATTTTTTTTCATAGTTTGGCCGGGGGCGCGCGACTTATACTCTGGAGCAACTCATGTGTGAAATTATTAACACATTATTATATCATATTACGTTATTTTCACACTAAACCGCAAGAGGGCGCTCTAGGCCTGTGTTGATAATGTGTGTGGTAGAAGCGCCGCATCTTCTACCTCCGGAGTTAGCGAAGTTGTTTACAAGCGAAACAGAGGATGAAGATTTCATTCGATTTAGTGATTTGGAGTGACACAGATGGTTTGGTAAACTTGTTTGCATGTTATTTATAGTTATCTGAATAACTCTTAATATGTTATGTCAACATACCAGGCACGTTCTCAGTTTGTTTGTCATGTAACGTTAGCATACTGTACAATTATTCAGCCTGTTGTTGCCTCTATTCTATTTTTATTGCCTTTAAAGATGACATGTCTGTTCTTGGTGTTGGATTTTATCAATTTCCCTCAAAAATGCGACTTATACTCCGGTGCGACTTATAGTCTGGAAAATACGGTACTAATTTTTACTATGAAGTTACTCAAGTAAAAGTAAAACATGTAACAGTAAAAATATTCCTAAAAGATAGACGATATATTTATTTATTTATTTTTCCAAAAGGTTAATCACGTAAATGTAGATAGTTCTGGAATTAATGGTGAAAAAAGTAGATTCTTTTAGAGTAATATATATAGCTATATAGATTTTATGTTCTTCGGCAGATAGAAGAAAACAGACTATTTTTGCTATGTACTAGAACTATCTGTGGGTATTTGAAAGCTTTGCCTCAGTCATATGTCGTCTTTTTGTTTTGTCAAAAGAAAATGTTAAAGTTTTTCAATTCTTTTGAAACTGTTTTTCTAAAAGTTACAGTGCACAGTATGATTTACTGTTAAGAATCAGAGAACCAGGCCATAAGTAACTGAAGGCCCGACCAGTGTGCTGCGTTTGTAGCTTACGAGTTGTAACAAATGAAGTACTAAAAAGAATTTGCTTATCAGTAATTATTCTGGCTCTTTTTTAAACTCCAGAGTTGAACATTAGAACCAGAAGTTGAAGGACACCTTACTTAAAGGATGAAAATACAAAACACCCAGTTAAATCAAGTCTACAAGGAAGTCTACTGGGGCACAAATAAGGATTTTTTTTATGGTTCTAGATAGCACAACAAGAACAAAAAAAAATCTGTTTGAAAGAGTGAAATATTTTCAGAAAGCCCTGAGCGCATATTGATGTTTCAGTAGGCTGTGTTAGTGTGAGTGTCCAAAAACAAAAGCAAGCACCGGACAGAGCAGGAAACACTGCAAAACAACAACTACCACCATGTAAGATTGCTACTAAACTGACCTGACTCGAAGCCATTTTGCTTTTAATTTAACAAATATTCTCTATTTTAGATCAGATTGAAAAAAAATAAAATCTGCTTTACTCAAACACATTAAATGCAAAACAAAAGCCAAAACCTTAACAGCAGCACTGTAGAAATAGAAAACAAATAAAACGTGTTTAACACATGGCATGATTGTAACAGCTGAAGAGTAATTGAGAAGAATCCGTTATTTTGCACACTTAATGAGGCGGTGTGATGCTTTGTTTACCATTACAAACCACACCGAACACAAACCTTTTCCAGCCTCTCGAAGTATTCCCTGAGGAACGCCATGGGCCGGTCGGGCCTGGAGGTGCACAGCTGGACGATGCAGTCCTTCAGCAGCTGCTGGATGTTGTGTTTCTGCACGTACTGCTCACACTCCCTGAGGCTCCGCTCCTCCTCGCTGCTCGTACTTCCAGATGCCATGACGACAGCCGCAACCCTGCTCTATGACCTCTGACCTTAGCGCTGGAGAGGACACAAAAAGCCGGACGTCAGATTAGAACTGCACGAAGGTTTTGAGAGGGTTAAACTGGCACTTTGTTGTTGAAATACTGAAATTAAGATCCTGAGAAAGGATGAGACGCGGACTGACAGAACTGGTGAGAAGGTGAGAAAAATAGAACCAGAGTGAGACTGAGCGAGAAGACTGGGTTTTGTTTTGGTCGCCATGGAGCCTGGTCATATGATGCGATCACACTTATGTGACTGAATGAAAATAATTCAACTATCAGATGCCTCGTCACGCACAGGGCCCACAGTTACAGAACTGCTGTTAAACGGGCAGAACCACAACAGAAATCATACGCAGCACGGAATTTCTGCAAAAATGCAAAAACATCCTGACCTGAGCTGCTCCGGAGGCCTTGAGTTTTAACTGAGCTCAACCTGTCCGCGTTTCAGCCGTAGCACTGCCTCGCCACCGCTGCCACCAATCAATGTGTGCGTTTGAGAGGAATAAAGAGGACCCGTGTCACCAGTAGAACAATCCAATCTCCGCCTGCATGGGGACTGTGCATGTGCACTGAGCATGAACGGCACCCATGACACCTCTAATCTGACAACTGTGCAAGGGAAATTACTGAGCAGTAATCAAACTTATAAAACACAAATAATAATAATAATAATAATAATAATAATCCGGGCATAGATTCTGAGCAATAAAGTCAGTTTGTACTGAAAACTTGGCAGGATTGTTTTAATCTAACCTAGCAAGGAAACCGTAAGCCGAAGGCGTCTCTGTTTTTGGACCCACATGTAGAAGCTATTAGTAGAGAATTTACGCCTTGTGTAATGGATTGATCTAAGTACCCGTTACGGCGGTCTGGGCCCACCAAAAATCACATTTAGTCTTCGGTTTAGTTGCAGAATTTCACCCCGCTGTCCATCAAATAACAAACGTCAGTTAAAGGTGAAGGCATTTTCGCCATGCATAATAACGCGGCTTATGAGAAAACTACGAAATGTAATGAAGGAAGGTCGGTAAATGCAAGTGTATTCAGTAAAACTGCTTTTTAGAATATAAATCAAATGTCCTGTCTGTAGGAGTATCGCCGTGTAGGTCAAGAAGGCCGACGGGTTAACTCAAGCTACCCACCGCAAACAAATTAACTAGGAACTGATTGAAAAATACTCCCCTAAACGCACAAAAATGCCCAATAAAGGTTGTTTACAACTGACTAACTATATTTGGCCTACGTTGTGCGTCAACGACTGGCTTGCTGGCTCTGTGCAAAGGCAAAGCTCTCCTCCAATGACGCCATCTTGAGTTCTATCATAAACAAACGAGAAACGCAGGAAACAAAATTTCACCGAAACAGACTGCAGTGAAACGACACAAATACTCACAAAAACTGTAAAATCCCACCGAGCCTTTCGATAAAGACTCGGCACGTATGATATTTTCACAAAGCGCACCGTTACCAGATCTTCCTGCTCGCTTCGATTTTTTTTTTCCGAGCCTTGGACCGCTGCCCCACCGGATACGGCTGACAACCAATCAGCAGCCGTCACTGACGTCAATTCTGCCCGTTCTGACATGTGAGCCTGTAACCCGTAGCAACCTTAAAGGAGACAGCGCGGAAATGGTGACGTCAAGGAAATGGCTCCAGCACACACACAAAAGCAGTTGATGAAAAGAGTTAGATTAACAATCTACGTTCTGTTACCGGAACACGATTAACTAATATGAAAGCAATATCATCATCTCCGTTCAGTTAGTTTGCACGTTAATGGAAAATGAAACGGTAAAATGCTTGTGAGAGTATTTGAAAGTGCTTTAATCGTATGCAATACCTCGGTTACAGTAGTGAAACTGCAGTTCTGGTCTAACTGTGGTCACAGTACGGGCCTTTTACGAAACACTCAGCCAATATACAGCTATTAATTTACATTTTAAAGTATACCGAACGAAAGATTAAAAAAACTTTTAACAAAGAAAGAAAGTTTATTCAGATAACACAGATAATAAAAAAAAGAAGTGAACTATAAAAGACATAAAAAGACTAATGACAACAGAGTGATAAAAAATAGATTAAACAACTAAAATGTTTTAAACTTTGCAAATAAATAGGATATCCAGCATGTAGTCATCAAATAAAAAGTCTCCCTATAGACTTTTAAAACATTCCAAATCAGATGCAAAATTTGATTTTCTTGCATTGCACGACACAATGCAAGAAAATGAGACACAAGATAAGAAAAATAACAAAAAGCTATTACAACAATCAGTTGAAAATTAATTGCATATAAAATGACTATTGAAAATGTTGCATTTTTGGGGTCAAAAACTATCTTTTGCAACCAAATTGCATTAAGTTGGTGGAAAGTCTGACGCATGGACTCATTTATATTATGGACAATCTGAGTGAATGTGGAGCTATGCGGTGACATATGCATATAACGTTTTGCGTTGTCAGCATACAGTTGGAAATGCTGTAGAACCCTTTAATCTAAAATAGGGGTTATCATGTTGATATTAAATAAAGTGGCCCAAGAATGGACCTTTGAGGAACTCCACAATTATTTTTTGTTCACCCAGATTTACAATGATGAAATGCTACAAGGAAATCCCTGTCTGCCAAATTAACAAAACCAAATTAGATTTGTAGTTTCTAAAAGAGTTCATAAAGTCTCTTTTTCATTATATTTGCCAGAACAGTAGATTGGAAAAGGCCGGCCAATAACTTTTTACTGTTTACTGTTCCAGGGGCAAATGTGAAAACCCATTGATTTGCTAATTTAGTGACCCATCATGATAACCACTTCCAAGTAAAAAACATTTACTACACTGAAAATGTTGTGTTCTGTTTTCAGGCTTTTTACAATCATACCAGGTGAATATTATTAGCTTTTCTCTACTCTGTGTAAGGAAAGCTTATTAAAGAAATATGTATTTAGAATATATATAATTTCTCTGAAGCCCAGGACCTTAAATGTAACAGCCAATAATGAATAATTTATTATTTTAATGAATTAATCATCTGAAAATATTTTTTTAACAGATGATAATTGAACTTAATAGCCATGTTATTTTAGATTCAGATACAGAAACAACAGTAAACATGTCTGTTATTTTTCTACTACACATTTTTAATTACTTTTCCATGTTCTGCATCTGGTTAATGGTTTGTTGTTGTTGTTTTTTTCTTTCACTGTTATTATTTTGATCACAATTATGAGTAAATCCAGCACAGGTAAAATCTGCTACGGAAATAAATGTTCTTTCCCCGAGAAAAAAAAAAAAAGCCAAACGTGACAAATAACTCCAAACTTTTTTTTAGCTTTTGCACCTTCTCTGGGTTGTTTTTGTCTCCATATTTTTTATCCAATTAAATAACCAAAACAATTCCTCGTGATAAGACAAGAAAGGTTAGTCGACCAATCGGGCGTTTTATGTCTTCTTAATCGGCAGTTCGTAGTTGATGATTAGAAGATTCATCCAATCATACGTCGGCGCAGAAAATGTCGGCCAATAGCAATGCGAGAAGGAAGGGGGTTGACCTGTTGGAATGAGCCAATCGTTGCGCGGCTGAATGTGACGTATCCTCCCATCAGCTGTTTTTGTTTTTCTCCGAGAATACTGGAAGTTAATAACAGCATAATAGCAGGATTCCTGACTGGCTAAGGCGACACATCTCACTCGGGAGGAGACAGTGTTGATCTTTGGTTTTGTTTCGGTTCGGCAGAACTCTTCCTCTGGAAAATGAGCGCTCCCCGAACCGCTATCTGAGCCCAGACATTCCTTTCCCTCAAGACTGAGAGAGCGTGGCGCTCGGAGCCTGGACGCCGAGGAGGAGCAGCGGGCTCCGGCGGGGATCGGCCCGAGCCAAAGGCCTTCAACCTCGGACAGCGAGACGGCAGAGGTTCCCGTGGCTCGGATGGAGACCCAAGAGGCGGTATCGGAGGGCCCCGGACCGCACCGCCACTTCATCTGCGCCTCGTTCAACCAGGACACCACGTAAGCGACCTGCGGGCCGAGCCGAGCCGAGCCGGGCCGAGCCGGGCCCGGGGCGAACTCCTTCGTGTACCTGGCTGTTGCATAACGATTTCCAGCCACATTCCCAGATAACGGTTTATTAGTTTTGTTGACATGAACCCAAACAGTGAAACAGAACGCAAACTAATCTGCAGGGTCTTTTTTTTTTTTTTTTTTGCAATCGAAACATCAGAACTGGAAGATAAGGTGGAGGTGAAGTAGGCCACTGTGTGTTAATCTTCAGGGCCTGTTGCACATCAAAGTCGTGAATTTATGATCGAACCATAACATCAACAATCTGGATTAACAAATTGAGGGACACATATATGTTAATAACATGGATAAATATGTTTCTTAAGCATTTTTTGCTTTGTTTTTTTTAATGTTAATGAAGAAATAAGAGGCAGTTGAAGTTCTTAAGAATAATTGCACTTCAGCACAGAACCACTTCAAAGTTCTGGTACTCTTTCCAGTCCAAAATAAATATCCAGTACAAAAAAAAATATGCAAATATTTTGGACGCTGAGGACTTATTGTTTTCCTCTTTTCTCTCTTTGTACAGAATAGAGCACCAGCATATACAAAAACACCTAAATTTATATATAAATACATATGTTTTTGTATTTTTATGAACATTAAAGTGCATTAACAGGTAGCAAGTAGGCAGTGATCCATGGTAGGTTTATTATCAATAGCTCCATGCTGTTCCCCCCAAAAATGTACTGTAACTTTCTAAGATTCAAATACTTGAATATAAACAACTCACCTGATGCCAGCCTATCAGTTTTATAAAAACTACAATACTTTGAGAAAACAAAAAAAGTTGTCTACTCTTTTTAAAGTGACTGAGCTTAAACAGTTGAACCTAGAAGTTTACTTACAGCAAATAAAAAAAGACTCACTGTCTGAAGTTAAATCAGACCAAACTTCTCTCGATTTAGGTCAGCCAGAATGATCAAAAATTATTTCTATTTGACAAATTTTAGAAAATGTAAGGAGAACATTTTTTTTTTTTTTTTTTACAGATTTTTTGAATTCAGAAGTTTGCATACATTTGGTCAGCAACAGGAACAATTGTGTTATTTGCAGCCTAGTTAAAGAATGATGCAGCCACTACCGTGTTTATCTGTAGGAAGGGTGCGATCCGGCTTCTTAAAGGACTCCATTTGTTCTTTTTCGCAAAAATAATTCTTTAACCTAACAGCCAGGTACTGTAGGTTCTGATCATGAAGCTGCTTCTCTTGATGACAGTGCGTGTGTTTTGATCGCAGCTCTCTGTCCGTGGGCACGAAGACGGGATACCGGCTCTTCTCCGTCACAGCGGTGGACAAACTGGACTGTATCCATGAGGGAGGTATGGATCAGGCACTTCCCATGCTAACCTCACCACCAAACAAAACCTCCTGAAACTAAGAGGATTCATTGTTGCAGAACATGCAACTTCGTATTCCTATTTACAACAGCAGCAGTCTGCTGCTGCATTATTCTGCTAATCAAAGCGCTGTCTAAGTGTTTTTTTGAGCCCTCATCAGACGGGCTGTATCATGACTTCTCAACCACAGATGTCTCCAGCAGCGACCGTCAGTTAATCCCACAACAAATTAAAACCAGCTAATGGTTTCCATTTGCACAATTTATTTTTTTTTTTCTCTTTTCTCTCTTTCTACCTAAAACTGGAGGCCAAATGTTTTCAACCATTTGAAAACATTGGTTGAAAACCAATTTCTTTTTTTAAGTAAAATTTTGTTTACCATCCATCCATTTTCTTGTCACCCTTCTCCCTAATGGGGTCGGGAGTTGCTGGTGCCGATCTCCAGCTGCGTTCCGGGCGAGAGGCGGGGTTCACCCTGGACAGGTCGGCAGTCTGTCGCACACATTTTGTTTACAGACGTCATAATTCCTTTTATTTTGCCTTTTCATTTAGGATATTTTAAATGTCTTCCAGTTTCAGTGTTAAATGTTTATTAGAATTTAAAGTTTATTGATCTTTGATATTGTGCACTTATTATTATTATTATTATTATTATTATTATTATTATTATTATTATTATGCATTTACCATCTTGTTATTTGGAAATGGTCTCAAAACAACAACATTATTGTTTATGACAATATCTGTTATCGTGACAGGTCTAATTGTAAACATGGTGTTAATGCCCCCATCAAATGACGTACAGTAAAAATTATATATTTTAATCAATACTTTTGTTTATTTCCTATCAATTTACCAGACAATCAAGTTTAATTCTGCATAAATTGTTTCATACGGATGTTTTCTTTTGTTACTATTCAAATTGAAAATTTGTTCAATTCTGCAATATGTGGCCTAAATTCGTCTTAATCTCCTCTCGCCCCCTGGTGGCGAGTCAGGAGTTGGACTAAGAAATATGATGAGCATTGATTGCTGCAGGGATCAGTGACACTGTGACACTGGACAGTTATGGTAGGGTGACTGGTGCTTCAAAATCTCCAGGAACAGAAAAAAGTCACCAGATTTGTCTTTAAAAAAAAAAAAAAAAGTCAGCCCCTCTGTGTCTCTTGGCACCGTCCACTTCATCAAAGTTTTTCTGAATTTGACTAGGGGCAGAGTTACCTTGAGATGAGCTAAGACTCTAATTTTAAGTTTTTAAATCCTAGTTTTTAAAGATGCAGTATGTAAGTCTTTTATTAAAAATAATATTCCAAGTGTATTTGTTAAAACTGTCACCATATTGAGATAGATAATGACACAGATAATCTGTGAGTAGATCAATTTCCTCTCCCACTCCCAAGTTGCCCCTATCAAAAACAACCAATCAGAGACAGGAGGAGGGGCTTAGTGCTGTCAATCCATCTCATGTCGTCGCTGCTAAATAATGTTAATGGAGAAACAACTCACCCTTACAGGAAACCCTTTTATCCACTGTCATCGGTGGCAATGCTAACTAGCTTTAGCATTCACGAGGCTGCTTTCGTTTCCGTTTCCTCTCTCTCAGTGGAGTGCCCAGATGTCTACATCGTGGAGCGACTGTTCTCCAGCAGCCTGGTGGTGGTGGTCAGTCTCTCCATGCCCCGTCGAATGAACGTCTACCACTTCAAGAAGGGGACAGAAATCTGTAACTACAGCTACTCCAACAACATCCTGTCGGTGAAGCTGAACAGACAGGTGAGAACGGGGAGCGGGATATTTCCGCTTGTGTCCGGCTGCGTTGCCGTGCTGATCTTCCTGGTCTGTCGACTTCAGCGACTCGTGGTGTGCCTGGAGGAGTCCATCTACATCCACAACATCAGAGACATGAAACTCCTCAAGACCCTGCTCAACACGCCCGTCAACCCAACAGGTACAAGCCAGCTACTGGGTCATTTAACTGTTCACAAGTTCAAGTTGAAATTTGACTCAACTGGTATAAAAATGTATAATGCTCCCTCTGCTCACCTCTAGGTCTGTGTGCGCTGTCTGTTAACCACGGCAACTCCTACCTGGCTTACCCAGGCAGCGCCACCATTGGAGAGATCACTGTCTACGACGCCAACAACCTGGTGAGGATTGGGGTTGGCGTGGTGAACCCCAGTTTGAGTCTTGGTGCAGGTCATTAGAAAGCCTTTGTTTTCCCACTGTTAGAGCACGGTGACCCTGATCCAGGCCCACGACAGCCCGCTGGCCGCCCTGACGTTCAACGCCTCCGGCACCAAGCTGGCCAGCGCATCTGAGAAGGCGAGGGCGTGAAAACGACAAAACCCTGCTTTTTGTTATTTTCAATAACAGGGAGCGTGAACTACTTCTTTTTTTCTGCAGGGTACTGTTATCAGAGTTTTCAGCATCCCAGAGGGTCAGAAGTTGTTCGAATTTCGTCGGGGGATGAAAAGGTTTGTCATCCCAAAGGTCGTCCCAGTGCTATCGGACTGGGATCAAGAGAATCGTCTTAGTAGTGAAAAAACTATCAGCTCAGCAAAGTAATTTTTGTGGAGTTGGCTTGTAGAGAATAATGCTAACAGGCTAACGGCACATCAGTACCTGGATGTATTTCCATTATCAATAAATCTTGACAATATTCTGCTAATATTAAAAAAACAAAATTTTGCAATTGCGGTGTCTCCATTAAATAAGAGATGGAATCAAAATCACATGTGAATAAGTTAACCACGATGATGTAAGGATGATGTAACAACTTACGGCGTAAGTCTCTCATATCAAATCTCTTCTCTTTTCCTGAGACAATTTTCTCTTTATAAGAACGTTATGTTAGCAACGTATATTCTCTTTTGAAAAATGCACAATTGGGTCTTAATTTAGTGTTTTCTCGTTGATGTCCTGTTTCAGATACGTTAGCATCGGCTCTTTGTCGTTCAGCGCAGACGCTCAGTTCCTGTGCGCTTCCAGCAACACTGAGACCGTCCACATCTTCAAACTGGAACAACACAGTCCCAGGTGAACACCATTTCCTTTTATGTCCGAGTCAACAATTAGAAGCTCGGGGTGATAAATGCTTGAATGTCTCAGTCGAGAGGTCTTCTCTAAAGGTGGTGTTATTTGCACATTGAGGTTTTCCCTCATTTATTTAACAACTTCCTGGTCTGATTTATTTAGAGCAGCCTTAGCCTCGGCTCAGAGACCCTGTGTACAAACCTGTAGACGATGCTACAAAACATGTAGAGAAACATAAACTTTTACAAGTTTTTTATTCACTACTCAACAAATATTACATTTATTTAGCATAGCATAGTTCTGCGGCGGAAAATTTTACTGTCAGATAATATATTCTGATTTTATTACCAGATAAGACAATTTTTTTATCACAATCCCCTCCTTTGATGATAAGAAAATACACAATGTAATCACATCATATGTGACTTTATTCCAGCTCTTCTGGTTTTTTTACAGCAGTGAGGCTGAACATGGGCTGCTGGACAAACTGTGGTCTTTTTCTACTCAGAAACCTTTCCATATTTAGCTTGCTACGCTAGCTTGAGGAGCAAATCAGCTTGCTCAATTTGACTGGCAGCCAATCAGAAAACGAGCACCAAAAATAATATTTAAATCAATTATTTGAACGTATACTTTATATTTTAAAAATGAAAGGACTGAAGAAGAAAAGATTACGATTAAAAAATTTTATATATTTTTTCCTATAACCTTTTGAGGCTCCCAAACGGCCCCCTGCTGATCCACCCAGCGGGCCGTGGAGCCCACTTTGAAAAACTGACTGAAAACGTCGGAAACACAAAATCATCTGGATAATCAGCCCTGACATAAAGCTTTTCAGTGAGCTGGTCTTAAAGAGACAGATGTTTTTAGAGTCAGAACACTCTTTAGCTATTTGCAGCTTAGAGACACATGCTGTGTATTACAAAACAATACACAGCTTGGAATATCTGCTTCATGTCATGCAGAGATTGCACTGAATACACACCAAACAGGTCCAGCACAAGCCAGCTGTTTGCCCCCATTTTGGCATCAGGCTGCAGTTATAATGCGGACAAACAGATATTTAACCTACTGGAGACCTGCTTTCTCCAGGTCGCTTCAACAGGCTGTTCTGACCTAGCCAAAGTAACGGAGGGTCATGAAGTGTGTCAAGAACAGGACATAGAGCGTGGACAGAGGTTCAGGCAGCAGAATGGAAAAATACAGCAAAGAAACAATGTAAAAAAAACAACAACAAAAAAACAAAACAGGAGCTAAAATAGAGAGGCAGAGGTAGAACTAAATAGAGGAGATGTGGAACAGCAGGGAGGCTGAGGGAGGACGATTTAACTAAAACAATAGGGTCTACAACCCAAAAGGGAAAAGGCCTGATGGCTATCGAAGAGAAATAAATTCAGGATACAAGAAACTGAACAGAAGCAAAGGAATTAACTAATATGACAACACCTTAGTGACAATAATGAACACAAAGAGATGAACCAAATATTGACGAGATCTAATAACACAGAAATGATCAAAACCCCAAAAGAAACTAAAACTCAAACACCCAATGATCATAACAACAACTTATTATTATGCATATGTGAGAATCTCCAAAATATGACTGTTTTCATAACCTTGTCAGGTTTCCTCTAAACAAAATGTTTGCCTGAATATCTGTAAATATGTGACAAAGTATCACACGTACAAGTATTAGTTTTTTTGTTTTTAAATAATCCATAAATCATAATTGTACATACTAATCTGTGAACCTATGCCTTTAGAAAACTAAAGGAATAAAACTATAACTACTGTGTAACCACAGCTATTTTAACTGTTGTGTTATCTAGAATATATTACCTGACACATTTTCCAATGATTAATTTGAACAACTTTTGGGCCATTTATAAAAACTAGAAATATTTATTTATTTTTTAAAATAATAATAAATAATAATTAAATTAAAAGTTGCTTGACATCATGACATTTCCCAGGTTTTCCAACAATGTTGGACATTTTTTCTCTTTCTGAAACGACCCAGGGACAATTTTCGTAGGAGAGGAAAGCCAACAGAAGTCTTAAAAGTCTTTAACTGATTTTCTCAATTTTGATCATCGCAGGCTTTCAGTGTTGCAAACGCAAATGTCGAATCGTGATTTTGCAGCATTAAAATGAGATTTCTTTTAATGTCACTGCTGATTTTGTTGCCACCTCCTGGTATGGCTGTGGTGTAAGGATAAAAAAAAAAAAAGAAAAGTAATTTAAATATATATCCTGAACTCTCATGTTCCCTCCAGTCAAGAGGAGGAATCTCCAACATGGTCGGCATACGTGGGGAAGATGTTCACAGCAGCCAGCACCTACCTACCCACCCACGTGTCTGACATGATGCACCAGGACCGCGCCTTCGCCACCGTACGGCTCAACATGTTCGGCCTGAAGAACATGTGTGCCCTGGCCACGTAAGAAATCAGCACCGCAAAGTTATTTTAGTTTGTTTTTAGTTTTCATGTAAAAGGGTTGCACCTATTACAGCTTATTGGGGTAATTGTGGACAGAAAACAAAAAAGGAATAGTAAATTTCTGCCAAAAAATGGCAAGAAAGTTCCGTGAGCACAAAAAGTCAAACAATCTCAAATTTTAAAACTCAGAAGTTTCCAAGTTTTTTGGAGCAAATTTCTGAAATGAAACTAAACATTTCTTGGTCTTTTTTTGTTGGAAAATTCACTTCACGTTTTTTTTTTTTTTCTATCAATCAATCAATCACATTTTATTTGTATAGCACATTTCAGCAGCAAGGCTTTTCAAAGTGCTTTACATCATAACAAACACAAAGTCATGTAACATAGAATCAACAATCAAAAACTACATTCAGTCAAGTGCCATAACATGCAAATAAAACATTTTTAGTATTTCACCTACAAAGCTCAGTTAAATGTAATATTTAACCTACAAAGCTCAACCAATGGACATTGGGCCATTGTCTATGTGCAATGGCCTCATGCATTCATTTCTGACCTCAAGAAGGAGAAATTTTTCAAGTTTTGAAATGTCCAATAGTCAAAAATATTCTTCATGACCTCAGAAAACGTCCAGGTTTTTGCTAGAAAATTCTTGAGATTAATCTAAAAATGTCAGAGTTTTTTGTTTGTGGGGGTGGGTTGCAAATGTTTTGACTTTTTTAGCTTTTTATGAAAAAAAAATACTAAAATTTTCAGAAAAATTTAGGATTTTTATTTGAAATTAAAAAAGATTTTTGTCAGAAATGTACCTTCCCCACCCCCCAATCCACAACACGCAGTCGAATGCGTCCAAATAGATCTGTTTACACTTTATCTTTGTTTCAGGATTCAGAAGCTTCCACGGCTGCTCGTTGCGTCCTCAGAGGGTTACCTCTACGTCTACAATGTAGATCCGCAGGACGGAGGCGAGTGTGTCCTTGTTCAGAAACACAGGTGTGTTCATGTTACCAGAAATACTGATGCTGTCAAAACGACAGCAAAAAACAATACAATGTTCATGTTTCTGTGTTGTCCCCTCTGTGCTCTGCCCCTTCAGACTCTTTGAATCGGCAGAGGAGCAGGAGGAGCAGAAGGAAGAGGAGAACCAAGAGGACGGCCCCCAGCAACCCGCCGGCCAATCATATGCTGCCACTGTGGCTCTTCCTTCCACGCCTCCTTCCTCCACCACACTCATGGGTAACCTGGTGCTGACTTAGAAATGTCTTTCAATACTAAACGTGTGTAATCCATTTTTTTATTTGCTTTTTTCCACTTTTTAATAAAGTGTGGTAGCGGCAGACATTTACTGTGTTTTAAAACCTCTTACGTTTCTACAGCTTGAAACACGTTTTAGAATAAATGAAACACAAACATAATAATTATCTAACAGAAGACTAATTCCACTTCAGAGCTCTGTGATATTTTATGTGGGTCTATGTGGTTGTGAAAAAATGTGAAAAAGATCCGGGGGTGTGAATACTTTTCTGAGTTTCTGTAATTCTAATGGCAAAACCTTACAGGACCAAAGTGGAATCTTATGGTTTATTAAAGGTTTATTTATATATAAATCAGGTATCTAAAGTGGATATGAGAGAATAAAACCACCGGGAAAAATTAGATGTGCAAAATAAAAGAGCCAAATTTATTATATATAAATCGACCCCAATTTCCTTAATTTTGGGAGATCAGTGATTGGATGATACTTAAATCTGAAGCCGATATTATCGACTAAAGGTCTAAAAATCAGCCACTGTCCATTTTCTCCCTGCTATGAGAGGTTTGACTGACATGGACCCCCTCAGGTCATGTTTGCAGTTAACAATAATCGCCCCAATTTTAACAACTCAGTGACTTTTTAAATATATTTAACAACATTTCAGCCCCCAAAAAATTGGTATCGGCCAAAATCGGCAGGTCAGGCTTTTTAAAGATCGGCAATCAGCGATCATCCAGAAAACTGCAATCGGTGCATTCCTAGAATTTCAGTGTTTTGTTTCCCCCCCTTTGGATTGTTGATCAGAAAACCTCTCTCTCTTTTCTCTCTCCCTCCCAGGCTACTCTGAAGATGGCGGAGCCCAGAGAGGGGAAGTCATCCCCGAGCATGAATTTGCAGAGGGCCCAATCTGTCTGGATGACGAGAACGAGTTTCCTCCAGTCGGCAACCAGAATTAATCCACCGTTTCTCCAACATCCCCACCATGCTCCTGCACACACACAAAAAATAGATTTACAGAATATCTACAGTACTAGTTCAAACAGAAAGAATGGCCTGATGACTAGAGACTCTTCCTCAAAGCTCACCGTTGACCTTGGATACCATGTTAGAGGATTACTTTGTGCTTGTTCCTGTGTTCATCTCATTCTGTAAGAAAGAAGCACTAGGACATCTCTCATTAGGAAAACACCTCCTGATTTCTGTCTTTTCAATCAGTACAATGCCATAACCAGCAGTGTTAGATATTTGCGAACAGCAAGAGACCTTGGCAGAGAAGTAACATTATCATTGTAGCTAATTCCGTCTAAGAATGCAGACAGTCTCATTAAGAACCTTTAAGATTTTTTTTTTCCCATTTTAATTTCAATGTTTTTTCTCTAAATGTTGCACTTTATTCTTAACTCAGAGGTTACACTTTAAGAAAAATAGTCCGATATTTCATGTGTTCTTCAGGAGGGATGCTGGAAGTTTGTATTTGGTATTAAGCGTAGCCCTTTTATGCAGCTTCAACTCTAACAAAAATCATGTGGTGACTGTTTGCATGTCACTTTAAAAAAAACATTTCGAGCAGACTTTACGGTGCCTGACTCCGGCAGTGTTCAGGTGAGAGGTTACGTTCCACTCATTCACACCTCTTGAACACATTTTGTCATTTTAGAGATGTAACTTGTGAATATGCTTTGTTATAAACATTGGAGTGTCCAAAATGGCAGGTTTCCTTTTATCTAATCACTGATCCTGTTCCTGGTGAAGAAAAACTCTCAGGATGATGCTGCCACCACCATGTTTCACAGTGTGTGTGGTATGCTTAAGACTCGTTGGCTTCACACACGTCTGCATCGTGTCCCCTACATGGCCTGTGGTAAACAGTGAATGGGACTGTCGGTGGACTTCAGCTTTTTTTTAAAAAAATTTTATTATTCTTTGTAGTTGTAACTGAAATATGTTTAATTATGTTACTGCTGACCCATCTGAGCTACTCTTGTCAGATTTTATCTCTAGAAAAAAACGAGTAATTTCCTCATCTCTTCACAACTATCCCCCACATGTAATCACTCTATTCCAGTGGTGGCCACACTTTCGCTAATGCGCTAATAGTTAAGCTAATTTAGCACTGAATAAGTGCTAACTTTGAGTATGTTTAGCGCACTTAGCTTCCCCTAAACTGCAATAACAACTCTGACCCTGTTTAGGGCAATTGACTATAATGTAACATGTGTCATGGTGGGTGTCAACATAGTAGTGTTAGCTTCTGCTAAATACCATGTAGGTATAGCGCTTTAGCCTTAGAGTTTATGATTAATGCTTTAGGGTTAGCGGAGCTAACGTTTTAGCTAGCGTCGCCCACCGCTGCTCTTTTCCTTTAAACACATTGAAGTGACAAAATGTAATTTCAAGGGGTGAGAATAGTTTTGCGAGGCACTGTAGCTGTGTCGTAGTAATTAAAATCAGCTGAGCCTGACATGCCACTTTTGTTTAAGATTCGAATTGTGAAGGCATGTGCAAAGTCCGACCGTGACGTCACATTGAGCTGGTTCTTTTAAAGCTCAGGACAGCAAGAGTATTTCCTGATACAAATGATCTGAAGTCTTTCCGTCAACCTGCGACCATACGCTGATCCTCTTTTTTAAAATCAGCGTTAGACTCTTTAAGTTTATTAAAGTTATTAAATGTTGCCTCGAAACAGAGAAGTAGTGGTCTAAAGAAGGAAAGCATAGTGTGTAATACGCTATTTACATCATTACACATGCCGTATGTGTTACTTGCAGCTGCGATGCTAATCATGGTAGAAACAGAGGAGTGTTTCTGCCACTCCTAGTAAATGTGGAAGAGTTAATTCTGAGGAGCCGGTGACCAGATGAACGGGGCGAAGCTACACGCCTTTGACTTTCAGTGATGGCATTCAAACCTTTTTAATAAGAAGATGTTCAGATGTAACTCAGTTATTTTTACATTGATGTACTAAACATTCTTTTGCAAAAGCATTATTACACATCAGCACATAGACTTACCATACCTAATGTATGTTAAGGATTTTTACTGTATGTATAATGTGTAAATATTGAATTTCTATATAGTACAAGTGTACTAAGTAACCTGGTAATTGAACGTAACTTGCCAAAAGATGGCGCTGTTAGGACACTCTCTGGGCTGTTCAGTTCAGGACATTTTACCCAGCGACCCATTAAAGCTCAAAGTGACTCAACCTCCCAAACTCCCTGTGTCTGTTTACGTGCTGCGTATTTGATAACTGACACTTGTAGAAAATAAGTGATCATTAAATGTGTTTTACTTAGAAGTGGATTGTGCTTCCTGGTAGGCATTTTTTGGATCTAGTGCAGGAGTCGGTGACCTTTACGACATGGAGAACCTTTTTGGCCTTTGGTCGAGCTAAATATGTATTTTTTAGGGCTACAAAAGCTACATTAAACACGTTAGCTTATTTAGATTGTTTGATGTTAGGTTTTAAATAATAACAGTTAGATAACATTTTTTACACAAAAAGAACTTACACAGTTTTTCAGTGGAATGTAAAATCTTTAATAGAAAATTACAAACTTTGCAACCAAAACAGGAAAAAAATATTAAAAAAGAATATTCCTTAGACTATTAGTGTTATTATTTGGAAACATGCTTTGTATACAGAGCTCTGGAAAAAAAAAAGAGACCACATAAAACCATCAGTTTCTCTGATTTGACTTTTTATAGGTATATGTTTGAGTAAAATGAACATTGTTCTTTTATTCTATGAAATGCTGACAACACGTCTCTGAAATTCCAAGCAAAAATTTAGTATAATTTGCAGAAACTGAGAACTGGTCACACTAACTAAAAAGATGCAGTTCTTTCAGACCTCAAATAATGCAGAGTAAACAAGTTCATATTCATTTAGAAACAACAATACTAATGTTTTTAACTCAGGAAGAGTTCAGAAATCAATATATAGTTTTTTCCAGCGCTGTATTGCATGAAAACAGCTAGCATTTTAAAACACTACATCTTTACAGTTTTTGGTAGAAGTTAAGAGTCACATGGCTGCAGACCTCTGAACTGGTCAGTCTCAGGGTTCAGAAGGCAACATGCAACAAAGGTATCAGGGTTGCAACTGAAGCCTGGATGACCAATCACCTCTACAGATGAAACATCCTGCTGATTAACAGGAACTTTGTTCACAGATCAACAAAATGACACTCAAATGACACACTGTCTGACGGCTCCAGATGCATTATGGATTTTTTTAAGCATCGATCTAAAACAGAACTGGACCAGAAGCCCTTTAGATAAACAATCAGATTTCAGCTGCTGGCATTTCTTGTTTGCACATCTACTGCATCTGGACATTGAACCTTTAAATCAACTCTTTCTGCACACCAACTGTTCCGAATGAGACATGTGTCTGCGCTTTTGTTTGCCTACCTCATGGCCCGTTCCTTGTGTTTCTTCCGGGCCTCAGCACACGGTGTGGCATCGACACACGGCCTGTCTCCGATCGCAGCACGGCGCTGCTAATTCATCTTGGCTGTAGTCCGCTGTGGACACCGATCCATCAGTGGCAATGTCCCACAGGAGTTCCTCTCTTTTGCGGGCTACCCTCTCTGCAATCTCCCTGTACTCGGCTGTGGCGAACTGCAAGGGTGTTTCCTCGGCTTCTTCGCGATCCAAGTCAAATATCAGAGGTGGATCGTGGAGCTGCTCCGGGCCGGTGCTGCCACTGCAAGCTGCTGCTCCACCTGCCAAAATGAAATCTGTTTCAGTTTTAAATCTCTCCGCAAAAGTGAAATGTTCAAATGAATCGTTTCTTATTTTGAACTCTTCTTTGTTGTGTAACTTTCACGTCATGAGGCAGACAACCTTGACAGACAAATGTTTTTGAGGCTCCGTCAAGTTTTGGTTAGGTTTAGGGTTAAATATGTACTAGCAATGGTTAGGTCTAGGTTTAGTGTCTATAGAAATCAATAGAAATCAGTGGAAAATCCCTGCAAAGACAGAGAAACAAATGTGTGTGTGTGTTTTAACTATGTTGGTTTGCTGGGTTGAGATGAGGTCCAATGGAGCAGCTTCATATTAAATTTGCTGGTGTTATGAACTAGTGCATTGCACAAAATCCACCAGACACCACAACTGGTTCTGATTATTGATCCTCAAATTCAGCCACATATACAACTGTGCCCATGGGTGGATAAGAGAGAATTCACAGTAAATTCTGGCTTTAGGACCCAATGAATAAGTTGTAAGTTGTCAACTAATTTAGTAATCGATTGATCAATAACTGGGGAATAGAGATTTATTGAATCTCTATTCCCCAACAACACAATCAAAGGAGATCATTTCACCAAAAACGTAATAAAAAATATACATTTGGCATGTAAAATTTAAAAAAAAAACAACTTTTTTGTCTGTAAATATGTCCTACACAGAACTCCTCTAGTGGCAGATTTAGCTTCACCCGATTCAAATTCTGGAAATAATAAATGTCCTATTGAGAACCTTTGCTAACAAAATGATTAATCCATTAATCATAAAATAATCACCAGATCGTCTTTACACCATATTTATGTTTAGTCCAGCAGAAAGCACTGAGCTTTTCACATGTTGATGTAAGGAGGATTCTTCAGCTGCAGACGCATCTTTTGCTACAAATGATCAAAAGATAATTTTTGATTTTTTGCAGTAGCATTCACTAGTGATTAGTGAATGCATTCATTAGTGAATGCAGTAGCAGCATTCATTAAACGAATGCTGCTACTGCTTTTTAAGAAATAAAAAAGTTGACTTTCTTATTTAAAAAGGGATTTGCATTATTTGTTTACTGACATATATTAATATATTTCTAATATTCCATTACATTCAAAAATCTGCAGAATGTCCCCATTTTTGTACCCGATTAATACAATTAAAGTAAACATCAGCTGCAGCGCTGCTTGTATGATGTTTCCACTCTGAAACAAATGCAATGGACGTAGCAGCACAATAATTAACAGTCATCTATGTTTCTACCTGTGATGTAGAAAGCTTTGTGTTTTCCGGCTCGGACTGTTTGCAAGTCCCCAAACTTTCCTGCAGCGCCACTGTTGGGGTGGAAGAGGAACTGCAACAGCAGAACACAGGACAGTCCTATTTTACAAAGCAACGCAACGCAGCAACGCAACACCTCCACCTGTTTGTAGCAGTTTGTACCTCGTGCCCAGACTGTTTGCCGCGCAGCAGAACGCCGCTGGCATCGATTCCATCGTAACGCCTGTCTGCAGGGGGCGCTACGCCTGCCAGAGACAGAACTGTTGGGAAGATGTCCATACCACTGTAGGATGAAAAATGAAGCAAGAATGTGAGTTATGAAACCATAATTCAAAACAGTTCAGCTCTTTTTAATGATATAGGAACAATTTACAAACACTTTCTGAACAGATATACTGTACGGGTGCATATTGGAAAATTACAATATAACTGAAAATTTGAGCATTGTTTGAGCTTCACTTTTTAAATTAATTTACTGAAATGAGTAAATATTTTACAATGCCACTGTAAAATATTGAGCTTCATGGCCTCAGGGTTTCAATTCAGGTTATGAGTTGACAAGCATTGCTCCATAAATAATCAGCTTGTAAAACTCACCAAAGTAGTCTTAAATATATCCTTCATAATAAGTCAAGACAATATATATTGCTCCCTTGTAGACCTGTCACAAATATATTAATCACATAATAAATTAAAACAAGCTTCAGTCACTATCTACCAAAAGCTGGATGATAAAAGTCCTCAGTCTGGAACTTGGGTTTCAACTAGCCCTTTGATATTTAATTCTGTTTACAGTCTTCATAACTCATTTTATTTGTTGTTGTTTCTGTTTGGATACTTAAAATGTCTTCCAGTTTCAGGATTAAATGTTCATTAGAATTTAAAGTTTATTGATCTTTGCGAATGCGTTCTTGCGTTATTGTGCTATTACCATTTTATTACTTGAAAATGGTCTCAAAACAACAATATTATTGTTTATCGCAATAACGTCGGGGACGATTTATCGTCCGGCAAAACTTGTCATGGTGACAGGCCTTCTCCCTTCAACGTTCAGACCTGGATCATCTTTGTCTCCCTAACGTTCTGGTGTAGTCAGCGAGGAAAAGTGCTGCAGGTGTTTGACTGGGTTGATGTAAACGATGAAACGGGGCTTGCCTGAGCAGGGCTGAGCTGGTGGTGTTTGCAGGGATCCTGCCTGGCCAGTACACCACAGTTGGCACTCTGTGACCGCCCTCCCATGTAGTCCGCTTAGCTGATCCGCCGCCTAGCATGCAGAAACAAAAGTTCACCATATAAGGAGTCAAGAGTTGAATGTGAAGCCTTCTGAGGGATTTCAGTGAGCCGATCTCAACTCCAGTTTGTTACACCTTTGCTGGTCTGCCATTTTCCAGTGAAAGGCCCAACGCTCCCTGCAAACTGGCACTTTTCTTCCCACGGGCCGTTGTCGCCTAAAGCACACAGACACTTTGCTGACTCCATCACACAATGTTCTGATTTGTCACACGAGGGCAGATATGAAACAATCCTACCAGTGAACCAGATTAAAGTATTCCCTCTATCTGTCTCATCGGCGGCAGCCTTTAGCGCCCCGACCAGACCGTCCAGTTCCCGCAGGCTGGCGGCGTACACCGCGTCGCCTGAAGGCTCCGCCGCCGCGGGGGCGAGCGGGACGTGCATGTGAGCCGTCGCCACCAGGAGGAGATACGGCTGTGCTCGGGCCCTGGAACCACAGGAATATTCGGTTTCACAAAACATGTGATGGGTAAAGATTTTTGAAAAACGTTAAAAAACAAAAACAAACATAATTTCCTCATGAGGAAGAGTCACGATAAAGCAACATGACCAACAGGCTGCTTATTGATTTACTTTAAGCATTCAGGGTCAGTTTGGTGAGATTATAACATGTTCTAATTAGAAAATGTTTACATATTTGGCACAAGATGGCTTTATGGACTGGATTGCAGTTTGGTATACTTGGTGTTAGTGAGATAATGAATTATTACATATGTTTGTAATTAATTATTACAACAACTTTTCACCTATTCATGTATTTAACGAGCATCAAACTGTCCATGGAGCTTTGCTGCTTTGTTGCAGCAAAGCTGGGTTACAGTCGGTACCATACATCTCTCCTTTTAAAAGGTTAATAAAATGTTGTACATTATCTCTGTGTGAAATAAATAAACCATAATAGTAGTATAACTTTTTTCTAGGCATTGTGTGTCTGTTAATAATGGAAACAAATATGGTTAAGATTAGAATGAATAACATGTAGTTTAATGTGTAGCTTTTTGCTTGCCAGCCACTCAAAGCTGCGGCATTGACTGAAAAGTGCAGAGGTCGTTCACATGACCCCCTGGTGCAGCATGGGGTCATGGTGCCTTTTAACCCACAACTGGAAGCAGCAGGGTTCACCGCCCTGCTGCTCATACGCTTCAAACATGCACACACACCAGGAGTGTGTTATTGGTGCAACTACAGTGCAAATATGCTCTAGTAAAGACACTCGAGACAACAGCGAATAGCTAACAGCTAACAACTAATACTGCTGGACGGGTCTTTGATTTATTACTGTTACTATGACTGTCATAAGACAAACATTAAATCAGAAAGTCAAAAGTAGTTCATTAGCTGTGATGGGTTTGGTGAATGTTGATTTGAAAAAGTTAGGAGCAAAACTGATAAACTTTATTCTGGTGTGATTACAAATATTGTTAGTATTAATACACATTTTCTCTGGTAATATAACTTAATTTTGGAAATAAAAAAAAAACATTTTATTTTTAACATGAGGTGTAAATTGATAAAAATTTAAATTAATCATTTCTTTTGTGAACAAATTTTCAATAAATTTCACAGCTTTTGTGTGCCTCCCACTTTTCCGTTAGTTGTAAATTGCGTACTGGTCTGTATTGTCACGACTTGTAAAAATCAATGGATGTCCTTTGCACAAACCCAAGCGGATGTTATCCAAATGTTTTGTCTGGCAGAGATCAACAGCTTGAGCTACTCTGTGTTCACTGTTTTGTACCTTGCACTTTGTATAATCCTGAGAGCAGCAGATCTGTACTTCTCTGTTAGCGCCCAGAGGTTCAGCGGCTGCTCCACAATGGAGCTGTTTTCAACCAGAGGAAGTCCCACCTTGAAATAACAGCCACCGTGAACACTCCTCCTCTGTCTACAACAGGAAGACACAGTAACGTATGAGGGTCTGTAAACGTAGAGTTGTGGCATGATAAGAACTTAGTTTTACATAAAAAGTATCTTGATTTTTCACACAAATAATTACAATAGTTTGAAGGGGCAGTATTGTGTCTTTTCCAGGTGCCCTTCCATAGCACAAATAACTGTTACCTTACATTGTTAGAAAATGCTGTACAAGTCAAATATGACTTAAAAGAAACTTGACTTCGTAATTTAATACCTTGAAATTGGGCATCTGTCACTTTAAAAACTCCTGTGATCACAAAAATGCTGCTCTATTAACACCTTAACAATGTTTTTAGTAGCGCTGTACTGAGAAGTAGCTCCTATAATGAGCTCTGCAGAAGACCAGTTCCACCAGGTGTTTGCTAATTGGTGTTAGCTAGTCTGAAGGAGCTGAGAAGGAGAGTTCTGGGGAGGACTGCTCTGTGAAGTGGAACCTTGGAAATTGCAGCTCAGATGAGGAGTTTCGTCCTCAAAGACCACAATACATCTTACACAGCTGAATGGTTGCCATGGAGATTAAAGTATTTCTCAACCATGCATTAAAGAATCAAGGCAACACTCCAGGTATGTTTTGATGAGCGAATCACATTATAACATGATGTAAAAATTATTATGCTAAATGTAATTTTTTTCTAATGTCCCTTTAATATTCTCCTTTGCATGCCTTTTCACCAAAAGCCTTATACACCAAATTTGCATGAAGCATAAACTCTTATTCTTTGAAATGTCCAATATTGCGACTGTGCAAGAAACAGATGTTAAAGTAAAACAAAAAACAAACAAACAAAAAACAGCCACACCTGATCACTTGAGGTTCTGATGAAACACAAGGGAAACATGGGGGTAGATCATATCCTGGTGTATCAGTACAGCCCATGTCATTACTGTAGGGAATGCCGAAGTAATAATCGAATCCTGTTCACAAAACGAGAACAACCAGTCAGTTGTGGTTCACCATTGCTAAAACAATCTGCCACAAATGGTTATAAGCTGGCTCTGTTGGAGACTTCCTCCTGTCAAGTTGGAGTTTTTCCTCTCCACTGTCGCTACATGCAGGCTCAGTATGAAGGATTGTTGTAGAGTCAACAACACACGCTGGTCCAGGAGGAGTGAATGATGCAATCTGCTGTGTTTTCCTTAGATAGAAAAACCTTTTTAACTCCTTTATTGCTTGATAACTAGGACTTTGAATCTGTTTGTATGAACTGAAATGCTGGAAGAGAGAGGGCTGTAACTCAGCTGGTGAAGAAGAATCAGCAATGATGTGTTTTTGTCACATAAGGCGCAGCTGGAAGATGGTTGGTGACCTTGTTTTGTACATTTCCTGCAGCGAAGACATAGGACTGTGAGGCTGGAGGTGCTCAGAAGGCCAAGCAAATGGAAGGATACAGGATAGTGCAAGAGGTGCAAATTTACTCATGTTTCAAAGATTTCTACCATTGACTGTTTCAATAGATATCAGGCATATGCAGTTTCTGTATAAACTTATCACAACACTATGATGGACACCTTTTTCTGAGTGAATCCAATTTTTGGCACTAAAATAGCATCAAACCAACCAAAATCTAGGTTGGTTTGGTGCTATTCCAATCGGCTTCTGAAGGTCCCCTGAGTTCCCTGGCACAAAGCTACCAGTGGCAGGCCTTTAGGGTCCAAGCTGCCAGCTAGTGCCTTTGACGACTGTGTGTTCACCAAACTTTCCAGAAGCTTGTGAGTTCTTTAAAGAGTAAGTCAACAACTTTTTGATGGTTCTTAATAGACGAAACATACTAGTAATGGTTAAATTGTCATTTTACCATATTGCTTTTGCATTGGATGTTGGGGTGTCCTCTGCCTGATGGCAGCATTTCAGACAGTTCACGAAAAGAGTGTCAGGAGTCTTAAGGGCCCTACGCGGTCGGGCGCCAGGCTAAAATCGGTTCTCGTCGTTTTCGAAGTTGGTCGACAAAAATTCCGTCATTTTGTCTCTGAATTTTATGGTTGTGTTTGTTTATGCAGAAAAAAAAACCCCCAACTTAACCTCCAGAAGATAATTTTTCAGCCACAGAGCATGAACAAGTCAAGTCAGCAGAACATACTGCTGGACCAAAATACCGAACTCTCCTTATTCAGTTCTGTTCCGGTTCAGTGGGTGAATGTCCAAAAGAAGCCTTATGCTCATTGCTTTTGGCTTCTGACAACATGGAAAATAAAATAAGATATTCCAGCTTGTCAATCATTACTTCCTTCTCCGACAAATGTGTGAACATATATGTTTACTATCCTGGTATAAACCACACCCTAGTGCCAAAGTACCGTGGCTATGATTGCAATGGGAGGGGTTTCATGGCTCAGTGTCTCTTCAAGGTAGTGTATGAAAAAGAACGTTCCACAACCATATCACCATGACTATGACGTCGGCCCAAGCGTGCTGGTCAATGTTCTGTGCCCTGATCTTACAGTTACTCCAATTCTTCAATGGCCCTCTTAACTCCTATCATAACCCTCAGCAGATAAGCAGAGACAAGGCTGAGTACTGGTGGATCTGCTCCAATCAACAAAGACAGGACTGGACAGCTCGTCAGGCAGAGGACAGAGTGAACTCAGCAGCAGCCTGGACTCACCCCTGTTGTTTGGACTGTAAGGTCCGTTGTGTCCGAGGTGCCATTTGCCAATAAGAGCGGTGTAGTAACCGGCCTGCTGCAGCAACTGGGCCAAAGTGACTTCGGACAGAGGCAGGCCAGCCACCGAGTTCACAGCAAAGTTATGAGTCACTCCATTTCTGAGGCCGTAGCGGCCGGTCAGGATAGCAGCACGCGATGGAGAGCAGGTGGAAGCAGGAGAGTGGTAGTCTGTTAATCTGGAAAAAGTTTATTCATACGCATACAGTCTATGGCATCTGAGGTCCTCTTCTAAGAAGATTACACTTTAATTACTTTGTTAGCTTGTCATGGAAATCAGAGGCTCATATCTCATATATCACCAATAAAGGTTTTACCTGAGCCCTTGCTGGGCCATCTGGTTGAGGTTTGGTGTGTTATTTGTGTGTTTCTCTGGTTGGTTAACGTCCAGATCTCCCCAGCCGATATCATCTGCCAGTACGATGATAAAGTTCGGCTTCTTTTCTGCTCCTCTTTTTGAAACTGTGTAGATCACCAGCCCAGACAGCAACGTCACAGTCAGGAGAAGCTGAGATACAGGCCTGACCATCTTGGAATAAAAACTGTGGAAAGGAACACATGTTTGACTTAGAGCTTGGCTAATATAGAATAATATTCAAGCAGTTAGAGAACAAACATCTAGATGTAGAGAAATTTAAAGGGCCGACATCATGTAAAATAGAAGTATTTGAGCTTTACATCATGTTATAACATTGTTCGCTCATCAAAAACATACCTGGAGTGTTGCTTTGATTCTTTCATGCATGTTTGAGACATCCTTTAATCTCCATGGCAACCATTCAGCTGTGTAAAATGCCTAGCATCCCCTCAGAGCTGCAGCGTCAAAGCTTTCAAGCTTCTCCCGTGCAGAGCAGCGCTCCGCTGTGACCCCCCCTCTCAGCTCCTTCAGACTAGCCAGGAGCAAGTAGCAAAAGCCTGGTGGAGCTGGTCACCAGCTGAGCTAGTTCTCAGTGAAACACTTGTAACAACGTTGTTAAACGGTTAATAGAGGAGCCATGTTGTGATGACTTCCTGAAGGCGTCAATTCAGAAAGAGCAGGAGTTTTTGAAGGGACAGAGGCCCAATTTCAAGGCATTCAATTACAAAGTAAAATTACTTTTAACCCATATTTGACATATGTAGAATTTTTTTAACAACCGAAGTGAACATAGTTACTTGATTGTGCTATAAAATTGTACTAAGTGCCAGAAAAATACATAATACTTCCCTTTTAAAGCAGGGCTAGGTTATAATACAATATCCCACATTTTGAACATGTCACTGCTCTGGTCAAGTCTTTAAAGCTGGACTAAAAAAACCTACAAAGACATGGTTGTCAACCTAACGTGATTGGGAGAGAATTAATCAGAGAAGCAGCCAAGAGGCCCAAGGCAACGATGGAGGAGTTACAGACACACTCCACAAACGTGGCCTTTATGGGAAAGGGGCTGGAAGGAAGTCCGAAGCTATAAAAAAAAATCTGTTTGCAGTTTCTCCATAAGCCATAGAGGGGCCAGAGAAACATGTGGAGGAATACTGGTGAATACTGACAGTTATGTCTGAAAAGAGAGAGTTGAATACACCTGTATTCGAAAAAATGGCACCATTTAATCAAAAAGGGATTTACATTCAAGTGGAGCAGTTTTTTCAGATGACTGTGAATTGATGTTGAATTGAATTAATTAGCCGAGTTACAATTAATAAAGCAGCCTGGTATACGCCGAGGAACTTTCAATGTGCTTTCAATGTGTTATAAAACCAAATGCATTATTATTGAAATAGCATCATTTGTGGTGCGTTCTCTCGTGTAAGCAAATTAATATTGATCGAGGGATGGTTCAACCTCTCTCATATGAAAGCTGAAAAGGTTGATGCCGTACAAGCATGAGTTCGTCTGCAGATGTTTTTTAACAAAAACAGAGACGCCTCATGTACAGTTTAAAAACTTCGGCTACAGAATCAGGTTTGATTCAAATTCGATCCTCACTTATAATTTATATGCAACCTCCCGTTAAAATCCCAGCATCTGTGCTGGACGTCCAAACAAATAGAAATTGATTAGTTCATTTGCTTTATCGACTTATCAGCAAACAGAGGTCTTCTGTTCGTACTTGTGTTAGTCAGACCCTGTTTGTAGCCCTTTGGATTTTCGTGTAGGTTAAAACTGTGACCTACCAATTAAGGTTTTGTTGAGCAGCTCTGACTCCACATCTGAAAGCTGCTTTTTTCCTTGTGAATGCTGACCTTTTGTGACATACATAGGACTTGTTATTTGGGCTCTTCTTGATAACTATTTTCTTGGTTATTACTGAGTCAACACAGAAAGAGATGTAGGCACTTATTGACTCTGTGACAATGCAGAGTCAATAATGTGTCTCTAGAAAATGTCCAATAGGTGCATACAAACCCTTCTTTAAACTCAGGTTTGTTTGATTTAATCACAGACGTGGGAAGAAGATGAACAACTTTACGATCTTCACATGGCATGAAAGAATAATAATAAGTAACACCGAAAACAAGAGAATACAGCTCCAACCTTATAAAAGAAATTGTACTAATTGGTCACAAGTCATCAAATTAAGTTGATCCAAGTTCATTTATTAAGTTTATTAAGTTGTCAAGGTAAGCAAATGTAAATAAAATGAAGTTTGATCAACTCCATTCAATTGGCAAAAAGAAATTCAAATGAACATTTCAGAATGGCCTATTTAAAGTCTGGGCTTAAAATTTACTAACATCTGTGGTGGGACTTTAGACAGGTCAATTAAACTCTAACACACTTATGAGACTTCTGCAAAACATGGGCCATTGTTTCTCCAAAGCCATGAAAAACCATTGGCAGCTGTTAGATTTAGGGGCGATTATGTATTTATTTTTTCACACATTTCATTTCAACTTGCATTTTGTATTTACTGCGGCTGTTTCGTGTTTGAGATTGTTGAGTGAGTCTGAAGCATTTTTGCTTTCAGGACGACGCAGAAGAAGAAATCTCGCTCATCGCAATGGAAGTCTGGAAAAGTAGGTAAACATGTTAACTGATGTAGATTGTTAACCTCGAAGGACATGTTTTACAGACATTCCACTTGTCAAAAATAATTTGGGGACAAACCTGGAAAACGTGGGGATTTAAATAGGACTTTCCACAGATTTCAACCTGAGAACCTGCAACCACCAATCAGAGCAGACCAGGTTTTAAAAAAGGCATGTGTGCTTCCGTGGACGGTTATTACAGACTGAGAACTGGTCGCAACCAGATCCCCCCTCGACCCTTCTCCCTCCTCCATATGAATGCGACTCCGTGACGCACGCGGCGCGCCTGTTCTCGGGGGTTCACGCGTGTCTGTGGATACATGCCCGAGAGAACATGTGGCTCGCATACAGCACGCGGGCTGTCCCTGCGGTCGCTCGCAGGCGGGGGACAGTGAAAAACAGTCGCAGCTGCTCCGACGAAGAACGGATTCATTTCAGCTGAAATGAGCAACTCTCAGGTCAGACAGAAACACATTCAGAACCCAAACATCTCACGTGTCCTCCACGGCCGGCTGTCATTTATCACTGAATGGGGAGGGGAAAAAAACACTAAACACTACCTTGTCTTTAAAAAAAAAAGAAGAAAAAAAAAGGCGACGTTCAGATACTTACAGTGAGTTGTCATTAAACAGCGAGCGCGCGACAACAACCAGCCGGCTGGAACGAGGACGTTGCGTCGAGCGCAGCGCGCGCGCGCGAAGATCCGAGTCAACATCTCCTCCAAGCGCACAGACAGTCAGGCGTTTTTGTTGTTTAAAACCAACAGAATGTAAAACACGAGTGACTATATATATATATATATATATATATATATATATATATATATATATATATATATATAATCATATAAGTGGAGAAAACGGAGAGGCATTTGTGTGCTGGTTGACAACCTGCTGAGAAAATAAAAGACAAAAAGTTTCCGAAGAAGGCAAAAAAAAAAAAAAGTAAAGTAGAGGAAGGACAGGTAGGATGCTTGTAGTAAGACTTCAAAAACATCTCCAAGTCTTGTATTTTTCCATCCTTTTAAAATGTTGTAGTCTGTTAATTTCATGTTATACATTTTTTATTTTATAAATAGATATGGCTTCTTTTTGTCACATAATTGTATTTTCCGTTACAATTATGGAAAATACAATTATGTATTTTCCATAATTGTATTTTCCATAATTTTATAAATATTTCCAATATTGTGAAAAGTGAAAAGAAAACCTATCATTTTTCTTGGTGATGGTCTGATTTCATATATATATATTTTTAGCTAAATAAAAATCTGAAAAGTGTGGTGTGAATGTGATTTTATTTACATTCATAATCAATTTTTTTTTTTTGGTCTGGACTTTGACTGGGCCATTTAATCTGTTCCATTGTTGTTCTGGGCTTTATGTTTCAGGTTGTTGTCCAGGTGGAAGGTTAACCTCCACTCAGTCTCCAATTATCAGTTAAATTATCGTTTTCAGTTTTCTATATTTTCCAAACGGTAAAAAAAAAAGCATTTTCCTCTTTTGTGTAGGTAAGCAATCCCAATATAAAACCTTAACGTTTGTAATACCATGTGATAAAACAGGGAAAACTTCAACTTAAGTTTTAACTTCATCATTTCCAAATCAATCAATATGAATATCTATATGTATGCTTTAGTAACTATTAAGATGACATAACACATATGTCATCTTAATAGCCTTTTCTATTCTCCATAGGTCAGCTTTTGTTTCGGGTTGGTAATAAATGCCCATTTTCATTCGTACACACCTGGAGGTGTATTAACATATTAACTCACTTAAATCTGGTTTTCTTGGTGTTTTCTAACAGGAGTTTTTTTTTTGTCCTTTCTTTCACATTTCATGTCTCTGTATGTGTAATAACATGGGACAATGGTTACTTACCCTTTATGTTTATTTGCTTTGTAAGTAAAGTGTTATGCAACTACAGCATGCTGTGCAGAATAAGTCTGTCATTAAAGGTTTCCAGCAGATCGAAATGAACATGGATTTACTCCACTTGCACCGCTTAACGTACCAGCGGCGGTTATGAAATCTTTTCTTGTTGCGAAACTGAACAACGCCACGAGGGGAAATTGCATAAGTTTCATATAGTGAAGGTAAAATTTCAAATGTTACCCTTCAGAGGGACAGTTAGAGGAATAATGCAGAAGCTGCAGATTGTTAATTAAAAGATGTACAACTGTAATTGTTTGCATTAGGATTCATTTTCATGCCTTGCTATAAGAGGATTACAAAGTTGACTGCAGCTCCCTTTTTGCGATTTTTAAAATGAAAACAAATTTTATTAAGTCTTTAATAAATTAATTGGAGGGTGGAGGAATAATGTAGTTTTTCCTATGATAATTCATGTTTTATTCTTAAGTAATAGAGATTGAAGCGTCAGCAAATGCACCACTCTTACAAATAAGGAACAAAATGCTGTAAAATCTGGATTTTTTTGCTCAATTTTGACCCCTCCCATCCCCCCTCAAGTATTAATAATTAATTAGTTTCTATCTTGCAGAAAGAGGCTGAACTTCAGCTACTGTCTTTTTTTTTTTTTCTCTCCTGACATCTATGGGCTCCGCACTGACACTGTTTGTACCTTCAACATAGCTGGAAGATGCGCAGCATGAAAACGGAGCGGCAGGAGTTGAACCAAAACTAAAACAGAGACTCTGACCTGTCAGTGAGGAGAAGAGGAGCAGATCAGAGGGCCAGGCGTCCTATGACGGCTCTTCGCTGTTGGAACCACTGAGGCGGGTTCTGCAGAGTCCGACCGACTCTGGCCAGTCAGCGCCACTGACTGGGACTCTGATCCGAGGATCTGACTGTGCGCTCACTGCATCCGGCAGGTGGCCGAGGTTCGGCTCCACATCGCGGACTGATCGCGGTTCAAAGGTCTGTGCGTGTTTTGGTCATTTTCTAACTGGGCCAAAACATAAAGATAAAATAACCTTTTTTTTTTAGTTTTTGTTTTAAAATACACATGTTGTTTTTTTCTCTTTTTTTTGTCTTCATAATGATAATAAAAGTCCCTCAAACTGACTGGGAATGACCCACTTTTTTAAAATTCCTAATTTTGCGACAATCTCTATGGTGACTGCAGGAGGCGCTATCTCCTTCTGTTCAACTCAAATGTATCCCACGTGTTTTTTTTAAGGCTACAAATAAACACGTCTCATTTTTGGATGGAGCACCTACTATATATAAAAAATATATTGTTTTCATGTCACACGATCCTGATATCGTATCGACTGTTTTTGGGACGTGGAGGGTTTTCAGAGTAGCTGTAAGAAACGAGCAAACAAAAAGTGGCCTGTTTTTCAATGTAACACTTTCTGTTTTAAAATGAATAACTGTCCATTTTTCTGCCCAAGTGAGTTATCCCGACAGATAACTCACTTGGGCAGGTTGTTGTTTATCCAGAAGCAGGCCTTCTTTAAACAACACGACTTGTTTCAATGTATCTCTTCAAAGTAATAATTCTTGTGAAAATAATTTTGTGCACCTCTTGCTCACTGGTGCCTCACAAGACACTAGCATGTATAACTAGAAGTATTTCAGCAATACGTTTGAAAAAGTGAATCTCACTCACAAAGTAATGTATTACAATATTTCTGCCAACGCTGATGGTTATGGTTCACATGAAACCAGGATCTCATGGGAAATCTCACACAATGTTGATTGAAAGTCAGTCATTTGTAACAGTATGCACTGATAGCAATTTTCTGGCCAATTAGTGATTAACAATCTTTAAAAAGCCTGACCTGCCATTTCCAATTTTGGCAGATACCGTATTTTTGTGTGTGTGTGAAATGTTGCTAAATATAGCAACAAAGTCTTTGAGTTGGTGACTATTATTAACTGCAAACATGTACATGACTTGGTGGGCCGGTCTGTCAGTCAAACCTCCCTCACAGCAGAGCAATAGAGGACAGCGGTTGATTTTTAGACCTTAGCTGAGGTCAGCGAGACCGGTTGATCGGCTTCGGTATCGAACAATCAACGATCTCCCAAAATGAAGGCAATTGAGGCTGATTTATCGGCACACCAAAGCCTTGCGATTACTAAAGCTTTTTCCTCTTTTGCAGAGCATGGGACTGTGCAAAGCTAAAGTAACCCGGTTCCTGGGAGCCAAACAGTACTCCGAGGCCCCTGACGGAGAATGGGGGTGGGTGGTGGCTGTGGCGTTCTTCCTGGTGGAGATGTTCACATATGGCATCATTAAGAGCTTTGGGATCTTCCTCCAGGACATGATGGAGGAGTTTGGTGAGACCAACAGTCGGGTCTCGTGGATCATTTCCATCTGCGTGTTCATCATGGCCTTTAATAGTAGGTGGCCGGTTCATCTGACTGGATGCAGCTCTGAAAAAAAACCCCAATCCAGCCCGTGAAGGGCAACGATATTAAATCACAATTTGCTTGCAATCTGCAGGTCCGCTCTCCTCAGTGATGATGAACCACTTTGGCTTCCAGTTTGTTGTTATGTTTGGAGGATTACTTATATCCACTGGCACCATTGCAACCAGCTTTACCAGTTCACTCAATCAGATATACATAACCTATGGATTAGTGACAGGTATCCATTTGACTTCATCTACACTTATAATAAATTCTCTGAAGCTGTCCTACAGCGAAGTGTCTTGGTGAATTAAACAAAAGCGTGTTGAACTGTGCAGGTCTGGGCTACTGTCTGACTTTCCTGCCCACTGTGACCATCCTGTCAAAGTACTTCAGCCGTCGGCGTTCTCTGGTCACTGCTCTGGCGTCCATCGGGGAGTCCCTTACAATGTCTGCCCTCGCTCCAGGTGAGAGCAAAGCCTCATCTGGATCTGATGATTTTTATGCGCACATACCAAGAGTGCGTTGTTGAAGTATTCGTGCTTTCTATGTAAGTTTGTTGGGACTTATTCTGCACAGAGACCAGAGAATGATTTAAAAATGGATAACATGATTTTCTTTTTCCAAAAAAACAAAAAAAAAAACAAACAAACAAAGGAGATTTGAGTTCTCCTCACTCAGTCATTATGTTTTAGAACCACCTTTTGCTGCAAATGTTTCTGGGAAATGTCTATACCAGATCTACTCATTTTGAGGCCAACATTTTTTTTTTCTAAACTTCTTCAACAAGCTCAGCCACAGATTCAGATCATCAATTGGATTTAGGTCTGGATTTCAACTGACCCATCCTAAAAACACAAATATGCTTTGATCAAAACCCATGTCCATGGTAGCTCTGGCTGGATGGGTAAGCTGCAGATGTAGCTTTTATAAAAAAATAAAAAATATGTATATGTTTTTGTACGTATATTTGTTCTGTCATCATATTGTGAGGCAGCAACAAATAACACAAAAATTTACAGTTAAAAAGAGATGAGAAGCCATAAACAAGAGGTACTTGCCATTGGCTCGGTCTCAGTGATTTTTAATTTGGATGTAAAGACACAAATTAAGTCAGCTGCTGAGAGCGACTAAGAGCGAGGAGTTGACAGAAATCCCCTCAGAGAGGAAGAGTGGTTGACCCCATCGCTAGGTGTGACCATACCTCGTAGGGGTTATGATAGGTTGATACATTAAACAACATAAGACAAAACGTGTTCATTTTTAGAAAAGCTGAGCAATCACACATTTCATTTCACCACTGCATTTCCTTTGCCTTTTAGGTTTTTCTGTGTTAAGAGACAAAATTGGCTGGAGACGCACCATGGCAGTGATCGGAGCTCTGCAAAGCGTCATCATCGTTTGTGGCGCGCTGCTCCGGCCAATCATTATTCAACCCAGAATGCCCCAAAGCCCAAACATCGACACGTCTTCCCCAAAGGAGCTGGAAGCACTCAAGACACAAGAGAATGGAGACAGTTTGGTTCTTGAGAACTTCGAGACGACTAATGGTGTCCTGTCACTTAAAGACACCTGTACACCAGAAAATACTTCACTGGACAAAGAGCCCAGGCTAGAGACGGCTCCGAACTCTGGGGAAAAAAGTAAAGAACCGGAAACAGAAAAACACAACAAAGATGACGAAAAAACGATGGACCAAGAAGAAGAATGCAACTCAGGCGACACAAAGCAATCTGCTGCAAATTCTAGACTCCTGGACTTCTCCATCCTCAAAGAGTGCAGTTTTATCCTCTACTCTCTGTTCGGACTGTTTGCCACTCTGGGTTTCTTCGCCCCTCCGCTCTACATCATCGAGCTGAGCGTGAGCCGTGGCGTGGCGCGAGAGCAAGCCACCTACATGCTCTCCATCATGGCCGTGGCTGAAATCTTTGGACGATTCGTCATCGGGTGGGTCTTGTCCCAGGATGTGTTCAAGACGAGGAAGCTCCTGGTCCTCCTAGTGTGTGTGATCATGATGACAGTGGACCTAGTGGGATTTACGCTGGTGACAAATTTTTACACTCTGGCTTTGTGCTGTGCGTTGTACGGGTTCTTCATGGGAACCCTGGCATGCACTCACATCCCTATGCTGGCAGAGGACGAGGTGGTGGGCGTGGAGAGGATGTCATCAGCTGCCGGTGTCTATGTGTTCATCCAGAGCTTCGCTGGACTGGGTGGGCCGCCACTTGGAGGTAGGAAAGATCTTTTTATGGGCAAACATTTCTGTTAGTATAATATTCTGATGCCTAAGCAAATGTATAGGCCCTTTAAAGTAGAGATGCACCGAGAAATTTACTAATTTACTTGCGACACAAAATTGACAATTTGCAGCTTGACTGGTTCTGATCAGCAGCTCACTGATTGGAAACTCGTTTAGAAAACACACCTCAAGTAAGCACTACCAGAATGCTCAACAACACTCTTGATGTGGATGCTGTTATTTAGTGAAAAAGTCAGAGGAAGTATAAATATGCAGGGGGGAACTGGATTAACAAACGACTCAAAAACATGGAACAGTATCCGAGGTTCATATGTTCCATTTGCGCAGCCTGAACACGTCTGTGATACTTAGACTTCCAATCGTTTCAAATCTGTTTAGACACTTGGATCTCTTCTTATTCCATTTTATCTTAGTATAAAAACAAATATGTCGCTGAGGACAGTGAGATCAGTTTCTAAACCCCAAAACAATCTGTGGAGGACCAAATAAGTTTTAGATTTACAGTTTACTGAACTTGTTTCTCTGTGCCCACTCCATGCCAACAGGTATGCTAGTGGATGTAACTGAGAACTATGGAGCGGCATTCTACTCCTGCGCGGTGGGGATGGGCCTGGGTGCTGTGTTCCTGGGACTTGTTAGACCTGCTAAAAAAGGGTTGCCCTGCAGGAGGAGAAGCCCGAAATGCTCTGCAGTTGAACATAAAAGGATCCCTGGCTACAAGGAGGTGAGCGGAGAGGAGAAACCGGACCAAACTCACACGGCACACGACTGCTCTGAGGCAGGAGGCAAAGGGGACGTCAGTGAGGAAGGAGTCCAGGAGGTCACAACTCAATACTGAGCTGGAAAAATGCACAAGTAAAAGAACAAATCAAATTAATATAAGGGTATAAGGTGCAATAAAGAGAAGGTTACTGGGTTACCAGGTTGGGCTGGTTACTGGTTTTAAGGTATACCGCAATATAAAAAACTTCACGGTTTCAAAACCACAAAAACTTTCTGTCATACCTTTCTGACCATACAAGCGTTTTTTGTTTTTTTTTGTGTGTCTGGTCAGAGATAGAGTGGAGGACAAATCAAACCGGTCTTGTGTAGCTGCACTATCACAACCCGTCCACCTTGTCTAAAAGAATAAAGCCCACTTTATGGGAGTACGTCAGCTACCGCAGGAAGACCGATGGCAACTTGGAGGAAGAAGGTTGCCCTATGTGCAAAACGTGCTTACCATACTGTAGCCAAAGGAGGCAAACACGATCTAAATTCAAGGTAAAGTTCATGGTGTGATGAAATGAACGAGCTACCTTTAGTGAAACAAATATCACCATGTTGGTGATCTAGAAAGAACTTCCAAAAGCAATTCAAGTTGACTATGACTGTAGAGATTATAGGCTAATTTGAAATGAAAATAAAGGGCCATCGCATGGCGCAGACCTTAGAGCTACCGACCTGGATGTGTCCATCCCACGTTCGTCTCCCATTGTCTCTCTTCCTTTCTCTTTGTCCCTTTCCTGTCACATTGCTTTCAAATAAATGCCACCAGTGTAAACAAAATGTCAAGCGATAATAAAAAAATAAATCCTAGTTAAATTCAAATGGCTGTTCTAATTGATCTGGCAGCAACGCGTCATGTCAGAGAGGATCAGCCCACAATTCAGCAAACATGCAAGAAGCAAATTGCCTATGCATTCACATCAAAGCATGCTAAAGAAATGCTAAATGATACGTCTTAGAGCTGTAATACTAATACCACACCTAGCCGAGCCTTCCTATGCCACTCTGATACGGACCAGGCTACCTCCCATTGACTTGGATTCTGCGGGTGGAATTTCTACTGGGCCAATCAGCGTACAGAAGTTGATTTTCTGCGCTGTTTTAGAATTGTACTCTAGCAATGGCAGGAAAATGTAAAACCTCGACAGAGTCCACTCCTCAAGGAAGCAATCGTTTCTCAATAGCCGAGCATTCAAAGAGTAGAACAAGGGGCTGACCCGCCATGTGACACCACGACGCGGTGGTATTTTTATCTAACGTAACACATCGTCATAACTCCGTACCACCCCATGCCTTAGAGGGAAGTATCGCTGTGGTGTTTGATCAAAACAGGGAGTTGTACCTTAAATATGATCTAAGAACCAGCATTTTTATTTTTTTATAAGTTCTCATGCCAAATATAAAAATGAATGCGTTTTTTGTTGTTGTACTTTTTTGTGTTAGTGAAGAGTGTAGAGTGAATGAACAGTGACAGGAGATGTCACACAAAGGCGTGTCCTCAATAAGTCATCAGTGTTGCAGTGTGAAGTTCGTCTGTCTGATATCAATCAGGGCCTAACACTGAAGCATTTTACATCAGCTGTTGATCAGTCTAACCACTCCTGGAAAATACTAGAAACTAAAGAGAGCTGCTAACAAAATATACTGCACAGATTTTATTGCACTTAATCGAAAAAAAAAAAGAAATTATAAAAAATTCCTAAACCTCAGGAGAATGTAACAAAAAGTGTTTTCTTCTTTTTTTAATCTATTTTTTCTGTACATCAATCATTTGTCTTTTTGTACCAACGATGCATTAAATCACAATAAAGCAATGATGTGATTTGAACTTCTTAATTAAATGCTCCAGGCGTATTTATGTGTCATGAAGCGATGGCTCATGTATTGATCACATCAGTCACTGAAGAGCTTGCATAATATAAACACACCCATCCATGCAAAATGACCTGCTGAAGCAAGTCTGAGCATAAACACATCAGACTGCAGTTTGCATTTCAGACTAAAATTAAAATGTGACATTAAGTCCCTTAATTCACAAAGTTTCTTTCTCCTGTTGATTGTTTTTCTAAGTATGACAGTCCATCCAAATTCCCTCTTATTTTTAACGTGTCCTATCAGTGTGACACATCTGTCAAAATCCTCAGTTTACACAATAAATCAATAAAAATATCTTAATGATCCTCCTGCATGTTTGCTGGTGATAACCAGCTGCACTTGTGACTTGTTTTTTTCTTTGTGTTTGAGCCAAATGAAAGCGAAACAATTGGCCTAAAAGATGTCATTTGAGTATTTCACATGTTCATTCATTCATACACCAAGCTGTAGGCAACTTGGGGTTAAGTGTCCAGAACACGCAGACGCTGCAAGCTTCCGATTGCCTAACCCTCCCGCTGAGCCACAGGTACAACCTTAAAAGGCTCGAACAAAACTCTTCATCAGCTGAATGAAAGCTGGCAGTCACTTCTGCTAACTTATTTCCAGTCTGTCCAAACAGCTGCGGAGCCACAGCCGGGATTCATTGAAGGCTTCGGTGGGTTTGTGAAAGCGCACAGCAGAGGGGTGAGCAGACGCCCCCTCTGCCTCTGACAGCTGACTCTCATCGTCTTCCGTCCAGCAAAGTAAAGCCTGAAAAAAAATAACAGAAAAAATAACTTAGAGGAATCAGAGTAAAAATAGTGTGATGATGAATAAACTCTCCCAAAATACGGCAAAATCAAACTGTGAAGAACACAGTAACCATCCACTTATCAATGACTAAATAAATTATTTCTTGCACCTTGGTTATATTTGTAAAATCTTTTTGGAAGTACAACCTTATGAGCATTAATCTTGGCAAAGTTGCGGGTTTTTTATGTTTTTTTTTTTGTGTGATCCATTTATTTAACAGAAACAGATGTACAGGAAAAATGATTTTCAGTATTGTTAATTTAAAAAAATAAAGTAAAAAATGTGGGACTTGATACCAGCAGAGGAAAATGTTTCTAAAAGGTTTACGAAAAGAGAGAGAGAAAGAAGATACTTATAGTCCTGGGAGAGCCTCTAATCAGCAGATTAACTGGTTATATATAGAACAAACTTCCAGAAAACTGCAAAACAGCTGAAACACTGAGCTCCTTTAGGTCGAGATTACACACCCACCTGTTTAGAGTTCTGAAATGGAACGTAAACCAACATATTTAATGTGTTTTGATGGTTTTTACCAATGGCACCTGACAAAATGCAATGTTTGTTACTCGTTTTGTTACTCGCATTACGCATTTATGATGGTTTTATGTTTTTGTAAAACATAAAACCATCAGAAACAACAAGGCACTTTGAACTGCCTTGTTGCTGAAACGCCAAGTGAGGTGGTCAGAGTTGGTCATCTCCCAAAGATTCGGGTCAGGGAGAAGAAAAAAAACAAAAAACAACCCACAGTAGGCAGATGTGATGCAGCTTCTCTCCATCAGCTGAGCCTGAATGCTAAGGCTAGATAACATAGCCACTGATATTGGTGGATAATTAGCACATTAGCAGTGAAGTTGATTGGCAGCGCTAAGACCCGCCTCTTGGCTCTGATTGGTTGTTTCTGACCTGGAGCGCTGTGTTCCTATACACAACAATAGCAGCTCAGGAAGGAGGTGGAGGAGACAGATTAACTGTCTCATGCTACATTGTCACGACATGGTAAAACAAATATGTGCAAAATAATATTTTTTTAATAAATGTTACAATCTGCAGCTTTAAAGCAGGGCAGCGAAAACTGGGAAATAGATGGAGCTCAAAACACACCTTGAATTTGAAGTAAATGTTCAAATCCAACACTGTTTTTTTTTTATCCTGTTTTGGATAGTGGGGTGTATGCCTCAGAAATTTCTGAAGGAGAAGAGAACAATTTAACAACAAGAAGATCATTCAAATGTTTAGAGATAAAACAAAAAAGAAAGAAAGAAAGAAAGAGAAAGTTACAAATTTCTATAGAAAAACCTTTTTAGAGTGGAGATACACAGCATTCCCTTAGGGTTCAGAAGTCAAGCAGATTCTGAGAACAGCATTTTTTAGGATGCACCAGCTCAGCACAGTGAGGTTAAAATTCAGTCCGCCATGTGAACTCAGGCATGTCAGGAGGCAGAACACCGAACCAGACGCTACCAGAAAACAAGCTGACCTAATCAGAGTTTCTTACACCTGTGACGTTTAAAACGCCAAGTTACTTTCCACTCAACATCATTACAGCATGAAAATGCCTCCTGCACACTGAATAGTTGAGCGTACATTAAGCAGAGTGTAGTTTTACCTTGTATCTGTCAGCAATTTTAAATCCAACTGCGACCCGAAGCTTGTGAAGGCAGATCGGACAGAGGTTCAGTGGTCTACGATCCGACTCCTCCAAGTGGTTCGATCCCTGCATGACACAGTTCATCCACTGGCAGTGCTTTATTCCAAACATATGGCCGATTTCATGGGTAATGGTCTGCAACAGCATGTTACACAAACAGCAGCAGTGAGATAAAACCACCTGCACTCGAAGCACTGAACACACAAAGACTCAACGCAGTTTAGAGATAACTACGAGAGTTATCTCTAAACATGTTTCGTGCCTTAAAATGTTGACGTCATAAAATGTAACTGTCACTTTAGTCTTTGCAATTATTTTCACAATAGAGTAGTTTTAGAGCACCACTTCTCTGAAATAAAAAGCCACCACCACTGAAAGAGAAAGTGTGACGTTAGGGTCATTGTAGATGAAAGGAAAAACAGGAGTAGTACATTTTTGAAAAAAAACAAAACAAAACTCAAGACATTTTTAGATTAATCTCAGAAATTTACTAGGAAGAAACTTGGAAATTTATGAGCTTCAAAAACTTTTGGACATTTCTGAGATGTTGTGTTTCAAATAATTGTTTATGACTGATCTTTTAAATCCCTGGGTGGGGGTCTCGGTTTGATAGGTATCCAAACTGCCAGACATTTCTCCTCATGCCTCTTTAATGGGCCAATCAGTGGCCGAGTTCAGCTTCCTCAACATGATGTCATCACACAGTCGCAGACTGCAACTTCAAGCTGTTCTCAGCTGTTCTGCGCTAATTTTTTAATCAACTTCAAGCATGAAAAATGAATATAACTATCAGAAGCCAAAAATATGAGTGCAACTGAAAATGGAAATGTGTAAAAACGATTCCCTATGCCCTTTAACCACCTTGCAGGATCGAAGCAGCAGAGTGCTGGTGATGGGTGGAGTGTAGTATCCCTGGAACACAGAGTAATCTCCCTGCCTCGGCTGAAGCTTCTTCTTCAGCCTCCCAGCATAATTTCTGGAGTAAAAGTGGTCATCATATCTGGCAAAGCTGAACACACCCATCCCTGATGGGGGTGGAAATTAAAGTCACTCTCTATACATTTGAGCACCATCTAGTGGTTGCTGTACATTTTCCTTAATGACAACAAAAAACTCACCGTCACTGAGAGAAGCCTGACCAAACACGAAGTTCCAGGAGTCTTTTGGGTAGAGGTCAATCGTCGTGATTCCGACTATGCAGAAAGCATCTTTTGGCTTTCTTTTCCCCAGAAACCGTAACAAGTCGCCTTTGTTTCAAAGGGAAGCAACAAACAGGTCGTGTTTGAAGGGGAAATATAGGCAACCGACATCGTGAAGCAAAGCTTGGGTAAAGAAATATGTCTGAGTTACCTGTGAGAATCTGCAGGTTGTGCGAGCTGCTGTTCACCCTAAAGGAGCATCTTGTTTCAGACACACTGACTGCAGGAAGCAGCTTAACAGAAAGCCCCCAGAAAAAGGCCTGGCAGTAATCTCTGAGCCATTTGACATACTGGTCTGTCTGGAGTCCCTCGTCTCCAAAAGAACCTGCAGACACACACAGTTTGATATTTCAAAAAATATTTTGCTTAACCAAAACACACCCATAAAAAAAATTGTTTTTTGATAAAAAAAAAAAATGTTGGCACTACAATGAGGTAGTTTATTGGTAGAAAACACCACAGTAGCGAAATTGTGTTTTTTCGACACTAGTGGATTTGGAAACGCAGCTATTGTTAAACATTTTTCCATTGGAAAATGTGCTCAAAACTTTGTTGATACTCTTATCGAACATTAGTTGTTGTTTATTTCTAAATTGGCCTCCTTTTATTAAGCATATTTATTTCTGTAATTTCAATTTGCACAATTTTATGATCTTTGGAAGCTCAGTAATACCCCTTGAATTTTTTTTTTTTTTGACACTCTTCAACCTTCTAAGAAAAACGCATTTTACAAGAAATTAAAAAAGTTCAAGTCACCTGTAGCACAAGCTCACTCACCTATAGTTTGTAGGTAAATAGTGTTGTGGCCTGCGTCAGGGGTCTTGCGGCGAGGGTCTCTATAGAAAGCCTCGAAGTCTTGAGGTTCCTCAGGATGAGCAGCGATCCAGTCCGAGTCAGAGTGAAGAGTGATGGGCTGGAAGAGAGACCCACGCTTCCCAGGGTGCAGTCCTTCCTCCAGAAGACGCCTTTCTCCTTCCGTGTAGTCGCTGTATAATTTAGCCACAGCCAGTGATTTAGACACTAAAGCCATGCGGAGTTTCTCCTCAGAATGCTGGACCACGTTCATCTGTGGGATGGGGGTCGGGGATCACGGGAGGGAGATAGAATGAATTTATATATCAGAATAATAAAAACAAACTTTTACTGCAGCTAAGCCTAGCATAATGTAGCAGTGATTCCTCCCATCAACTCCGTTGCTGTCTTTAAAGAAAACTGCTTCACTACACTGATAAAAAAGACAAACTGAAGAGTTAAAGACACTGGAGCAGAATTGCTTTTGCTGTACACTATTAACAATTCAGCAGGGACGTTGAAGATAAACAAAAGTCCATTTTTGGGCAGGCATCTTTTTGCCTTTATAATAGAAACAATTATTCAGTTTATGTATGTTCTCTGTTTTTAAGGAACCTCAGCACCTGGATTGCTCCAAACATTTGAGCTAATCAACCACAGATACACACTAATGTATGTTGACCCAGGTCCTTCTCACTTTTTATTACTTTCTTTACATATTCATTAATGTTATGATCAGGTCTTTAGGTGCACTCTATATTCTACATTCATAATTAATGACACTCACTGTATATTTACAGTATGTTGCTTGTATTTCTCATCACAAAGGACTACAGGAAGCATCTCTGGCAGCCGTCAGTCTTGCAATGAACCGAGAAAGCCTCAGAGTAAAGAGACAGCTTGGTGTATAACTGCCATGACACAACACCCTTAAACTTGAGCAGCAGAAACAATATTCCACAGCAACATATCCTAGATGACACCACCAGCTGTTAGCAAGCACTGCTAATCCACCTCATTTGCTTATGCTGCTCCTCTTGTCTGGCTGTATGGTTAGAAAGCTGGACAGAAAGACGCTGGAGTCAGAGAAGGTTTGAACTTCCTTCCCCTCTCTCTTCGTAATATTATGAACTAATCAGTTCATAAACTGATTAGTTTATGAAAATTGACAGGTACAACAGAGTTCGTTCAGTTACACAGCTGTTTCTCACTGAGTCTCCTTATACTGAGATAGTATCTCATTATAATAATATTATAATGAAATAGTATCTCAATATACTAATGAGATATTATTACAATGAGTATCTCAATATAGCATATTGAGATACTATATAATTATATACTATGTGATACTATCTCATAGTATATGAGATACTCTCATTATATTGAAATAGTATCTCATTATAATAATATTAGAATTATCTCACTATAATGAGATAATTATCATTAATTATCTCATTATCTCATTATTCATTTTATGTGTACTTATGATGCATCATTTGTGTTTGACTGAAATAAATAAACATATTTAAAAAGTTCAGTCCCTGTTGGTTATGACCCAAAACCTCCATCCACTATAAATTGTTTCTTTACTTTGTATTGGCTTCCATTAATTTGTATTTCTGAAACTCTGACCTTTACCCTTTATTTCTACAGCACATTTTCAGCAGCAAGGCAACTCAAAGTGTTTTTACAAGATCAGGAGGAGAAACAACAACAAACCAGCAAGGTGAACTCAGATAAACGTTGGGTTGCTATGGTGATGTATGATGTAAGAGGAAAAAAATAAAAAAAGACAAAACCCCAGATGTCTGCCTTTACACATTCAGAATGAGAGAGAGCATGTCTGGTTCAGGGGATCAAGAGTAAATTGACCTCAACCCTTTGAAAAAAAAGTTATGGAAAGCACTTAAAAGTCAGGTTTCTGCCAATTATTTTAATAATTATTTTTCCCACTTGCAAAAGAATCAAAATCCCATAAAAGTAGAAGAAATTTATAGGAGGAAGGACGGAGAGTAACCATTATTATAGTAATTAATTATTCCGATTAAGCATATAAAAGAAATTGCCACATTCTCCAGATTTTTCATTTGACCCCTTAACTGAAGCTACCACTGTGCTTGTTTTTAGCATATCGCTAGCCTATGCTAATTGAGTGAAATTCCCTCGGTTTGCTGGGTAGTGCCATTAACGACGTAATGAAACATTTCTTTTCTTCTTCTTGATTGTAATTGGCGGGTGGGGAAAATGTCTGGCATGTGTTACTGCCACCGCCTTTTCTTTTAGAAATAGTAGTTTCTATGTAGGTGGAAAAAGTAGCTGTAAACAGAAGCTAACTCAAGCTCACCATGGAGTTAACGGCCAGCTTCTTCTTCTTTAGATTTTAATGGCAGCTTGCATCCATTTTTGTTTCACTAGCGCCATCTGTTGGATCCTAATATCTATACCTCAAATTAACGTCCCAACGTCCAGCTGTACCTGATGACGCAAAGTAAACACAGAGGTGGAGTCTTAATCCGGCTGAAGTTCGCATCAATCTTGTAGTGCCAAGTCCGAAACTTCACTCAAGGGCTTATTCCGCTCATTTAATTCTGAACTATAAAGAATCGCCATACGTGAACTGGATTGTTTTGAATTGAGTACAGACTCTGTACAACACAGTTTGTGATTTTTATGAAGACTCAAATACTACTCAAATAATACATTTTAATGTTTTTGGTTTTCCAAATAATAAAAAAAGGTGTTTCATAAATCACAAACTATTTAATATGTAATAAGTATAAAATCCGATATTGTTTTTCTTTTTTTAACAATTCCATAAGAGTTTGAACCAGATCGGTTAATGGTCGTTGAATGGAGCGGAATATTCCTTTAGTCCGGTGTCTGAATATGATGCCAACTTCATGGTCTCAGAGAAGCGGCTCGGAAGCGGTACTACGAGCCGACTTCCTGAATTAGAAGTTTAACATCTTCCCAATTTATCTGCTGTTGTGCTTCATCGAATCCCCGCGAGCCTCATATAGCAGCAGCTCGACGCCATAAACGGTGTGAACACGAAAGCGGAAGAAGTGTTCGGCTAAAGTAGTTAGCTGCGGGTCGGTTCGCTCCCTTCTCGCCGTCATGTCTTGAGTTCCCCGAGATTACGCTGCGCGAACGAGAACACGCAGCAGTGACTTCTGTGGGTTCGCTCAGAGAACACGTCGGGAGAACCGAAGAGAGCCGGACGACCCAGTGCGGGGGCTGGTTGTGTTAGCTGTACCGATTCGGCTCCCCCGGTGAGACCGGTGGGGATGTTCCACTGAGTCCCGCCGGGAAATGCTGGTAAAAACCGAGCCGCTGTCAAAAGCCTCCCAACTCGGTGCCAGATATCGTCCGTGTCAGGCTGTAGAAATGCTGACTGGTAGCAGGTAACGGAATGAGTGTCGTCATTTACTGCATTTCACTGAGACGTTGTAGTTTCCTCTGGGTGCGTTCAGATGTGGAACAGATGAGTGTGTGGCTCTATTTTTGGTTCTCCTCCCTGCCCTGCAGCTCCTCCCGTCACACTCTTGTCCGGTTTATGCACAGGAAGCGACACCGGAGCGGTGACAGCGCTGACGACCAGCAGCTGAACCCCCAGGCCAAGAGGTCAGGAGGGGGTCCCTGCCTCCTGGTGTCGGATCTGGACTCTGAGGTTAGCTCTGCGCTTCAAAGGTTCCCTATCATCTTCTGCAGCGCATTGCAGAAAGTATTGAAACCACTTGATTTTTTCCCCCCATATATATATATATATATATATTTTTTGTAATTTTCACAGATAACAAAGTCTGAATTTGTATTCAGCCAGCATCAGTCAGTGTTTTAAACCAAGAGTGTTCAGGGGCCCGGGGCCATTCAAGAATAAGTCAAAAATAAATTAGGACAAAACTTTCCCTCTTTAATTCAAATCTACTTACAGAAATGTTAGACTCAATACAAAGTCATCATCTTCTTCAAGTTTTCTGGTTTCATGGTAACTTCTGCTCACTGATTTTGCTCCAAAATCCACCTTGGTGCTGTCAAATCTGCTTCTATAACTGCTTTATTAAAACTTGGTGAACCACAACAAGTGTTTTCAAGAGAAGCGTGACCGAGATCCAGTTTTTGCTATTTTTTGCTCAGTGTAAACGAAGTATTTTCTTCATTTTTCTTCAGCAGAGCCCAGTTTTTGCTATTGGGCCAAAAAGCCCAGAATGATGAGCAAACTGCCTTTTGTGGGAAACATGAAAAAAAAATCTGAGGTTTGGGATTCGTGATCCCATTCCTACCTACTTTTATTTGTTTCCTTTAAATAGGTTCATACTTGGTTTTGTGAGAAGGAAAAATAAAATCACAGCAACCCTTTGAGTGATAATTAGTTTTCGTTAGCATATAGATTCAGAAGTACCTCATTTAACCTGTTGATTGCGATTGTCTGTTTGGACGAAACCACTTTATCAAGCCTTTTCAAACATTCCACACTACAAAATAAGCAGTTAAAGTATGTATGAGTCGTGCTGATATTGTATCGGTATTGGCCAATACATAAAATTGCCACATTGATATCGTATCGGAAGTGAAAATGTTTTATCAGGAGAGCCCAACTGAAGACCAATGCCTGCTAACTTGCCAGATTTTTTTGCATTAAAAACATTGGAGACCATTTATCATCTTCCTTCCATTTCACAAATGTTCATTATTTTTATGTTCATCACATAAAATCCCAATGAAATGCATTTAATCATGATTTTAAGGTTTCGTGTGAATACTTTATCAAGGTACTGTAAATGTAATAAATGTCCTTGTCAGTAGAAACGGTGGACGTTTAGAGTGTGTGATGCATGTACAGTTCTGCTTCTCCCAGGAACTGCACCGCTCTCTGATGGAGCCGAGAATATTTTATTTAAAGCCCCGCATCTCCTCCTTGCTCTCCCTCCTCTCTGTGTGCATCTGCAGTCCTCCAGCAGCGACAGCAGCAACGGAACCAGCAGTCCAGAAAGGGCAGCTGAGGCCAGCGCCGGGCCGAGCGCGCGCCACCAGAAGAACTGCGGCAGACCGGAGCGCGAAGACTCGGCCGGCTTCTGGCAGCGCCGTCTCCATGGCCACGGGCAGAGCGCCTCCTACGACCACATCAACAGAGTCCTGCGGGAGGCGCACTTCAGCAGCCTGCAGACCAGAGGGTGGCTGGGCTCGACGTGACCTTTGACCTCTTCTGTCGTCTTATTTAGTGCTGAAGCCTTTGACGCCGTCACAGCATCCTGGCGAGGGGTGTCGGGGGTGGAGTCTGGTGTGTGTGTGTGTGTGTCTGAGTGGGACGTTCGGAGGGTCGATGAGACGCTCAGCTTGTCTTATCATCGGTTGAGACCATAAGCACATCTTCCACGGCGTATCAGTATCGTAGTTAGAAAAAAGAAAAAAGGAACGGTAAATTTTCGCCAAAAAAATCAGAAATTTTTAATCTCAATTTTTTTTTCTTCTAGAAAAAAAACAAGTGGATTTCTGATTTTGGGAAGTCAAAATTTGCTCCAAAAAATCTCAGAAATTTTCAGGGTAATCTCAGAAACTTGGAAGTTTTCAGTTTCAAAAGTCGAAAACTTTCCAACTTTTGAAACTCAGAAACGACGTCGTACACATCCGCCTTTCCATGGCCTCGCCACTGTGTCTTTTTTTTTTTTTCCTTGTGCTGTGTTGATGTGTGTGTGTGAGTGCGTGTACGCACCCTGTGCACTTTATCAAGAAGTATCGTTCTTTTTACATGCGTGCGTTGGTGCATGGACATTCTTCATTGGTGCTAATAACAACAGAAGTGTGACGATGATTCAAGGTGCTTGTGAATTGAAATAAAGGTATGCACTTTACTCCAGTTGGCTGCATGTTTCTAAATAGGAAGCTGGTCTTCAAAATTTAGTGGCTGGCAACATTTTTATGGCATAATTTGATAACAGCATAGTTTCGACATGCATAGCGTGATCTAAAAGTGTTGATTTAAAACAAAAAATTTTGTTGAGAAAATAACAGAACATTGAAAAGTGGTTAAATATTACATTTTAACAAACCAAGACCTTCTCACCTTTGCTTAATTCTTTGTTCAGGAGTTTTAAATCTAAAAGGATCTTAGGATTTCAACCAGCCAGAAAAGAAACTGAAATATCTCCTTCCAACTTCAACTGTTGTTCTAAATTGGTTTATTTTGCAAGAGCACCATAAATAAAGTCACAGGATCAACAACCGGACGTTGCTGCCGGCACAAACCACGAAGACGACGACGACAGGAAGTGGTAGGAGAATGTTGAGGTGGTATGTTTTCAACAACTTATTCACATGCGATTTTTAATTGCTATTCTTATTTAATGGAGACGCTGCAATTGCGGAGTCGTGTTTTTTCGACAGTAGCGGAGCAGCGACAAAGATGTGCACACGTTTGTAACGGAAGCACAGCTTCTGCTGTTTATACCCCAGAGAAACAAAGTCAGGACTGACTAAACACTTTGTTCAACTCAAAAGTGAATCTTAAATCTTGTGATTCTATTCTATTCTATCTATCTAACAGATTAGAATAGAATTCTGTGCCTTTCCTCTTTCTTTTTTTATCTGCTCACATTCACATGGCTGCACATAAATAACCACAACACACGAGAACCCCAGTCTACACAATTCAAACGTGAGAGAGGGGCTGCACTTTTGGTTTTAAAAGCACACATTTTTAAACCTCGAGTGTAGTAACTACAACGTGCCATGCTAAGCTAACCTCACTTCAAATCTGATGTGATGTTTTTGGTATTTGACACAATTATTTAAAGCAACCTGAAAGGACTTTTATTTCATGCATGACGGCAAATTGTTTATGTGTTCCTCTTAAATATTTAAGTTAAGAGTTTGTCTTGAGCGGCAATAAGAAAGGATTTCTGAAGAGGTTGTGCTGTAGCAAAAGCACAGCATGTTTTATTGTTCAGCAGCATGGCTTGTGTTCACTGAAGCAGTTTATTTTTTTACATTAAGTTGTACTGCACTTCACTGTAGTCTGCAAATGTAACGTGACATTTGAAGAGACCGCGGATGCTTCAAACACTCGTCCCGTCACAGACTCAGAAACCCCAAATATAAAAAAATAATCCATTCAGTTTTAAATCATGCACATTACAGCCTTTCAACTTCAATTTCCCTCATGTAAAGAAAAATTCACACCCACGTAACAAAACATATGGAAGACTAATTTCATTCCAAGGTTTGAGGTTAAAAGAAAAGCATCTGTGGTGCAAATCACAAATAGGGAGTTCCCTTAAAGGTTCATAACATGCACCAGAGGTGTTGGTTGTTACTTTAAAAAAAAAGAAGAATCCTGAGATAAAGCAACCATGAGCTGAATAACAATCTTTGTTCTCTGAATCTCAGATTCTGTGCTTACTGCCTTTCAACATTGTAAGGCATGTTGATATCCCGTTATTTCATAAAACCCCAGCTGTTCTCATACTTCACAGAAAATAAACCCAAGGCATCAAAGTCTGCAAACCCTCAGGCCCCCCCTGTAGGACAGACATGCTTCTCTGTAGTTTTCCAAGTCAGACTCTTGGCTGAGTTAGTTGTTGAAAGCAGCAAACGGACAAAAAAAAAGTTAGTCTAACAGGGACACTGTTCAGGCATAATAATATGACCCTTGTCAGGTAGTGTGTTCATCAGCCACTACCGGTTAAGGCATGGACTCAACGGAGGGTGTGCTTTGGCACCAAGATCCTTTAAACTGTCAAACTTTGATCCTCAAAGGCTTTTAGACTCTGCTTCAAACCACCTGAAGTCACATTTTTATGTCACTGTGGACAACTTGACTCCATACAGGGGATGTAGTTTAACGATTGAGTCAGGTGTGTTGGAGAGGGGACACATTTAAAAGTTGAAGGTTCCTGTCCTTGAGGGATTTTTGAGCCAGAAAACCTTTGAATTGTTGACGATGAGAAACAAATTACGATAGTTTCCCATAGAGAATAAGAGATTTTAAAAATGCTGTTCCTACAATCAAACAGCCCGATCGATAAGGCATCTGTAGGTGTTGTTTGTGAGCATAAAGTTGACCAGGTATCTCTACTACCACGTATTGGCCAAAATCAAACTTGGTAGGTTAAGCTTTTTAAAGATTGGTGATTGGTCAGAAAGGTGCAATTGATGCACCCCTAAAAATCCATATATCGGTGGTCATACTGTTATGCCTAACTGGTTGCTCATGGGGTAAAGTTATAAGTGGTTAAAATAAAAAAATAAGTTAAAATAACCCTTCCTGAAAGGCTATATATTTGACATCAGGATAGAACAAAAGTGCAGCAGGTAGTCAAGAGTTGAGGAAGGAGAAAACAGATGCTGGTTCTGGATCGGATGAGACAGGATTGCAGCCTGAAGGTTCCTCCTCTCTGTCTTCAGTCCAAACCACAGAGGAGTTCTGTGGACATTCAGCGTTAAGTCCAGTTTGAGTCACGCTCGAGCTCTGGTCTGTGTTGTCGGACTCTGCGTGCGGGACGCCTCGTCCGCACGGCGCCGCTCCCCTGGTCACCAGCTCCATCCCACTAAACAAACTCAGGCCGCTCTGATTGGCCGGCGCACTCCCGCGTTCAGAGGTAAGGCAGGGACTTTCTTTGTCGATGAGCTCTGGGGCCCCAGCAGTCCTGACCGACTCGACCTTATTGCCGGTCAGATCGTCCGTTTGCTCTAACGTCGAGCATCTCCAACTCTCATCCACACTGGAAGACGAAGACAGGAGATTTTGCGGTTGGATGATGCTGGACGAGAGCTCAGACTCATTAGGTCCAGAGAAGGTGTCGGCTGAGTTTGTTGCTTCTGAGCTCTCCAAGTGTGCAGAGGGGTGACACTGATTATGGTTGCTCTGCGTCGCGGTTTGTGTTGTGGAGTGTAGCGGTCCGCCCGTCAGGGCCTCAAACTGTCGCAGTATCTGGAGAAAGACAATAAGCATTCCACCTAATCTCAAACCCTTTCGACCTCTCAGCCATTCTCTTCCCCGTCTTCCTCTCTTACCTTGGTCGCCTTGTTGGCCACCGGTCCCGGAGGGCCCTCACTAAGCTGGCAGAGTCTGAGCTGAGTTGCTCTGAATGTTTGCTCCAGAGCAAGAAGGTCGGAGGTCATGAGGCAGGAGACAGCACACAGAGCCCGCTGCGGGATGAGAGAACCACAGGTTCACAGGAAGAATAACTCCTCACAGCAGACAGAAGGCTTGTCAGAAGGAGTGCACCGATCTTTAGTCTGACCTGCTCATTCCGATTTTGGAATTGGAATGAATTTTTTTTGGCCTGAAAAGTCACGAAGTTGGCATCAGTGGGGTGTTACCACCCTGATTACCGTATTTTCTGGACTATGAGTCGCAGTTTTTTTCATAGTGTGGCCGGGGGTGTGACTCATGCTGCGGAACGACTTATGTGTGAAATTATTAACACATTATATCATATCACATGTTAATTTCACACTAAACCGCCAGAGGGCGCTCTAGGCCTGTGTTGATACTGTGTGTGGCAGAAGCTACGTCCGGAGTTAGCCGAGTTGTTTACAAGCGACACCGAAGATGAAGATTTAGTGATTTGGAGTGACACGGATGGTTTGGTAAACTTGTTAGCATGTTATTTATGCTATAGTTATCTGAATTACTCTTAATATGTTATGTTAACATACCAGGCACGTTCTCAGTTTGTTTGTCATGTAACGTTAGCATACCGTACAATTATTCAGCCTGTTGTTGCCTCTTTTCTACTTTTATTGCCTTTCAAGATGACATGTCTGTTCTTAGTGTTGGATTTTATCAAATAAATTTCCCCCAAAAATGCGACTTATACTCCAGTGCGACCTATAGTCCGGAAAAAACCATAATCAGCGAGCCTTCACTACAAACTTCATCAATTAACTACGCCACTGCAACATATGTTAATGTTAGGGCCTTTTTCACAAGCCTGAACTAAAAATGGATTCAACTTAACACCTTCGTTAGGTATATTTATTTCACCTTTTCTCTCCCTCTGTTTCGGATAATCGCCTCAAGTTTTTCTTCACTCCTGAGACCAACGCAGGGCGCACTCGGTAACTTTGCAGCCAGACAGGCAAGAGCCGACAGGGTTGGTTCTTGAAACTAAAGTAACTTTTAACGCTTCATAATATTGAAATTCATGGCAGCTTTTATTTTACGCCACCATCAGTTGCATGTAGAAGAAACCCTGGATTTGATCAGTAGATTAGATCGGCTTTTCAAGTATCGACCCGTCGCCGATTTCCCAAAATGAAGGAAATCGGGGCCAATTTATCGGTGCACCCCTGCGTCACTGTGAGGTGTTTCTATTACCATCTTAACTGTGTACGACAGATCTTGAAGCTTGCTTGAGAGCAACTCCACCACAACTTCACAATTAAGAGTGGAACACCTGGGAAGGATTGAAAGAAACATTAGCGTAGACGACACAAAGCAGAGAGAAAGAGAGCTGCTTGACGGAGAAGAGAAGCACAAACTCTTTCAGGAAATGTTGACTCTCCTCTCTGGTCAGGAAAACTTTGGATCCTTCGGTCAGTCTGCTGATCAGAGCCATCTCCTGACCACAATCCCCCAGCTGCAGCGCGTCGGTCCTACATGTGGAGAGCGAGGCTTTTACAGAGCAATCCACTACTATGCAATACTAATATCTTATTGGTTTGGTTCAGATATAGACCAAGCATTTTGGGTCTCTGAGCAAAAGCCAGATCGCCCGGGCAACCAGAGAAGAGGCTGTTCTGAGCCTGTTCCAAGAAGAACCATGCAAGAAGCTGAAGAGGCGAGCTTGACGCTGTTCCCCTGGTAGATCTGTGTCTAGAAAACAGGACTTTGGCTCTGTTCTCATTAAAATTCAGAACATTTCGACGTGAACAAGCCGGTTAAAGACGAGCTGGACACAGACAGCTTCAGTGGGGGGGAAAAAAGCATGAAAGCCACTGGAATAAAAAGAAGTCTTATGTTACTGAAAGCAAGAAAGGAGTTATTATTCACAAAATATTCAGAGAAATAAAAGTGTTTGAGTTATTCGATTTCAAATAAGGGTGATCGACTTTGTATTTTATCATTATAGTTTGCACCAGTTTGCAGTGCTGGTGTGATAATGATGACAAAAGTGAATGTTTCAGAGAACTGAATGGTGCAACATTCAAAGCGCCATGTTGAAAAACATTCACATGATCTAAGCGTCTTCAGCGCTTACTTACCCATGATTTATGTCACTAAAATAATTAAATGAAACATCATTTAATCATATTTTCAAATGTACTGATATTTATTGATGCTCTGGTGTAAAAGAAAAACAAAAAAACAAGAGAAAAATCATAAAATTAACATGTTAGTCAATTTTCTTTCAATGCTAATTGAAATTTATGGTGACAATGTTAAATCAAAATTTTCCACAATAAATTATAAACAAAATGATAAAATGTACATTTTTGTAAATGTCACTTTCAGATGGAGGTCTTAGAGACTTGAATGCGCACAATGCACAGACCACTAAAGTAACTAACGGTGTAAAAACTCACAGATGTCATGCTTTATTATTTATTTTATATTATATTTAGAATTCCTAAGTGCCCTTTCTGAACCATATGAAAGGTTTGTTTCAGTTTACTTTTTGAATGTTTGACCTACCCACTAATTTTATCAGTTCCAGTTTGTTTATTATTTATTTTTCGCTGGTTGTTCTCCTCCTAATTGCACTGATAGAACAAATTAAAGTTGTTTTTTTAGATGTTTGTTAGCTTGTAAAGTTATTGCTGGATGTCAGTGTGCTGTATTGGGGCAGAGTTAACAAATAAATTAGTCATCAAGTACATTTATATATCTGTTAAAAAAAAAGAAAGAAACGTTTTAAATCAGTTTCAGGTTTTTTCTGTAAACCATGATTTATGTTACTAAAATGATTAAATGAGACGTCATTTAATCATATTTTCAAATTTACTGATATTCATTGATGCTCTGGTGGTATTGGTTTAGTATCGCCTGATACTAAACCAATACCACTTCCAGTAACTTCGGTATTGGAAGTGAAAGAAGGGGATCGGTGCGTATCTAGTAAGTATCAGCCTAACCGTGATGAAACAATGAAAACAAATGGGTGTGATTTTTCATAGTTTTACCTCCACTGGGTCTGGATTTTATCCTGTCTTTTGGTCAAATCAACACAGACGACGGAATAAAATGTGACCAAATATAGTTGGGGGAGTTCTGCTGAGGCGGACACACATATTCACTCCGTTTGTCAAACTCAGTCCGGCTAACGGATTTTAACAGCAGCTACTGACCGTTCAGAGGCGTCACCGTTACTCTCTCTGCTGGCTCCTGATTGGCTCTTGCTGCCAGCAGAAGCTCTGCTGTTGGCGGCCATGTCCTGAGAGGAGTTGTGGGAGGAGCCGTTGCTGCTGTCCGTCTCTTCCCATCCGCCCCCCACCTGCCCCGGGCATCGCTGGCTGGCTGTGGCAGTGAAGGGACACACAGAGAAGGGGTTTATTTATCTTTACGTCACCATGCCGCCAGGGCTGCATCGGCTTAGAAAAGGTAGGAAGTTGGTTAATCGCCTAAGCTGCTGCACTGTTTCACAGGTTGGGACTTCGACTGGGTCATTCTAATACGCGAATACGCTGTATGTTCAGGGTCATTGTCCACATTGCAATTATTCGCCACGACAACAGAAACAAACACGTGTGACAAAACACTGAGAGGCTGGAGGAGTAATGATTTAACTAACAACACAAATGTCTCGCCTTTTATTCTGTGAGTGGGCAGGTTATAAGCGCACGCTGCCACGGCGACCTCTATGGGTGCGGACGGCGCCACAACTGCCCGGTAGTGGTTCTCATGCAAGCGGATGCCCTGGTGCTCGGTGGGGGGAAGGACGGCGCT